>CM060835.1:81215000-82427500 GCA_030762175.1 Metallyticus violacea
GGGTCGAGAAAGCCTTGAAGACGAAAAGCGTGCAGGTGGGCCCTTGGAAGTGCTCACTCCTGAAAACATCGCTCTTGTAGAAGGTAGAAGAAATTATGGAAGACCAGCAGCTCAAAGTTACAGAAATAGCAGCAAGGTTCGGCCTTTCTAAAACAACGGTCCTTCGAATTATTCATGAACATTTAAACATGAATAAGGTAAGTGCAAGATTGGTGTGTAGACTTCTTTCCTCAGTCCAAAAGCGGCAACGAGTCATCAGGCATTTTTGGAGCTTTGCCATGGCGAGAAACAGAGAGAGAGAGAGAGAGAGAAGTTCTGCAAACCATTGTTACAGGAGATGAAACTATGGTTCTCTACTATGATCCCTTGTCGAAAAGAGAATCAATGGAGTGGCGTAAACCTGGCAAAGCACCGCCTCTAAAGGCCAAGGTCACTCAGTCAATCAGGAAGATCATGGCAACAATCTTTGGGACTGTGAAGGAACGCTCTTCATTGACTTCAAGGAGAGGAACACCACAGTAAATGGGGAGTACTATGCTGGCCTACTGCACATACAACGTGCTTCCATCAAAGAAAAAAGGCGAGGAAAGCTGGGTGGTAGTGTGCGCTTACTTCACGACAACGCACCTGTGCACACAGCTCCTGTTGTAAAGGAAGCTGTAAAGAAATGTAACTTAAAGGAGATGGACTATCCACCCTACAGTCCAGATTTAGCTCCCAGTGACCATTTCCTCTTCTCAAAACTTAAGAAGGACCTTCGAAGATGGAAATTTAAGTGTGACGAAGAAGTGATGGATGCTGTTTATGCCCATTCACAAGATTTCTGACTATTTTGGGAGGGGGGATTGAAATGTTAATTCAAAGATGTGAGAAGTGTATTGCAATAAAGGATAACTATATTGAAAAGTGAAATATAGATTTTGTGTTTATCATACCTAGAAAATGGTTAGGTCGGAACCTTATGGACCTACCCTCGTATATGTGGAGTAGAGAAGGTTTAAGAGCATATCTTATGTAATTGCCAAAAGACAATGAGATGAAGGAAGTTACTGATTACCAAGAAAGGGATCAAAATTAGAATTGTGTTGGCATACAAGAAACTTTTAAGGATTATCAGCAGTAGCGATTTGGATGAGAATTTATTCCGAATCAAGAATTAACAATAATGGTAAATTATCTTCAATCCAATCAAAAGAACAATGAAAATGGAACGAGCTACTAAAGATCTGCGCGTTCTCTGCAGCTTCAAAGTCACAGATATCCCACTTGTGTTGTACATATTATACTCAGCACTAACAGACCTTTTCAAAAATATCGATTATCTTCATTCTCTTTTGCAGACACGTCCTTCATTAAGAGCGAATTTCAATATTTGCTTACTCCTTTTTAATGTTTGTTGATTAGAGCACAGCATTCTTTTATTGGCCTGCAGTTAATCCCATTAAGAAGTCATAAACCCTACCAAATATATTGCTAAATTTCGTTAATTAAGAATAAGATAGCATTTCTCTACACACTATCAATATTACAATATTTATACACCCGGTATAGATAATGAGGCATTTCATTTATGACGTATATGAATTATAACAGCTACACTCATTGCTATTTCTATGGTTGAGGAAAAACTGAACATAACAGCAACTTCATCCAAGCAACTTTTGAGCCTATACGTTCCACATTTGCAGGTGGTTTCGATTGACTTCCTAATACAGTAAAAAACCGAGATGTGGAGATCTTTGCAACATTAACAAAGTCACAAACACAATTTTTAAAAGAAATTAGTCTTTTGTTGCTTTTCTGTGCATTTGTATAATGTCTTATTCACTTTTCATGTGTACTTATGTTTGTATAATGGAGAAGCACATCCTAACCTCCATGTTCTGTAGCACTTTGCCAAAGCAGTCGAAGGACAAGAATTTGAGTTTATTTTGCGTAACATATTGTTTTCTTAATTATTCAGTGTAGCCCTGAAACAAGGCGTTATTGAAATTCTTAAAACAAGACTTTTATCAAAAGTAAAATCAATGGTTTGGATTTTATGCCAAATAGTCACAAAAATATTTTAATTGTAACGATTTCCTTTCGTATTTCACAAATAAGTTTAGCGTCACATTTGTGAACAACACAAAGACTTTCGTTTCTGCCGTCCATTGCTTTCGGCACGGAATAACGAGGAAAAAAAAAAAAACCTTCGACTCTCTAGGATCGATAGACGCGTAACAGTTATATCGGTGATTGGAATACACATGGCGATTTTGATTAGAAGCTTCTAATTAATCTAATCTTTCCGTGCGATTATTTAACACGTCTAGGGCTTTCTGGATTTTTGGGCAGGAATATAAATTATCTTCTTGCTAATCGGCTCGATATCTAAACTTTTAGCCTATCTAAGACTGACTAAGGAAAGTTCTTGCGTAAAAACCTCAATCAGATGACTTAGTTGAAACAGGACTTGAAGTTTTATTGCTCTTTCTTTAGAGAAGCAAAGACAAAAGTACATATTGCCCTAAAAAGTAGTTAAGTTATCCTTTACGAACTCTTAAAAGTCAACTTAAGTGCATTCTGTCTGACAGAACGGTTGGTGAATCGAATCCCGCCCCTATCCAATTGGGAATTTCTGTTGCATAAACCTAACCTGAGGGGCTAGAAGTGACCGGAGCATACGCCATCATCTAGTGCCATAGGCAATAGGCGATGCCTTGAAGACGCTCATCCAAAGTGCTACCAAGCATATCCAGGGAATTCACCTAACTTGACTTAAAATGCATTCTAAAACTGTCAATAGCAAAAAGTATAATAAAATCGAATCTTCTAAAAGCAAATACAAACAAGTAGATGGACCAGAAGAGAAATGGAAAGGGCTCGATTAGATAGAATAGAAAAATGGAGTATGAAGAGAAAGAAGAAACTGTAAAAGATCATGAAGTATAGTGCAAAAGGAGCAAAAAAGAAAAGTCAGAGAGCTGAGAGAAGAGAAAAGAAGGAAGAGATAAACAAAAATATGAGAAGAGGAGAAATAAGAAGTGTAACAAAATTAAGATAATGATGAGTATAAAGAAACATATTGAGAAAAAAAGTATGAAAAAAAAAAGAAAAAATAATAATGTGTAAGGGAATTGGAAAGAGAAGAAGAGAAACGAGAATAAAAAATATATGGCAGACAGAAGAGGAACAACATACAAAGAAATGGAAGAGGAAAATGAGAATAGAGGAGGAAGAAGAACAAAGAGAATTGAAAAGAAGATGAGAAGAAGAAAAGAAAGAAGAATAAAAGGAGAGAAGTAGCAAAACAAGAAAACATCTGAAGGGCCGTGTAGTGCAAGATACTGAGGAGGAAGAAGACGAAGAGTAATAGAAAGAGTGCTTTATTTACAGCTAAAATATTCTATCACTTCACAACAACAAACATTCGCAGCAGCCTTTTCTACGATTTTCTCGTGTACGCAACTTTTCACTATTCCCCTTAACTCGGTGAAGTCATTTCACCATCCGCCTTCGAATCCGCCTGGTGTCTCTTTCTGATGATGTTCTCTCCTATGCCGTTCTATACCATCATCAGCTCCGACTCGCTCGTTGTTTATATTCTTCTGTTTCGAAATAATTATCATGGCAAATGTTCTTTAAGCGCAAATAATTTAACGGAAAAGAATCAGCATTTGTAATATCATAGAAAATAGTATTACGAAAAGCATTTTACTGGTGCCGAAAAGAAAGAATAAGGAAAGAAATCGGTTTTAAAACTGATAGCACACGAAAAAGTGATACGACCAATAGAACTGTAATAAAAGCTTCATCATGAGTTGCAATATCGTGATAGCAAACAAACATGGCCTTGTGGAATAAACAGCTGAAGATCTGCTGCGATATGCATCGTGAGACAATAATAACTCTCAAAACAAAAGCAGAACTTAAAATGCTGAAAATAGGCAGCAATATAATTAAAATAGGAATTTATTAAAAGCGAAAACAGAGAGTAACATCATTAATTATTAACAAAAATGCATTTAAGATGCATAATAATTTCTTTATCACATAATTAAAATACTTGAGCTTAATTTTCTTGGTTATAAGCAACAAGAAGGTGCTTTTTTCAAGATATCAACTGTCGGTCCTGGTGGTGTAGTGGTAACCATACTTGCCTCCTAAACCCAAGATCGCGGGTTCAAACCCGGCCAGGATCGATGGATTTTTTCGGGCGTAAAAATCCTAAGTATGGCTTCCTTCGGAAGGGAAGTAAAGCCGTGGGTCCCATGTCGTACATTTACGGCATGTAAAAGAACCTCAAGCCTGAAAGAAGAGGCCTCTGAGCAAAATTTATCGGCCATTTCACGCCCTGAATTGAATGGGACGCTTTTCACCATATTTCTCTTTCCTGGTGGTCCACATTGCGTACACAAATTCGCCGAATTCTATAGATCCACTGTTGTTCAAATCCATCACCAGAAATACGCGTTCTACTTCGTCCCTTTCGATATTATTTAGATGCAGCCATTGCAACGCTTCTTCAAGCTCTTGAAATGAGATCCTGCCGTTACCATCTTTACTACCATTTTGAAAACTGCTTTCATTCTTTTCACGTCTTTATCACTAACTTTTGTAGGCATCTTGAACAGTAAAATAAGACGTTTATCCGGGCAGTGGCCATTACGTTTAAAATATATTTCTGTTACAATAAGTTAATCTGATTTTCTTTAAGTAGCGCGGATGTCTTTATGCTTGGAAAAAAAAAATATGTGTTGGTTACGACGCTCGGTACAGTACAGAAATATTTGTGTGAGAGATATCGCCATTTGTTCTAGCGGCCGCAGGGAAACAAGTATTATTTTCCTTCTTCCTTGTCTTCCCTTAAAGTTTCTCGTGCAAATGCAGCACGAATCATAAACAGTTATATTGGGGGGAGAGCAACAACTAAAATCTGGTAATGATTAATAACATGTGATAGCACATAATGCAACAGTTGCACACGAGAGAACACGGTTGATATTTTTCTTGCTCATTGTTTTGTTACTTTTGGCATGTAAGTGTCTTCGGAGGTTCCTTTTAAATCTCATAAAAATATTTTATATCTCTAAATCTTACTAAAGGCTAGAGGAACTCACAAGATGGGCATATAGACGAAAAGGGAGCTAACTTTAAATACAGTGTCTTTCACATGTCGGTGCGCCACGGCAGAGTGGTGGTCCGACTTGCAACTCCGCGCACCGTGCGACCTTGGCTTACTTTCCTCGTTTCTCAGTCTTACCGAAGCTTGTGACAAGTTCGGATGTTTGATTGTTTATGAGTTACAAGAGTTTTAGAATAGGTCATAACAATGCCATGGGTTAAATACACTTTACATCACCGGAATTGTATGTATGATTCGTATGTGATGCCATCGTCTTGCAGGGGAGTTAGACGGCAATTTTTACCAGAAGTTCCGAGTGTGAATCCTTCAAGAAGAAAAGCCGTGCGAAAATTGTAACTAAATTTAGGAAAATGGGTTCGATTCTCAATAAGAAGCGAACTGTAGAGCGTTGTGTGCTTACTGAGGAGAAATTAGACGAATTGGAGAATGATTAGAACATTCTCCTAAAAGCTCTGCGTTGGCTTATACAGGAAACAGTTCAGTGAACTCAGCGTGGAGAGCTATCAACCACTTCAAACTTAAAACGTACAAGAACACTGTTGCACATGATTTACTATCACGTGATAACGATAGTCGGGTATATTTGTGTAACTGGATTTTGAGCAGTGTTAATAATGGAGGTAACTGATGCAAATATAATAATGTTCTGTAATGAAGTATGTAGGGTTCCATTTACATGACATTTTTGGAAGCAGACTACCCAATATTGGAGCTCAGAGAAACCTGATTTAATGCTGTAACTCCATTACATGACCAAAACATCGGGATATAGTACGTGGTTATTGCGTACCGGATAATAGGGGTTAGTATAACTTTTACAGATACCCAAAATTCCAAAAGTTAACAGGAATTACTTATTTACTGTATTCCTTGAACAAATGACAGATACTGAATGTCGGGCTATATATTTTCAGCAAGACTATGCTACTGCGCATACACCTGCAAAGTCTATACATTTCATTGAGAAAGTTTTTGAAGAAAAGAAAATTAGTCGGGGTTAGCACGGTCCCCGGGTCACAAAACACTTGATTTTTATTTATGGGGAAAATTGAAAAATAAAATAAATAGGTACAATCGCACACATTAGAAGAACTGAAAGAAACGTCAAAAGAGAAATTGGCTGTATTTTGGAAACTGAACTGTTGCGTTATATATAAAGTGGCAACGTATATCTTTAACAATAATACATTTATACGTACTTCAGTTCCTGTATTGGTAATTTTTACATATTAATTCTAGTTATAAAAACAACAACCAACACCGAAAGTTCTGTTGCTCTTTACGAACCTCAGGAAATCTGCTCTCTATCTGCCTATCTCCCGGCGAATGTTTCTGAAACAAAAAATAAACCGCTTCAAGCGGGAGAATTGTTTCCTTAACTTTTAAGTCTGCCTATGCCACACCAAGAACGGACATCGTACAGATACATGTAAAAAAGCGTATACTTATAATTGGGAACATAATTTCTGGGGTTTGTTTTTGAAACTATCGAAAATTATCTGATCAGTTATAGATCCTATCCTCCTTTCCTTAGTGTATAACCTATCACAGATAAGAACATGTTTAATACATGTTATTTTTTCGAACTCTATAGCTGTGTACAATGCTACACTATTTGTAGCAACATCTTTGCAAAATGAAATATATGCTGTGGTAAATAACGGAATATATAAAGCATATGCACCTAGTTATATTGTTACTCATAAGCTAATGCGCAAGCAGAAGTACTTGCAAAATTTCGCAACTGCTTGATGCCTGGTACAGTGAGGTTATTTGAGTTACGGTCATAAAAGCCATATAATGCATGTGTAAGTAACAACTTGTAGTTAATTTAAAGGAAGTGTTGTCAGAGAGTACTCGGTGCTTTTATTGTGTGTAAAAATATGCCACTATATAAATATAGTCTTAAAACGGTTTTTATGTACAACACATGTGTGAAAAAATAATCTTGTAGAAAAGTATATGGGGATTTGCAAGAAAATATCCCGGTAATCGCGTTACAGGTATCAAAATTGTTAGCTGACTTACGAGAGAATGATCTCTGAATGAAAAGAAACGCGTTCCGAACCGCCGTTTTCATACGGTAGAAAAGTTAAATGAAATACAGGATTTTCCTAAGCGGATGTATTGCGTTGAGGCACATAATTTCCAACATCTGCTATAACTAGAACTCTACTTTTGGACACTGAGAAGCTCTAAGCAAGACCGACTATATTTACCAGACTCCAATGTAGGTATCGATAGTAGACAAAACGGTGGAATATGTGGTCCGAGCTGTTAATTACATGGATTTGTTACTTTGGTTCGTTCCATTTACCTGGCTAATTACAATGGTTTATATTTGGGAGTAAATAAACAGTAGCGTATTACTTCATTTGTTTTGTTTGTTAAGTTAATATTGATTTAATGAAAACACACCAGGAACTTGTTTAATAGAAAGTATTAGTACAACATGGATTGCTCTTTATTTTTAACTATGGCAGTGCAACGCATAATACTATATTTACATTTCCTAAATGTCAGAAAGTAAAGAGGAATGGATAAAGAGTAAACACCGAGCAAAGTTTGAAGTTAATGACAAAAATGTAGTGTGTAATAAATATTTCGCACAAAATGTGTGGTTAGGGAGGACATTTTCCCTGTGCAATTTTACCTAATCTACCATCATATGGGACAGTGAGGGTTAACAATGAAACGAAAGATCTAAAGGAATGTATGAAGCTGGTTTTAGAGCAAGAAGATAAAGAGAGTTTTAATGAATGGGGTGAGCAGGATGTTATGATTCCACTCCTTTGAAAGTGATTTTAAGACGACAGGTATACCCGTTTATAATTATTGACAAGGAAGACTATGTCCTTTCGTTAAAATAGATTATGATAAATATGGTGTTGTCCCATCTATGTCAATTAGTTTTAAGCTGTCCAGTAATTTGGAAGTCAATGTATTTTATAAAGATTTGTGCTTTCTGTGGATACGTTTAAAATTCTTAATATTTTATATTTCATATGAGAAATATTGTTTGTAACCGACTCCATATTCTTATAAACCATCGAAATATTTTCTAACCATAAATCTTATAACCATCTTATAAAGGTAATACCGCGTAAAAGTTTCATGTTTGCTATTGGCAGTAGTAGGTCGATTCCGGGCGCCATTTTTTCCGTATTGGTTTCTGGTAAATGTAGTCGTCTTGCAACATTGCAATGTGTTGCTTGGTAGCAACCTACCCTACTTTACACAGTTCCCCTGCAGGTGGTAGATGGGAGGTGCCTTCACTGTAGCTTGAACTATTTTGCCTCGCCATGCTGTCTGCTCAAAACAAGATTCTATGATTAACGAACACTAAACATGTATCCAAAGTGCCAGCACTCAACCTATAAAGCATAGGTTAGTGATTATTTTTAAAATACAGTATCATTTTATCCTTTCAGTTAATATAAAATTACTAACTTTACGTGCGGCGACTTTGTCTCTCTTTTTCCCGTTGCGGCGGTTAAGCTTCCTTAGAAAGTAAATTAGCTCAGCCAGCCCTTAGCTCAAATAACCTCACTGTAATGAAGTAATGGAGTTTTTAATAAAATATGTGCTCACTCATAATATCGGTGCTTCTAACGCTCTCTCGCTTCCTAAGGCTATCAAAGCACTCGTCATTGTAAAGAAGCTCACAATTCCACCGAATTCATTTCCCACCACCAGAAATAAATACTTCTGAGAACTATGACAAAATGTAATCAGCTTTCAAACAAATTTCCATTACGAATTACTCTCCTCATAACGCCTCTTACCATAACATCACCAACACGTTCGAAAACCGAAATGAAGAACAATATCACATCCTTAAAAAAAATACTTCTCATAGCATAAAACTCCACACTCTTCCAAAGCCTCGACTGACAACAAGGGCTAAGTGAAAGTCAATAAGAGAGCAAAAGAATCCTGCAGTACAAACTCATTACATCACACCACCCGCTTGTAACTCACTATCATAACATACTATGCTGGAGGCAATTCTTCTAAGCAGGTAAGTGTTAATTTCTTAACACTAGCATACAGAAAAATAACCTTAGCAATTGTTTAATCCGTTACTTATTGGTCATGACTGTTTTCAGAACGTTTTCTTAATCGCACACTTTAAGTGTTCCATAATAGCATCCTGCACAGTCTGAATTAATACGTTATACAGATCGTGTGTAGATAAACCTAGCAGACAATGGGAAAAAAACAATCAATAACACAGGTTAAATATGTAGTGATTATGTTACAAAAGTCTCAGCAAGAATAATTTACGATATGATAAACCAAACACACCCGATTTGAATGTCCGATTCCGCTTTGTGCTGCACGCACTGCCCAGATACAAACTACCCCTAATCTAATAAAAGAAATAAATCTAAAATAATAGTCTCTTCCTACTCTGACCGAAATTTCTGTTCTATTGCTGCTGTAGAGATGAGCATATTTAAGGATTTTAATTGAAAATGTTTGTAAATAAACAGTTTGCTAAAGTCTTTACGAGAACATATAAAATCCATTATTTCATGCTATAGTTATTTTTAGTTAGATTAGCTATAGTTAGTTATTATTTGTGACAAAGGCACTTTTGAAAACTAATTAGAAAAATTTTGGGGTTTAAAAACTAATTTTTATTAAATTATTAATTAAGCATATAAAAAAGTAAGCGTAATTTGGACTGATGTCACAGATTCGATCAACGAGATCCAAAAGAGCCAAAAAAAATAAATAAATAAATAAAAATTAAAAAATAAAAACATAAGAATAAAAAATAAATAAAAAAATATAAAATAAAAATAAAAAAATCTTAGGCAACAGAAGCCAAAATAGGAAGGAAATAAAATAACTTAAATAAAAATACTTTTTCTTTTGTAATTTATTGCAATAAATTAAATAAAAACGCAATACATGTCAGTTTTCTACACAATTTCCCTAGTTACAAAAATATTTTCCTCGGCGGATTGGAAGCTTAATCCAATTATGTAAAAAAAAAAAAAAAAAAAAAAAAAAAAAAAAAAAGGTGAAGTTGTGTTGCGCCCTAGTGCTTCCACACCTTTGCTGTCGAAACGCCTGAAGCTTCTTTTAGCGGTCCAAGCAGGGGATGGTTCTGGAGGATGTTCCAATGCCGATTAGTGGTTATCCTTGAGTTTTTGATTTGTCAAAGCTGTATGCGGGTGGACGTTGTCTTAGGAATGAACTTACCTCAGCCAAAAGCTGGCATAATAAGTTGCATTGATTGATCGACGTTAATAAAGAAAATTGATGGAAAATACTGCCTTGGGTGTCCCAGGAAACCGCAAAGAGAATGTTTCCTGCTGACAGAAGCGGATTTCTCCTGTTTATCTCCACTCCATGCTCACTTGCTTCGACTCAGAAGCATAGCGGTGTGCTCATGTTTCATCGCAGATTATGACGGTTACAGAAAGTTATCCCTTTGATCCACGCATTCAGCTAAATATAGTCTGATACAGTCCCGCACATGCAGCCTTTTGATTCTCAGTAAGAATTTGAAACCTTGCCGAGACCTTTCCGTAATCCAAGACATCTGAAATGTTGGAATGAATATTTCCGTAACGTATTCCAACCTCAGAAGGATTTCAGAAATCATCAAACTCCGGTCACACTCGATAACGTGCCTAACGAATGTTAGGTTTCCGTTGCGGTCGTCTGAGGTCGACGTTGGTGATTTTCATTTTCCACAGTTTCTCATTCTTCTGTGCAACGTTTTTGCCACAGCAGTCATATCTCCAAATTCTGCACTTAATCTTTGTAAAATGTTAGCCGGTTTTGCTCTTCACGCGCCTAAAGCTTAATGTGTTGCACACTCGATGAGTGTACTTCTTGCTCGGACATGAAACAACTGAGAAAAAGAAACGGCTTTGCAAGGGGAACCGGTTTCCCCCAATCCCAGGAACGTAACGTCCCTAAGGTGTATCCCTCTCCGTATTGCTTACAAGCACTAATATTAAATTTTCGGTTTATATTTCATTCACCCCCCATACATGCCCCTTTTGTAATAGATGCATAAATCCGTATTTCCCATTAACCAAAATAAAAAATAGAAACATGATTCATATATCCTTACATTTGGTTTAGGAAGACCATATTATAGATCTGCGAACGACAAATATATCAGTTCCGAAGCTGTATTCTCCTTTTCCACATATAAAATGTTAATGTTTGGTTTCATTTCTCTGGATAAAGGCAATGACTTCTAATTTTGTTATTCATAATTATACGGTAACGTCCATACTTTGTAATCAAACATGTCATGTTAAATTAAGAGAAATACGAGACAGTATATGCACTTAAAGTTTCGGTAATTGTTAGCGATTTAAAAAAAAAGTAAATTAGCATTGCTGCCTGATAGGAGATGCCCAGGCGTGATATCGTGTACACTGGAAAGATGATAAAAATAAAGTCTGTCGCGAAGTGGCTGCATAAACTGAGCGAATTCCTCAGCAAGTTCAATTTGTGAAGGTTATTACATAGCGCTGGAGTAGAGAATGTAGTTAGAGAGAGAGAGAGAGTAACGCTACTGAACATGTATTTAATAAAAACATATTTCAAGTTTAATGCTTTTCCCGTAACATTGTTATTTTATTTACGTGTTATATTGTTAGCTTAACATTTCCATTGCACTTAGCTATATAACAACTAAAACGGTTTATGATTAACATTTAAGCTACATAGTTAATTTTAGGCACACGATTGCTTGCTTTTCTGGGTATCGAAACCGTTATTTTCTCTCCGCCCACATTTATTGTACACTGTACACGTTACACTACCAAGGTCGATAGAGTATATAAACTATGAAACAGAAAATATCCTATTTAAGTCCCTAATCACTCATTGATAGCAGTTGTTTAACTATAATATTTTAATAGGTTCATTTTCACATGTTTATATATTACATAAAGGATATAATGCTCAATATAAAGCTACAATCATTTAATAGTAAAAGTGATTTACCTATGTTAATTAAAGAAGTTCATTTACGTATGTTATTACGCACGATAAAGACTAACATTTGATTTGAAACTCAAAGCATTCATTCAAAATGTGTTTAATTATATTAATTTAATAAGTACATTTGTATATATTTTATATTATGTAAAGGAGTTATTGCTCAATATAAAGTCACAAACTCTTATGGTAATACCTATGTTCATTTGAAAAGTTCAGTTACCTATGTTATTACGTAAGATAAAGGCCATAATATTTTATTTAAAACTAAAAACCTTAATTGATAATATGTTTTCAATCATATAAATTTAATAAGTTCATTTGCAAATATTTTAATGTTAGGTAATGGCTTTAATTTTCAATTCCAATAACAAATATTCGTTGGTAATACGTTTTAAATCGTATAAATCTAGTAAGCTCATTTGTATAGATTTAATGTATCAGATAAGGACTATCATGATGTATGTCTCAATGTTTGTTTGTTGACCTTTATGACGATACCGAACAATATAAAAATGTAATGGTTCAAAGGAACACATACACAGCCAAGAATATGAAAAGATTAAATTACAGATAAGAAAATTGTAATACTAAGTGAATCAACCAATGGCAAGCGTAACAACGTTAATGTGTACCAAGAATGAAACACGAGACAGACAGATTTATTGCCACTTACCTAATAGAAATGAACGAATTTCATTCGCTTAGTATGCGTATGTTGAAAATATAATGCATTGTAATGTATAGTAATATTAAAATCTTATTGCAATAGGTGACTGTTTATATCTCAAAATTTGTTATTTATGCGTTGGATTCCGTAGAGAGAAGTTGTGCTTTAAATTCCATTAGCAGAAATCGTGGTTCGTACTCCGTATAGTGAAGCAGCGTTTTAGCATTACGTAAAGATAAATGGGGATTAATATTTCTTGGAAGAAATTACAAAATTATTATTTGTGGTAAATGATAAAAATTACGAGTTGGAATTAATATTCAAAGGAAAATAGTATACGAGTTCCAACAGAACAAATAGCACAGTTTTCGGAAGAGAAATATAAATTATAACATGTCTGTCTCGTATTCAGTACTCTAATAATATTCTCAGAGCATATCGTAATCAGAAAAGTGCACTGTTGTGTGTAATAACAAAACATTAATAAACACCGTAGATTTCTATCCATTGTGATTTTGTTATACTTATCACACTCCTTTCACCCCAGAAGTATCACTCTGAAAAATGCAGCTATAATACCAAACTCTGAACTAACTGAGCATATTTTGGTGGTAGTTAGGAACGACGACAAATGTCTATGTCGGCGTCACTTTATTTCCGCTACAACTACCGCTAACGGTTTGTAAATCGCTCCGTATCGCTCCAGCATTCTGGAATTCGGCTTTTTCCGCTGCAGCAGGGTGGCCGCTGTCTGTAAGGAAAGTCTATTATTCGTTCATGCGCATGCGCAGGCTACTCTCCCCATACTCTTTCGCATGACACCGAGTTTATCGCTTGACGGTATTACCCAATTGTTAATGCTAACAATAATCCCCCCATATGGCATATTTTCCCCCGGGCCACCTTAATCGACGTCCTCGACGATTGCAAAAATTAGGTTTTCAGGTATAGCCCCACTCCTAATGATCCAATTTCCATGATTTTCCGAAAATATATTTCTTATTTTATTTAAATCATATAAACCGATTTTCTTGCAAAAAATATTAATTTAGGGTTTCAGGTAAACTTTCACTCTTAAAAGTCTGATTTCGTTAATTATAAGAAACTATGTTTCTTATTTTACTTCAATGATATATACCGAATTTCGTTAAGAAAAACAAATACTGGCCGCAAGATGATATTTAAAAGTTTGCTTTAGGTTATCGCCCATCCCCAATGGTCCATATTTGCTGGTTAACAAACTTGATGAATCGTTTGTTAATTGATCGTTATATGCAGAGTTTTGTGGGAAAAAAATTGCGGCAGCTAAGACACAATATTCCTAATATTTACCTAATATTTTGTTCATGGTTATTTGGCGCCTAGAAAGTAGGATCGATAGAGATTCGAACAAAATTTTCAAAAATCTTTTCATGGGTACAACCACAATTGCTACAAATTCCTTCGGAACCCGCTAAAACACTTTGCACTTCTGCGAATAAACAAACTAATTTTGTGAAGACAGGCATTTTAGTATCTTGTTACTTGTATTACACTTTAGAGCGGTGATCACCTGGTGAAGTTTGACCCGTAGCCACGTTGTGCATCACATACTCTGTGGCACAAAGCCAGTTCTCTGGGGCGCCCAAATTATAATCGATTGTGCCGGAGCGGGGGCTGACGAAAATTCTCATGCCACTCACTGAAGCTGCATTCCTCGCATTGCTGGAACCGTACGGAATGCCATACATCCGGACTGCGGCTGCGTCCCAATGAAACTTAAAACGCATACAAAAAAGTGCATTCCCGAATCATTCGCTGCAGCCTCACGCACCAACCGCTTGCGTTACGCCGCAGGGCAGCGCTATAGGAACGATAGTATTTTGTTTTTATTATTTTCACCTCGCTATTTCTTCTTTTTCTTTATAAAAATGTACAGAAGTATACAATCTGCTAACCGGCACTGGTGGCCATATGTATTAAAAGAAGTATTTTATGAGTTGCAGATCACGGGTTCGAGTCCCGTCTTGAGCATAGATCAGATTTTAACACGCGTCGCCAACAGCTGTATGTTTGAATTTATTCTCTGATCCCCAGAATACATTTTGCGGCATTTTAGAATTATAAAAAGTAATTAATTAAGATCAAGAAGAATGCAAAATGTCTGGTACAAAATTTTCAAGTAATTTATACTTATTAAAATGGACGTATCTCCAGATTATATAGCTTGATTTTGTCTTTGTATTGTGTTCTGTTTGTAATTCATAGGAAACGAAACAAAACTGGGCAAAACAACATTTTTGTTATATTTCAATGTTAAAACATACATTTTCGCTAATTTAAACGTCTATCTATATTACAAATTTCAATATCTTTTTCTACATTCGTTTCCGAACATGAATTATATTCGTCTATCGCAGGAGTCGTAAAAAGGAGCAGACTTGTTCAATGTAATAGAATATGTTTGTATCTAAAAGTATCACTATTATATGCAGATCCTGTAAACTGCGTTTTAATTATTTATCATTTATTTTGGCAAGATTTACTTCGTAACCCGTAAGTTTTAAAGAGGAATTTAAATAGATATAATTAACACGTTTTTTTTTAAAGATAGAGTTTTTTTCTGTGATATATAAATGTTAAGATAATTTTAAATGTTTTGGACGATAAAACATTGCAATTTTGTTTGCTTGTCCCCTCCCCCACTGTTCATAAAATTGTAGTTAATAGTTAACTGTCTCTTTTCCCTTCAATTATTAACAATCTCTATTCCAGAAAATGTACATTATACAAGGGGAAATTTCTACCATTCATGGGCAGCAAAGAAATAATAAGTCTTTTAAAGGTCACCAATGACAGAATTTTGATCTTTCTAAAGTGAAGCCCTAATAATTAAGTCGGATGCTTAAGATTCCCAAAAAACACAGAATGTTTCACTTAGAGGTATCAAGAAATACATGCTCATTATTTAGAAACAGAGTAAGAAATTGTTATAACTTACATCTTACAATATACAGAAGCTCTCCAGATTCATACAAAATTGATGTAAATGACGTGCGCGACATGCTCATGTGTATGTGCATCAATGTCTAATGAGAGGATAACTGGCGCTAGTATTATTCAGTAGAGCAATAGACACGCTACGGTAAGCATGTGGATGCCACAGTAAAAATTGCTGAGACCAGCCGAAAAGAAATATGTTATTATTGCATTGGTGTCCTCAACCACATGCAGATCAAAGAACGGTTAACAATAACACTGATAAACTCCCCCGTAGTTGTTGATAAAGTGCTATTCGAAACAAAGCAACGTACAGTTTTTATACTATTAAATCCTAGATTGCTTTTGGCTGAAGTGAAAATATAATAAGCAGTTTCTGTTGCTAGCATGTAAATATTTGATAATACTCTAAGGCTCGAACTGTTAACTAGGAAAACGTGAGGAATATACGCGGATATATCGCCGTCACATTGCGAGTGCTGTCAAATGTCTGCAGGGAACTGGAGTCCACACACATGCAGTTGCATTGATAATTCTCCTAAATTTGGAGAGTGTGCCTCAAGTCATGAAAAAATGTATGTTAATAAATTATTATTTACACTTCAAATTATCACTTATTTCTCGGAACAGTCTATATTTCTCAGGTTAGGTTAATGAGCAGAGATGAGATATGCCTTGCCTAATAGTTGTAATTTGCTGCATTCAACACAGACGTGCGATAAAACACACACACACACAAAATCCCAACCACTATGACAAAATGCTTTCTTCATGTTTCTAAATATTATTTTGTAACAAATAACCATGCGTTTCAAAAGTGTGCTGACGATTATGTACAGTGTATTGTTTCGATTCTGTGGCATGTTCATTTGTAACGGGTAAGGATTTGTGAAAATCTTGGGCAATTTTATCCAATAAACGCCTTGTTTTAACTTACGTTAATGACACTATTTCCTGAAGGCGTACAGTTCCTACTAAGTATTTATAAAAGTAATCTCTGCATTTCCGAAATGCAAAGTAATTTATTAACCGAAATTTATATTACTGTTCATAATTTGATATTTTCCAAATACTACCTACAGCATTTATTAAACTATAAAGACAGTTGCATTTGCAGAGTAAAACTAATCGTTGCGATATAATAAACTATGAACTAGTTCATCAAGGCTCAGCATAGCAAACAGAAAAGAACGGAAATATGACAAAACTGTTCCGTTCACTCTACCTCATTAAAACAATAATTTGAATAATTAAAAAAACATGTAAAGAAACCTTTACGATAAAATCATTAAATTACAGTATAAATATATTGTCTATACAGCCACATCTTCAAATACATTTATGTTAAAGTGTGCTTGAATATGCTAAGGAGATTGTGGAATTCATAATTCTGAAAGTTTTATCGTTCTCGTAAACGTATCATAATTATATATAACTTGTCTTGTTATAAAATCTATGGAAATGTTTTCGTGCGTGTCAACATGTTAACGATAATAAAATATAAAGTTCTAACTTACAACATTTAATGAATTATTGCTGTGGTGGCTTATAATACATGACAAAAAAGTGGGTATTGAGATTGATCAAAGTGAATAACCGAAAGATGAGAGGTATTGAGTTTTAGATCTGACTTGACGTTACACAGAGACAGAACTGCTGTATATTACTGCTCTACTGTTGAGCTGCTGCTCCTGCGGGAGCATTGAGGGAAAAAGGGAATGGGTTTCCTAGGAGGATGCCAGTTCGAGCGATAGCGGAAGACAGTCTCATAAGTAAATAAGAGCAGGGTAGCATGTTAGTGGATTTATAATGTCTTGTCTATTTAAATGAGACTGAATATGTGAGCAAGCTAACAGAATCTTGAAAAGCTTTCATTTAGTTTATTCCAACGCTACATGATATGTACAATGAATGAGAAGTTTCATTTAAATGAGATATCAATTAAAACGTCGTCTGCATGTTATTGCATTTATAATGTCTTGCCTTGTAGAATAAGCTGCTGTTAGAAACTCATTCTGCTATTGCTAATAACTAGATTCACACGAATGTGAGGTAATGCCATTTTGTTCCAATTCGCAAATATATCAAAAGTATTTTACAGCTTTATTTTCAGAAATAAATACGAACGTGATAAAGAAATTATAGGCTAAGGCTAACCTTGGGCAAATCCTAGAAGTGGCGAACTGCTGTAATTGCAATTCGCAACTAATTCAGGAGTAAGAAGATAAGGTTTAACAGGTTAGAATGGCGATTTTAAATGAGACTGAATATGTGAGCAAGTTAACAGAATCTTTTCCAATTCGCAACTAATTCATATACACACACACACTAACCTCGGGCAAATCCTAGAAGCTCTAATTCCAATTCGCAACTAATTCAGGAGTAAATCATTTGTAATTGTGGCAAATCTCCTAACTGGTGCCAAAATAAATAAATAAAAAATAAATAACAATGATAGCATTTGAACCAGCGTTGAAATTTCCACTCAGTCAGAGCAGTACCTTAACGATCTACGCTACTCCCCGGATGTACTGATGTGCTATTATCTCGCTAATACGTTACCTCTTTCTCCGCCGTCGCACGCAACTGGCTTCCCCCTAGGAAATCCATTCCCTTTTTCCCTCAATGCTCCCGCAGTAGCAGCAGCAGAAGAGCAGTAATAACAGCATTTCTGTCTCTTTGTAACGTCAAATTTATATCTGCTTCTCTTTAAATGCTTTCTTTTATAATCTGAGAAATTATAAGAAATACAACATTAAAATTATGCCGAAAAGTAAATGTCAGTCTCAAAAATCTCAGAAAAATGCTGATCTTCATACTCAAGGTTCACAAGTTCGATCCTGGCTGAGGTATCTTAATTCTTTCAGTGTTAATAAATTTACGCATCTTAAAAGTCCCATACCTACAAAAGAGGTCCCTGGACACTATCAGCTCTTTTCCAGTATTTCATTAGCTTACTACTAGATGGCGATGACAGCATTATACAAACTAAATGGGACGTTTATCTAAAAAATATCTATAGAGAATCTTGCTATACATTTATTTCTTTTCAAGTAGTCAAAATGTTTCTTCTCAAACCATTCACTTAAGCTCTTTAAGTAGCAGAACCTTCATTAGTGAAAAGAACACACGGTTCTTTACCAGGTAATAGAGAGCATGGGGGAAGAATCAGTTTTGAATAGATCTGGCGAATTATATTAATCTGCGCGAGACAATTCTAAGAAAATTTGTGGTAGGAGTAACTTCTCAAATGCATAAATGTGACAAACCCCTGCAAACGAGAAATATGACAGCGGTACAACTTTGCAATAAACCGTCCCTCCAATGTGTTCAGTACGGAAATGAGACAAATACTAAACGCTTCTCCTATAAACGCATAAACAGAAAATGAACTCGACCAGAACTACAGCGCATCTTTTGGTCATTCACCACAATTATTCAAAACTACGTTACTTTGTCTTAATCAGCATTTCCATAATGTCCCCAAAGGTGAATATTCTGTTATAACTGGTCCCTCCAAACCAGCTTGTTTTAAATATGCTCCAATCACTTGAGTGGAAGTAAAACGTTATTTTTCTACGATGAAAAATGCTTTATCTGACAAGCGGCCAACTATGACAGTTAATACCTTCAAAAAGCATTTTGTTATTGCTTGTAACCAAGAAAAATAAGCTTAAGTACTTTAATTATGTTATAAAAGTATTAAATATCTTAAATACCTATTTTTATTAAAAATAGTAATAATACTCCCTGTTTTTACTTTTACAAATGCTCATTACAATTATGTTATTGCCGATTTTTCAGTATTTTAAGTGGCTTTTTGCCTGCCAATTTTAATGCAAAACAAATGCCTGAATTTCCGGGCTATGATGATACATAACTTTTCTCTTAAATTCTCTTTTCCACTTCACAGGAAAATTGCCAACGTTATGGGGAGGGGAGGGGGAATGAGCATGCTTGAGGAAGATACTAGAATGCCGTTTTCTCAATCGCCTTAATGCTATATTACTTCATCGGAAGAGCAATTTGGATTAAAACTCCAACATAGAACCAAAGTAGTAACATTCTTGAACAAAGCCACCAGACACAATTTGGTACAAAGGCTTTATCTACAAGCTTAATATAACTAAAACTTACATAATCTTCATACGTGAATACCTTCAGCAAAGCACTTTTCAAGTTATTCAAACCATACTTCTTTTCAAACATTATAATCAAAGATTCGCCGGGGCTGTACTATTTGCAACGATATATTCTGTTTATGTACAGGATGTATCTATTGATTCAATTGTCTTTATGGACTCTATGCAGATGATACAGTTAACTATACTAAGAACAGTCACATCCATCTGCATGGCAACAAATGCATAATTCACTCAACCTTCCAACTCAGTGATCAACAAAACGTAAGCTTAAAATTACCTGAGAAAAATCACATGCTTTTCTTCACGAAACGGTCCCTCCTGTAATATGCTTTTTATGTTCAACATCAACAAATTCCATTTAACATTACTAGGCTGCACTGCGACAACATATACTTGCTGTTAGAGACAAAGCTTTTCAGCGTTATATATAGGGCTTAATTATTACATAATATTAAATAGGGATTGACAATGTGGCATAAAGGTATTTGTCGGACATATAGACTGGGTAGTAGAATCGTTGTTCCATGTGAAGCTTGAATGAGGAGAAAGGCTAGTTCTGCGCATGCGTAGAATGTGAACGCGTTGAGTTTCAACGGTTTCTCCGGAATTCGAAGGTGAATCTTTGAAGGTAAAGGGCATACGCCATACACTCCGAAGGGCCGCCTTGGCGAAGGTTGATAAGGTAATGTAACATTAATTGATTTACAATTTAATATACTTAATGATCTAATGAGAATTAGTATGGTGGTTACATGACATTCTGGTTCCATGATTTTCCTTGTATTTCTGATTTGTAAGTAAAGACGTTTGTGATATACCACGAGCTGAAGATATCCCAGCATTGTAGAACTATTATCAAATACCATTCTTCCCTTTTAGTAAAGGATTGGGATGTGCTCTAAATGACAATTTTGTGGGAAATTTGGTTAAAACTCAGAGGTTTCAAAGCAATGTTTTATTGTAATAAATAATTATACAAAAACTAGGGGCCCAAAGACAGACCTGCCACTTTGGAATTCTACAATTGAAAGAAAGAAAGAAAGAAAGAAAGAAAGAAAGAAAGAAAGAAAGAAAGAAAGAAAGAAAGAATAAGAAGAAATAAAGAAAGAAAAAAGCTCACTTCAGCTTCTGTAGGAAAATGATTGTAACTGCTACACTACTATTACTATTAGTACCACTAGTAGTAGTAATAGCAGAAGTAGTAACAGTATCTTTATTATGAAAGCAGTCCATGAACATAATACAAATATATATTTTATGAATGGGTCATCGACCGTACGTGCTGCAGTATGATGCACAATTAGAAATAGGAACTAATAATAATAATAATAATAATAATAATAATAATAATAAAAGAAAACAATAATTATAAATTAATACAACTTTTAAAAAATTAGAAGAACGCTATTTACAGATATACAAGGGATAGGTCATAAGTCATGGTTTTTCTTTTTTCTCGCGAGCAAGAGCAACGCGAAAAGTCTAAGATATACGATTGAAAGTGTATGGCTTTTACTGCCGAGTGGTGCCACAAGCTGAAGGCGGCTATCGTAGGGAAGAAGTAAAACACAAGCAACCGGACAACATCGGTTTATTATGATATGAGCAAAAGTTACATACAGCTACTTATACGGGTTGCAAATCCATCACAAGACGGGTTTCTCAGGTAATCCATTGTGTTTAACTTTAACAGATGAAATCCATAATTATTTTCACATACTCACGCTGTACACTGTTCTCCATTTCTAATCTTTGTCACTCATCAACTTCGGGGCGTGCTCAGACAGGCAATTCAGCTCTCTCTCTCTGTCTCTCTCTCTCTCTCACGCACGCACACAGCATCTGGTGGCTTCATTCGAAAGTACATTCTATACACTTTCAATCTATACCTTAAATTTTTCGCGTTGTCCTTTCTTCTTCTTCTTCTTCTTCTTCTTCTTCTTCTTCTTCTTCTTCTTCTTCTTCTTTTCAGAAAAAGAAAATAGTTCCTATGGCTTAAATCATATCCCTCGTATATATGGAAACAACTTACACTAGTTATTGCGTTCTAAGCAAAAAATAAATTATTTCCATTCTCGCTCACTTTGCCTAAGAAAATGCCTTTGTTCAACCAATTAGTGTGATCCACAAACACGTTCAATCGACCTCTACTTGCTTTAAATGTTTTCTCTGGTGTTTCCAGTAGGCACGTTCGGCCAAAATATGTCCATTCCCTATCTTCTCCAAAACATGTGCAGATCTACCAGAACTATCCTTCATGTTTGTAAACTTCCAACCTCCCAGTCTAAACCTGGCCATTTCTGACCTTGCCTTTCTAACCAGAACGAGCATGCTTATGTATATATTGGTCACTTGTCTTCTTGCCATAGAAGGACTCCACGAGTCCGAAATATAGCGATCTCAAGTGTGGCTTTTTCTTAGTGTTTATCCTTTTTACTATTATAATTACTGTTAATTTATATATATATATATATGATATATACATATACATATCTTTACCCCAGGTTAATTTAATTTCGTTCGATAAGCTCAAAGAGACTTTCGTTTTACATTCTGCCTCGATTTCTTGCCTGCTGAGATCCTCTAGCATTGTTCTAACTTTCTTCAATGCATTTATAATATTTTCATTACCTCGTTGCCACATTAAATCCAATGGCCAATTTCCGCCTCTGCAGCCCAAAAGATTGGCGTTATATTTTGTATCTAGTGTCTATAACATTTAACTCAAAGTTTGCACTGGTCTCTCAGCATTAGTCTAAGCCAGTATTTTACCTTTCTTGTTTAATCATATCTTCATAGCAACCCACTTCCATCATGACCGCAGTTTAACGTTCCTGTGAGAGCCCGAGAACCTTTTCCAAAAAATCCACTTGAATTTTATTTATATGTTTAGCTTTCGCCCACCTACATATTTAACTTCTATATAGCAGGTTAGACTTATCACAGCATTGCACATGTTCTCTAATGTATGTACTGATATATCTGAAACGCGAGTCAGAACCCACAGTAACTCATTTAGTTGACCTCTTGATTTATAATTAATGATAGGTAAGTGTTCATTCAATTACCCACTCATATTTATAGTTCTAAATAATAACAATTTTTAACATTTTCCATTCTATTCATTGTAAACCTACTATCTTTCATTTTTGCCATGTTCGTGTTAACATTTACCACCATTTCCATTTCAAGTAATAATCCTCTAGGGATGTAATGTCTTTATGCAAACATCTCTTGTTATAAATAAAGGAATTAGAACGTCAGCATACAAAAGTACAGGAATGCATCTATCGTCTTCTTCATGAGAATTCATTTTGTCTGCTAACAGGACATTCGAGATATCATCTATAAATAGATTAAACAATAACAGAGACAAAATACATCTAATGGCTTATCTACATTCCGATGTAGTGTTTTCATCTCTCTTAACACCGAATTTCTCGTCACTGTGTATCTACATCAGAGCTTTTAATATTGTGTTAGAGACAATTTTCTGACATAGAACATCTTTCTGAACACTGTCAGAGGCTATTTTAAAATGAACAAACACGCTGTATAATTTTCCTGTTTTCTATATCTATTAGGTCTTTTAAACGAATATATTATCCACTGTACAAAACCCTTTTCTGAAATCTGCTTGATACGTATTTCATTGTGTTCGTTAACCCATTTCCATAATCGATCTTACAGAATATTGCAGTATACTTTACCAACACTTGTGGTATACCCCTGTAGTTCTATAGCGCCCGTGGGTTATCCTTTACTTTGAAAATCGGCTGTATTACGCTATTGACCATGCTTCTAGATATCTTTTTCCATTAAGTAATATATTGAATGTGATTCGCAGGATGTACTACTGATCAGAATTTTACAAATTCAGCTGAAATTCCTTCAATTTCGGGTGCTTTCCCTTTAAGCTTTTAATCAATATAATTTCACTACCTGTCATTTCTCCATCTAGGGCCGGTAACTAAATAATGTCCGTGATAAATTAGGTAGATACATTTCGTAGCGTTTTCTTTCCTCATCACAACACTGCGTTGTAAAACGTTGATTGCCTTTGTCATCTGTCTTTCGCAATTTGGAGCGTTATTCTTATAAATACGCCTTGAATTTTGTATCTTGAAAATAAAAAGGAAATAACTAACGAAACTAGTTGACAATTAGAATTGGTTTACACAAATCCCACATTAATCAGTTAATAGTTCATAAAATATTATTCACAGCACCGGATTGTTGTTCTGCACTTTTTCTTGTATTGTATAAAAACCTCTATCTTACCTTTCTTAAACAGCCAACTGATGAAAAACGCTAGATTTCTTTATCACTTACATATACTGCGGGTATCAATATTTGTCTGTCAATATTCCTATCACAGAAAGTACTGAGTCAAGTTTATTGTGGTGCAATAAAGGGAAACACATAACACGATCAAAATTCATAGCTACACTCGTTCCGCATATTGCATCAGTCCAAAGTCTTATTTAGTGAACCGAAACCAAAGTGTTGAAAACAAGTACAAGTGGATCAGGTTACAAAATTAAAGTATTTTATTTCAAAATGACCTTGTGTAAAAAATATATTTTTTTAATTATTATCCATATTACGCTCTAAATAAAAATTTATTTTAAAAATGAACTTTATTGAGAAATAAATGAAAGTATAGCTAGTATTATATTTATGTGTACTATTCATTAATTTCAGAGATGATTAACACGGAGATGGTGCAGGGGGTCTGACTCAATTTATATTTAATTAATTTTAAGTATATATAATTTTATCCATTTGTTCTGTTTTTTTTTTAAATGAAAACTACCTTACCTTTATCACTTCCTTTATATACTTATAAACTCACGAAATTTACGAATGTTGATCATTTTAGTTTATCTAATAGCACAGTCAAGGCGGAACTTCTGTCACAATAACACACACCCACAAAACTTCATTCTTGCTGGAGTTTTGCGTGTTGTTCGTGATTAAGCATTACTAAATTTAGTTGTTGCCCCCCAATATAACTATTTGTGGTTTGTGCTGTATTGTACGAGAATCTTCAACGGAAGACAAGTATATTACTCGAAGGAAAATAATACATGTTTTCTTATTACCGCTCGAACGAGTGGCGATCTCTCTCACACAATGATTTCTGTACTGAGCCGAGCCAGGCCTTCTGAAAACCTCGCAATCAACACATTATTAACTTTCTTCAAGCATAAAGGTGGCTACGTTACTTAAACAAAATCAGACTAACTTATTGTACCGGAAATATATTTAAAACGAAATAGTGACTGCTTGGATAAAATTCTTGCTTTACTGTTCAAGATGCCTACAAAACTTAGTGATAAAGACGTGAACAGAATGAAAGCAGTCTTCAAAATGGTAGTAAAGATGGTAACGGCAGGATCTCATTTCAAGAGCTTGAAGAAGCGTTGCAATGGCTCCACCTAAATAATATCGAGAGGGACGAAGTAGAACGCGTATTTCTGGTGATGGATTTGGACAACAGTGGATCTATAGAATTCGGCGAATTTATGCAGGCAATGGGAAATAGAAATAGAAATATGGCGAAAAGATCCAACTGGATTTCCACCAGGCCTTCAATCTCTTCGACAAAGATGGAGACGGACTGATAACTGCGGATGAGCTGTGGCACATAATGAACAGTCTGGGTGAAAAGATCAGTAAAAAGAGTGTGGCAGATATAGTAATGATTGCAGACAAAAACCAAGACGGTCAAATAGACTTCTCAGAGTTTAGGGGACTCATTGAACAGATACGTGACAGAATGATAGTACATAATCCAATATTTGTGCCCTAGAGAACACATTTGATATGTTAACTGGTTATTATTTTGATACTTGTGATATATAACGTGTGTTAGGGAGTGCCATTTAAATCTCATTACAAAATATTTTATAAATCGTGTTTACTGTAGTTAAAGCAACCAATCTCTAAATCTTACTAAATATTAGAAGAACTCACAAGAAGGATGGATGGATGGATGGATATATAGAGGATATATAGAGGAATAGAGAAATAGAGAAATATAGAAAAGAGAGTCAACTTTAAATACAGAATCTTTCACATGACACACGGCAGAGTGGTGGTCCGACTTGCTACTTTGCGCACCTTCCGATTTTGGCTTACTTTTGTTCCTTTCTCAGTCCCCGAAGCTTGTGACCAGTTTGGAAGTGATTTGAGTGCTTGCGTGTACAAGAGTTTTGGATGTTGTTATAACAATGCCATGAATTAAGTACACATTACTGCAACGGAATTTTATGTATGATTATATGTGGCAGCATTATCTTGCAGTGAAGTTAGACGGCGATTTTTATCAGAATTCCCAGGTGTCCATTCTTCAAGAACAGAAGCCGTGCGAAAACTTGTATATAAATTTAGGGAAACAGGTTCATTCTCAATAAGAAGGGAATGGTAAAGCGCGTGCTTACTGAGAAGAAATTAGATGAAGTTGGAGAATCATTAGAAATTTATCCTAAAAGATCTGCGATGACTTACATAGGAAACCGCAAGTTCAACGAAGCTATCAGAGTGGGGAGCTATCAACCTCTTAAAACTTAAACCATACAAGAACACTGTTGCACATGATTTGCTACACGTGATAATGAGAGCGAGTACCTTTCTGTAACTGAATTTTGAGGAATGTTAATGATAGAGGTAATTGATCCAAATTTAACGATCTTGCTTCCTAAACCCAAGATCGCGGGCTCGAACCCGGCCAGGACCGATAGATTTTTTCGGGCGTAAAAATCATAAGTATGGCTTCCTTCGGGAGGGAAGTAAAGCCGTGGGTCCCATGTCGTACATTTGCGGCACGAAAAAGAACCTCAGGCCTGAAAGAGAGGCCTCTGAGCAAAATTAATCGCCATTTCACGCCCTGAGTTGAATGGGACGCTGATGACCTGAGATGTTAAAGAGCGTCCATAAATAAATCAATCAAAAAAATTAATAATCTTGTTTGACGAAGCATGGTTCAATTTACAAGACATGTTTCGACACAGAATAACCGATATTGGAGCTCATTTGATTTGGTTTATTTACGGACGCTCTTTAACATCTCAAGTCATCAGCGTCCCATTCAATTCAAAGCGTGAAACAGCTTGAGGTTCTATTTCGTGCCGTAAATCTACAACACGGGATCCACGGCTTTACTTCCCTTCCGAAGGAAGGCCCGAAAAAATCCATCGACCCTGACCGGGATTGAACCCGCGATCTTGGGTTTGCGAGGCAAGTATGATTACAACTAGACCATCAGGAACAACTTGGAGCTCAGAGAAACCGGACTTAGTGCAGTAACCCCATTAGATAAGAAAATGTATGGTAACTGGTTAATATGTATTATCCGACAAGTGGTTCCATCTCCAGGCGCGATTGGGACTTACTTTCTGGATGGCCCTCGTACAAGATAATAGGGTCAATATAATTTTTGCAGATACCGTAAATTCAAAACGTAAAGGAATGACATATCCACACCATTCCTTGAGCAGCTGACCAATGCTGAATGTCAGTCTATATATTTTTAGCAAGACTCTGCTACTGCGCATACAGCTGCAAAGTCATTAATTTCACTGAGAAAAACTTGAAGATATGGGAATTATTAGGGGATTAGGACCCGCACTGTTCCCGGATTTCACCACACGTGATTTTTAAGGAAAAATTGAAAAATAAAGTGTATAGGTAAAACTCGCACACATTAGAACTGAAGGATAATATCAAGAGAAAATTTTACTGTATTTCGAAAACTGGATCGATATACGTGAAAGATTTTCCTGAAATTTTTATCAGCCCCGTCTTCTTATTGGCTCTAAAATTTAAACGCTTCGAAGTTTCTAGAAAATCCGTATAAAGCTAGGCATCTGAATAGCATTTAACTTTCCCAACATGTCTCCCTATTCGTCTTGAAAACAGCCTTGACGTAACCAGAGTATTTATTAGTGGGAGTTTAACTTTTTAATGGTATCCCTAAAAGGGACGCTTCCGCTTTTTGTTGGTTCCAACAAACGCTGTCCCTTTAAAACTCACACAATGCGGGGTTCCGATACAATATACAAATGATAACCTTGCAATAGGCTCCAGGCTTACGGAAGACATATGGCTTTTCAGAATAGCACAAACAATTCCCATTACAGTTTTAACATTATTGATTTCATATATTGTGAAGTCTTCCGTATTATTTACACTTATCACACCAGTTAGTTATTTACTAATTATATACATATACTTATTCAATCAGTTTATTAATATCAGTGGATGGGATAATTTATATAGAAAGAAACACATATTTCTGACCAAATTAATTATAATAAATATTTCTGATAACTATTATTATTATTATTATTATTATTATTATTATTATTATTATTATTATTGCTATTACAGGGGTTGAAGCAAGATATTCCGCTTCAAATGAATGTAATTAGGTTCAGTGTAGACAATCAGAAACACGTTGTTATGTATCCCAAGGGGTATGCAGGGCAAAGATTCACTAATAATAATAATAATAATAATAATAATAATAATAGCAATAATAAAATAATAAGTCAATAATGGTTAAATGCACCTATCGCCTGTGTTTTCTTGGATGATGTATGCCTCCTAAATGAAGTTTCAGAGGAGAACATTGCTCGTTTAACGAAAAATGAATAGAGTTTAGGAACTTCTTAAGTGTTTGGCATGTTAAAAAAAAAATATTGAACAACCTAAGGGAGAGAAACATACTTCCCCCAAATGGTTATTGTGTTCGTATATATATATACCTGAGCTTAAATTTAATAAGCAAGAAGGCATATGATTCCAACACATTTAAACAATAACATTTATTTCCTAAATTAAACTTAAGTTGGCTGTAATAACAAATATGTGAGTAAATTAGGTTAGGTTAAAATAAACTAGGTTCTTTTAAACAAATGCTCCGGGGAATAAATTTATAACTTAGGAACTATGCTTTTATTTGCTATGGAGCTCTCATTTTCGTTCTAGTCGCTATTTTCTGTATGATTCATTTGTGATTACTTAATATTCTTATTGTGCGCTTATTTATTTTCCGTTATTCCTATATGTGCTTTTATCCCGTAGTTTCCACGTTCTTCCTAACCTCAGCTAATAGTATAACAGTAAATTATTATTTATCAGTGAATGGGCTTAGTTAATTATTTTACTCCCTCTTTGAGACAATTGCTAATGTTTCAGCATTGTTTCATTTGTTTTGGTCACATTGGTACCTTGGTTGTGGGAGATCCCTGTTTATTTATTAAAAGGAGTTTAGTTATTATCTACCACACTGGACCCACGATTTACTTACCTTCCGAAGGAAGCCGTACTTTGGATTTTTACGCTGGAAAACATCCATTGACCCTGGTTGGGAATGAATCCACGATCTTGGGTCTACGAGGTGAACATGGTTACCACTAGACCACGACTACGTAAAGGTTAGTGTGTATGTATGAATTAATTACGAATTCCTGCCCGTTAAAATACCACTAGAATCCCAGGTTGCCCATTCTTATACCTATCTTTTAAAAATTAATACTTTTCTATATTTTTTGATATTTCACTATTAATGAACTTAATTCTTCATTAGTTTTGAACTTATTTTCTGGCTTATTCTGTAAGTTATAGTAGATGTTCACTTTTTTCTATTTATGTGGAGTCTCGTACAAGGATGATTGTTTTCATGTTGCTCGTTGAAGTGACGGCTTGGCTCATAATGTTCACCCCCCCTTATTTTATGATTTATTATGCCTAGTAGTAGTTCATTTAGATATTATACGATATTATAAGTTGTAAAACGTAGTTTAGCATGTTAGAAGCATATAAGGTAGTACAAAGTATAGCATGTGATGTTAAAAGTAGGTAGATAGATGGAGTTGTTGTGCATTTGTTTTATTTACAGACGCTCTTTAACATCTCAGGTCATCAGCATCCCATTCAAATCAAGACGTGAAACGGCCGACAAATTTTGCTCAGAAGCCTCTTCTTTCAGGCTTGAGGTTCTTTATCGTGCCGTAAATGTACGACACGGGACCCACGGCTTTACTTCCCTTCCGAAGGAAGCCATACTTAGGATTTTTACGCCCGAAAAAATCCATCGGTCCTGTCCGGCGTTGAACCCGCGACCTTGGGCTTAGGAGGCAACTGTGGTGTAGTGATACCACTACACCACCAGGACCAACTGATAGATGGAGGAAGAAATAGAGAGACATCTAGTAGATGTAATAAGTGTTTTCAGTGGTAGTAAATCACTTTGGTAAGAGAAGATCACAAGTAACAGAAGCAGTTCCGTAACTAGTTAGAGACCATAGGAATGAAAGTCTCTTTAAAATAAAAACAACTGAACATTTGAGGTAATAACAACTATTTATTTATAATAATTAAGCAGGTTTCATTTAATTGTCAACTACTTATAATCATTAAGTATGGAGTTATTATTTTGTACTAATCGCCAAACTGCAGGAATTTCGTCCTGGTCGCTCCGTAATCATCGAAGCAGAGATGCTAGGAAATAAATGAATATAAAAGAGAAAAAATATTATCACTTATACATTTACAGTACCTCACATTTACAGCTGTAAATTAAATCTCATTGGTCAATGGAGTATCAATGGTTGATTGAAAAATAATCGTAATGAACTGCAAACTGTAGAAGGGAAACATGCATAAAATATAAAAAATTAAGTTATTTTCAAATTTACAGCCTCGATAGATAGATTTATCGTTTACTGCATGAAAGAACATGACAGTTATTATTAACTTTTATTGAACAGCATATTACCCCAGACAGGTAACAAATGCATATTTTTGATACCTGATGTACGGAATTTTGCTACTGCGCAACATTTCTGGCACCTGGACCCGCCCAAGGATATGTGTTTCCACGATTCGCTGACGCTGTAAGGTGGGAGATGCTGCATGCTCAGAAACAGAATGAAATATTTTGTTGTCCTTTAATATTGATTTTGACTTTATTTATTTTTAATAATTCCGTAACTGAAAGCAGCATCTTATATAATAAATATTTCGAAAGTTCCTCACCAGCAGATGGTATCAAAACATGTGGCTGCTTCTGCTGGCCAATTGGTTGGGTATCAGTAAAACCTTGCAAGCTAACCTACTATCTTAGATTCTCAGAGTACATTGTTTATAATATCGTCTGAACGACAACAAACAAAACACCAAGTGGCCATACTTAACATTACCCATAACAAGATGCAGTTTCTAAGAAAAGGAATCCCTTGTTTTGTCTTTGCACATTTAGTTAACCATTATAATATGTAAGGTACTTGCTTACAAGACAGTGCTGGACTTTGCCGGCAGATAGGAATGAGGAGGAGGGAGTAGCAATTTTTAAACAAAGTGAGACAGCTTAGAACGGAAGAGACATTAAACCGGGGAGGGGAATAGGGGGACATGAGTCACAATATTCATTTGCAATTAACTGTGTGTGTGTGTGAGGGAATGTACGCTATTTGCTTTCGTACGCTTTTCCTTTCTGTTTATTTTATTTGTGTATTTAATTTTTTTTAATGTTTTACAATTTCATGTATTGGGAAGGCATGTACGGTTCCAGGGGACCCATGCGACATGGATGAGTTAGATTTGTAACAAATATATTTTGTAAATTAATACACTACTACCATTACTTACAAGTGTTTTGTACAGGCTCCGTTAAAAATGTGCACGTTTTTTAAATTGTGCGGAGGAGATTTTTATTACTAACATAAAGTAACTAATTTAACGCACATTTTATTTTATTTTATTCCCCCCCCCCCAATGACCACTGTTTGATATGTAAAGAAATGTCTCCACGGCAATTCAGTATTACAGTGTGTCATCCTCTGCGTTGTGAAGTTCGTAAACTTGTGCAAAATTTTACTCAATGTTTAATAAATATGAAATATATGGACTGTTATATAATGTTACTAATTTAGCTAGCATGACAATTGGCGTGTCAAAAAAAGTTTGGTAACAAAAGTAAGAAAAGAAGGCAAGGATGCTATCAAAACTAAGAGACGTTTAGATTTTTGTACATGTTCAGGAAAGTCGAGCTAAAGAAACATAGATATTTAGGTAGACGAACTTTAAACATCTTTAACTCATAAATGTTATATCGTTAGGAAGACGTGCCTTCCATCAGTAAGGTCAACAATGTACTTAATGAAAGGAGAACTTCAGAAGGTGGAAGAGAATACCTTACAAAAAAAGATATAAGAAGTGTTGCTCTTGTGATTAGTTACTCTTATCTTCCCCAACTTCAACCAGAGTTTATTACCAGTTATGGATAACGCCACTTATCACAGTGTGCAACAGCCAAACTCGTAGTCCGCGCTTACTGCAGATAAACTGCAGCATATTTCTATCTTCCTTAAGTCACTGGCCATCATATAAAGGGGTGACAGAGAGAGAGAGAGAGAGAGAGAGAGAGAGAGAGAGAGAGAGAGAGAGAGATTGAACATGGACTACATGTCCATTGCTTTCTAGTTTAAGATTTGTTTTACTAAGAAAACTGAGAGTGAATATTATTGAAATTGCTGTCTTGGGTGTGCCACAAGAGTGAGTAAGCGAAAGGAACTAATGAAGCAAGTTCTTGGTTGATCTGGTACTTAATAGTAAATTCTAACAAAATGTAACACATGTTTTAACTTTTGCCGACAGTAGCATGAGCTAATATAGCATTATTTCAGTCGTAAGATTTTGGTGACTGCCTACGAAATGCACAAATTAAAGATTGAAGTAATTTTACGACCAGTTGATAGTGGTTTCAGCATCATTAGAAGAAAACTAAGAAGAGAAGAGAAACACTACACCATAACAAAGTCATCAATTTAATAAAAAATCAGTAAAAATGCACATCAATTTTCAATAGTTGAAATCAAAAGAGAAGGAATTGTGGAGTTCAAAGCTCGGAGGTCAAATGTTTCAGCAATCACCTTATGGTAACAAAGGATGTCAAGAAAGAAGATCTTTTTCTTTTTCAAAATACCAGGATTTTTGCTTCTTTTCTGAAGGTTTTGTTTTGGAATGAAATGTGACAGATGCATACAATGGGGTATTGGTGGGTACATACAGATTGAGAAACACAGGACCAAACATTGATCTTACAAATAAATGGGCTTGAATAGAAAGGAACCCCATTAATACTTTTACATCTCTAGCTTACGTGCCTAAAACACGAAGCAAATTATTCATAACTTGGCCAATTAGAGGCATCCACCAGATGTTGCTCCTGGTGGTCAAGCTGTAATCATACTTACCTCATAGACATAAAATCGCGGGTTCAATCCCGGCAAGAATCGACGAATTTTTTCGATCGTAAAAATCCTAAGTATGGCTTCCTTGGGAAGGGAAGTAAAGCTTAGGTCCCGTGTAGTACATTTACAACATATAAAAGAACCTCAAGCCTGAAAGAAGAGGCCTCAGCAAAATTTGTCGGCCGTTTCACGCCCTGAAATGAATGGGACGCTGATGACCTGAGATGTTAAGGAGCGTTCGGAAATAAATCAAATCAACACAACAACCAACCCAAATGAAGACTGAATGGTCATCTTTACTGAAAATAATTATTTCTCCCATTATTGTTGTATTATTATTTAACAGAGCCCATTTACCGCAAAATGAGAACAATTCATGATTCAAATTTTGTCCTAAAATGACCAAATTGAAGTTATGTAGTTTGTATTGGAGGATATCAACATTTCACTAATAATAATAATAATAATAATAATAATAATAATAATAATAATAATAAAGATAGTTTCCACTTTCTTTTTACAAGTGACTAAAATGTGTGTAGTATTCTGTTCCTGGAATTTTTTATTGTTTTTCAAGCGTTCCCCCCCCTCTCCCTGCAGTTAGCAAGCACTTCAAATGTGATATAAAATGATGTTATTATTAAAGAAAACTGCCCTGCTTGGCGCAACTTATAAAGCTTATATAGCGGGTTATCGACTACCTACACATCATGAAAAATAAAATATCATTGTCAAACACTTTTCTGCGATTAGATATTGTTATCATCATTGTTTAGTGTTTTGCTATGAAAATGGCTTTCACGCTGAAACGTTATCGTTAAGAACGCGCTATTTTTATTATTTCTTATGTTTCTCCAAATATACATAATCATAAAACAGTTGATATTACAGATTGCTTTTTTATTAGCCCCTTCATTACTGTTAACTGGGATTTCCCTCACTTTGTGGCTATGTAACTTGTCAACATACATTTTTATTATTCTTTAAATTCCTTATTCACTTCGGGGAAAATATATATACTTCTTTGTAATGGAATATTAAAATCACTTTGATTTGTGAACTTTTAATTTCTTCCAAAGATGGAAAATGAGACAGCAAGATGAAACGTTACATCATTACTATGATGATGATGATGATAATAATAATAATAATAATCTATAAAATTACCTTAGAAAGTAGAACAAAGTAAAACAACGTTAAATCAAGCTCAGGAAAACAAAACAATCACCTGATGGTAAATTAACTCCCTAACCCTATAGTTGGCTTTCTTTTCTTCCTCTTTTAATTGTATTCAGATTCCATGTATATTAAAATATTGAACCTAAAGGTTTGCAATCCCTGCTATAAATGGTCGTTATTTGTATTTTTCTTTTCTATGCTTTATCGACTTACATCGACAGCATTAACAGGCTGGAGAGTTTTTAAGGAGGATGTTCTCCAGAGCGTTGGTTCCATTGGGGGGGGGGGGAATCTCAAATCTCTCCCATTTCCGTTTCGCATTGAGCCACCTCCCACGGCGATACAACGAGCTGTGGTGTCGTCACAATATACTTTAGGCATTTGTTTTACTCCCTCCAACGAAAAGAATATAGTATGTAAAGTAGTTCGTTAGGCTGTATGCTTTCTCAGAAAAGTTGTTACTTAATGTTAAACAATCCAGTCCTAGGGGAACAAAAAATGAGAAGCGTAAATCAGATAAGAATTTATGGCTGCTTGCGTTGAATTGATTGATTCAAAGATTCCAGAATTGACCAGTGCATTCGTGCAATGGCAAGATACGTGGGAAAAATCAATTATTAAATATTTACATTGGTTTATTTCACTTCTTTCCCAAGCAAAGCCTGTAGAAAGAAAGTCAAACGAAACTTTGTTATAAATTCCACCTAATCCACAGTGTAATTTTTAAATCGTAAATGGCTATAGACGCGAAGGAAGTCATTGCTGGCCAAACCCCCTGTTTCCTCAACCTAAAGGGTGAATCTGTGTAACTTTAAGCGCTTTAGTCCTTTAGTCTTCACGTCATTGTTCCATTAGAGTATAGACTGTTAACTGGAACACTGTCTGAACAAGTTGTATGTGAATTTTTATTATATACAGACGATCAAGCAAGATAATAAAAATGATTGCAATTTTATTTATATTCAATAACTGATCTGCTGGAAATTCCGTCTGGAAGTACGTTTTCTGCATCGCAATACTGTTTAAATAAAATGTACTCTATTATTTATTACAAGAATTGATTGTTTTTATTCTTTCACTGATAAAATATTTAAAAAAAATTAAGGCAATATTCAGCCGATAGAAAAAGCCTCAGAGAAATTCTCATATCAGTTATAATTATTAATTTCCTTTGAAGAATCTTCCCAGATTCTGCCCCAAAGATGGGAGAAACATTTTCACTCCTATAAGCCCAGGGCTTTAAAAAATTACAAATTCTCAATTTGGAAAACGCTTATAGAGCAAAGCGAAATGCCGGTTGCCCCCTAAAAGTTTGGCTCATTTAGAGTCTACAGCTCTGAAACCATGAATATTAGAAACATGATTATAGTACAGAGTGTAACAAATTAAATGACACAACTTTCCCGTGTATTTTACTGACTTTGCAATATGCACCATATTATATTCAGGGTTAAGTTTCATTATTTAGATGTTCAAATGTTTGTTGCATCTTTACATGATTCTGGACTGCGGTACCGTAGAGTGATTTAAATCCAAGCAATTCATTATTCATAGAAGCAAAAACTAAAGATAGCCTATTGATGTTAAAGGCCTCCCAACAAGCAGAGGAGCTGATTATTTCTAACGTGGTGAGCTAATGCACGCTAGTTGTTCGTATACTGTTTTATGTCAGATTTGTTCTTTGACAACGTTATTTCTCACCGCACTGTTTACGTTTACCGAGAAATTTCCATGTTTCTCTTCCTCTTGATACTCATGACCAACCTGAACCTACATGTTTCTTGAATGGGATTCATAGAGGAGGAGCAATTAATTATCGATAATTATCGATTAATTAATTAATTAATTAATTATCGAGCAATTAATTATCGAATAGTCGATATTACGGTCTAAGACATTGCCAATTTGTTAAATAATGCATTAATTAGCAGTGTCGCTAAGTTTTGCACACTACTTGCTTAGTGATAGCGCTCCATCTGCCCTCACCATATTATTTTAGTTTCAGCCAATACCAGTCTAGGATTTAACTGGTGATGATGATTGATAGCTTTCCTACAGCTGCGGGAGAGATTTTTGAACATCTAAACTGAGATGGTTTCTTTTTCAAGCAGTGTCTATCTAAATAACACATATCGGTAATCATGTAATTTAATTAGCGTCTCATTACCATTGAAATCGTTTAAAATGCTGCTAACAAATCCCTTTCCTATTGAGATATTTTACAAATATTAGCCTTTGTTAAGAACGTCTGTTACTATAAAATGGCTTACAGAGCTTCTACTATTTCATTTCAGACAGGAAACTGCCTAAACATCACTTTACAAATGTCTTTGTCACAAATCTTCACTTATGAAGTCAGCTTTCCCAAGAAAATATAAATCAGCTAAAATCAAACAAGCTGTTTAAAATTAAAGATAAGGAGGGGGGAAAGCATTATCATTAAGAACGATAACAGAAGTCGAAACTTTTCAAAAACGAACAGGTTTCTCTTAACTTTCGCAGTAACTCGTTTCGGACTGAGTTACGGTTTTTCGTTTTCTCGGACCTCATTTGCTGAGTAGATAAAAAGGAATTAGCTGCATGAAATAATCGTTTCACATAAAAATTCCTGTGAGGGCACCCCGCAAAAGAAAAGGCATAATGATGGCTCGTGCTTTACAATAAAAACCGCGGTTGGGCTGGAACGGAGACCGTGCGATATCCCCTACCGGTTTGCAATCGATTTCATAGCGTCCAGCTGACCAATCGCACGCCGCCATTCGCTGACCACACCCTTCTCTTCCTCTCCGACCGTTGCTATGGATACGTGACGTCACGAATGGCCGACTATATTGCAAACTGGTGCGAGGTTAACGATTATAATCGTTTCTACATCACGGTTTGTGTAGTGTAGGGTCCAATACTCTCCAGCTGTCCAATTATTATGCTTACATAAAATAAACCATAAGATGCTCTACATCACAACTTGCACCAGCGTTTAGAGTAGTTGTTTTGAGAAAAACATCATAGTCTTGTAAATAACAACACCTTATAAAACTAAATTCTAGATTTAAAGCCGCTTCCCAAAAAGAATACCTTATGAACAAAAAAATGCAATATAGAGTCTTGTTTGGACACCCGTTATATCATCTATGGTACCACTACAGTGTGTCTCTAGAGATGTCTCACCTCATAATTTTAAACATACTTTTGAAATATTTGTACAAGAATGTTTTTATCACAAGAGGGTCTGAAATTGCCGACAAATTCTCGAACGGAGTAAGCGAATTTATCTGGAAAGCTCAGATCCTCGAGTGGTATTTATTAGGACTGTTTCAAGAATAAAATACGAATTTAAATATATTCCCCATAAACTTGACTTGCAAAATTGTATATTTGTATTATAATTACTGAACCTTTTCAAGCCATTTTGCAACAGACGAATGTCGATTTTAAGAGATGCCAATAGAGAAGAGCCAAATATGGGTTTAGGGTAGTCAATAGTTTTGTTGCCGTCAAACCTTCCGACCGCCTGCTAGCAAAAGTGGTCATTGATGCGTGCTCAGGGATTATAGTAGGAGTATAGTTTGATACACTGAGCGGAAGACAAAACACTTCGCGCGATAAAGGGATTTGGTAAAAATATACCACAATTAATTTCACTGCGGTATCGGGCTGTAATTGGTCAAAATTCAAAATGTTTTATTTCATTGGTCGATTAAAAGAGATGTGATATAAGTTAGTCTTTAATTCCAATATTGGGGAACAGGGGAGAATGAATGGATTGATGAATACACATCTTACATCTGTTAGTACTGTTAATTTATTTTTTTACCTTAAAAGATCTATATGGTAGGCACTGTTGAGGAACTTGCAAGTATCACGGATATATAATTTAATAACCTGAATTCTACACCCTCCGTTGATGTCTAGATGTGCACCTTGAAAGTGTACTGGAAGGAAAACTGCCTAGAATATGGACATAGAAATATAACTTTGTAGTACGAGAGAAGAAGAATAGTTTACAGTTTTAGTATATAAGTGAATATGTAATACACATGTAACACAGATTTCAGCTTTAAATAATAACAAAGTGTGCTAAACATATTCGGCTTTGAACCTCCAAATTGTATAAGCTTAATTCAGCAATACATCATTTAAATAATTTTACAAATTCATAAATACTGAAGCATTAAAACTTTAAAGCTTCAATACATTGAATTTTTGCCACATTTATATACAACAATGAATTAGAACCTTATTAGACCTCTAATCTAAAATTATTATAAAAGAAAAATTTAAGCCAATACAGTACACTGATATTTACAACGTTATCATGAAATGTTCTAAAGCAACATTTTACCTGGTTCACTAGGTCTAGTGTCGGAGAAGGCTCCAGACCTAACAGTTTGAAGCAAAAGCCGAAAATGTTTACAGAACCCACTCTCCCGGAGTCTTCTGTCAATCTGTGTGTCAAGAAAGAAAAAGAGAATACACTAGCCAGCATGAATACGACACAGCCGTTGACTCGAGCCAATGACAAGCAACGCCTGCTAACGTGGCCAGGTGAGCCCGCCATGATTAATATTTCCTTAAAGAGTACCGCTGCTTTTGCTAGATACTCATTGCTCTAAGAAAAGTTAAAATACACAAAATAATGGTAAGAGCTATATTTTAATGCAAATAATAGCAAAATATCATTTTTAATTTTAGGCGTAACTATTGGCCCTTTCTCCTTGGCATGCTCTGAAAAGCCTCAAATGCAAAAGGAAAACATTTCCGTGTTTTTAATTTTAAATTAATTTTTTTTCAAAGCTATCTTCACCTGTCAGCCAAATTTTAATTTTAAAAGAAATATTGCAAACAATGCCTCCAAAGTCTCAATTTTATTTTCTTATATCAATAACGTAGAAAGTAAATTGATTGTATTCAAAAGTGACATAAAATCCCTGTTCAAAAGGAAGGCTAGTTTCTGTGTTGCAAATAAACAGGGATACTTTCATTAATAGAATTCAACCTGCTTTTTTTTCGTACGACAGTATTGCAATAAGCCACTCACATTTCAATTTTATCTAGTTTTATTTTCATGTAGGGCAAAAATCACGGTCTGCTTCGCTCTACGAATTAGGAAAACTGCTCGCTCCCTTAGCACATTACGATGTTTTTTCATCTCTTTTATATGCCGCTTCAGGTAATCTCGATTTGATTTGCCCGTTTTATCGATATGCTGTTACTCCATTCTTATGTATATATATTTCGTAAACAGAACTATTTATTTGTCTGTTCTAATGTTTTCATTTCTAATAATATCCATTCGGTACAATTTTTACTTTTTTATCATTGGTATGAAATTAATTTTTGTGCTTTGAATATTACTTTGAACATTTTTTTTAGAATTTATGATTTAAACCAGATAATTCATGCGTCATTAGTCTATAAAACTTATTCTCGTATATTTTTCCTTATATTTTTAATTAAATATTGTATACCCTAACAATTAAAATATGATACTTGATCAAAAGGTCGATTTTTTATGTTGATGGTGTTTTCACACAGTAGTCCTATAGTTTAGTTTTGTTGTTTGAAGATTTGAAACCGTAAATTTTTATAATCTGATTCAATGAATGTATACGGAATGCTTTAAAGCACTTTCGGCTTCTTCTGCATACAGTTAAATGTTTAAAATTACCTACACGTATGTTAATTTTTATTCGTGAATTAATAAATATTGCCATTTGCATAGCTTTAATAAATTGAGAATATTTTTATCTTTCATTATAACCGTACTCTGTTTACTCTTTTAAGCTTCTATTACTGGTTCCTATCACAACAAACAACGGAGAAAATCTCATTACTAAAAATGTGACTTTATGATAGTCATAAAAGCTTAATAAATTACATTTGCAAGATCACTCTATCCTTAAAACTTACACATTAATAGCGACATTCGTTTATAAGATACTCAAGGTAACAAATATCTGTAATAAAACTATTTCCCCCATAAAAAAAAAAAAAGAAACAAAATTAAGATACATACATTAGCTATTTAACTGATATTTTCCAGCATAAATTTAATAAAACACATCGTGAGTGTAAGACAAATCTTTTACAATATTAAAACACAAACTTCAGGTCTCAATCCTTCGTTTTCCTTTACTATACAAATGTTAGGACCGCTATCTTTCTTAATATGTACAGGGAATTTTATTATTATTAACATAAAATAAATCTATGCTACTGTTGGTGAAAGACCAAGCAAAAACATTCAAATGTGAGGAAAACTTTTTCTCCAAAGCTTTTACAAAAAATTTCTAGCTTGGGCAAATTAAGATACCTTAAAATGTTAAGTGTGAGAAATGTGGATATGGTGATTCCTTGTCCCATTTAACTCTTTACATTTGTTGAAACATTCAGCTTGTATCACTGAGCATGAGATCTGCTAAGGGGGTTCGCATTATTGAACTGCTTAACAAATATGACGATGCGTATTCTATGTTATGAAGAATAGGTCGACAATATCCAAGATTTAAAACACAGTACGTGTACCTTAAAGTAAACCTTGTCCCTTTGTCTTACAACCAAGAGCAATGCAGCATAATCATTTGCCTTACACTCTGTAATTTATGATATGCAATATGTCTTGTGTTAAAGGAACTCTTAATTGAAGTAATGAAGACTTTAGGCGTGTTTACTAGGAACATTTATCTATTTAAATAAAGTATTTCTATATTCTTGCTGAGAAGGACCTGTATTTGCTATTAACATGTCGTTATAATTTATTTAAGTTACTTTTATCAAATAAAATATCGCTGTAAACAACAACGTCTGCAACCCTTTCTCAGTTCCCTTACTCTTCAGAAGAAGGAGCAAAATAATTTTCGTCGAGAGCCTTTGAGGATTAAGAAGTATCAAATATGAAAAAATATGATAAGTGCTTTTTTGTCAGACATTTGCAAGACGTATTTAATCTTTGTGTATTAAGTGAGCACAGCATGAGCATTTTGTAACATCTTAGTAAATCTCTAAGCTTTGTTTTAAATAACGCAGGCTTAAATATCCACAATGAAAGAATGCTCATAACCAGAGCCCGGAAGTTAGGCAAAATGCCCTTTCTACGTGAGTGAATATGATCCAGAGTCAGATAGAAAGAACATGTTTCCATACATTTGGGGTCAGAAGGGCCGGTTTTTATTTTGTCCTTTTTGCCTATTTTGGCTTTTGTTGCGTATTTTAAGATTTAAAAACTTTTAATGTCCGTTTTTGATCGTTATGGATTTTTTCTGCGGGTATTTGCGCATTTTAAAAAACACAAAGATTTTCAATATATCGAAGTGCAAAAATTAAAAAAATTAAACATGTTCACCTCACAAAAAAGATCTATTGAGAATCTTGTTATGCGTTTAAAGCAGTCAAAAACGTTCTCAACTCGTGCATTTAAGCTCTCTAAATAGCAAAACCTTCGTTAGTAAAAAGAACGCACAGTTAACTCGGCAACAGAATACCAGGAAATAGAGAGGAGGAGGGAAGTACTGTAGTTTTAATATTCCTGGCCTAGTTTTAATAGCCCGGCCATTTATCGATTTGCGCGAGAAAATTTTAGGAAATTTGTGGTGGAGGTAGCTTCTCAGCTGGTAAGCGTGAAAGATGAGAGCGGTACAACTTTGGATAAACCGTCCCTACAATGTGTTCAGTACAGAAATAAGAGAGATACTAACCTAATTCCCCTAAAACGCATAAACAGAAAATGACCTCGATCAGAACCACAGCGCATCTTTTACTTATTCGCCAGAGATATTCAAAACCACTTTATTTTGTCTTGATCAACATTTCCATGATGTCCTGAAAGGTGAATGTTCTGTTGTAATTGGTATTAGTTCTTCCGAAATAGCTTGTTTTTAATATGCTCCAATCACTTCAGTGAAAGAAGGGTTTTATTTGCTTTATTTACGGAAGCTCTTGAACATCTCAGATCATTAACGTCCCCAATTCAGAGTGAGAAATGGCCGACAAATTTTGCTCAGAGGCCTCTTCTTTCAGACTTGAGATTCTTTTATATGTTGTAAATCTATGACACGGGACCCACAGCTTTACTACCCTTTCGAAGGAAGCCATACTTAGGATTTTTACGCCGGAAAAACCCATCGGTTCTAGTCGGAATCGAACCCGCGATCTTGGGTTTGTGAGCCAAGTATGCCTACCAGTACACCACCAGGACCGACTTGAGTGAAAGTAGAACGTTCTTTTTCCACGATAAAAATATTTTATCTGACAAACGACTGTTTATGACAGTTGAAAAAAACATTTTGGTGTTACTTGTGATAAAGAAAGTATTAAATATATTTCATTAATAATGAATTATTTTGACTTTAAATGAATTCCTATTTTAATTACATTACTGCCTATTTTCAGTGTTTTAATTGCTTTTTACCCGCTTATTTTATCCAAAATAAATTACTGACCTTCCGGGCTCTGTTCATAACGATGAACAACAAATAAAGATAGCTGTGCAGCTGCTGATTGTAATAACTAATTCTATATAAATGAAAATGTTTTTAGCATCTATTTTAACAATAAAGGAATATGCAATGTTTGTAAATGTATTGCATTCCATATTCCGACCTGTACAATACTTATATCGTTTATAGTTTCATTTTTTAATATTTGCCTGCCCCCTCTTAAAAAAGATTGTTACATTACTTTGTTTTTATGCGCAATTTTCTCTAAATGCTCACACACAGAAAAGCATGGGGAAAATACGCTAAGGCCTCTTCATTTTAAAATATTTCCTTCAAAAGCATTAAAATTATTAAATTTCTTTTAATTTACTCACATGTTTATTTTATAAGGTAAGTTCGTAAAAAGACTTCAAAGTATTTATAGTGAAAAAAGATCTCAAATTTCATACTATGCAACTCCTTGATGTTTATACTGTCCATACAAACGCTGAGTATGCTGTTATGTATTCTGTGACTTATTACCTACCAATTGGTGACGATGACAGCTAATTGAGATTCCAACTGAGTTCTTTGATGGGACCTTTGAAAAGTACAAGCGGACGCATGAACAGTCTCCAAGAAACAAAATAGGGCAAAAGCCCTCGACAAAAACACGGAATAAACAACAGTATGATTTTTTTATTAGAATCAATGCGTTTATATTTTTAAATAGCAAAATGACAATAATAATTCATGTCCTGGAGTGTAATCTACTCTTCCGAATGTATTCTGCTGGTATATTTTTTACAATATTACGAGATGCTTTGTGTATGAGAATAAAGCAGCCACGTAACGGAAATTGACCGAAATATGTTCAAAACGCATTTAGATATGCTTTAAATCCAGTGTTTTGCATTAACACTGTGCATTTTCCTTTTAGCTCTACAGAGTTTGAATGCCGCTTTAATACTGGTTTTTTGTGATTTAATTATGTAATTTTTACGATTTTTGTTTTAAAAAATTTAGAACCTATAAAACACCATTTGCTACACAGTAAGCACGTTTTAAAAATCAACATCGTCTTTGCTCACATCATCGTTTTAAAACTTACAAAAAAGTTTCATGAGCTCTAAGCTTCTTCAAAACTTGGTCCGCATCTTTGCACAAACCGCCACCGGTGGCCGAGTTCGTTAAGGCGTGGACTCGTGGGCTGGGTTCGAATCCCGCCAAGACCCTCCTCCCTGACTCAGGTTTTCCTCAGTCCTCATAAATGGCAAATGCCGGGGAGGTACCCTAAATTTAGGCCTGGAACGTTTCGTTCCTTAAAAAAAATCCTTTCCCAATTTATCATTTCAACTCATGTATCATCAATGTCCACCGCCTGTGGTGTCTCAGTAGCAAAAACAGGCGTTAAACACCATTAAAGAAAATCTTCTCACAAAGAAAAAATCAGAGTTAATCCATTAAACTAGATTTTAAAGAAATTTCACAGAAACTATTACCCTATCCCATACTAGATATAAAATGTACTATGATGATTATTATTGTCCATATTATCTCAAGGCGAACAAACAAGTCATGAAGTCCAGTTTCACGGAATTCAGCGAAGCACATTGTGTTGTTAGGCCAGGGGCGGCGAACGCCGAGTCAAACTGGATATTTGTGATCAACAAACCAGAATCGCCATAACGTAATATCGTCGATCGATAACACGCTGAGATACTTCGCTGTTTGCTTTACGCACTTGGTATAGCTGGGATCTGCTTCTGTCTTGCGTTAGATGAGAAATTGACGGTATAAAAGGCTGGGGACACTGACGTCCCAGGAAGCAATCTGCCCCAAAACCGACTTGTTCACCGAAAGCCCACTTGCGGCCATTGGTATCAAACCTGGGTAGCCTCGGAGAAACATAATCAGGCAAACTATTCTGCCGCAAAATAAAACGGAAATGAAACGTTACTTCAATAATTCACTAAACATTTAAAAAACCCAAGTCAGTTTTGAGGCTTTGCTACATGAACACATCACTCACTATACAAGAATGCAGTAGCGCAATTCTAAGACTGTCGCAACGCTGTAATGAATAACATCAATAAGGTAACGAAAAGGAGCAAACACGTTCATATCTGCGTGCGCATCGAATGCGTGATTCAGAATACTCTCCATTAAAATTATTAGCTGAACGAAACCAAGCCATACAAATCACAAATGAACTTGCATCTGAGCTGATTCAGTGAACTGCGCACTTCAGCAACGTCACAATGTGTACTGCAAACTGCGGCGTGTAGATCTTATAGTGCGTCTGAGAACTGAGCAATGAGCAAATGTACGCACCAGCGGAGCAAACGGCTCCTTATGTATTAAATTCAAATGATGTAATCGTTAGCTTAAAGACTGACTGGAGGTCACAAAGGCACGCGCAAGTTTCGCGCCTATTTTTAAAAGTTCAAACATATATTTTTTATTGGTTGGCTTAAGTTCACCACTAGCTATTTTTGAAAGTTTAAAAAATGTTGTTAGAATTGGTTAGTTTAAATGCTAACACTATAACGCCTGTCGGAGTCAAAGCCCTTAAAGGATTTAAAAGTCCATCAGTTTATTAATCTTGTAACGGCAGTACTTTTTAAAAAGGGGCTTCATGTGCGACACTCGGGTTTCTTTCTATTGTGTACAGTTAAGACCTTGTTGGCTTTCCAAGCTAATGTAACTGAAAAACACCAGAGACTTTCTGTTTTGTACAATTATTACATTGAAGTTAAAGCTTATGGCACACATATATACACATTATTTTTATTATTAATTAGAGTGCCAAAACATGATGATTGAGCTTACATAAATATACATTATAATTATATTTTGCCGGAGGAACTGTTACAATATTAAAATGCAATTCGATTAATTGTTATCTCATGAATTTTAGCTATACTTTAATAATCAAAATTAAAGTTTTAATATCAGAACTGAAAAACTCATGGTGGTAAAGTTTAAAATTGTATACTGAATTACCACGTTGTTTCAAACTAAATGAAAAAAGAGCTTGTGCTTGGTAACTAAGACAAAATAATTGTTCTTTAGCACAGATACATATAACTCTTACAATTGTTGAATAGATGATACTGAGGTTCTTCGCTCGCTATCGTTGTCATTCCCTTTGCAGATTTGTTTTCACATTGACTATGACGCTCTGAAATGTTATTTAATCTTCCGGCAGTTTGGTGAATTAAGCTATCTCTTAAATGTGATTTTCTGCAGCTTTTAGATACATTAATATCAATTAAATTTAAAATATTTAAAATGTTGATTTTAATTAAACGCCTGACAAATTAACTCAGCTATTACTACCAGGATCGTTTTTGTGCATATTACGGTAGTATGTAGTTTCCTTTTTTCATGGAAAGAGGACCTAGAAAACCTGGGTAAAATATAAAAACCGAAAAAGACAGTAGTATGTTATTAAAAATAAATTATGAATTGTTAAATATTGGGAAATTGTTGACATTTTCCGGCTTAAAAGTACTTTGATGAAGTCCTTTACAAGTAGAGTAAGACGGTGCATTTCGATCAAAATGAACATAAATCACCTGTACTATCATTTTACTTGCAAACGTGCTAACAGTAGAATATTGGTGTTAATTAATCATACACATTTTTCACATATTTTTTTTTAATTGTGTTTAACGTCCGTTTTTACTACTGAGGCATCACAGGCGGTGGACACTGGTGATACATGACATGAAATGATAAACTGCGAAAGGATTTTTTTTAAGGGAAGGAAGCGTTCCAGGCTTAAGTTTGGGGTACTTCCCCGGCATTTGCCATTTATAGGGACTGAGGAAAACCTAGTAAAAACCTCAGCCAGGAAGGACGGTCCTGGTGGGAATGGAACCCCAGATCTCCCGCTGACGAGTCATCGCCCTAACGACCTCAGACACCCTTGGAGATTTCTTTCTCTTCAACACACATTTCATGATATTACGTAGCTGGCACTGAATCCGTGGGGGCTTTTGCACAGATTTCTCAAGTTATACCTGATCCAAAGTGGCAGAATCCACGCTGTTGTCACTTGCATGTTTTTGTGCACGATTATCCGCTTGAGACGCTGGCTAAGATGTGTCTGATTAATTTCTTCACGACAGTGTTCTTGACTCGTGATGTTTCAATATGCTGATGGGGCGTTCACTTTCATGTAATGGTGGTAGTAAAACGTGGTGTTGTATTACTTCATCAGGTGACAGGGGTGATAAACTCTGATGCTATTCCTTTAATATACAATTGCTGGTGAAAATTTAATTTTACATTTCGAAACTTCATTATTTTTGGTGCTTGTAGACAAATTTTATGTGAATGCTTGACACTTTGACAATATTAAACAGACATCTTTGATAGGCTTCTCTAAACTTAAAGACCATTTTACGTATTTTTTCTTCCCTGAACTTTCCATCAGCAAGGGGAAATTACAAGGAATCATATCATCCGATAGAAAATTAATTTCATGTAAGTAAAGCACAATGCAATATCACGCTGAAGCCGGTAGTAATTGTGAAAAATCTTTTCCAGTTTTATTGTGCACTGATAATAGCGCGCAATGGATATAAACGTTCTTCAGGGAACGGAAATAAAATCTAAATATAAAACATTTATTCTACTTGAGAAAGTTTTGTACATGCGCGCGCAAATTTCTTCAGAATTTTTAAACGGGAATGCTGCACGAAAATGTCCATAGATTTGTTGTTGCATGCATAAAGCAACTGTTTCCTAGAATTTTGTTTTAAGCTAGAAGAGGAATACATTTAAATTCCGGTCCCCCGTCGTCTGAGATATGTCAATCAATCAATATAGGTTCTGCAGATGTTATTGATTGGGTTTACTTACGAGTGTTTTTTAATATCTCAGGTCATCAGCGTCCCATTCAATTCAAGGTGTGAGGTGGCTGACAAGTTTTGCTGACAGGCCTCTTCTTTCAGACTTGAGGTATTTTATGAGCCGTAAATCTAAGACACGGGACTCATGGCTTTACTTCCCTTCCGAAGGAAGTCATATTTAGAACTTTTACGCCTGAGAAAAGTCTGGCCGTAATTGAACCGGCGATCTATGGCATACGAGGCAAGTATGGTTACCACTACACCACCAGGAACGACGGCTCGACAGCGAAAAGCAAAACTGTTCAGAAGTAATAGAAAAACAGTTTGGGGGGGGGGGGGAGGAATGAACATGTTAAAAACATTAGCTAGTGCGAAAAAGGTTAATTTGGCGGACAGCTGTCCAAATATTTACTTCGGTAAATTCTAAACACGTAAGTAACCTAACGAAATATTCCTTATTATAAGAATCTTCTTTAGTTTAAATCTAACCTACTGCAAGTTAAAGAATTGCATTAACGCATCTACTGGTAATTTTATCTGTCTGTACCGAACCTCCTAAAAAGCATATATGCATAAAATATCTTGGCACTTAGGTTTAAGTGAATGGCGTTCATTTATTACAAACGTCTTTGGAGTCATTCAATTGTTTCGTGCAGTAATTAAGAATATGACGGCTCATATTGTAAAGGTTAACAATAGGAAATTATAATAGAGCTGTTCATTCATTATTAAGACAAACGCGATTATGCGAGACCCTTTCTACAAAGCTGAATTGTACTAGACAATTTCTTCGCCATTATTTGTTCTTTCTGCCAGATATTTTGCCTCTACATCTCCCAAATATGTCAATACTTCCAAGAACTCTTTGTCATTACTTTACCTTAGATTTTGAAGTCAATGCCGGGAGATGCTTTAAATTTCCGCAGTAAAGTTTTTCAATATTCCTATCTTAATGAAAGCAGATTTCAAATGTTTCAAATGAAACAAATACTGATTTAAATATGTATCTATCACCATAATCTTCGTAGCTTGAACCTTCGGACTCGTTCTGATTACACACTACACAAGCAGTAGAGTATTCTCTCCAGCATCTCCAAGGTTTTTACACATCTCTTTTTCTTGTGACGATAGTTTAGCGGGAGGCGGTGTGAATCCATTCTAAGATGACGATTATGTCATCCTTCTCTTTTGTTTCGTATAAGCTCTGTTATATTTATTTTTGCTAATAGTTTACACATATTTTGTTATCTTTGATTATCCAATAGAATATAATTGGATACAGAGCGTAATAATTTAATTTGAACTGTCGCTAATATTTTGCTTATATTTATCAATAAACCTTATATCAGCATTGAAACAGTCAAAACTTTGTAGAATTTGAAGTCTCTCTCTTTGCACTCTTTCTTAAAAATCCGTACAAAAGTACGAATTAGCTAATTAATTTTATTTTCAACATCATTCGTCCCTGAGTTTGGTGTTTCCAATATTTTAGTCTTTTGTATTGAGATTTATAAACTGTATTTCTTTCATGTTATACTAAGGAATATAAAATATTTTATTATTAAGTAACATTCTTTTACAAAGTAGGCTCATCTCTAGTTAATTACCGAGTTTAAAATTAATCATCCCTCTCAGTTAAGACAGAGGTTGCAACAATCACCAAATCTCTGTATACATTTTCAAAAGACCAGATAATTCATTGATTACAGTAACAACCATTTTCCACTCTATGACGGATCGAAGATGAAACAATGTTATTTTAAATGACCAAAGATGTGATACATAATCTCAGAATAAGACACTCACATTGTCAAGAACAGTCTGGCGGAAACTTTGTATAATATTTCCCTTGTATAAAGCCTTGTGTTACAGTGCAGCAAAGCGAATTCCCTCGTCATAAGATATTCATGGTTTTATAGCGAGCTGGTTACTAATGAACAATGTAACAATATTCGATGTAGTAATAGGATAAGGCATGAAAAATAAATAAATAAATAAATAATTAAAGCATTTGAAACGAATGGAGGATGGACAATGTTTAAAATGTATTAGAATAAATAGTCAGCAATAAACGCCTGAAATACAATTAATAATGAGATATTTATATGGCAATGGAAAAGAGAAATGTAAATACAGAAAATGTGGAAACTGGATGCGGCAGTAAGTAGTTCAGTATAAGGCATATGTTATTACTTCTGTTACCATTGATATTTAGGAAGCACACAGTGTGTTCAACAAGTCTCTGACAGATTTCACTCATTAATATCTAAAAAAAACTATTAGGGATAGGAACTTGCAGTTTCCTACATTGCAATTGTCAACTCATGAAGGTTCTTTTACTTGAGATCAGTTGAAAATGCACTCTTTTAGTTACAGATCCACTTAGCGATGAAATGTGCATTCAACTAATCACGAACGCTGTAGCATTTTACTGGCAAATTATGTTTTGTTGTAAGTGTTCCACTTGTGGAAGGAAAAAAAACAAAAACAAATCATATATGTCAAGGTTACAACAGCTTCTTGAATAAAATGACCCAATGACCTGATCCCACCACGCATCACCTTTGGACTATCTCTTTCTATTCACAGGAGGTTTCTTCGCGCTGTCCTCTATTTTTCTGAATAAACAAACACATGACATTGCTATAGAAACGAGAGTCATCGCAGTGTCCAGAAACCTTTTGAGTTGACAATTGCAATGCAGAAAACTACAAGCTGCCATCTCTGATAGTTCTTCAGTTATAATGTGTAACATTCGTTAGAGGCTTTATGAACACCGTATGCTCATAAGTTTTAATATCTAAGCTGTTGGCAAAGGCGGAGAAAGTTGCCAGGAATTTTACGTATCGCGTTTATTTTGTTTTTAATTTTTTAAATTTTTTATGTATTTATTTATTTATTTGTTTTTTGCAGGGATGAAACCAGTAATAATTATTGAATATGAAATGCAATGATCTGCTCTCAGAAAGTATTATTCCCATAATTCTTTTCTCATAAACAAAATATTTTCAAATTTGGCTAGAAATATATCTTTCTGGGCTTAAGGCAGACATATTTACAAAATAAACAAGCAGGTTAGTTTTCGTTTATTAAGATGTACGGATTTACCAATTATTCTTCTGTCAACTTATATAATGAGCATCATCTAGCACTGTGTATACCTCTAATTCTAGTGCGCTCCGTAACAGTGGTCCGGATGTGGGACTCCAATGTCTATATATATATATATATATATATATATATATATATATATATATATATAAATATTAAAACGGATAACCTGGTTAGGTGCCTAACACATATATATATATAAACAACAAAACAGCAGTTCTCAACCTGGTACGTAAGCTTCTGCCCGGTATGTAAAAATTATCAAATAAGGTAAATTAACGTTTATTTTGCAAATAAAAAATGTTTTATAGTTCTACTATAACTAAACAGAAACAAAGATTTTACAATATCAAAAAAATTGTGTGATACTGTACAAATATAATATAAGTTCAATTTTAATCCTATGACAGTGACAAAGCACCGAGTATTTTTATCAGACAACAATGGGATATTTTTTTCGTTTGTATAGCTACCAAATGATTTTACAATTAAGAAAGCAACAGAGTTACATTATTATTGTTGAATGGAAGATTTTATTTGTTAAATGGTCAGATTTACATATAGTTTGTCCAGATTCAGAAGGTTCGTAGACCTGAAAATGGATAAGTACTTAAATTAAAGGACTGCTCGAAAAGCTTAAAGAGAGAAATGAGTGTTAGCGGAGTAAAATAATTCCACTCTGCCAGAAGCCACTACTTCTAATGTTAAGCATCTAACACAGGACATCATTGTACAAGGTAGCTCAGTACAAACAACATGCAAGTACAATATCAGCTGTTTATCATAAGGTTTCACGTATATTGGAGATGGAGAGGAAACTTTCCCAATAGCACAGTTAGTGATTTATCATGAAATACTTCCAAAACACTCGATGAAATCTTCCCCTTTTGAAACGTCATTGACATCAAGGATGGTGATTTGAAACACAAACCGCTGGAATATTTTATGAGAAAACCACCAGATTTTTCATCATGGTAAAAACAAATCACCTCATTTGCAGGATCTGACATGAAGGCTCTGGAGGCATCTTATGAAAGTTTAGCAGTAGCTAAGACGGAAATACCTCACTCATTAATATTACCAGCACCTATAGAAATGGTTAAAATAATGTTGGGGAACAAGGCAGCAAGAAAACTTGAAGTGATTCCGTTATCTAATGACACATATCCCGAAGAGTTTTAGATTTGTATGCAAATGTTTAGCAGCAGTTAATAGAAATACTTCGCGCTGGTCAACATTTTCCCATACAGAAGATTTACAGATAGGGAAACAGTGAAGGAAGAATTCTTGTTTTGTAAATCACTGCTTGCTCTAACAACCTCAAATGAAATATTTTCATAATTAGATCATTGATACAGAATGGAATAATTGTATTGGTGTTTGTTCTGATGGAGCACGTGCAATGATTGGGAAACACAGTGACATTGGTACAAAAATTAAAGTAGCCCCAGGAGCAAAATGTGTACATTGTACCATTCATCGCGAGATTTTAGCAGCAAGAACGAGACCTGTTGTTCTAAAAACAGTTTTAAATGAACGTGTCAACTTCATTAAGTTCAGAGTTCTGAATTCACGATTAATTTTCCATTTTGTGTAATGAAATGCGTGCTGAACATGAAGTTAGGTGACTGTCGAGGGAAATGCATTGAACTTCGTTCATAAGTGCAGCTTTTCCTCTCCGACACATCCCCAGACTTCAATGAGCTGACTTACTTGGCAGATGTATTTGACACCTTACAAGTTTGTAGGGTGCATTTACTTCCATATTCTGGTACAGCATAAAATTGCTAACTATTGATAACGGAAATAAACAATGGAACTTATCTACTTTTCCATTCTTAAGTGAAAATGAAATTCTTCTTCATTGTGGACTGGCAGCGAATATTAAGGGACACCTTGCGAGTTTCATCTCAGATTTCAATGTAATTTCTGAAAGCCTGAATTACAGACCTGTTTTCTATTTCTGACACCTACCAGAAACCTTAACCTCTTCCGAGAAAGACGAATTGACCGAGTTCTGATGTGACGGAAGTTTCAGGAAAATGATCGAGAAAATAGATTTAATAGACTCCTGGCTGGCAAGAAAAAAGGAAATATCCAACGATGTCAGAAAAAGTTGGTGTTTATAACTAAAACTTTTGTGAACGTGGGTTTTCTTCTCTAATTTATATAAAAAGTAAGTACAGAAATAAGTTGAAAGTTGATCTCGATATAACACTAAAATTAAATAAGTTGAAAACAGACATTTAAAAACTGTGTTTAGCTAAACAAGCATAAAGTTAATAGTTTTTACTGACTCTAAGTCTGAATATTGGAGTACCAGCATCAGGAATATATGTCGAAGTTTGTTTACCCATTCATTTTATTTTAAAGTTAACAAAATTCATTTTTATGACACTTCAGAAAACATTCCAATAAATATTTAATTCTAAATATTACATACAAGGAATAACTATATACATCATTAGTATTGTTATAAATGTAGAGAAATGCTTACTTTGGCCATTGTAGCACAAAATCAAGCATTTCTGGTAAACTTTGCTTACTGGTACATCTAATTGCCTGCGTTGAATTTAATGGTACGTCGCTGAAAAAGGTTGAGAATTCCTGGACTAGAACGTTCTAGTAATATTTTAAGAATTACTACTAAAATAAACACATAAACAAATTTTAAGACAACATTTCGAGCTGCGAAGCTCTTCTACAGGTAGGAAGCACATGTAGAGTGAATTGAAGTAGGCGATAAAGATGTCAACATGACGGAACTAAGTGAACGGCAAATTGCGAAAAATTTACTAGTTCAGACGGGAGAAATATAAAAAAGACATGATAATCGCATGCATGAATACATACAATATATACATACATACGTACATATACATACATAATTACATACATACGTACATATACATAATTACATACGTACATATATATAATTACATACATACATACATACATACATACATACATACATACATACATACATACATACATACATACATACATACATACATACATACATACATACATACAATATATTTATACTCACATACATATAGATGGAACAGGTATATCGTATCCTGTGCATTTTGTAAAGCGTTCTTCGTTAGTTTAATTTTTCTGTAGTAGTTTCACTCCCTATGAACCTTCACACTGAAAACGTTGTCTCCTGTATTGGTGTTTCAATATATCCCCTCCCATTATACAACGGTAAGTCAAAATGTAAATGTCCCTAATATTTTGTACGTGAACGAGTAAAGATAGATCAAGATAAAGAACACTATTTTATTCTTCCACAGAAGTTCCAATGATATTCAAACATTTGCCCCATATCCATACGTTTAAAACTGGCACCCTACTCTTTCAACCATTTTAACATTTCACCTTTGACAAAGTCGGTTCTTCTAATGGTAACCATATTTGATGACGTGTTGAATCCCGGACAGGGTTAGCGGAATTTTTCGGGTGTACAAATCCTAAGTATGACTTCCTGTGGAAAGAAAGTGAAGTCGTGGTTTCCGTGTCGCAAAGTAAAAGAAACTCAAGCCTGAAAGAAGAGGCCTCTGAGCAAAATTTATTGGCCGTTTCAAACCTAATTTGAATGGGTCGCTGATGATCTGAAATGTTACAGATAATTCGTAAATAAACCAAATAAATCTCTGACCAAGTTAAAGTTACTACCCTGCATGTTTCTTCTTTCCCCTAAATTTTCCAAAATAGTAAAAAATGGGCGGGGAACAATCCAATTTGCATTCTTTCAACCCTTTGCAAATTCACTACATCATTTTACACCTATTAAGATGGATGCCATATCCGTTCCAAATACACACAATGCATCTTTGGATGTTTACAAGTTGCGTAGTTTCTGCTTACAGAAATGCACACTTCCTGCTATTCAGACTGTTGCTGCTTGCAGTGCTGTTGTGCGCTATCTTGCAGTGGGATTACGCACAAGTTGCAACGATCCGCGAGTCTTTGTTTTAGACTAGTAAAATAAATTTTTTACTTCCCTCGTACATACTTTTGTTTTTGTTTTATTTATCGGTGTTTATATGTGTAATTTAAATTAATGTATATATTAGCCTTAAAACATTGATGCAGTTTTAGTGATGCATATCAGTCACAGCATCACTTTACGTGAACTTGGTTGAGTCCTATAGTGGTAATCGTCATTTTGCACGTTTATGGTGAATACGAAGTTAACTAAAATATCACGTGTTTTGAGTACCAGCTTTCAATGTCTAAGCATATTATCCAAGTGTTTCTCAATCTTCAAAGTTATTTAAATCAGAGAAGTAGGTATAAGAATTCGACAATATTGAAGTTGGTGACTAATACTGAATAACGATTCTTCATTGTAGGAAAAACAAACATAAACTACGTAATCAAACGATAACAATGAGAAGAGGATGACCCGGCCTGAGACAATTTCCGGAGCCTTGACTTTATATTTCAAGGCAAACTTATAAATCGATAATTGAAACCCCATCCCTATTAGTATATGGAACTCAAACATGTATCACTCACACAGAGAGAAATGAATTCCATCGGGTGTGGCAGCTGAAGATGGAGAGGAACATTCTGAATATCCAATGGACAGAATAGGGATGGATGAGCGGTTTGGCAAACACAGCAAGTAAGCGCTGCACTACGAGTTAAAATGCGGCTTGACTACATCAGAGCAGATGATCATACGCGCAACAACGTGGAACCCCAGATTAAGATGAAGAAGCAGAGATTCAAGACAAGAAGGCCCACAGATTTTCATCTCTGTAGGGACAAACAAAATACGCATATTATTCAACAATTTAAAGACGACTCAACTCTCATTTTAGTTTTGCTTTGTGCTTTTTAAGTACTTGGCGTGTTTTATTGATATAACAAACAAAATACACTCCAGACAGCCTACACAACTTAATGATCTAAATAATAGAAGCTCCATAATCACCCATGGATCCGTTATCATTTATCATCTTTACACTTTCTATGTTTATACATTGTATTAAAATATGATGAGAGGCCTAAGGAAATATTTACGTATACAATTTTTTACACCGAAAATGAAATTGCAGTTGGAAACTTGAAATGCTTTTTTCCGTCATATTTAAAAACAAGAAATAAAGAAAGGCGGAATTCTGTTATAATAAGGCGTAAAACTGCTCTACTCAAATTTACGTTGGAATTATTTAAACCGAAACTGTATGCTTTCTAGCTCCTTTCTTTAAGAAGATGTACTATTTCGACAATGTTAAATTGGAGAATATTTAAGATTTTCTCGAAGGCTATGCATGCTAAAAAAAACTTGAACATTTTACAGGGGTTGGATATGGTATTTTAGATAATTTGAAGAAATCATTTTTAATATAGTAGAATAAAATGTAACTTTATTAGTAAATTATTTTCTGCATTTTATAGTATAGGTGAGTTCGTAAAGTGCTTGAAAGTTTTCCGTTTTCAAAATTTATTTCAGCTTGTGTCTCAATTTAAATGAATGGCATTTAAAACTTTCAGATTCTTAGACAAGTACAAGGTGAAATGTTGTTCCTTATGTATAGAAAATAAAACTTATGAAAAATGGGCTTCAAAGTTTAAAGATACACATTCGCATATGCTGGATTATACCACAAAGTAAAATAAGGTTATTACATTTAATATATTGAAACATTTCAAGTTATGTTTTAAAGAGAAAATATTGAACTTTAAAATAAGTTGAAAAAAATACGATTTTTGACCCCAATCACGTTTTATTCCCATTTAATGGTAAATTGAGGTACTTTCTTCTGATTTTATTTATTTATTTAAATGAACTGACACCATACTTAGTTCACTGAGACGATTGTTTGTCGTTCTTAATCATGTTTCTACGCCTCTTACAGTGTTACAAACAAAAATTATCAAAAACAAAATACAATATTTTAAACCATTCTATTGAGATTCGTGTTTACGAGTCTACGAAAATAATATAAAATTTGTGTTATTAGTAAAAATCATTTAAAAGCAAATTCCAAGTCTATTATTAATATTTTATATAACGCATTGAAACCTCAACAAAGCCACAGAAAGAAAATAAACTACCCCAAATATCTTTCCATGAAAAACGGTTTGCTGATCAACTAAGAGCTACCTCGGGCAGAAATCTGGTGTTATCTACTGGGTCAACCAGATTTATTTCCACAGTTTCTCCTTCAAATTGTTTGTTTCCAGATTATCCAAGCCTTTGCTTCTTCAGTAAAAATATTTGCTGGGTTCTTCATGGTTTTTTGCCCGTTTAACGGCATTGGCAGGTCGACAGTCAGAGCGGTAACTTCCGGCGAAACGCGTGTAATATCCACGCAGCTGATGCAAGTTCTACAATGAAAACGAGCACAAACCTTACGACAGGAGCTGGAAATGTTTTTCTTCATTCATACATTTCTGGCATCTTTTTAGAAAGGTTTCATTCATATATATATATTGGTTCATCTTCCTCAATTGAATCAATTTAAACTAGAAAGTACATTAGATCACCGTTGGTCTCAAATTACATGCAGCTGATCCTGTATTTCTGTAAATTTATGTAACTGGATGTTAAAGAATGTTAAGATGCAGAATTGATCCACGCTTAATATTTTCTTTTCCATTTATATGATTATACTTTGACGTGAAATAATTAGCACTGTAGTGCAGAAAAATCGATTTTATGCACGAAACTTCTTTGCATTACGAGAAAATTTGTGCATGATTTGCAGTAAATGCATAAACAGTAATACGGCCTATAATTTTGAGAATACCATCGATGGGAATAGAAGATTGACAAGCCCTCACTTTTTTTGATTGATGCTGAATATCGATGTGCGTATTTCCAGCAAGACTGTGCCACCGAGAATACAGCTAATGAACCATTATATTTCATTTTAATTCATTATTATTTCGCACGGTTCCCTGCCTCCGTAAGAGATTTTTATTTATGGAAGAATTTGAAATATATAGGCGTTTTATTCCATGTGTGTGTGTGTGTGTGTTGTGTGTAGATATATATTATTCTACATTCTATATTTGTGTAGGCGTTATATATATATATATATATATATATATATATATATATATATATATGTCTACACATTAGAAGTACGGAAAAAATATACGTATTAGGCTAGAAATGTATTTAATTTCGGAAGATGAATTAATGCATGTGAATGATACATTTCTAAACCAAGATGCCAGAATATGTAGACGTAGAAACATTTCCAACATCTCTTGCCACAAATTTCTATTTCCATTGTAATGTACTTGTAATTGTGAGAACTTAAATATTACATCCACTTGCCCGGGAGTTACCACTCTGACAGCCGACACCAACTGCAGTGAAACGGGCGACAAAACCACGAAAAACCTTGTAGTGGATCTGCGTAATATCGTAAATTTGTTTATATTTTCTATTATCCTACTGAAATTTAAGGCCCTTAGCTACATCATCAAATTGCGAAACTTGGAAAAACTCCGGAAAAAAATTCCTTACCGATAGCTCAAACGATTCTTCCTAGAGAATGAAATACCACACGTTTGCTAAAACTCAACCAACAATAAAGACCTAAGTCTAAGATAAAGCTAAAGATACTTGATGTAAAAAATTGCTGACTACATCAACTACCTACTTGTAACACTATTATCATGACAAGACATAACCAAACCACTTATGGTAATTCTTAATCCTGATATACGACCTACGTTTTAGTGACGTTGGAAAGAGGAATCCTATAAAATTACTTAAATGATGACATTACAACAGCAGCCTATGGTGCATTTCGGCAAACACATAGTTATTTAGTTCGGCATGTAAATGGAAAAGTGCATTAAGTTTTTAAAGTGTTAGAGGTATGAAGACAGAAGTATTTTTTAAATTTGACCCGATAGCTTTCCATATATTTTGACACATTATCTAACTAGGACCTGAATGCACATTTCTGAATTTTTTCTCATATATTTTTTTTTAAAAAAAAAGCAGTATAAATTTTAATATTTATATTTTATAATAGTCTTTCGTAAAAATATAACCAAAATATATTTATATACCTTAAATATAAATAATAATAAAATACCAACATTAATTGATTTATTTATTTATGGACGCTCTTTAACATCTCAGATCATCAGCGTCCCATTCAACTCAGGGCGTGAAACGGCCGACAAATTTTGCTCAGAGGCCTCTCAGGCTTGAGGTTCTTTTTCGTGCCGCACGGCTTTACTTCCCTTCCGAAGGAAGCCATACTTAGGATTTTTACGCCCGAAAAAATCCATCGGTCCTGGCCGGGTTTGAACCCGCGATCTTGGGTTTAGGAGGCAAGTATGTTAACCACTACACCACCAGGACCGACGCCCAACATTAATAAATTTTGAAGCTTTTCGGCTATGAAATACATTAATTAGTAAAACTATTCGTATTTTAAGTTAAATATATTACCACTTTAATTGCTTTAAATGTTTTAAAAAGCGTCATATTTCTATAAAAAATTAAAATATTCTTGATAAGTCTTAAGTGTCAACCTTATAAAACGTGTAAAATTAAAATTTCTGTGTAGTATGCAGTGTAAGCACAAGTTTTTAAACTTACCTAAAATAAGAGAGTGAGTGGACACATAATTACAGCTCGATGTGAACAGTCTGGAGTCCTTGGCTCCACGCACCCGACCTTAGACTTTATTATTAATACAGTAAAAATCTACACTGCCATGTTCGCAAGTATGTCTTCCTTTTTGTTCCTTATATAACTGCTGAATGCATAACTGTCAGCGGTTTCTCGTTTATTTTTCAGAGTTTCCAACCGCTCACAATTACAGTTTATACGTACGAATAGGAGACGAGCGGAGGCCTTCAGGCCGTAGCGAGTAGCAGTAAATCACAGTTAGTGTGTGTGAATTTATTAAGAATCCCATTTTTTTTACTATTGTTGCCCTGTTATATTTATTTCATCGTGCATTATTGTATTTATATTTCCTTTCTGTGCAGCTGACCTTACGTCAATCATTTTCATCTCCATTCACTATGTTCGCAAGCACTATCCTTTTCTAGTCATCCTCCCACTATTTCCCTTCGCTACATGGTTTAAAAACTTTGCCAACATTCAGCTTTACCCTTACATCTCCTTCTGTGTTCTGTTATCTATTGCACTTGCTGTTGGCTCAACAACGACGTCACCCCACTGCGCCGCCATTCTCCTTCTTGGTCGAATTTCAGCTGTAAAAGTCGACATACTCTCAACGCATTCACTTCATCTTTTAATAATGTTTATATCCATTTTCATGTTATTTTACGTAAGTTTAAATTTTCTGCTTGTGCTGCATATCAATATGAAAGTTACAGCTCTATAGATATGTAGCATTATTATATTATGCCTGATTTACATGTGATGTATAAATCTTTTTTCTTTACTTTCTTATCAGGGTTTAATTTTATCCGTTAATATTTTTGGGTATGTATTTTCACACCTACCTACGCTAACAATTAATAAACTAGAATGAATCTTTAATTTCAGCACTCTCGCGTTCTTAATAATAAAAAATAATAATAGCCATCAGAATAAAAAAATTACTACTTGCTGTTTGATGCTTCTTGTACAACCCGAACAAAATTACATTGAAAACTTAAAAGTTTTTGTTTTCAGTAAGTACTAATGTCCCTTATGGAAACAAATGTCCAGAAGCTGTGCTGGGTATAGAATAAACAGTAAATAATCGTGTTTAGTTAGGACAAGTGACAGGCGGCAATAAACAAAGTGGCGGGTCGCGCGGGGCGCCGTCTGGCCGGCGTCTGCAAGTCTCACAAGCACCTGTACCGGCAATTGTTTTCTAACAACCGCTCGCAATATATCAACAGCGGACATCGAGGCTGCAACGTAATGAATTGCTGCACTTATTATTAGCAGCCTTCTGAGGGACAGTTAGTGACGATTGGTTATAGCGCTCTGACAAAATGTAGCGTACAGAACACTGACCTCAGTCTTTCACACAGGCATCTTGATAATGCTCGTGAATATTTCTCTACAATCAAAGCGTATTTCTATACTTTTGGTAATCGCTAACAGCATGCAGTACAAAAGACTGAGAGGGAATATAAAAAGGCATTGAAAAATAGTCAAATATATTCCAATATTTCCTATGGTTTGCAATAAAAACAATGTTTGTTTTAAACAATAAAAGTTAGGCATATGCTTTTATTTATTTTTTGCTTACATGTATTAATGTAGAAGCGAGAGGTACCAAGTATTGCATTTGATTCTCACTATTCAAGTCCGTAAACGTGAGATAAGTTAAAAATAACTGCCCTCAAAATGAGATCAAAATGGCTTCCAAAAAAATGAAAAAGATGAATGAATAAAAAATTTCGAGCTTTCACAAAAATGTGAGTGAGTTTTCCTTTCCATTTAATTAAATACCGTAATTATTTGTTTTGCATTGCATTTTAATAACTTTTATTTCCGAAAATAGGTTAATTTCCTATTTATTATCTAAATGCGTTGTATACAACTGTGCCAACTTCCTTAATTTTGGTTAAATGGTATGACGATGGCAATAATTATGATGTAACGCATCCAACAAAAGTTTAACTTGATATTTAGGCGGCCGATTTATCTAGTTTTCTATCCCTGGTGACGATAGCATTTTATTCTTGCTCTGACGTCTTCCTCGGCTCGAAATGAGTACTGAAGGAGTATCTTTTCGAGCAGAAGTCCTTATGGAAGGTACCCGGAGATATTCTCTTGCTATGGTCACGAAACCAAGATGCCTTACCATTTTTGCGCTACACAGGATCTCTGAGAGGAAATAAAGCGTTTTCCTTTATCCCCAATTAATTGTATTTTAATTCACTAATGATTATCTAAAGCATTAAAGGCTATTGAAGATTCTGGTGTGATGAAATTAATCACTCTGTAGATTTTCTGTAGGATTTACGGGTTAATTCAGATGGGGAAGGTTTACAAAGTTCAGTCAGATTTTGTAATCATATGAAGAAAGACGTGCTCAAAGTTACATGGTTTGATACTGCAATTGTTTTGTATTTGTCAGGTACACAAACACGAGTGCCAACCTTTTACTATCGTATTATTTCGTGGCTTGCAAAAAAAACCCTTCAAAAAACGAAAGCTACTCCTTGTGTATTTTTTATTAAGACAACTCAGATGTCATTTTTGGCATAAAATTTGTACTCTCTGTTTTATATTTCCATTTATGACCACTCATTATTAAACTCGACCCTTTGTTTGTAAATAGAAAGTTGTAGATGGAAAAGTAGAAACAAAAGTTGACGGCTCTGTAACTCAAATTCTGTTTGAAGGCCAACTTAACAACTTGACTATGTCGGCTAAGTGAAATGGGAAAAGGAGGAAAATTCACTTGGTTCTAGTATTTTAACTCATGACAACTTTCCACTTCTTAACGAGGCTTAAGGGTTACGCTCCTATATTCTTATATGAAAATAAGAATACATTAAGTAAAAAATTAGAACCAAAATCTTTGTACTGCAAGAAGAAAGAAAGAATTCATCAGAAACATAGTTTTGGAATATATTAAAAGTAAATGTCTATACTGAGAAAACAGCTTTCTTACCCTAGTTATGATTTTTTTCTAATCATTGCATGAAATTATAATTTGACTCCGGCATAGTTTATTTTAAGATCAACAATACATTCCTAAGTCTAAGTACCTAGTTCTTAACCCGTTCTAGTCCGCTAAATGAATTCTCTGCAGAAGTTACTGTTATTTAAGCTAACCAAATATTTGGAAACTAATTGCGAAGTCCAGTAGCTACTCTATTTACAAGCTCAATATACCTTATGCTTTTAATTATAAAAGTATTTTCATATATTAATAAATGCATTTCTTTTCGCCGTTGTATACTAATATTTCAAAATACTTTAATTCTGAATAGAATATTTTGAAATTCTATGTATCCATTTGTTAAATATATGCACATTTAAAATATAATTTTATTATAGGATTATTATAAATGCCGTAAATATTTTAAAGTGCCCTGTGTGATTAAATGTTTGGTATTTTATAATGAAAATATTTCTCTGAACATCTTACACTCATATAAATTGCTCAATAATCTATAATATTCTCTTAACTATATTAGATGTCACTAAACATCTTATTCTTTGCATTGCTGTAGGTTTTTAATTGTAATAATAATTAAAAACATTTCACTAGGTGAGTATTCTTTGTAAGGAAATACTAAGTTCAGAGCCATTAATACATTTTTTACATTTGTAGTAAAAATCTGAGTGATTTTCCTGAGAAATTGTATCACTTGGGGCATTTTATGTGCTAGAAAATGTGCAAAGTTTCTATGCAAATGAAGCCTTAGGCAATACATATCTGCGTATAGACATTTTAATTTGCACGCTATGAATTAACGAAGTTGCAATTAACAATTTTTATGCTGAACATTAATATAAATTTCAATGAAAATCATAAACTAAAAAACCGGACATATTTCAAAATTAAAGGAATACCAATATAAACTTGTCTTAAGGTGAGCAAGAAATGTTTATAAACTTAATCTTTTATCCATGTATTACTTTCAGGCACGATAAGAAATTCAATCTTCGTGCTAACTTCTTAGCTGAATTACACACAAGCAGGCGACAAAATGAATATCGTCTACAGTTTTATATTGTAAATACCAAAGACGTGTGTGTTTGTGTTAATTAGAGCAGTGCTGTTTCATAAATTCATTGTCTAGTTTACACCATCAGTTAAGGCAGAGCTTTAAATATTAAATTTGTCGTAACCAATAACGTTCATTTCTGTTTTTCTGTAGTTTGAGTGTTAACTCTTTTCGTCTCATTCTGATACTGTGCCAAACTTGAAATCTGTTGATATTTTACGAGAAGGTCCAGCGGCTGCAGATTGAGAGCAAAGAAACATTTCCCTTACAGAGTGTTTCATCGAATGTTCCGATAAATTACTTATTAGCATCGGCAGATTGGAGCTAGCTGTTGGAACGTTCGTTACACCGTTTTAATAATGTGTAATTGTCAATTAAGAAGAAATAATGACGAACAAATAAAGTTGTACGTCTTGCGTTTTTGTTTTGATGCCAAGCAATCTCATTCGTTCTCCGTCTTTTTCTCTCGCGCTGGTGTCGTGTAACCGAAATAATCCATGGCCCTCTCTAACTCTCGAGAACGAAGCGAGCGGTAGTGCCGTAGAGAAGCCCATGCCGTGATTTATCGACGACCTTCCTTTGCTAACAACTTGAATTCCAGTTCGTGTCGCTCCGATGCTCTATTGTTTTGTATATATCGTGGCGGCGACATTCCAGCTTCGGTTTTGTTACTCGCTCTGTGTGTGTGTGCGCCTAACAGCGTGTTCGTCTTTTGTTTTTTTCCTTGTTCATTTTATTTCTTGTAGATAGGGCTTCTATCGCTCCGCTTGCCGACTCTGCCTGCGATAGGCACTGACATGTTATTGGATCTCAAAGCTCCGCGGCAGAGAGAGCAATGGTTTTAGTTCTCAGTGGCCCACGATTATCGAATAGCTGTCAGGACGTTCCTCGTATCGCTATCATAACCATTATCATTAAACCAGGGACTTTTAGATGGACAGAGAGCTATAGTGTGCTCGTTCTAAAACGTCTGGTATCTCTTCAGTAAGCTAGTGGTGGGAAACAGAATGCAGATGCCTGTATGGTGGAACAGATGAATAGATTTTATCGGATGTGTCATCCTGAAAGCTTAGCGGACAATGTGGATGGATCGATGGATGTATAGGATGAACGGATGAATATAAGGAATACAATGGATGAATGGATGAATATAAGGAATACAATGGATGAATAGATGAATGTAATGGATGTATAAAATAGATGGATCGATGGGTAGGTGGATAAAATGGATGGATGAATAGATGAATGTAATGGATGTATAAAATAGATGGATCGATGGGTAGGTGGATAAAATGGATGGATGCTCAAATGAGAGCAATGATACATGCAGTGACGGCTGGTAGCAGCATAAACTCGGGGTGCACAAGTTTACTGCTGTTACTGCTGAATACAGACTTCAAGCTCAAGAATCTTAATAACAAGAATTAATATTCATACGCGCGCAGCTGAATATAAACAGTGAAAGAGAAAGAGGGAGCATTTAATACATCCATGACTATGATTAAAGTCAGGAATCTGCAGGTTGAAGTCTGTCTCTTCATATTTCCTGTTGAAAGGGAAGTAAAGTCGTTGAAGGGACATAAAAGAACCTCAAGCCTGAAACCAGAAGTCTATGAGCAAAATATTTGGCCGTTCAAGACGCCCTGAATTGAATGGGACACTGATAACCAAAAATATTAAGCAGCCTCTTTAAATAAAATAAATCTATAACCTACACTTCCTATGTTACAAAATGACAGTTTGGCTCAAATTACTTCTTGGAGTTGGTCTATTCAGATTTTATCTTCGAATGGTTGCAAAAAAAAAAAAAAAGAATTTTTAAAGTGTTAATTTTCTTTACATTCAGTTGACACAAAACGATAGAGCAGATGCTTTGGGCGTTGCAAAAGTTCTGGGCCTGACCAAGAAACACAAGATTGAAGAAAATAGTTTTTTCTCTCTCTCCAACATAGGCACCTTGTAAATCAATACATTTATTCCAACGACTTTCCAACAGTTTAATAACCTCAGTTAAATAAGGTTAACCCACCTGTGAAAAATATGCGAATGTTTCAGCTTCAACCCGTTATTTAATGTGAAGCTTGGGAACAAAAAGTAATCGCTGGGAGCCAAATCCGGCGAATATGGTGGATGCGAAAGCACTTCAAGGTGAAGGTCATGCAGTTTTGCAGCAACAATCCCGGACGTGTATGAAGGCGCATTATTGTGATGAAAGAAATTTCTTTTTCGCAAGATGTGGACGTTTAGCCTGAATAGTATCCTTCAATTGGTCCAGTAGTGAAGCGTGATACTTCCCGGTGATGGTTCTGTCTTTCTGGAGGTACGAGCACCACACAATGAGAATCCCAGAAAACCATACTCACGACTTTTTCTGCAGATAGAACCGTTTTTGCTTTATTTGGTTCTCTTTCACCTGTTACCACCCACTGTTTGGACTGCTCCATCTCTGACGTGTAGTGATGAATTCATGTTTCACCTACTGTTAAGAAAAGTTGGAGAAACTCACTGGAATTGCGTTTAAACACTCTTGCGAAATGCTCATTCGAATGCGTGTTTGCTCCATTGTTAACAAAGACACCCATTCAGCGGAAAGCTTGTTCATACCCAAAACTTGGTGTAAAACGTAGTGAACGTGGCCTATCGAGGTCTTTGCAATGTCACTCAAGTCGCGTACCTTCAATCGGCGATCATTGTGAATGTTTGTCACATGGGATACCTTGAGAGCTCATCATCTTAAATGAACATGCTTAAATTCAGCAGCCCACTTTTAACTGTCGAAAATGAACGGAAAGAATCCTTTCATGTGGAATCTAGCTCTCTTTATTTTTCTGTTGGTGTTAAACCCTTTAAAACGAAGTACTTCATCACAGCTCCTATTTCAGTTTTCGTCTTTTTGTAGAAAATGTTAGCACTAGTTTGTCTACACGATCGTCACAAACAAGTAACAACACTTAAGCGTCTGAAACTTTACTGCAAGTCATCTAAAAGATGATAGTTAACATCTATCAGAGTAGTTTTGGCATCTTCCTGGTCTTTCTGAGTGAGGTGGAGAACTTTTAGAGCACTCCTCGTACTTCATGAACTCACACATATTGGTTGTTATGGCTGCTCCTGCCGCTTTCTCTCGTCTCCCTCGGTAAATATACTCACCGATGTGTACCGCTTCAGTACCCTACTGATAATTACAGTAGATACAAACATTAGTAGCAACTTGATGTCCCCTACAGACATTAACGTAGTTTTTAAACCTATGCATAAGCAACAGTTATGGGAAATTAAATGTTGAATGTTTGGAGGTAGCGCAAATCAGCCACCTCCTAGAAGAGCGAAATTTGGAAGGATGAAGGAATGGGTAAACGTACGTACGGAAGAATGAGTGATGTATAAGTGAGTGAAATGAAATGTCAGATGGTCATGCACTCACTGGAACTATAGAGACAGGGAAGTTAACAGTTATCAACATAAACTAAAATACCTAAGAATGTAACTTAGCAGTACTGTGAAAAAAGAGCAAATTGAGCACTTCTGTAAATGTCGGCTTCTTCTGAAATGCAAATGTGTGTCATGATACTTTGAGCTCCAGAAATGAACCTCCAAACGTTTATTATGAAAGAATGTCTGCTAAACAATCCTACCGGGCAAGTCGTACATTCATATCTCTAGTTCATGAAATACATTTATTATGCACAAAGTCCGGAACCACAAGTTCCTTAGCCACTTGTCATTCGCCTTTATCTTGAAAAATGTCATAAAGAAAGCTGGTCGTTTTAGTCTAAGCACTGGACTTTTGCAGACTTTCTTAATTGCAGCACTCGGCAACATGTTATATAGGTAAGTATTTTTTATAAACTTATAGTTCCCATTCCAACTAGCAAAAGAACGCTTGGTATTCAACTTTCCTTCGGCAACATGGACACTAGAGGTAGTAATAATGTACATATGTAATAAGTAATTATTACAATTAAACAACTACAACAATAGTAATATTTACATTAGCTTAACCAAATCTGCTTTCTAATGTTATAAAGAAAGTACAGGTCACTTAGCTTCTTTGGTAGAACTGTTTAAACTACAATATTGCGACACAGAAGCTCCTTTGTTTCTGTGCTGTATTGCATAAAAGACGCAAGACAATTGGCATTTCTTGGTACTGTCACGTGAACATAATTGTGTCACTTTCAAGTTTAATTTCATTGGTCAACACATGTCTTGTCCTCAATCGTCAGGGATTAATACCTCACTTATAGGAAAGATCTCCTCTGAGCTGCCGGAGTGATAGGAAGTAGGTAAGAAGTTCCCGGGAAATGGAACATTGTTTCCGCTTTTTCTAAAAATTCAATAGAGTTTCTTGCCTATGTCTTTGGCCCAGATTTTTGTAGGATTTTCAGAATTATTTTACATGTTTAAAATGTAAATTATAAAACATTTAATACTACCTTTGTCTGAAAACATTTTGTCAGTTTGCTTAGGCACTTGCTGGGTTTTAGTCTTATAAAGAACGTGTTTCAAATAACTTTTAGTACGCTACGAGAATTTTTGTTGTGACCTTAATTGTATTATATAATTTTACTATGAAGAGTATGAAAAAGTTTGTAAGCCCAAGTTAGGCAGATTTTTTTTTTTTGTCTCCCATTTGGAAGCAATTTCGTAGCAAATGGGATTCATTTGAAGAAATTTTGAAAGGTTAGCTATAAACCGTTCTTATTTATTATTGTAATGTTTTATAAATTATTGTATCTATGACAGCACTTATTTGCATTGCACAGCTTAATTTTGTAACGAGTTTTCCTGAACACATGTTCTTGATTTCAAAGTTTTATCACTAATTATTATAATAAAAGTAGTGAAATTAATAATTATTTTCATAGCGTTGCTACAGTCATAATTTCCTTTGAGGAAACAACACACACGCAAACGGATCCTGTAGGCTTTTATGTTATTCTATAGTACGCCAAGTGGCAACAATAATAGCAATGCGCGGTTAGACAAATAAATAATAAATATCAAAACCAGTCACCCTTAACTCAACTATGACGTCTCAAGTGCTAGCCAGAGCTTGGTCGATTCAACATTAAAAAAGCATGTTATCATACACCGCCTCATTTCTTTAGTATAACAGGCGAAAAATAAAACAATGGTATAAGAAAGTAGCAATCTTACACAATGAATAAAATATTACAAGACAAGACTTATTACACTGCAAATGGAGAGGTCTGTAGAAGATATTGTTAAAAATTTTCCAATGTTTTCCCTTTCTCTTATAACAATAGTCAATGGTATTATATTTCGTGGTCTTGATCGGTTTTAGCTTTTACGGGATAATGAATAACAGAGGGGAAATGTCTGCTTATCCAATTAGGAATAGAAGCGACATGCTTTGTTAACCAGATGTAGACTACACCCAGACGGACCATTTCACAGTCTATCCGTTCTGCTAATCGAGCGATGTGGCTCAGGCGTTAATTCTTAAGATTCCTATTTGGGATTCAGTTCTCTTGGGCTTTTACGTGGTTTTTCCTGGTCACTTAGGCGAATGCTAAGATGGACATTCACATTCTACAAAATATCCGCTTTTCCATTTACTTTCATTTCATTCCATAGCATCGGAAGCCTCCGGCAAAGCAGGATGGTGTCTTGCGGTGTGACGGTGGCTTGCGCTTGAGAAAAGTTCCTGTCCTAGCGCTAAGCGAGTTGTGTCTACCGGCCATCCTTGGGGGACCTCGGGACACCTGGAATGAGACGTTAGAGGAACCGGGGGTGGTTCTCCTTCTATTTAACTCCAGTTTTTAATACTGAGGCACCATAGGCGGTGGACATTGATGATACATGAGGTGAAATAATAAATTGGGAAAGAATTTATTTTTAATGTTCCAGGCGTAAGTTTAGGGTACCTCCCCGGCATTTGTCCGAACCCCAGACCTTCCGCTCATGAGTCCGCGTCTTAACGACCCCGGCCACCCTAGCGGTGGGGGTGCTTCTCGCGAGCCTGCCAGCGACTGGGACTTATCATCTGTTAGGACGTTAGGAACCCCCCCCCCACGCTCGTATATCGCCTCCTCGTGTATCCTCCATCTCATCCCTTCCTCCAGAAAATACCTCCTCGGGGGCATATGTACGATAGGCTCATTAGACGCCGCGGTGCGTCCTTCTTAGGGCGGAAAAAGAACAATGTCCGGCTCTCCGATGCCATTTTGACATGAATAGACAACAAATTTTCTTGCTAATTATGGACAGACACCTCTGTGCACATGAGTAGTACAAATTAAGCCATGCTTAACCTAAATTTTCTGCATCTATTAATATCATGCTTTGAGATATGTTAGTGTTTGTTGAGAAAGAAGACGTTACTGACTCAATAAAAATGTGTAAATGTGTAGTGAGCACAAAACATTGTAAATAAAAACAAAAAAGTGTAGTCATCAATATGAGCTTTATCATTATTATTGTTATTGTCATTGCTATGAGAAAATTATTATGCATTTCATTGAACACCTATAAAATAATGATACGTTTTTTTCGAATTTCGCATATTTACAATTCTACATCACTGTATAAATAAATAAAATTTTGTTACAGATTATCAAACTGCAATTTTGAAATAACGCTTTCCTTAGACTAACACAGTTCTATGTTCCTACATACTTTGTAGCTTTTGAAAATAAGAGCAGTAAAACAAAACAAACTAAACAGTGATATTAGTAGCAATTGCCTGTTTTGTATTCTGTTATGTACTACAGTGAGATCAATAATGCATTTCCCATGGCGCGGTTTTTTTTTGTTTTGTTTTTTTTTTTTTGTTTTTTTTTTGTTTTTTTTTTTTCCACTCGTTTGCCGGCCGTGGAAGGATTAGCAAGCCGGTTTGCTTACTTGTTGACTTTGCTGAATATCGCAGTTTAGCGCAGCTGTTCCCGGGTGTGTGCTGTGTTGTTCGTTTCTTAATTCCACAGTATATAGAAAGTATATTATGCCTCGTGTGTTTACATTGGCAACCGTGTCTTTATGTGCGATTCATATGTGTACTCAGTTGAGAAAGAATTATAGGACTTTTTTGAGCGTACATTATGTGAATACCATACTACCCCCCCCCTTTTTTCAGTGAATTAACAGACAAGAGTGTGATCATGCATTTTTTTTTTCCCTCAAAAGGACTCTACCACAGCTCACACTGCGAATAATTCCATGAGAGCAATTCACAATGTGTTTCCTTAACACCGAGTTATTAATAGGGATTTGTGACCCTCTCGGTACCCCAATTTAATTAAAAAAATAGGGTATATAACCCCCCCGGCTATGGCACCGTGATCTTTCGGTCAGTGTGTACAGAAGTTTCGCGTGTAAATCCGCAATGTTAGCTACCTGGGTAAGGCGTTTCCGGAGTTTTTCCTTACCCAAAAAGTTGAATGCCAGTCTTTAAGAGCTGTGGGCTCCGGGCTCGTTTACGAACTCATTTCTTTAGACCTTGGTTCTAATGAGGGACGTTAAACTGTTGGAAGAAAGAAGAAGGAAAAAAAAAAACGAAACATTTACCTATCCATCCCTTGGCACTGAAAGCACTTCTCAATTTAATTCAGCGTGTCGCTTCCTAAAATCTGGAACTCTGTTCCCTCTAAAGACACATTGTCGGACAGTAATGCAATTTAAACACCTCCTTAACTCTAGGAATCACAGTAATTTGTTTCCCTGTCATCTTCTCTTCTTCTTTTCTTTTTCTCTTGCATCTGAAGAATAAGTAAAAGTATAATAATGCAATCTTTATTAATTTTCCCTATCATCTTAACGTGCAATTTATTTCTTTAATGTGTCTCTTATTTTTATATAACTACCGTGTCCTCATTCCACTGCGCAATCGGTATATTTTTCTTTGTATTCTATGGTTTAGAATTCCTAATGATAAGATCAATTTGCACGTTTGACACATCACCAAAATGCTTTGAAGAATCCTCCATTTTGCGTTATGATTGTCAATTGTCCTTGCATTTATTGCTATCAATGCTCCCCACCGTCTCTAGCAAAAGTGGTCAGTGATGCGTATTCAGGAATTATATAGTGGAGGTTTAGAGTTGGCTACACTGACCACAAGACAAGTGCACGTCGCGTGATAAAACGGATGTTTTTCCCTCCCCATAATTTCACTTCGTAATCCGGCTGTGGTTGGTCAAAATTCAAAATTTTGTTTCGTTTCATTGATTGATTTTAAGATGACAAAATAATTCATATAAATCTCTGCTGTACCTGAAACAAAACCTGTGGAAGTGTTGAAACAACATAACTGGGATGCAGTTTACAATAATGCGGCGAATGTCAGAATATCTTTTCAAAAGAATTCAGGCATGTCTCACAGCGGAGGACAGAGAATCTACCTGTACTAACTACTACTAATATATAACAAAACGAATGTGTGCTATCAGTTCCATCCGCGCGATATGATTATTGTCGGCAAATTGACGAGGCTGTTGCTCTTTAACTATGCGCAGGCATAATCAGTTTTCGATTGCATAGCGGAATGAGAGTAATTTCTATTCCTCTAGTAGAGTGGAAAGGGAGACTCCATGGCATTTACCCTCACCAGAATAAATATGTAAATAATGTTACCAGTCCTTCAAATGAAACACAGACTGAATTATATTAAATTATATATTTTAATGCTAATTTACCCATAAAACAAAAAGCACATCCGTTTCTTAGCTACCCTGTCTAAAAGACACAGGCAGTTACATCAACAGATGTTAACCTAATGTTAAACTGCGAGTTAAATAAACATCACCTTTCCCATGTGTTAAACGTTTAACAAGTGCTAACAGGTCGAAAATGGCGGCTGTAATTCAACTGTATATGTCGAAATTCTAGGTTTGGATATGTTAAGTCGTTACTAACAGAGAAAGATCTGTAAGATGTAGTGACTTTGAAAATTTTAGACAAAAGACCAATTTTTACAAAGGCACAGAATGTGGTAAAACAATCGCTATAGGATTGTAGATGAAATATGAGAGAGGTTGGAATGCAGAAGTAGAAACATGATTCTCTCTCTCCCATTGGTTAAGAAAGGGAAAGGCCCCATTCACAATGAAAATTAAACGTAACATGAACGTAAAAACTAGATGCTATATATTTTATTGGAACCATTCACAATGAATCACGTAAACGTATAATTAGACGTAAACTTAGAAGTTTGCAAAGCCCAAGGTTTCGCGTTTACGTTTAACTTAAACTTATCAGAACGCACCTGCTCTATTTGTACAGCTCTATAGCAGAAAGAGCTGAAGTGGCTTGCATTATAAGAAAGTTATCCTTGCTTATATTGCTCCGAGCAAATCGGTTACTGCACTTGCATGTGCATATACGCTACCGCCGTCTGTTCAGACGCAGCCATTTTCAATCAGCTGTTAGTTGATCTTATTATTACTTTTTTAAAGCTAATATGCTTTTGCACTTTCTTTGTGAATAACTGCATACTACTACTACGTTTGCGTGTTACATTTTATTTTATTTTATTTTATTATGTGAACGTCTAATTTTCATTGTGAAACACATGTAATGTTTCGAACAATGGCGGTATTTCAAAAGCTACTGTTTTCGGGATTATTAGAAAGGTTACCACTGCAATTGCATCAATAAGAGGAACTTAACATTTCCTTGTTTAGAGGAATATCTGCAAATTATAAATTCTTTTTCTGTACATTTTTCTAGTGTTTTTGGGAGCATTTGATTGTACGCAAAATTCAATGTCTTACAGTCAACAGAACCGATACCCCAAAATTTAGTATTTACACGGGCTGCTTTTACATCAATATTCAAATAATCAGCATTCCTAACCTCCAATAGGAATCGTTGCTGGGTGAGTTGGGTCAGCAGTGTGATGTTTAACAATTCTCACTTCAGACCTCAGTTTGAATAGATACCATAAATGAATGATTCTGTTAAGTTATAGAGGATACTTAAGGAAATTTATAATGTTTCACGTCTCGGCTATAGAGTACCGCAGCTGAAAACGCCCGTACTTCAACTGCAATATGCTTGAATTGTCCTGCCTTGGCTACACATGCATACTATCAGGAAATTACATTCTGATTGACATGATCAAGTTTGACCGTTGATAATGCTTTCCTTTAAACTTGCTTTCATTTCGGAGTGATATTGTTAGCGAACGTTCAAGATTTTGACGGTTTTCAGAACTTTCTTGTGCAACACTCGTATAGAATTAAATGAAAGTACTTCTTCAAGGAACAAGTTGCACAATGCAATTTATTAATCTGAACTTATTTTTAAAAATCACAAGTAATTCAATGGAATATGACGGTTTTTAGAACGCTGCCATTTCTAGCGTTTTTGCATATTAGGTATACGAGGGTAGGTCCATAAGTTTCCGGCCTAAGCATTTTCAAGGCATGATAAAGACAAAAACTATATTTCAATTTTCAATATAGTTACCCTTTATTGCAATACACTTCTCACATCTTTGAATTAACATTTCAATCCCCCCCCACCAAAATAGTCACAAGTCTTGTCTGCAAAATGGGCATAAACAGCATCCATCACTCCTTCGTCACACTTAAATTTCCTTCATCGAAGGTCCTTCTTGAGTTTTGAGAAGAGGAAATAGTCACTGGGAGCTAGATCTGGGCTGTAGCATAGATGGTCTCTCCTTAAAGCCACATTTATTCACAGTTTCCTTTGCAACAAGAGCTGCGTGCATAGGCGTGATGTCGTGAAGACTCACACCATCACTCAGCTTCCTCGCCTTTTCTCTTTGATGGATCACGTAGTCTGTGCAGTAGGCCAGCACAGTACTCCCCATTTACTGTGGTGTTCCTCTGCTTGAAGTAAATGAAGAATATTCCTTTACAGTCCCAAAAGATTGTTGCCATGATCTTCTTGGTTGACTTAGTGACCTTAGCCTTTAGAGGCGGTGCTTCGCCAGGTTTATGTCACTCCATTGATTCTCTTTTGTACAAGGGATCATTGTAGAGGATCATATTTTCATCTCCTGTAACAATGGTTTGCACAATTTCTCTCTCGTCACGGTAGAGCTCCAAAAATGGCTGACAGCAGATGACTCGTCGCTGCTTTTGAACTGAAGAAAGAAGTCGAGGCACCCATCTTGCATAACCTTATTCATAGTTAAATGTTCATGAATAATTCGAAGAATTGTTGTTTTAAAAAGAACATAGCAAAGCTTTCATAATGTATGTCATATCTGTTTACAGAACATCATACTACACATTGTTGTTGTTTTTCGGCCAACTTTGAAATATATTAAATAAATGACCACTGTGAAAGTGTGTATACCTTTTTTGGCACCCTGGGTATATTCCAAAAATGCTTGGTCTTTAAGAGGTGATTAATGAAATGTTATTGAAGAAATATTTTTAGTGTGTTTGCACAAAACAATCATTGCCTTTACAGTCTCGATAATGAAGCGATTCTTTTCATTTGTCCGCAGAGAATGTAGGTGAAAAAATCCTTTCCACGGCTGAATTTGTTCCTGGAACTACCATAACAAATCCAGCAATTATCAATATGACTTTCCTGTAGCACTTGAAAAATAACACATCTTTCATCGTTTGATTTCTTCCAATCTTTATACTCAGTGTTCACAACAGTGTTCATATATTTGACTTCAATCATTATTTTGCTGCAATATCACAGAGGAATTTTAGGCTGTCTGAAACTTAAGTTCATAGATTTTCAGCTTAATTCGGCGATATGCTTTCAATGGTCGGAGGGGTAAATTAATCCAAAGATATTTTGGCTTGGCTTTAAATGAATTGGGCCAAAGTTATTGAGAAATTAATTTTATCCAATTTTAGCATTAAATCGCACATCTTATAATGCTATAAATCGTGCACTATTAGTACATTCTGGCACTGGTGTCACTTTTTAAAATAATTCAATGTAAACTGGCATAAAACGTTGTATGCAAGTGTGTATTCTGAACACGTTCACTTCCGCTAAACCATTACCAAGATGATACACTAGTTACATAAACAACTATTAATAGTTGGTGACATTTCGCAGCTAGAGGCAAATATAACCACATTATGTTACCCTCCCTAAAACATGCTCGTATCCTATTTCATGATTTCACAGAAATTCTTTAAATCGTCTACTGTCACAGTGCAAATATGAAAAAATGTAAACTATTATACTTACAACCAATTCAATGTCAACAGTCAAAGTTAATATAAAAGGGGAAAAAAAGGCATAAACGTGCCATTCGTATAAAAACGAAGGGGACACAGCCGAATCGGCCACATTCCCAATTTTACATTAGTATGGTTTACCTTGCCTGAAAAATGGGAGGACAAAATCCATTTAATAATTTTCTCAATACATATATCACATATTTCTGCCTCTTCCACAAAAGAAGGTGCTCTAATGCCCTAAAATGACTATTTTGTAGTGCGCTTTTCTTTTGCGCAAGGAACTGAACAGCAAGTACACGACGCTCATTTGTTTTAATAGCGTAGCTAGAGCTGAGCGGTTTCCCTTTAGCTATGCACCATGTACGTCGTCCTCGGGTCTTTGTTGCTGAGCCCCATTGCCGGACAGACAAGTTGGAGAATTAGTGGCGGAACAAGGCTCCTGTACTGGCAGATGTAGTCTAATGGGCCGGTGTCACTGTTGTCGCTGTAATTTAAGTTGGTAGTCTTGCCGACACAAGGCGTCATCGTGCAACATCGGCATATGTCACGTAGAGTCAAAGCCCTTTCTGCGGTGAAGGGCACAGGTAGAAACCAACGAGTTTAAATTATTTTAATACTTATATACCTCAAATTAATGGAAGGAAGTAAAATTACGAAATATGCATACTACGTCAAGTACGTCACAAACTGAACAGTTCATGTTTTAAGCTTTTTTTCCTGTTAAGAAATGTCCTATTTTAGAAGAAACTAGTAATATTAAAAGATCTTTATGTGTTCAATGTAAGTTAATTATTAAATACGCACTTTTTACGTTTAATTAAGTAACAGGTGATTATCTCTCACAGTGAGGTATACGAGAACAGAATCAACACTTTTCTATAGCAAGTACGTAAACTTAAAGTCGTGTTGGTCGTTGTTCTTCTGTGAGTCAAGAATTAGTACTTTATAGAACTTAAGGGTGCAATACAGAACTTTTAAGTTCATCAGATAACTTCTTGGTACCTGTGTTAATTTTTCAAAATTGTTTGTCGCGATTACTGGAGATCAAGGATCGAAACAACCTCACTGCTCAAGAAATAACATTTGGGCTGCCCCAGCGACGCAGCAGGAATTTTGCTTTGAGTGTGAGTTTCAAACCAGCTGCTGGGTCAATCACAGCTTTCCACAGGTAAAGGACAAATCAAATTATTCACAGTTAAGGAAATGATAGCAGAATAAAGTAATTGAATTCACTGTTTTCTTGTATTCCACACTGTTACATTAAAACCACTGTTGACAAACGGAAGCAAACACGTGTTTTTGAGATCATAAGACAAAAGAAGATTAGAAGCAGTACAATTTCGATTTTTGAGATTAGGTTTTGGAATAATACTACAGAGATAAAATTAGAAATGAAACTGAAGCAAGAGAACACGAAATTCAAAATTACCAAGATAAATAAAGACAATGGCGGATTTATATTGGCAAATATCCCCGCAGTGCCATCTCTAGACCATACAGAAATCGTGATCAGAGACGACCAAGAATGAGACCGGTACAAAGGGCCCTGAGCCGGATCCTTGATTTAGAACAATGATTGGAAGTGTTTTCATCATGATAGATGATTTATTTCCAGCATCATTATTTTCAAGTAGCTATCAAATTGACATTTGGAGATCTTTTAACTTTTCTCGAATTTCGCTGGAAACGCTTCTTAAAGATGACAATGTTTTTTGGAAACACATTACTTCATAGTTGCATTTTGTTCCATGCAGTCTCTAGTAATTCTGGCTTGGACCACAATGTGTTTTAGCCGCCAATATGTGAAAAGAATCCTTAAACAACGTAAGTAGTATATGCTATCCTTTTCGCATCAACAGACTATGGCTGGAGCAACTTACAGAATACAATCAAATGTTTTGAAGAGCAAAACATTTAAAATCTCGAAGCATAATCTACCTAATCTAAATATTGTAAAGAGTAATTGTCACTAACAAAACCTAATCATCGTTAAGCGGTGAACAGCAGATGAGTAAGTTTTAACTTTCTATTGCGTGTCTTTTATATAAACCAGGTTTTCCACAGGCGTCCTGCCTAGAAGTCAAAGGTGGTTGGTTCTGAAACCTGAATAACAATAATTTATGAAAATAGCGAAAAGAAATTAAAAGGAGCCATCACTCTATTCTCCCGAAGTAACTAAGGCTAGAGAGCACAAAACGATCTTTTCTAGATAAATGTTTCAGCTATGATAACGCTGATGGCAAGATCTATTTTAAGTGGTGCTACTCAGGAAGTTTTCCAGCTATCTAGGTCAAACTTAACGTTAAAATTAACAAACAGAAAATAAAAAAACAATTATATGTGTAATTCACAAATGCACGGGAGTCCATTTTCAGAAATAATCAATTCAGCGTTAAAATGGGGTTAAATTTTAATTTCTTAAAGCCGATTTACTATATCCAAGTCACAGATGCATTTTTCTCTCTCGTTTCATGTTTTAACATCGTATTTTTAAATCAAGTTTATTAACGCCAAAACTTTTCTATTTTGATGTCCATTAGAATTTCCTTTTGAACTTTGTTAATCTGACCTGAAAGCATGAGAATATACAGAGATCGGAAAAAACATGTGCCTGGCAGTGGGAACGAATGCCTAAAATGCTTTCGATGTGGATCAACGTCACAGCTAAGTTGCGAAGTGGCGTGTGTTCATAACCAGTCAAATGTACATCAATGCCATTGGCGGAGGCGTATGATAACCAGGCATCCAAATCTAACCACAAATCACTCGTTTTGAGAACTACAGTACGTAAGTTTCAGGAAAGATTACCATACTTGAATTGAATTACATTTTAGCACTTTACAGTATGGATTGCTGTTTGAAAGAAGTGATATGGCCGTCGTTTCACGCATGAAGAGCTGCTGATTTTTACCTGGCATCAGGCGGTAAAGCATTGGCGGCCAATTTTCAACATATGGCATGTAATGCTCTGTATCGAGCAAAATAAATTATTTGTTTACGGTAAGCTATTGTGCTTCAAGTCCTATTGACCTTCATAACTACTGTTAACGCCTGTAGCGCCGCAACGGAGCGTCATTTGTTCCTAATCTTAGGTGCCGTTTTCCATGCGCTTCCACTCGCATATTCTACCACTCCTATATATTTTTAACTTTTGTTTTGCCGTGATATGTTGTTCCATCTATTCGATACGAGCTTTGGTACTTTGGTACTTTTCTCTATGAAAGTGTGCACGTTTTAATAAGATATGAAGTTGTTCAGAAAGATCACTCACTTCCTAAGGTTAATCTAATCACTTATTTGGCACTGCAAAAGTCCGTCTAACTAAACTTAGAAATAAATGTTTTGAAACACAAATCGATATCAAAGCCTTTAAGTACAAAATTACATGACTGATGACATCGTGGCTTCTGGCCTTTGGTGGATATTTAATTTGCAACCATTAGAGAAAATACCTAAAGTTTTTTGTGGTTTACGAAGCAATGATTGCAAATGAAATTTGTGTGTTAATTTCTTCCTCACTACGAAGTAATCACCTATAGCCATTTTACAGCTGAATGACACGAAGATAATGTCCTTACCAGTTGATGCAGTGAAAAGGAAACTAGCTTTCAGTGTTTAAAAAAAAAAAACGATTATAAAACTATAAGTTTTCATTTACTTTGCATGCAAGCTCAAGTATAAATGCATTTCATCAATAAAATACGTGACGACAATTTATGCACGAATTTCACTGTTAGAAAGACGCGTCTTCAGATGAAATTCTTATGATATCCTATGAGTAAGTAAATAATTCATGTTTCACACCTCATTCGAGTTTTATAGAAGTGTATTTTACGTGAGACGTGAGGACGTGAAAATAGAAGACCAAAAAGAATCATGGTATATGCTTGTGCTCGCCCCAGAAGACATGGAAAGCACAGGAAAAATATGTAAATAATGTGCTAAGTTGACATTAAAAAAATGAGTTTTCATAATAAAAACTCCTTTAGTGGAATGACCAATATGTACTCCGTAATTAAAGACAAACTGAACAAAAAGGAATCTGAAACCACGGAAAAGAGAAGAAAACGCAATAATTAGAAATGCACTTGAATAAACAAAACACACTCGCTCAGTACCATTTAGAAATATTTTATGGAATTATTTATAGATTACTCTATTTTTTTATTTGTTTTATGAAAGGAGCCCAAAGGGGACATTACTTACAAAATTTGTGAAAATGTAAATTACCTTTATGTACATGTTTATGTAAATTGCGCTGTAATTTGTAGGAATATTTACAAAATGTTTCATAACGATATTAAAAACTTTGATAATCAGTTATACTTTTCTTCATTCTGTTACTTACCAAAGATAACTACTTTGAAGAGGTAAGCTAATTTTTTTGTTTTTAATTTTAAATGACTGGGTTTTCCGTGCACGCTTCTGTTGGCTGTTGTTGAATATTTCGTTAATGTGTAAATAATAATAATAATAATAATAATAATAATAATAATATAATGAACGTTTACATCGTTTATTAATTCTTCCATTACTCTACTGTACTCTCTGTAACAGGAAGCTATGTTTTGTTACGGTGCCTTCCTTTGTTCAAGATGTCAGAGCTTAAAGATAATATGACCATAGTTTAATTTTTATAAATATGTATATTTTATATTATCGTATTACAATTTCCATATTCCATTTGCATTTCTTAGTCATGCAATTTGCTGTTTTAGTGCACTACAGATAATGTGATTAATGATCTAATCAATGTATCTGGAAAATAAATTATATTTTGAAAACTGTTGAACATTTTTACAATCCAGTAATGAGATATTGGTTTTTGTTTAAATTTCGGAAATTCGGATCTTCCGATTTATTTTCCCGCGAAAACATATTTAGTTTGAGCTGTGTATTATTAGATAATTTATATTCATATATCATTTATGCCAGTAAAACCGTCAAAATGTAATGCAATAACGATTTCAAATAAAGTGTTCCATTTTGGAAAACGGGTATTTAGAACTTTATTGAAATAATAATTTGATTAAAATAATTGAAATTATGAATATTAAATTAATTCGTTTTTATTTTGAGTGGATTTCAGTATTCATTTGGAAATACATTTTTTGCTCCTTTTCTTTGCTAGTTCCAGTTATTTGGGTCATAATTACAACAGGCTTTTCCTCAATACTGGTGATTAATATCATAAGAAAGCAAATATTGCTTAAAGAAATGTTCTTGTCTCGTATTTTATGAGCTAGTAATATTATTATATTCTTTTTATATTAATACCATACCTAATTGATCTATTCTTAGATTACAAATATAACTCTTCTTTCTGTAGCTGCAAAGTTCCTGTTTTATATTTTAACTGCATTTGTTTTATTATTTCATCAATTATATAATTTATTTATTTTTGTCACATCAGTTTCCTGAGGTTATAGACAAAAATTAAGTAAAAACAACAATAAAGCAAAAGGTAGGGTAAGCTGTTGCAAATAGTGCAATAACATTTATGCTAAAAGTATTAATTATATAGCAACCGGGCAACTTTTAATACTGTATAAAACATATTCAAGGTTACAGAATAGGATTTCTCGTGGGAATCTATTAAACATATACAGTGAGATTTTATGACAATCTTACGTAAGGATTATCTAAGAATTGATTATTCAAAGTGGAAAAGCTATAAGGTTGATGTAGGGTATTAAACATATTTCAATTTGGCTCCGTAAAAACCAAGCAATTATAAATAAATTGGTTGATATCTGTCAGAATTTTCAAATGAATAAAAGGCGGTTGACAATGGTAATTTAGTAATACTTCTTTTTTATGTAAAATAAGAATTGTGTATGCATTAGAACCATAGCCCCAATTATAAATAGCGCACGAAATTGTGGTATAGAAAAATGCACAATATGATTGTTTAAGAGCTTGTCTAGTTCAAGTGAAAATTCAAAATAATAGCAAGAAGTTTTAAATAGAAAACATTTCATTAGGTGCATGCTTTAAAATTAATATCAGGCTTTGCATGCCATTACTATTAACTATTGACTTCAAACTGTGTCAAGTAACGAAGACTACAGAAACATCAACACGTCTCTCCAATTGTGTCACTTTATTTACTTTAGATAATTTGAAATTCAATTTCATATCTTAATATTTTGTACATCTTATTTTAGTGATTCATTCTGAAGGAATGTAGCTATTGCGGTTGTACCCATGTAAAAAATTTTGTAAAATGTATTCAAATCTCCATTAAACCTATCTACTAGGCGCCAAAATGTATATTATATTAACACACACACACACACACACACACACACACACACACACACACACACACCTGTCAAAGCTCTAGCGGACGCAATTTTTTTTTTCTCAACGAAACTCTGCATGTAACGATCAATTAACAAACTATTTATCGAGTTCGTTAACCAGAAAAATTGGACGATTGGAGTTGGATTTAACCTAAACCCAAAATTTAAAAATCATTCTAGAGGCATGCAACGAAACTCGGTATATACCATTTAAATAAAATAAAGTAGTTTCTGAAAAGTGGACCATCAGGAGTGAGGATATACCTGAAAGCGGAATTTAAAAAGCTCTCTACCGGCATCAATTTCTCTGCTCTAGCGTTCTGTATGTACTGTCCTTCACAAATTGGACTTGCTGAGGAATTCGCTTAGTTTACGCAGCTCCTGCGAGACAGACTTTATTTCATATAATACTGCTCTGCCTGCAGTTTTATACAATGATGAATACAGTTTGGCAAACTACAAAAATAAACAACTATGAAGTTTGCACATTCGTTACAGACGATGATCATTAGAGTTTACTTTGTAATAACCTTTACTTCCATATACCAACATATTGCTAAACATGGTTTTGGGACAAACAGAGATTTCAGAAGACAATCGAACATAATTTTTTCATGATACTGATAACCTCTAAAAAAGAAATGGATTAACAAACGTTTGTTCTCTGAAGCCGTGTAACCTACACAAAAGTATATAACGAAAAATATTTCACGTAATATCTTAGCATCACACTCGGTAACACTTGAAGAGCTGGACGGACTTGCTATCCTTTTGACAAATGCGAGTACTAAGTGTAGCTGAATTCAAATATGGGCCCGGTTTCTGAAACGCCAAATATCTTTATGATAGGCTATTGGAGAGAGTTCTAAAACGTAAGATATCTATTCCGTAACTTTCTATTTTTGATAATTGTTTCCAAAACGTAAAATATATATACCACAACTTTCTATTTTTGATAATTGTTTCCAAAACGTAGGATATCTATTCCGTAACTTTATATATTCAATAATTGTTTCTAAAACATAAGATATCTATTCCATAACTGTATATGTTCCATGGTTGTTTCCAAAACATCTATTCCTTAACTTTATGAGTTGGATAAGTGTTTCTGATAGAGAATATCAAACAGATATCCTTTCGACGACTTATCTGACGAAAAATCGAGAGATATCTCTTTCATATATCTGTGTTAGATGGCATACTTGCCGCAGCTCACAAATTTTTATCGCAGAAAACTAGAACAAATCTACTTGGAAAGCATTACTACTAACGTTATATCTCCGCACTTAATGTTTGAGAAAGAATTGATTTCCAGTTTTGACTCTGTACTTAAATGTTAGCGCCACCAATCCTTTATTTTCAATTATATATTTCTCTTCGGACACTTCAATTAATATATTTCAAAATCATCTAAGGTCTTATCACGTTTGCAATTAACCGAGTTTTGAATAATATTTAAAGCCCGTTTTTACTACTGATACATGATTTGAAATGATAAATTAAGAAAGGAGTTTTTTTTTTTTTAAAGGAATTACGCTTTCTAGGCCTAAGTCTAGGAAACTTCCCGGCATTTGCCATTTATGTAAACTGAAGAAAATCTGGAAAAAAAACTTGTCAGACAGGATGGTCCTGGCAAGGAATGAACCCCAGACCTCCTGCTCAAAAGTATGTGTCTTAAGACCTCGGCCTCCGTGTTGCTAATGCAATTAAAGTACGGCGTTTGACTATCGTTGGCCTTTTGTTTCAAATGATATTTCAGTCCAGCGTCTTAGTTTGCTATTTTTAAGGTTGTCGGTAAATTAAACGAAACTAATTCCTTTCCTGGCCATGCTCTCTTTTGAAATAATCTCTTTTGACACTCTTTTGCAATTTTTTCCTCTAATAAAAATGTAATTTTCAAAACATCTAAATAAAAAAAATGTGCTAATTAAATAAACATTTTCCAGCGGAATAGCCCGTTTCTGCCATCTCTTGACTGAAATAGATGTTGCAACATAGCCGTCTGCATGAAAATATACGAACGTTATCTCATAGTGGAATATTACGTTTGAATATTGACAAATACATAATAAAATATTTAAATGGTCATTATTTCGAGAAAAATAATAGCAATAATAATAATAATAATAATAATAATAATAATAATAATAGTTCGTCCTGTAAATTAAAACAAAGAATTTATTACTAAGGAATTGGACATAACCTAATTCAAGCAGGCAAACAGCTAACTATTCCTCTATCTTGCTCCTATACAACGTCACTTTTTACTAATACATTACATTCTTTCGTAGAACAAAACGATACAACTTCATACTTTACAAGTACTTGTATTGGTATGTTTATAATATATTAGACTGTATTTTGCAGGGTCGGCCTCTTATATTCTCTGTTTGATGTTCTATTGTTTCACAGCAATACTCAATACAGTACGACCCTACTGACGACAGCTACAGCAATTACATGATAAAAACGCAAGTCGCCATCTGCTAGATAGTTCTGAGCTTCACTATCAGAGAGATAGTTATCGAAAGATTACATTCTTCTTAAGAAACGGATGTAAGTTCTCCCTCCGATAACATTTATTATGCACGACAGACTTTATTTACATGATAGTAGACAAAACGTGAGGTCCGCGTGTTAATTTCTTCACGTTATTAATCTGCAGTTTTCTGGTTTATTAATGTGGTTTATAGGTTGAATTAAATCAACACTAGCATGATACATCTTTTGTTTTTTATTAAGTTAATGTTGATTTAGTGCAATCACACCAGGAACTTGTTCAATAGAAAATGTTAGAACCACATGTTTTGCTCTTGATGTCCTTATTATGGCAGTGCACGATATAATATCATATTTACATTTCCTAATTAGCAGTAATTAAAGGAGCAGAGTGTATATAGGTTGCAAATTTTGAAGTTAATAATGAAACTGTAGTGTGCATTAACCACTTCTTGCTAAAATTTGTAATTAGGAATGACATTTTCTTTGTGCCATTTTCTTTAATCTACCATCTTGTGTGAGGGTGACGGTTAATGAAAAGAAAAAATCGAGAAGAACGTATTAAGTGGGTTTTGGAGTGAAATGAAGAGAATTTCAATGAATGGGGTGAGCAGGATGTTATGTTTCGACTCCTTTGCATGTGAGGTTAAGGCAAGACAGGAACTCACGTTAAAACTATGTCTTTTTCCTTAAAATAGACGATGATGCTATCACAACTATGTCGATTAGTTTTAAGGTGTTCAGTTAAATGGAAATTGCACTTTATAAATAGGTAGTTGTGTTTACATGCGGAGAAATGTATTATTTTATATTTCGTTTACATATGAGAAATATTGTTTCTAAACAATTTCAGAGTCATAAAAACCATCGAAATATTTTCTGGTAATGAATAATGTCATCTTGTAAACAATACTGCGTAAAAGTTTCGTATTTGCTATTGACAGTAATAGGGCCTTATACCTTAAGAATTTTTAATAGTGTTTAACGCCCGTTTTTACTACTGAGGCACCACAGGCGGAATATACCTTAGACTTATACCCAAGTCGTCGATATTACTAATTTATAAAAAAAAATTAGAGCAAATTGTTTTACAATTGAAGTTATTTATCTGAATTCATATCTTAAATGTATAATTAGATGTTTGAGATTTGCAAACTAATAATGTCTATGATGGGCCACAAACTTTTTTTTATATTTTTAATTATTGTTTCTGTCACCATATCGCATCGTCGACATAATCCAAAATTCGCTTGAGCGTCACAATCAAAGTTATGCACGTTTTATACAATTGGTAATAAATTATTAAATATAATTAAATTGTTCAGTCGTTTTGTTTTATGTAATGACTTAATGACGCATCACAGCAAATGAAATAGATATGTTGGCATACATATCACAACTGCTAATAATTTAAACTTTTTCTATGTGCTAATAACGTGGCAAATCATTTTAAATGTATATGCTTAGTTTAGTTTCTTAGTTAAATTGTTCATGCCGGATGAAAGTGAAGGAAAATATCGACATTTCTCTGCGGCTAGACAATCTATTGGTTGCGTGCCCAAAAGAGCTCATAATAAACTATTGACAGTCATAACAGCTTTTTCATAATATTAGAATTATAATATGTCGATTTAAAAAATATCTCCATAACAACGGGTCTAAACAATTTAAAATCTATAGTTTTACAATTCATACAATGTTCTGTTTTCATTTCAAAAAATGCTTTCAAAAGTAAGAATTAACGTGTCATCTTCAAAACTTGTTTATTTTTAAATGTAAAGTTGCACTATGTTTGAAAATTCCTAATTGCTAATGTATTATTATAGTTGCTGCTCCATTTGCCACTTATATAAATCTACTTTTCCTTGCAATTCTGAACTTATTGTTGATATTCAATATTACAATTATATAACATTTAGATATTTAATGCCTTTTCCGATTATAAGCATAATATTTAATAAGTGTACCCCTTTATGAGTTCAGAATGCATTTCTCAAATAAACTGTTCAGGAAACAGGTTACACCAACAAAATGTCAACTTTATAGTACAATCCTGTAAATGTTATAACTAATAATTTAAAAAGAATAATAACATACCGGCCATGCTGGGGTACGTGGAGTAGGCAGAGTCCAGCGTGTGATGGGACGCCGTTTGATCATGATGATGGAGACGCTGGGCTGCCGAGGGGGCGCCCCAGGGCTCCGGCTTGCTATACTGGTGATGGGACGCTACGTGGGGAGCTAATCTTGTGGCGGGAGGCAGCAAGAGACCGCCGTACTGCGCCGCCATACTACCGTGGTGATGGTGGTGATGATGATATTCGTGCACTGCCCTGTAAATACACACGAGAGTTTGTATCAAACATTTGTTCATAAGCTACTGCTTTGTTAGGGAGCAAGGAATAACCTGATATTGCGTATATCTTTCTCTCAACAAGCTACAACAGCAGTCAACCTAAATCTACACATTTTCGAATCCTCAACACCGTTTAATACATAAAGCACAGTCTTAAACGTGTTGTGTACGCATTTTATATTGCATTAACTGTTCTATTCCCTAGTTTTCTCTAATGCATAATATGTTCTGTATTTTATATCATTCAAAGAAACACTTGAGATATATTTTATTATTAACTGGAAAATACATCCATAAACTACTTAACTACTGACTCGCATGTTTAGAGAGCGATCCCAGTGTTCTCCATATCCACAGCAAAGACGTTCATTTATTACTACCTTTCCTTCAAAACATTAAAAGTTGAGAGCGGGATTTCTCGTGGCGTGTTTTCTTACATACATACAACGGCGAATATTCTGCAACGTTTCCACGGACGGTTCTTACTCGTCCTCTGCTGAAAAAGACTTAAAAGCAAACGCGGCTTTTTGGCTGAGACATGGAATGTCGAAATTAATGGGAAAAATGAAACTTATGCTAAATATACCATGAAAATGGCTCTGTAGTGCTAGCATAAATATTTTCCATGTTCAAAATCATCGCACTTGACGATCAATAGCGTAAGTATTTAATTAAATTAAGTAAGATGCCATATTAAGTTCAATCATTCTTGCCTCGTAGATCCAATATCGCGGGTTAAGCCCCAGCAAGGGTCAGTCGATGAAAAGAAGTCAAGTTGTGGGTCCGTAGATTCACGGCACGTAAAAGAACCTCAAGCCTGAAATAAAGGCCTCTGAGCTAAATTTGTCGGCCTTTTTACGCCTTGAATTAAATAAAACGCTAATGACCTGAGATGTTAAAGAGTGTACGTAAAGTAGTTGTGTGCAACATGATCATGTCATGTCCGGTTAGTTGTATTTTGCCTTGTTGGTGGCACCACACGGCAGTGAATGCCTATACTTTCAATCGTACATCTTAAGAATTTTCGTGTTGTCCCATTTTCGGGAGATGAAAAAAAAAAAGTATCTGCCATGACTTATGACGTATTCCTCGTACAAGGGGTTACTGTCTTGTCCTCTACTCTCTGGCAACAATTCATTTTAGCACTATCACAATCAGTGTTTCAGCAAATAATAATTGGGAATGTTGGAGTCCAAATTTTCGGTTCTTTACTGATTTTATATCCAATCCTATACATAAAATGTATTTCTATCATTGGTCGCATCTTAATTCATTTCCATTAAAGTTTCAGTTTTCATCTCAAAACTATTTTCCTCTGTAATTAAAGTCCGATGTTCAATTTCAAAACAGGGCCGGAATATTGGTTAACATAGACTTTATTACTGTGACTATAGTAAATCATCCTTTTTAACGACTAGGGGTGACAAGAATAAAAATCGAGTTGTAAATATCCAATAACTAAATAAAAATTTGGAACCAAAGCTTAAAGTATTCCGTCATTAATTTATTGTAACAGTACGAAAACGATCTTAGCATGAGTTGATGCACGTGCAGGTAGCAGGTGTATTGCTAGTACTGATAACCGGATACCCCAATTTCTAGGTCGATGTTTCAATCTGCTCGACTTGAAGTTTTAATTGTTTTAAATTGCATGTCACTGTTTTGATTTTCCATTCGATTCAAAACCAACGGAAATTTGATGGTATATGTGGATGTAAAGCGTTTTTTCTCCGCTCAGTCGGGTTTAGACTGGTTCACATTCCCCTAATCTCTATTTATTTTATTTAAACCCATCTTACGGGGTTGGAGGTAGCCGGAGCGCAGTGCTGCTGTACAAAGGTTCAAATGCGAGGTGCCTTGCGGTTGATCGTCCCAAGGGATCTCAAATTACGTACCTAATCTAATCTAAAGAGAAATTTTGAAAAAGCAAATGAAGATATAATTCCCATTACAACGCAAAGCATATTTCAGTGTTTGAAACTTACCCAGGCAGACAAGTGGTTGAAATGATTACTTATTCTACAGTTGTTACACCTTCTTCATTATTTGAATTGTTGCGATATGTAACATCATTGCTTTCTATCCACCTGTAAAACTAGTACCTAGAGCTGGAGTTAAGTTTTAACAAACTTTTCATATGTAACTGTCCTACAACAAACTCTGTACTTTTGTGCTTTAAAACAAAAGACTCATAAAGCTAAAACCAGTTTCATTTTATTCATTAATTATTGAACATCCATCAATATTGTCACTTATTAAAATTTTTCTCTTGTTGCACAGTAAGGTCATCTGAACTACAGGGGGAGGGGGTGTGGCCGTCGCAAAGGAACAAAGGGAGAGTCACCGTGCGCAAGGTTTTTATTTTAATATTTATATTTTCACTGAAAGCATAAAATGTTACTGTATTTAAAACTAATATATGTTAAGATATGTTGAAAATCATTTCCCTCAACGGCAATCTGCGCTAGGAAATTGCTGTATTTCACCTGACGCTTCTTTCGTAATAACAGGGCGTTTCGGAACACGTTGCTTGACATCGAGAGATTCTGTCTCTCGTAACTTTTTAACAAGTTGGCGAACCTGGCAAGGATGTTTTCTCGCCAAGAATCCGTTTTGTACCGTTCATAAAAACCAGTTATTCAAGATCAATTTATGTACTGGCATAATTAGCACACAATTTACATACAATTAAAAGTAATGAGTAACCAGGAATTCAACCACTCCCTCACAAACCTCTGTCAATCTAACTACAAGCTGCTACCTGCACATACATGATGTGGCTTTGATGAATGGCTTCTCCCAGTACGTAGCCGCGCTCTACCGAACCGTAACTTAAATAATCTCACTGTATTTACACCCGATTTTAGTCGGTAATGCCCACTGTGCTATTTCAGTATGGATGAAAACCTGAGAAACTTCCCTCACTGCTTTGAGTACTCTTGTGGACTGAGTTTTGTGCTGCTGTACAAGATAACCCACAGTGTGTAGTAAAGCGGTTAACACTGGCTACCGGAGATCTGTCTTCCACAGAAATTTTGGAATTATTCCATAACCATGATAATACTGTTGGTTATTCGTGCCTCGAAAGCACGAGGTGAGTTGTTGAAATGCCTGTATAGAACCTGATAATGCTTTCTTCATTCTTCCTGACTCCAGCTCGTGAAAAAATGTTTATCAGTAAAGAACCTGTTTCCATGATCATTTTGGGCAAGCACTGAAGAAGCCTCTTTGCTCTTTCATGACTTCCCCACTAAGTTTAGGTGATAGCAGAGATCCCACCAACCACCGATAAGCTTTCATATGGCATCCTGCTTAATGACGTGAGACATTACATCTGAAGAAAACATTTAGCTCCTGGACCACTGCGTTTGTTTAAAAAGCGAATTTCGTCAAATTTGTTCACGCACCGCTTTGACCACTCTGAAGTCATTGATGGTTTTCAGTATAATAAAGATGTCTTACTTTTTTATAGTGCGATAAATGAATATGAATGAAAGTTATAGCTGTTTCAGGAAATTGAAGGCATTTTTGCCACAGCTGTGAAGGACTTTGTTTTGTTTTACACCTCATTCCATATTTATCAGTTGATATTAGATCAGCCTAAGCATGTTTAGCAGAATATGCTCATATTGTCATACTTAGTAATAACATTCACGCTCATCAGTGTTAGAGCATCAAATACAATAAATGAAATTTATATAGCAAGACATTAAAAATTAAGTTAAAAATCTGTACTTCGACCATGTAATATGAAATAAAATGTACATTGCGATTGTTCACTTTTTACAAGACCCGCAGTAAGCAGGTTTAACATTGCTACATGGTAAGACGAACCTGTGATGGTGGTGTGCGGCCGCCGCACTGTATTGCTGGTAGTGGGAATGCCAGGGATCAGAGCCGGCCTGGGGATGGTACGGGTCCCCGTAGAGATCTGCCGCCGTGTGGTGTGACGTCACGGTAGCTGCTGCACTGCTCTGATAGTTACTGTTCCAGAAGGAAGGCGGAAAATTCCGCGCCGACATCGGGCTACTCTCTGCAACAGAGAAATTTAATTGTTTCTCAAATGAATTGTTTTCTGTACCTATTTTCTACAAAGTCGCTGGCAAAAATCTGGTATCCATCTCAAGGCGCTAAAGAGCGATGAATATGCAAACTGCCACCGGCAGTAAACATTAACTTGAATTTACTACCAATCGACGGCTTGCTGCGGCTGAAAGTTCCGAACGGTAGCGAAGAAAACCGAACGGTAGATAGTGTTAGTAAGGAATTGTGACATTTTTAATGCTTTAATGTTCTATTATTATTATTATTATTATTATTATTATTATTATTATTATTATTATGGTAACTAAAACTAACCAAACCTATAAACCAGTACTTAAAACGGGCGTTAAGTACCATTCAAAAAAAAAAAACTATGAAAAATTAAGTATTAGTATGGAATTGTGATATTTTTAATGCTTTAATGATTTAATGATCTATTATTATTGTTATTATTATTATTATTATTATTATTATTATTATTATGGTAACCAAAACTAACCAAACCTATAAACCAGTACTTAAAACGGGCGTTAAGTACCATTCAAAAAAAAAAACTATGAAAAATTAAGTGTTAGTATGGAATTGTGATATTTTTAATGCTTTAATGATTTAATGTTCTATTATTATTGTTATTATTATTATTATTATTGTTGTTGTTGTTATGGTAACCAAAACTAACCAAACCTATAAACTAGTAGTAAAAACGGGCGTTAAGCACCATTCAAAAAAAAAAACTATGAAAAATTAGCATTTATTGTATTAACAATTATAAGGATTACAAAAGAGGGAAAAAGCCTACCTATGGCGATTGAACCCATGTCCTGCGCATTAGTAACACCACGCTCTAACCATGTTAAGTAGCAAGACTGTGTGCCCTATGTTATAATTATTTACCTTAAATAATCCCCACTACTAAAATCGTAACCAGTCGGGTTTCTTCGCTACCGTTCGGAATTTCAGCAGCAGCAAACCGTCGGTTGGTAACGTGAAGTTAAACAGTATAGATGGTATTTGTTCTGCAGTTCTGCTGCTGACCATATCTAATTGCATATAGAGTGCGCTCCTACGGCCAGCAAGTTAATGATTCAATCCTTGTGTGTGCATATTGTTTCTCCTCCTTCTCCTCCTTCTCCTCCTCCTCCCCCTCCCCCTCTTTCTCTTCTGTATCTGTTTTTCATACTTATCAGATCCCACAATTGCTGCTTCTAAATGGAATATATGAAATATAATTAATTGTAACAAAACAAGAAAATAATTTCAGTTCGCACTTCATTTTCTAAAAGATTATGGAAAATAACAGAACGAAAAATGAACATACCCCCTTTTGCTATGGCCATTATATGCTTCTCTAGTTTTATTACTTTACACTTCGATATTATTACCAGTTCCAATTATTGCAGTGTTTAGAAAGAAGTAAAGCGTTTTCCAACGGTGTGCAACACAAGCGTATCCACCTTAAAGATTTAAAATGTGCAGAAAGTTTAAACAGGTTTGAGCTTTTTATAACTGGAAGGTGTTTCAGAACATGATTACTGACCCCATCTCCGCCCAAGTTCACATTTCCTTCACTACTCTATTGAAATGTTCTTTCTTGTTGGTTGTAACGTTCTCTCACCATTTTAATATGTGCATTGCAGTGTTTGACATTGTCACATTGAGATCAACGTCTGTGTTTAACTTTGGCTTTTTAAGGGGAGTTGAAAAGCAAATTTTTGAACTTTTTGACATTTTTCACAAATTAATTACAATAAATTTCAGACTCATCTGAATTATGTGATACAATTTTATTGTAGTATGTAGCTACTAGTACCTTTTTTAATATTTAAAAATACAACCTTATAGATTAAAATGTTTTGAATTTTGAAATTATAGACACCTTTAGAATCAAAGCGGTTCTAATTTTTGCCGTTCGCTAAAGGAATTTTTGTTTTTCTGTTGGCTATTCTGACGTAAATAGTATAACAGATCCTAAGTATGGTGCAGGCAAGCATTAGGTTCCGGGTTGGAGTTTTTAACATTTTTTATTTGCTAGTAAATTTTCTCAAAACGATATATGCACCTCTGGAACAAAACTACTGAATCGATTGCCCTGACATTTTTCGGGGTGTTTCTAGTCATAACAATGAAGCTACTGAAGCACAATTATTAAGAAAGTTTTTATAACTTAGGAATTATGTAAGTTTTATATAAAATATTTAACAAAAATGGGCTTCAAATAAAAAAATTATATTTCTTGTTTCAATGATTGAATCACAATTAATCTGCTTCAGTAGACAGATAAAATTTGTCAAAATCAGTTGTTCAAATGTCGATGTTGCAGTTCTACTGATTCTGCCATGGTACGATCATAAATTTATTAATTTATTATTTATTTGATCCGTTTCTTAGCTTTTCCTTTGCTTTTCACAATTTTTTAATTCTCCCAGTTTTTTTTTTCAGTATTTATCCACATTACTTAACTAAACCTAACTAACCATAGTTGGAAAGATTTGGATTCCTTTGCAATGCTTATAATTAAATATTTCATTTTTCATATTGTTGATTTCCTTAATATCCTTCAATTCAATAAAAAGTGACTCTTTAGGGAAAATTTTTTCTTCAATATTTATAATATTATAAACACCTTATATTTGAAACTACTGATAACATTTTTGAAGATTTACTCCCATATTTTTAATTAGCTACTGGATTTAATAAAGTGTCTATAAAAAGGATATAATTTAAGGAAGATTTTAAATTTTTGTAAAAGCTATCCATAATACAACCAACCCATTGTTAGCCATTATTGCTCTCTCATAAGGACACTCTACTTTAAATAGTAATTTATATGGTCTTACAAAAATATCAGGAAGCTTTTGTACTAAAAAGTATTTGAGATATTCTTTCTCCTCCTTTTTTTATCTTTATCATTATTATCAGTAATTATAGAAAATGTACGTCTTCGTCAGTGGTCATATTTACTTATCATTTACATTATAACCTAATTTATCTATCCAGGCTTATGAATTGTATTTTAAATTGTATTTAGTGATATCATGAAACATTTTACATTCATCTTATCAAATGAATTTGTTTATCATAGAGACTACAACACTCATGACTTCTTCTGTATCAATATTCTTATAATTGAAGAGGTAGCTGAAATAACTCATGCTCTACAATACGCTTTGAGAAGATTTGCACCCAAAATATATAGATCTTAAGTTCATATTAAAGATTAATAGTATTTATTACCTATAATATTAAATTATTGGGCATGTAAGCTAACCAGGAAGTGTAAATCTAGCAAATAATGCAACACTGTACATTGTGTGCCGTATCTCAGAAAACTTTAAAGCTATCAATATGAAATTTGTGAGAGATATTAAAAACTCTATGAATTTTAATTCTCTAATGGACATGAAAAGTTGTTTAAAAACTGTAAAATAAAATCTTGTCATAAACTATTAGTGGAATTGGTAGAAATATTTTTCATTTCTTATTGCTATTGATTTTTATCAACTAATATTGATATTTATATACTTCTAGTTACCACACTTCACATTTGTATACATTATGTGTGTGAAACTTTTCAACAAGATTGGTTCAGCCAATCCTGATAAAAATGCATATTTATGTCAAAAAATTAAGTTATCGGAAATAAGATTTATTTTTGTTTAAAAGCTTTTTATGTGCATTAGAAAATTAAAATTTACAGAGTATCTTTAGTTAACTATTCTTAATATCTCATAAACATTTCATATTGATAGCTTTATAAGTTTCTGAGATACAGGCAAAATGTATATGCTGCATTATTTGCTAGATTTACACCAGGTTACCTTAAAATTAAAAGAATTGGATCTCCAATCCAGATATAGCTCGTATATTTTAAAAATGAAAACGTATATCTTTGGAGAAAGCTTCCTTTCTTGGGAAAACGTTTACTTTACAGATAGGATATCAGATTAATAATAAATTTAATCTTTAACGTGAACAATTAAAATATTTTTGATAAAATTATCTTACAGGAATACATCATAATGGTGTTAAAATAAAAAATGTTCTATACCTTTTTTCGTTTAAAATTGCTGTAATTTTATTCTAAATACTTTTGGTAAACAATAAAAGTGGTTTATCACAAAATATACTTGATCACACAGACTTTGTTTCAGTTTAGTGGAATATAAGAAAAATCTGAGAGTACAACAATATTTTGAGGGAATTCTCACCAAATAACTAAATGTTTTAATAAGTTCTGTCTGTTAGAGTCATTAACACTGTACTTCGGTCGCACATATGCCTGAATCTTGAATCTTGAATCTTGAATCTGTGCTGCTGGAGATTTTAGGAAATGGGTTATACTGAGACCCTCGGTCTTTTGTTCTACCCCGATCATGCAAATGGTTGAATGCAGATGGCTGAAGTCTACAGGTTACAATATTTAACAGCTGAACCTTTAAGGTTTCAGTGACATACTTCTTTGATATTTCTAACCTAATTATTCCGAAATTCCGGTCACTAGCTAACATGAGTAAAAAATAATATAATTCTGTTTAACATAAAACACATTTTTCATTGACGTTTTGTTTCCTTGGCAATAATGACTTTTGCCCAACTTTTTATGCACTAATTTGCTGTAGGCTGAGGTTAGTCACATTTTTCACGAGTGGGCATGAACCAGAAATAAGTGAGTGTTTCTCAGCGCCTTCCAGCCAATGTACGGCCTCACTCATCCAATCAGAATGGAACTCAATCGATTCTTTTAAAGCATAGGGCTCAAAAACTAATAACTGATATTTTTTTTCTCTTACGTTCCTTTTTTTTTTATTTCTATAATCTCTGCTTGGATTCGATTAGTGATCTAGGAAGCCTATGCTCATGCACTAAATTACATGATTTAAATGAAATTGTAAATAAAAATATTAAATTTGTAATTTAACTTTAAAATAAATAAATTGACTATGAACTGTTATGATAACCTCGAATGTGCATTTGATTTTAAGAATTTCTACTCACAGCATGAAATATGCATGATTTATACAAAAAATAGTAGTAAATGGTAATTGTTGTAGTAGTGTTCAGTTTTATTATATTTATTTTAGATCTCCGCGCGAATCTGTTTGGAATGAAAGCTAATAAATTAGTGCAAGGTTTCAGAAAGATCAAACAGGCAAGCCAAATCATTTAAATGATAGTACTAAAGGTATCATTCTCGCATTGCAGTTATCTTACCAAATTCCACTCTTGCTTATAATTTTTCTTAGGTAATTTAATTGTGCTTTCAAACTCATGGTAACTGAAGACTGTTCAACGACTAAGTATAAAAGCTGTATTTCGATGTTTCACTGTCATTTCCTCTGTTACTTGCTGCACATTTCAGGGGAACATATGAAAAGCCATACCTATGTTATAATAAATATGGATAGGTAATTTGTGCTGTTTATCGCATTCATACAGGATCTCAAGAAATGTTTACGAAAATTGTGTGTGTGTGAAATAGTAACAAACACTCAATATGCTGTTAAAGATTGAAAAAAGAAACAAAATGTTAAAAATAAGCCGCTGGTTAGATCCAATGAAATTCCTTCTTCCCCTTTTCACATGTAAATTAGGTAAATGAAAAGCCATTTGAAAGCCTTGGGAAAAGGTGGAAGTGTTTACCTTCAAGGGGTTTTGAATCTGACAACAGTAAAATTAAAGGAAGTCAGCATTTTTTGTAGGAACTGTTATAAAAATTTTCTTAAAACAAAACATTTTGAACCTAAGCTCTAAACTGTTGAATTGACCGCTTGGCGTTCAACCAAAGCGGTGAGAAGTGCATTTCTGGGAGATAGAAAAGTGTAGACAGCTACTGCAGTGTTATAAAGAAGTAGGTTGTCGTCCATTCATCCTCTCGACATATTTACAGGAATCTTCTTGTATGATGTGAGCGATGAGCAGGCAGAACATTTCCAGCAGGACGCTTCTGAAAACAACACCCTTTACCTTGGGACTAAACTGGTGTCTCAAACGAGAAAGCGACAAGAGACAATCATTGAAAGGAAAACATTCTTTAAAGTGCCATATGTATTTATATACTTAGATTATAACTTTTGATTAATGGTTCACTAATAATTTAAGTGCTTAGCGATACCACCGTTCATTTGTATTACCTTAACAATTAAATGTCACCTGTCAGAGCGTTTCTTGCCGATAATCGGAGTTCCTTTACTTTTGAGGATGTGCGCATCTTCACTGTGGAGACGCAAGTCATTCCGACGGTGAAATGGAGGAGAAGCTGGCATACTTTCCGCTTGCCACCCTCTACAATTGCGAAACTTCAAGAAAGTGGTGTGAAACTTGAAACCTCTCAACAAAACTCAAGTTGCGTTTGGCGAGCTATTTTACTTGACATGAGGAGCAAAGTATCAGTGAGTAACAAAGTAGTTTTGTATTTCACTGAGAAACACACGGAAGTGATTTTTGAGAAGCGAGGCCGTCATCATGAATGCTTATCAATGACCGTGAAATTTGAATCCAAATATAATGGAAAGAGGAAACATTGATAAAAAGTTAAAGAATATCTTTGCTTACTTAGAATGGATTTCTCCTAAGCATCATTTAACATTGTTCAAAGGCTCAAAGTAATGAGAAAGGAAATAATGATCTGTAAAGAACATTAATGAACAATTATAGCTATACAACACCCTAAATATACATAAGCCTTTTTTATGCCTTGTGTTTACAATTCATAAAGCTATTAAGATAAACAAGAATTTCATTTTTAAAACACATTATGTCTTTTTCTCAGAACTTATTCTATGTGGGTTACCATCTTTTACACCCGAACCTTCAATTGATAACGAAATGGGAATAAATTCAAAATTTTAACATATCAGCGTACATCATTAGCCAGCGAAAAATATGAAAAAAATTGCTAAATGTAATCTATAAAATTAAAAGGTACTTTTATAGAAAAATTAAAATAAATGCATTTAGACAATACAGAGTAATATATCATTTTGAAATGTGGAAATAAACCCTAGGGCTTAGGTCTCAAAACAAAAGACAATTAGAAAGAATGCACACCTATGCCATTTTTAATGCTAGTAAATGAAGTAACACTAGCGAGAAAATCGGAATTGAAGAAATTAGAACACAATGAAGTGGAAGGCATTTCCTTAAGTGCTGTTCAATATAAGTCAGCAGGAAAGCGATATCAGATGTTCGAAAATAAAATGGAGCATAATGATCGGCTTCGAATAGATCTTAACCCTTCCGTTATAAAGAAAGAAATAGTTAGCATCTTGTCTGGCAAGGACGTTTAACACAATAATAATCCTCTGTTAAATTCAAAATGCGTTTGCAGATTGTAATTCAGAATTTGAGGGCTCCAAAATGTCTGTCATTATTATAAAAGAAATTTCTTATAGGTATGCTGAGGTCATCAAAACTCTTGTTTAGATACTTGGTCACTGCTTCAGCTGTATGCCAGTGGTGAAGTTTTATTATTACCATGGCGTCGATAAGAAAAATGCTTGCAGGAAGTACCGAGCACGTCGAAGTATGCAAACAGCTCTCCACTAAATGCTTCTTTACAATACTTTTGTGTAGCATATAAAAAGTTTTCAAGTTTGTGCATCATACGCTGTCCCGTTCAAATGTACTCTACTCGCAGCGCCAATTTGCCGCTCAGCGCTCGGTCGATGAGGCTCCGATTGCCGTTAGATTCGCGCTATCTATAACCGGTCTTTCCTCTTCCTCATATTAAAGAACTTTCGTCCGTCCAATAAATAATTCGGTTACTCTTTAGCTTCTTTTATTATTTATTCTTGTTCTATAGTTAACACCGTGTATGTCGCCTATTGTTAAATACTTTAGCTCTGTATTAAGGTGGTCTGTACGTGTTAAAGGCCTGTATTGATTGTCGAAGCTCTTGCTTTAATAATAATTTTTTTAACATTAATTTACAATAACGTCAACATAACTACTGAACCAGAAAAATAATTGAGCTTAAACTATTTTATCTCCTAAACTATGAGTTTATTAGCTGTAAGGATGATACTCCTGAAAGGGGAGAGTCTATACTGCAATTATTGCTATGGTTTATAATGAAGTGTTAAAAAGCATGCAGTTTTAGAACAACATTCCTCTCGATACAAAAACTAAACTATGGTCGGTATTGCCAAGAATTTCACCTTGATTGAAACTCATTGTTTGCTCGTTTGTTTGTTTTTCAGTGCTTAACCTTGAGCAGAATGTGTTGTATTTTACTTGCATCCAAGTACTTTCAACCTTACTGCCCTAACATAACCCATGATTATGTTGCGGCCTTCGTTTAAATAGCTTTGATCTATTTTGAATCAGTTTCAGAAAACATTATACCATCAAATGAAAACTCTCAAAAGTACAGGGTAAGATTACAATATTTTTTGATCTGGCTTTTTTCTCAAGGAGTGTGCCAAGTAGTTTTAGGTGCCAACGAACTCCTTGCTTCCTATATAGAGACCTGTAACGCTGAAATATGTATGTTATCAGTACATTTAATACTTATTTAAGAGTATGCTAACAGGTATATGGCCGGTATGATATTTCAAAGGAAACGTTCTGCAGTAAATTCAATGCTTTGCTTGAGACGCCTCGTTCTTAAATGATTTCCACTGCTCTATGACGGATAAGAATCTGTATGTCTATTGAAGGCAAGTATCTTTAATTCGTTCACGCAGCTGTCCAGATTTTCAAATTATTAGACAAAATTAGAAATGAAGAAATTAGAATGAAACTGAAGCAAGAGAACACGAAATTCAAAATTACCAAGATAAATAAAGACAATGGCGGTTTTATATTGGCAAATATCCACGCAGTGCCATCCCTAGACCATACAGAAATCGTGATCAGAGACGACCAAGAATGAGACCAGTACAAAGGGCCTTGAGCCCGATCCTTGATTTAGAACAATGATTAGAAGTGTTTTCATCGTGATAAATGATTTATTTCCCGCGTCATTATTTTCAAGTAGCTATCAAATTGACATTTGGAGATCTTTTAACTTTTCTCGAATTTCGCTCGAAACGCTTCTTAAAGATGACAATGTTTTTTGGAAACACATTACTTCATAGTTGCATTTTGTTCCATGTAGTCTCTAGTAATTCTGGCTTGGTCCACAATGTGTTTTAGCTGCCAATATGTGAAAAGAATCCTTAAACAACGTAAGCAGTATATGCTATCCTTTTCGCGTCAACAGACTATGGCTGGAGCAACTTACAGAATACAATCAAGTCCTCAGCTTTGAAGAGCAAAACATTTAAAATCTCGAAGCATAATCTACCTAATCTAAATATTGTAAAGAGTAATTGTCACTAAGAAAACCTAATCATCGTTAAGCGGTGAACTGCAGATGAGTAAGTTTTAACTTTCTATTGCGTGTCTTTTATATAAACCAGGTTTTCCACAGGCGTCCTGCCTAGAAGTCAAAGGTGGTTGATTCTGAAACCTGAATAACAATAATTTATGAAAATGGTGAAAAGAAATTAAAAGGAGCCATCACTCTACTCTCCCGAAGTAACTAAGGCGAGAGAGCACAAAACGATCTTTTCTAGATAAAAGTTTCAGCTATGATAACGCTGATGGCAAGATCTATTTTAAGTGGTGCTACTCAGGAAGTTTTCCAGTTATCTAGCTCAAACTTAACGTTAAAATTAACAAACAGAAAAGAAACAAACAATTATATGTGTAATTCACAAATGCACGGGAGTCCATTTTCAGAAAGAATCAATTCAGCGTTAAAATGGGGTTAAATTTTATTTTCTTAAAGCCGATTTACCATATCCAAGTCACAGATACATTTTTCTCTCTCGTTTCATGTTTTAACATCGTATTTTTAAATCAAGTTTATTAACGCCAAAACTTTTCTATTTTGATGTCCATTAGAATTTCATATCTTAAATCAGAATGTTAAAATTTTGACTATTCTTAACATAGCCACTTAATAAAATTATTTTTCTATATACTGAAAAATAGAAACATTTAACCTATATATATATATATATATGTATATATATATTTACTGTTAAACATAATTCTATCGTTTATCGTTTCGGAGCTAAAGTAAACTTTCTGAAGGGGCGGCCGTAGCATACTCTCAGCACTTTTATTTTTATTATATCTTAAGCCTGTTCTTTTAAATGAGTTAAGTGTATAATTTGGATAACTTGAACTTCTATCTTAAAGAGAGAGCATAAATGCTATTGAAAATTGCAGAAAGCTGCTCGGAGCATTAAAGAGGAAAAATGTAAACACATATACTTGGTACGGCATATCGTGAAAGGTGTTTTGGCGAGCTTATTATTTTGCATGCTCCTTGTATAGTTCTTAAATAAATATATGCAAACGCATTTTCTTTCATTTTATCCTTATTCATTTCTTTCTTATATTCTGTTGCAGGAAATTAGTAACTACTACAAAACCTCTCACTTCAATACTAATAACCCAACAAATTTCCACAAATTTAGATTCATTTATTTGATACTTAATTTGTTACAATCTTGAAGCAGTTTTACAAAGTTTGTAATTGTAATTTTATCAATCCATACCTCTTAATATTATTGAACTGGTTTTTAATATAATTAATTACTTAAGAATAAAATGTTTGTTTTACAGGAATTGTTTACTCTGCTAGCTTTTCAAGAAGTGCAGTTTTCTATTAGAATTAGTGCTAGCGAATTTGAAAGTAATTTACCACCTTTCACACAACACAGCTTGTATTGCAAAGAAGATACAGAAATGTTGTTTAGCTTAGATATATTGCTAAACACGAAGATTACGTCGTATTACCGCAAGAGTCTTGTTTTTTTCAAAAGGCACCAGATATAACTTCGCCCGCATGTTTAAGATGCTACAGTTAGATCAAAATGCCATCAACCCCGCATGATACTTTATTTCTTAACTTCTACATTGTAAAAGAAATGAAACATCAATATTTGATTAATTATATCAATCAATCATACACCTATTATTATCTAGAAGTGTTTCTTATGAACAGAAATGTTTATCTTATTCGCACTTGTGCCCTAGTGTATAATTTGGATCATTTAAGCATTTCTCCTTTTGCTGCAATATCATAGTCTCTATCGCAAAGATTTCAAACGGTTATAGCACAAAATCCAAAACAAACAGTGGTTGTGTTTTATTGCCTATCAGCTTCACGGTCCAATATTTGCTTTTTTATCAGGTGGGGTGGCTCAGTTGGTAAAGTTTGAGACTAGCATTCAGAAAACCTCGGGTTCAAATCTCTTAGAGCTGGTCAGCCTCATCTCGAGTCTTTTCGTAGTTTCTCCTGGTCGTTTAGGCGATGAATATTTCCTTTTCCGCTCTCCCATTTTATATCATTTCATTCGTTGGTTCTCTTACAGGGTTGATCAGTTGTTTATTTGATTTATTTATAGACGCTCTTTAACATCTCAGGTCATCAGCGTCCCCTTCTATTCAGGGCGTGAAACGGCTGACAAATTTTGCTCAGAAGCCTCTTTTTTCAGGCTTTAGGTTCTTTATCGTGCCGAAAATGAACGACAGGGACCCACGACTTTACTTCCCTTCCGAAGGAAGCCATACTTAGGATTTTTACGCCCGAAAAATCCATCGATCCTGGCCGGGCTCGAACCCGTGATCTTCGATTTAGAAGGCAAGTATGGTTACCACTACACCACCAGGACCGACTGTTACAGGGTCAAAAGTGCCAGGGCATGATGGGCTGGTGCGGTGTGACGGTGGCTTGCTCTTTGGAAAGGTTTCTGTCTCGTCGCGGTGAGAAAGCCAACCTTCTAAGGGGCTCGAACTCTTTGGGGGGAAGCTTCACCGGCGTTGGAGTTTTCTATACGAAAACAATGTCAGGGTCTCCTGTACATCCATGAATCCTATCTGCGCGGTGTCTTCCTTCTTTCCGGAGGTGCCCCGAGGCTGAAGAAGCGGAATATCCTCCACCGACTCTAACAATCCTATAAAATCCTTGTTTCTTAAGGACAGTCTTTTTGTACTATTTTCGTTTTCTTCACAGGGTGATGGCAAACTTTAATTTGTGCTAATACGAGCTGGTCACCTTAGAACTTGAAGGGAATGTTATTTCCATGGTGGCGGAACTATATAGTTAATTTTGAATTTCAAACGTCCATCGTTTATGCTGATTGGTTGATTATATGCTTGAGAGGAGAAAATTCATTCGCTGTTTATTTAATTCCACGTGTCATCAGTACCCACTGTCTGTGATACAATAGTAAACACTTTAAACTTATTAACGTAGTTGCAGAGAAATGCCACTAGCATATCATGTACACCCTTTGACAAAAAATAGTCATCTCTTGAACGCAATGTTCTTGAAAGTCCTACTCGTTACAGCGCACATTTCACAAGGTAACCAACAAGCCACTGCTGTTATATGTCATGCACTAAAGATGCTGACTAGTATGTGTGTTCTGTTAGCTCTGTGGCAGAGTGTGCAGTGATATCGCGGCCAGGAGCGCAGGTTCGCCTTCGGCTTGAAGCGCATTATGACAAATTAGTTTGGTAATATTGTTTCCCATAACCAGCAAGCTTTAATGATAATATGTTAACGTCATATATATATATATATATATATATATAAACATATAATAGCGAATATTATTTTTATTCCCTTCAGTGTTTGTTGTATCTAAATGCAATAAGCTGCACATGCAAGAAGAATAAAAGAAGCTTATGCACACAAATTCAAGAAGCCTGGGATGTTGTAGTCTCTCGTCCACGCTACTGTAGAAATCTGACATCATCTATGCCCCGAAGATTGAGGGCAGCTATACATACTGGGGGTTTGTACGCAACTAATTTGTGTTATTTCTCTGTGTTTTCACTTTAGAAATTATTTTTTCCGCTAATGTATTTATTTGTAAAGAATACTTTAGTTTGTGATTATGTTTTTGCGTGTGCATAGGTGATGTCATAAAACTCAAATAATACGTTAAAATATTAAATGACACTAAAGCAACATAAAAAAAAAAAAAAACGAATGATGGGTGAGATATGAACCCAGGTGATTACGCAGAAGGGTGTTGCCTTCTAAACCGCTCGGCCATCGCTAATCTACCCTAACGTTCTCTTTCTGGATGCTTATGATCTAGACCATTAAGTTTACAGGCAAAGCGTCCACTGCAGTGTGCACTCGCTGCATGCACTTTCGAGCTTCCCAAAGTTCTCCGAACGACGCTTAGAATCTGGCGATGACACTTTTTATTTATTTATTTATTTTTTCGAAGGATTTACCTCTTGAATGCTATGTAAATGATTAAGCAATAACACGGTACGCACGCGCGCGCGCACATACACCAAAATAAAAGTTTAAAACTATAACACATTTCAGTCGCCTATAAATAAATGTAAATAAAATAGTTAAGTTTTTGTAAACAAGGGATAAAACACAGCCACAGAAAGAAATTTCTTTCTTCCGTTTGCAATTCTCTCTCCAGCAGTAACAATATTAAAAAAGAAATAAATATAGCGAATTTCCTTAATTTAATCGGGAACTGAAATAATAGTACACATCAAAGTATAAACCAAAGTCTCTTTATACAACAAAACTATTTTACAAATTACAAGCTATGGTAGGTTTACAACAGTCTTTGGTCATCAAAGTTTGGCCTTTAAATATATTTTGCTACGAGTGGTCGAGGTCGTTAAGGCGCGGACTCAAGAGCGAGAGGTCTGGGGTTCCAATCCCGTCAGGACCGTCCTTCCTGGCTGAAGTTTTTTCCAGGTTTTCCTCAGTCCTCATAAATGGCTACTGCCGGGGAGTACCCTAAACGTATGCCTGGAACGTTTCCTTCCTTTAAAAAATCCTTTTTTCAATTTATCATTTCATATAATGTATCATCAGTGTCCATCGTCTGTGGTGTCTCAATAGTAAAAACGGGAGTTAAACATTACTTAAAAAATTCTCAGTTTCCATCTCGTCTTTGCTTCTTTTATTCTTGCTAACCGCGTACCCGCTCTTTAAATGTCGAGGTTGATTATTTAGGCTCAGTTTATAGGTTAACACTTTGTTAAGCTTTTGTCATTGCTTATGAAAATGAAATAGAGCCGATGAAAAGCTTCCCAATATAACAAAATTAGGGAAAACTGAAGACTTTTTCCGACAGTATAACTAATGTTTGAGATTCGTCAAAGTATGGTGGTACATGATAGACCAGAAAAGTTTAAACCAAAAAGCCTCACACATACACGTGCGTTTGCAATCATTATATGGGGGGCATAGAATATGTTGTTGTACTAGGATTGCATTCTTATCAACAATTCTCTAATAACTTATATGTCGTCTTCATTGGAAAGCAAAGCAATTATAACAATCCAGAATCTCTTGGTATGCGGGAAGGTTATCTGCTGATGAAGTGCGTTCGGTAAATTAGCAGCGGTATGACGGTCGCCGTCCTTGGTGAAGTCAAATGTTTGGTTCGGTAGGGCGGTTGACAAAGGACGGTCATAAAAAAGGAAGGGAGCATCATCAGAAGCTGGTGTGTTGCCATTAACCTGGACCAGAGAGTGTCATCACCTGACTACTGCAGATAACATCGGACCGCCCACAGAGTCCATCGTGGGAACCCCGCTATGTCTCTCTCAGAAGACAAAGCGCCCTGCAATGCGCATTTACACCTCGCAGAAGAACACAAGTAGTTCAGTGGTTACAGATAGTTTTTCATTTAGCACTAGAACCGATTGTAGCCAGTTCGTCTTTTGTCATGGAGTAAACATTTCTGGAGACAGGCATTTGTTTCCAAAGTTAATGACGCTATATGAAAAGCGGAACTCCTTTTCTTTGTCTTAAGAATTATTAAAAATGGCTTTAATTTGCTAAAAGAAGAGGCTGTGAGTCCTGAACCAGTTTACTCACAGCACAACAGTACATCAATGAGGAATAATTTTCTTCCGTGACTATTTGAATTACAAAACGACAGGTTTACAAGTGGCTAGTTGCGATTTTGTTTTCAAGTTCAAAATTTGTAGCCTTCTATTATTATTATTATTATTATTATTATTATTATTATTATTATTATTATTATTATTAGCACACACTTTAAATAAACATACATCTTTCTTTATCCATTTCAGCTTACGTGTATCAGTTTTCTTACCCTATTTGTCTCTCACCTCTAAATCCCTTGTTGTTGTTATTTTTATTTGTTTATGTTATTAATATGGCTTTACTGTCTATCCCTCGTCAGGAACACATTTCTACTTATTTTCATTTTGTGTATCATTTCACAGAATATGGAACTTCCTTCCTTCTGAAGTCAGAGATTGTCGGACAATAAAGCAATTTAAACTTAGATTAACTCTAGGAATCACAATAGTAATCTCACGCTTATTATTATTATTATTATTATTATTATTATTATTATTATTATTATTATTATTATTATTATTCACCTCCTCCTTACTCCCCGCGTTGTACTGAGAAAAATTATTGACGAATAAGTGGAATGCGAACACGATCTTTACCAATTTTCTAAATATATTAAAAATTTGCAATATTTACATGCGGTACGTATCTATGATTTGGCTTTTCTTTCTGATTTTCGTATAACTAAGTATATTGTACTGTGAAATGTTTGCTTATTTTTTGCCTGGTAGAGTGAAAGAGAAGCCCCCATAGCCTTAACTCTTGACAGGGTAAATAAATAAATATATCCCACTATTCCTTGTTTTATCATGTTTATGTTATTTTCTTTATTAAATTATTATTATTACTACCATCATCATCATCATCATCATCATCATCATCATCAGTAAAATTAGTAAAAAAAGCCAAAATTATCAGCTATAGAACTGGATTTTTGTCGAAGGGCAGCAAGGTAATAGGATAAAATTAGAAAGTCCAGGATTATAGAAATGAGAAAATAGAAAAACGTTGTTCGTGACATGGTTCAAGAAATAACATTCGTACGGGTTGGAATATAAATAAAATGAAGACGAATAGCGTAACAAAGAAAATAGGGGGAAAGAAGGAGAAAAACCAAAGGAAAATCAGATAGATAGTGTGAGAAGAAACATGGCTAACAAGAACTGACTGAAGAAAATTTAGAATACTTATGAGGGGAAAAATTATATCTGAAGGAAAGCTTCTTTGGTAGAAACTTCTTAAATAAAACTAGTTTTTATTTCCTATTTTAGGGAAATATCATCTGATTCCTATTTTGTGAAAAAACTAACAGTTAACAAACGTTATTCATCTTAAATAAAATTATGCTACTGGGGTGATGGCAATACCAGTAATATTCTTTATATAGTTTAGTTGCTGTTGTGACACGAGAGACTTGGTAGTAACAAGTACAAAGACAAACTAGGAATGTCATTTGTGTACACATTGTATAGAACTCTCTGAGAACTGAACGTAAAACAGTAAATCGACTTTCACTTTCAAAGCTACCAACTAAACAGTGCGCTGTCGACATATGAATTTCGATTTAAGTCTTGCAGCCAATAGAAAGACAGCTCAATCGAAAACCACACAGAAGTTGTTTCTATATGAATTCTAAATATTTTGAATAGAGATTATTGTAATTATAGTAATACTGTTTTAATTACTTATTTACTCTTTCTTAATCTCGGCATCTGCTGATTTCTTCATATGAAACATGGATAATATTCAATTAACTTATTGCCGGATAGATGACAGAATTTGCGCAGTCCGGATTCTGTGCAAGTACCTCGTTTTCAATACTTGTTAATTGCAATTATATAAACAAAGGAAAATCGCGAAAATATCTTAGGTTGATTGAGACGGGAATCAGGTGCAAGCTGTGCAAAACTGCATGTATTATTGGTAACGATAAGTACATGAAAGTTTGGGGTAAGTTATTTAAAAAGAATTTGCAAGAAAGTACTTTAATTAATGATAATATTATTTTGTACAAAACTCTTTTATCCCATTTTAACCTTTTTAAAGAACGACATATTTACCCAAAAATGTCTTAATTGCTTTATGGAGTTGCTAGGCTGTTTCTGTTAATATGAACGTGATTTATATCGCATGTAAGTTAATTCTTTGTTATATAAATTACCTTATTATAAATGAAAATACATATTTCAAATTGGTTGAATTCACCTAAGCTGCTGTGTTAGTCCTGGTGGTGTAGTGGTAACCATACTTGTCTACTAAATCCAAGATCGCGGGTTCAAACCCGGCCAGGATCGATGGATTTTTTGGGGCGTAAAAATCCTAAGTATGACTTCCTTCGGAAGGGAAGTAAAGCCATGGGTATCGTGCCGCACATTTACGGCACGATAAAGAACCTCAAGCCTGAAAGAAGAGACCTCTGAGCAAAATTTGTCGGCCGTTTCACGCCCTGAATTGAATGGGACGCTGACGACCTGAGATGCTAAGTAAATACACGTCCATAAATAAGCCAAATCAACAAAATCAACCTAAGCTGCTGTTTGAATTATCCCAAAATATTAGGCCATATATACTGTTAGAATTAAATAAATTACAAAACATGTTTAGTAATACATCTGTTGACATGTCATCCTTAAATGAAGTATGAGAGAATTTGTTATAGTGTTTTTGTTTGTTTGTTTGTTTTATTCAATTCATGTGCAGTGTGCACCCTAAATCATTTACTATTTGATGAGATTATAATATCTTGTAACATAAAAATGTTGAAATAATATTTCATTTTCTGATTTATTTTAATTCTTTAACTCGAAACTACGTCAATGGTAGGTATGTTGTTTTTAGCCAGGTTATTTGTGTTGCGTGTCGGCAAAGGGCGGCTGCCTACTGGGAGAAGCCAGCCGTCAAGACCGTATAATGCATGTGCAGGTATCAGGTATAGTTAGTTTGAGGGAGGTTTTGTCAGGGAGTAGTTGTGCGTGTTATCGCTGTTTTCATTGTATGTACGTTGTTAGCTAATTTTTCCTATTTAGTTATGTAACTATATCAATATAGTCCTGAAGAGCGGGTTTTAGGTACAATTTATAGGTGAAAGCGGATTCTTGTAGAGAAGTGGTAAGGCGGCTCGCAAGAAAATATCCTGGCAGTCGTATTCCAGATGGAAAACCCGCTCGCCAACTTGTTAAATGTTACAAGAACAAAATCTCTCAATGACAAGAAACGTGTTTCGAACCGCCGTGTTCTTACGGAAGAAAAGCTAAATGAAATACATGAACTTCCTACATAGACGCCGGGAATGTGTTGCCGCTGAGGGGCATCACTTTTTACATCTCTTATAACATAAGGTTATCGCCAATTTTAAACACAGTAGAACTTTGTGCTTTCAGTAAAATTGTAAATACTAAAATAAGATATTGACCGCCTCCCTTTGAATACTAATGCGGAGGCCCTGCGTTTGATCACCGGTCAGATCAAGGGATTTTTCCTTACCTGAGAAGGCGAATGGCATATAGATTGAGCTCATTTGAGCCATCATTAATTCATTTCATTCCATGCCATTCATAACTACATACTTACACCTATAGTATTCAGACCACAATCTGCAGACGTTGCAATAAGACCAATTCAGCCAAAGCGACAATAAATAAAACATTTAACAAATACGAACTTTATTCGCAGCGATTCCTCTCCCTTTTTCCGAATACGGTGGCTGCACTTTCCCAGTATACAGCTGCGCTCAGGCGGCCCTAACTCAAATAACCTCGTTGTATTTGCATATGTTAGAATCTGCGTGATAAGGTTTGATTTTTATAATATATCCCGTGTCATCAATTTTTTTCTCCATAGAATAAAAGATATTTACTGAAAAACAGTAGACGCCAGGGAATAGATTTTGTGATATAAATCATGTTTAGTTTATTTACCTTTTGGGTTAAATCATGTGAATATCTTTAGTACCTTTGTTGTCTATTTTCAAACTCGCAAATTTCACTCTGCCTGAAGGCAATGTTTTAAGTGCAAATATTCTAGCATTGCTCTAGTAACAAAAATAGAATGATTGCAGCATCAAAAGCTCTGGAAAGGTCGTAACAAATATCAAATGGTTTTTCCCTTTCTTTTAAACTTAATAAAATGCTTGTTGTATATACTACGATGTTTGTAGTTGTTGATATATTTGAATTTAAACCACGAGGAAGAATATTAAACGTGATTTTAGAACAGGAGTAATACAAATTAGGTTGCATTACTGTAAACTTTGAGAAAACGATGCTTGGAAGGAAAAATGTCAGTCTTAATTTCTTTATCAAATGTCCATTCCAATTTTCATTATTTGTTTATTTTAAATAGCTGTGGATATCATTCTAGCCATAATGTTTTGTTTAAAGATTTTCTCAATTGATCTGATATCAGCTTGGGGTTACATTTGGAACAATGACAGATATGAACATTCCTTTGTAGTAAAGTCTAAGAAAATTCAGAATGACAAGCCATAACTGCTGAAGATATTTGCTACGCCCTTTAGAAAACATAAAAAAGTCCATATAAAAACTGCATAAAAGAGATAATATTGACGTTAAGTTGCAATGGAGTTGTTTGTATAATATTCAAATATACTTTCTACAGTTCCACAATATAAAGATAGAAATTTATTTATATTATTTGACGTTCATGTAAAAAGTTTAATTGGAAACTAGTTTAATTTAGAGACTTTGGTTTTACGCTCTGCAGTATTAAGTTATGGACAGTTTTATTTACTAAACATGCGCTCTTAGAACTGAGGTTTGTTAGTAAACTTCCAAAACAAGTCCTAAAACGGCTATATGTAATAATGACCCATAACATCTTATTTGCCTATTCCTTGAAAGCGAAATGAAACGTGACGTTTGTTCTGAAGCACGTAATATAAATTTCAAAGCTAGTCTGTGAGACTATCTGTTATAATCAACACAAGAAAATGAAGTTTGGCAACGCTGCATGAGAAGTTCCGCCGAATGAATGTCAAATATTTCTGTTTGTTAAGTAACTGTCAGCGAAGCAATCTTGGTTATAAATTTCTGCTAGTGTCTTCAAAACAAAATATTCCGACACCTGTTAAATTAGGCAACGTTAAAAATGGCGATATAATCGTACATTCTGCTTTACAACACGCGATATGACAACTAAGCGCGAAAGCATTCCACGGCATAGTTGTCAACTGTTTTCTTCCCGTAGTTTTTGGCCGAGTGTCAACTGTTTAGTGTGCTCTATTAATTAAGCGTTTGGTCGCGTGGTGGAGCGGCAGTGTCGCCTCACCGCACCGCGACGCTTCCTCTAAGGAATGAGAGAGACATTTTCTGTTCCTGGCTCCTTGCCCCTCTGACTCACCACGGTATAAAGATGTTGACATTTCCAACCAAGCTTCCCAGACTCACGCGTTTTTATTTGGAGAGGCAAAAAAAGAAAAAGAAACATATGCAAATAAGCCGGGAGAAAATGTCAAGTTACCCAAAGTGTCAGCCTGACAGATCGATTTGTAAACACAGGTCACAACATGAAAATAGTGACATTTATTGGATAATTTACTGACATGGAAAAATTTAATATTAATAAAAATAGCACACGCTGTCTTAACAAACTATAGCTAGAGTGAATTCCTGAGAAAAACACATAAAATTAATAAAGTAATGGTTCTGTGTTTAGGAATAAGTTATCCTTCAATCCAGAACTTTACTTCTTTATCCTAATTCCTCTTCCGTCAATCTTTACTCTGCACTTGTCATGTTCCATCTGTGTGAGAAAGAGAAAGACATATTCAAACCTGCGAAGATATATTGAAAGGGAAGGACTGACATGGTTTAGAACAGGAGTAACATTTTTAAGTGAGATAAAAAAAAAAAGGATATATTAAGGGGATGTGTCGTATGTATGAAGAGCCAGACAGTACTTGGCATTATAAACTAGAATGTAAGCTAAACGAGTTTTGGAGGGAACAGTTCCTTTTACGAAAAAGGGAAAAATTACCGAATGAAATATGAGCCAGAAGAATTTTAAATCAAAAACAGACGAAAATATTAAGTAACTTATAAAATATATATATATATATATATATATATATATATATATAGGCAAAGTGAGACAAAAATGTTTATGAAAGGTGGGCAAGACAAATGGGAACAATGTTGACAATTGCACTCTCTAGCAGTGAATACATATCCCCATTACATGCTCAACCTGGTGTTAAACGAGTTTTGGAGGGAACAGTTCCTTTTACGAAAAAGGGAAAAATTACCGAATGAAATATGAGCCAGAAGAATTTTAAATCAAAAACAGACGAAAATATTAAGTAACTTATAAAATATATATATATATATATATATATATATATATATATATATATATATATAGGCAAAGTGAGACAAAAATGTTTATGAAAGGTGGGCAAGACAAATGGGAACAATGTTGACAATTGCACTCTCTAGCAGTGAATACATATCCCCATTACATGCTCAACCTGGTGTTAACTGTAATGGGGTATGGAAGGAATGCAACTCCATAAAGTCAGGGTGATTGAGTGGTGAAATTTCAATGTTTCAATAGTAAGAAGTTTACATGTATTGAGAACATGGAAATGTAAAACGTTTATTTTGATTTTAACATGTTTATTTGTTTGTGAAAATTGAATGAAATTGTTCTAAGAAATATATTCATTCAAATGTATGCATGTATTTATTTCAATGCAGTATATTGTGTAGTTTGTCGAGATATATTTATAATAAACTTTAATTTCAATAGAATATTTGAACCCAAGTCTTCCGGATATTCCAGTAGGAAACTGCTGATGAGCCCAAGACAAGGGTTCTGTAATCAATTAAATACGCAAAATTAAATGACAATTTATTGAAAATGTTTCATTTTTAAACTATATAAATTATGAAATTATAAAGCTAGCTATGAAAGTAGGGGATATGTACAATATTATTTGCTGACATAAAATTCATTCATTCATATTCCATCTTCATCCATGCATCCATCCATCGTCTCTTAAATTTCCTGTTCCTGTTTTCCTCTCAGCATCTCGACCCAAATCAACTTGGGAATGTGTTGTTTTCCAATATTTTCAATACCAAGATCACATTTGCATTTCATGTAATTCAGAAATTTTCGGTGCCTACACCATAGTTTTCCTTTCACTCAGAGCTGATTTTATTTCTCTAAGGTCATTACCCTTTGCGCCACTCTCTTTCAAACCGCTTATGTCCTTCTTTTTTTGGCAACCACCTATGATCCCAATCTTCCATTTCCTCTTTCCTCTTATACATATTTGTGCACTTTTTTCTTCGGCATTATTTCACCTATTTTAACTTATTCCTATTATTTAAGAAGTTTTCAAAAAACACTTTTCACGGATACCGAACAGATAAGCATATTACCACCCTTTGAATTCGAAATGTCTGTAGTTTCATAATGACGCCCTTAAATTATTTCGATCTGTGTGAAAGTCCTATTCTCTCCAAACTCTTTCAAATGTGTATTTTGTTCCCTATGGCGGTGTTGATGCGTCCTGGCAATTCCTCGGTGTCTTTGTAGGTGGGGGATGTAAACATGTTCACGACGAAGCCCCACAGGAAGAAATCGCACATTGTGAGGTCCGCTGACTGCGGCCGCACGCAGCTGTCTGGGACGGCTGCATGATAAATCCATCGACCTGGCAGGTGTCCATTTGGGTAATCCTGGATGTCCGCATACATGGAGTCCCTTCTTGTTGGGAAATGAACTTCCGTTCCCCATCCGCGAGTTGTAGCATTAATTAGTTTTTCATCATTCCAGATATTGGTATCCCGTGACAGTGTCCTCGGCGAGAAAAGAATGGAAACGGCACCCAAACACATTCACTTTGATGCTGTCATGTTTCATGTGGATGATAAGGTGGGAATTCTAGGTTGCAAGTTCTTACAGAGCGCTAGCGGCTTGGTTCGATCATCAGGCGAGAGTTTTTGTACCAGCTGCACAACTACAATCGTTTTCGTGAAATCTTCCTCACTGTGAATTCCTATATCTGCAACTCTCCACAAAGATTTCCCAAGATTCCAATATGCACTCTGTGGACCCTCTCTTCAGCGATATTTGATCTCCTCACCGACAATCTCTTTAAAGGCAGAAAAGTATTGTTACCCGCATGGACAGACAGACGATACGGGAGGATCATAATGTCCAAATTGCCGCCTGAACGCACGCTGAACCGTCACTTCCCGCGTAATCCATAACACACCAACTACTGTCGGTGCATAGGTCTACCATTTTCTCAACACTATTGTATGCTTTTCTGCGAGATGGCAGTGGCGCTAGATTGTCAATGTGGCACTACAAGCATTCCCCTGTCAAATTATGAGTTTCTGATCAGTAATGGTGAAAATATGGTCTTACAGAATCGTTCAGTAATTTATGTACACCCTGTATTACTACTTCGAGAACGTTCTTCGGCAACATATGATATATCTGTTAGCTCTGCTTCCGGTAGAGTAACGTTTATTTACACCAGCGAATTTTAAGCCAGTTTTATGTGAAATGAGCATATTTTTAAGAATTCAAACACTGGGTCCTAATTTTGTAATTACAGGAAAACCTGAAGATGTAGAAAGTAAAATATTAAGAAATATAAATAAATTGTCCAACTTTTAAATAGAAAGTTTATAAGCACATGCTAAATAGAAGAAGAAGATTGTTTATGTAGGAAACGTAATTGGGGTATAAGGCAATATTATGAAATAAAAACTTTAATTACTTCTTTATATTTTATTGACTTCTATCATTTTTCTGATTATGGGATTCTGATTCTGTCTATTTTAAATTGTATAGTTCTCTGCTATTAGTTCTTGTTATATAATGTTTCGTTTTCCTTTACCTATCTAATACTCAGTTTCCACTTGTTTTTAGTTTTGTTTCTCATAAAATTTAATTTGTGTTCATACTTTCTCTGCTACAAGCTTGGTCTCTACAAGGTTACCACAACGCACTGAAGCATGTACAAGGTACCTTTGCGATCCAGTCTTATTCACTAGAGCTCCCCCTAGTAAATAGGTATGTAGTTAACTGTTTCAGCTGTAACCATTGGAGTGAAAACTATTATAAAGCAATTTTCAAAGTCCAAGGATGAGCATGACAGATTCGGACTAAACAGAGCGTGTCAAGATTCCTTTGGCGGAAACGTTGCAGGACATTCGCCGTTGTTGCAGCGAAACAGTTTTTGGTGGTTTTGCGCAGAACCAACGAACTTCTTTGTAGCGGATATTAGAATCTCGATGAACCTGTTCCTAAACAGTGTGATCCCGTGTTTGGAACGTACTGGGATTGTAAAGTAAATATGTTTCATCTTCACGACCTCCATCATTTCAATTTTATTTTTCTCTCTTAGTGTCTGTCAATACTAACTAATAAATAATTTAACTGTCCTATATTCTTTACTAAACAATGAGAAGGAACTACATAAAACAAACGACATAAGCGCTAAATGTTCTTTTAGCTGGATACACCTTATATCAAGATCCCTTTTAATCGAGCGTAACCCTTAGCGAACCCATTTATTTTACTTGAGAACACAAAGGAAACACAGCAAAAAGTAAGACCGCTATAAGCGTGAACAAACGGCGTTTTCCTCTTATGAGTTGGGACACTTCGTCTTAAGCTGAAGATGTTATCTTCAGGATCATTGTTAGCTCCATTTCACGGTCATTATTCTCAGCTGAAACTTCGCCAGCATCGGCATTTGGTTGCTGTGCTTGAAGCTACACGGTTGAAAGCCGTCTTTGTTTCTCCCTTTTATAATTATTATTATTATTATTATTATTATTATTATTATTATTATTATTATTATCATCATCATCATCATCTAATATGACTACACACTTCATTTGTGTCTTTATACTCCCAGTATCAACCTCTTCTGTTTTCCACATGTTACTTACAACAAGAGAAATATTTTATTCTCTTCCTATAATTATTTTAATTATTTTTATTTATTGTCGTTTTGACTGCACTGATCTTCTCACGATATCTGTAGATTGTGTACTAATACTATAAGCACAACTCTGTAGGGATAAATGAATTGACATGAATAAATGAAGACGCAAATGAGCTCGGAGTCCTTGGCGCCTTAAAACTATCTTCTCAGAGTAAGTAAGGAAAAATTTCTTTACAAGTATAGGGATATTGGTAACTTCAAATACTAATGCAAATTTCTTTAATAATTTTACGAGTCATTGAACCTAAATGTGTAAAGTATTAGCGAAAGTAATGATAATGATAGTAGGAATATATATATATAATATAAAATAAAAATAAAAATAAAGTAACACTATTAACAGTGTAACAAATTAACAGTAAGTAACTATTAAGTAGAAAAGGATAAAACACTAAGAAAAATTCACACTTGAGATCGCTATATTTCGGACTCGTGGCAAGAAGACAAGTCAAATATATATAAAATATAAATGAAAAATGATGTAACACTATTAACAATGTAACTAAAATAACAATAACTAGAAATGCAGAAAATGATACAACACTAAGACAAATTCACAGATTAGTAATCACTATATTTCGAACTGCTTGAGTTCTTCTATGGCAAGAAGACATCATCCTGTACATATATACAAGCCCTGTATATATACAGAGTGCGGCATTTATAGTGTCGCGGTCATTTTTCTCCGAAACGAAAGGGAAAATAAAAAAAATAAAAAAAAAATGCTTCAGACAATATTTGGAGTGCTCTTAGGGAAACATAAGATGACGGTTTTAACTAGTCCTTGAAAAGCTATTCTCAATGCCATTTCAAAGTTAAATTGGTTTCTTTTTCAAATGGAATGGTGTAATTTTTTTCCGAGAATGAAAAGTGTATTCAGTTTTCCGTATAAAAGTTCCAGTATATCTATCAGCTAGCGGTACTAGGTGATGAGATATTGGAGAAATAAAACGGTAAATATTACTCACTTACTTTCACTTCTCTGTTTTATTTTGTTGTTGCTATGAAGGAAACTCATTTGTTTATGCGCAGATGCTCACTTGTTGACATCGGTACACAAGCGAGTACTCATCATTGCTAATTCAAACCTCAAAGGTCATTATTCTCAGTCAATTCCACTTTGTTTTCAATGAATACACGATCAATGAGAGGATTGATATGTATACATTTATGCAAAGCTCATAAGAACGCTAGAGCAGCTAGCAACTTATACGGAGATCGATGTCCTGAAAGAAGGCAGCCATCTGTAAGAAATGTTCAACGACTTGCGAACTTATTCTCCGAAACGGGAGGTGTCGCATAAGCAAACACCATGGAATGAGAAGTGAGTGCTACTGGGGAAAATTCGAAAGTCGCTGTATTAGCTGCAGTTGCCACTAATCCTCACGCAAATTCTCGTCAATTGGAACGTGATTCGGGAATCTCTCAAAGGAGTGTTCTTGGAATACCTTCATGGGATGATTTTTAGAAGCGTGTTGACTTTTTCCAATTGCCCCTACTACAAATTCAAAACTGTAACCTTTTCCAACATTTTATTTTCTGATGGGGCGATATTCATCAATCATGCTCAAGTGAACGGACATAACATACGTTATTCGGTAGTGGAAAATGCAAGATGTTTACAGGAAGTAGGGCATTAGTGGCAATGGAGTGTGAACGTTTGGTGTGGCATTTTGAGATTCCGTGTAATTGGACCATACTTCTTTGAAGGTAAACTTAATGTATAGAAATACAGCATTTTTTGAACCAAGAACTTCCATTGTTGATTGAAGACGTAGCCCTTGTGGACCGGGCTACAATACAATATCAACACGATAGTTGCCAATCTCATTACTCAGCTGTAGCTCGAAAATTTTAAACAGAGAGTATCCTAGATGATGGATAGGACGCAGAGGACCTGTCTATTGGCCTGCCCACTCCCGTAATCTCACTTTTCCAGACTTTTTCTTATGGGAATACATTAAAGATAAAGTTTATGAAAAAGTACCAACTACACATGGTAAACTACGTCAAAAAATTAGTAATGTCTGTGCAAGAATCAGCGAAGAAATGTTGAGACGTGTTCATCGATCTTTTGAAACACGTTTTTGGAGATGCATCGAAGTTAATGGTCATACTTTCGAGCATTTACTGAATTGAAAATGTTTGTAATGTGAATATGACATTGTTTCATTTATGTACTGTACTGTACGAAATTGGTTCCAGAAAAGTGAAAGTGAACGAAAAACATTTGCTGTCTTATTTGTTCCATATCTCATCATCTATCACCCCTAGCTGATAGATGTACTAGAACTTTTATACTGAACATGAAATGCTCTTTCCATTCCCGGGAAAAAATAATATACAATTCCATTTGAAAAAAAATAATGATCTTGAAATGACCTTGAAAATAGAGTTAAGGTCGCTACCTTATGTTCCCCTAAGCGCACTTCAAATTTTGTCCGAAGCATTTTTCCCCCCTTCGTTTCGAAGTAAAATAGCCGCGACACTATAAATATCTCATATTGTATATATAAAGAATAATTCAGTATTTGAGTACAATGAAAACGTTAGTTAAGTATAATTAAAGTACGATTTATGATTTATATTGATCTTTCCTGTTTCAAACGCATATTTCAGTCCAGCATCTTAGCGTATAATCTTGCTACATGCCACGAAAATGATTTCTTTTTGTTCCTTCTTCTCTTTAAAATATTTAATATTTTTCCCAGTTTTTTGAAATGAGATTGCCAAGCTATATAAACAAATATATAAATATAAATAAGCAAATGGACTAATAAAATAAATGTCCGAGAGCAATCGGGAAACTCGATTCTTCTGCCTTCTCTCGACGACTGAAATTGATGCTCCTGAATATAGGCATATGCGACTGTCGTCTCAAAGAGGGTTATTACACTTGAATATTGATAAAGCACAATAAAGTATTTAAATTATTATTATTATTATTATTATTATTATTATTATTATTATAAGTATACGAGGAAAGTTACAAAACTCATTTAGCAGGAATGACAATAATCCGCTCTGTACATTAAACTATACCAATTCATTACTAAAGAGTGTACATAACCTAATTCAAGGTATGGCGACTTGTGGCAAAGAGCTGCTCCCCAATCTTGCTCATATATGACCTCACTTATACCTTTTTATTAATACCTTAAGTATTGCACTTCTTTCTGCAACAGACCATACTTTTCAAGGACTTTACAAACACACTGGTAATGTATTAGACTACACTTCTGTAAAATATGGACCAACAGAAAATAATTGAAACTACACTACCTGCATGAAATAACACTTTTCTTTGGGTAGCGCCTTCCAATTTCACATAGTTCAATTTCTTCCTTAGTATTCCTAAAACAAGGCACATTGTTATATCTACATTGCAACCCACATATTTACTACTGCAATTATTTTTCTGAAATATACAAACATAATCCTTTAAGATTCCTTTTTAGAGACAGTGGGGCTTGTTTCAAATCAGATCTCTCATCACTATTAAGCTAATGCGGAATTAACCTAAGCTCCGTTTAAACTACTATAAATTTCATAGTCGCTAATAAATAATAAACATGGTCTGCTTAAGTTGAGCTAAGAGCAATAGGTGCAGCAAAAACAAAAGGAAATTCACAATATTATTTAATATTGTTTAAACCATACGAGTGTAACCTTCATACTTCTAGGCTTTTCTGCCTTACTTTACGTACGCATAAACAAAAGAGTGTCATAGTTACAAGAGGGTTAACCATTATAAATGTTAATAAATAAATTAATAAATAGTCTCACATAAATAGTAATAAGTGGTTGTAAAAAGTTATATATAAAACGATGATATATCTTTATTTCATTCACACAATTTGATGGTTGTCTTGTATCTTATGTTCACATTTTATTGTTATGTAATTCTTTCCACGCTGTTTAAATTGATTTCCTTTTCACGTCCTGCCGTTTGTCGATTTTAATTTAACGTTTACGCCCTTTACTTAGGTTTTGTTTGAATGTTTGGGGGAGAGTAAAAACATCACCGACCACTATTTTGACTGGTGGTGCTCCTTTTAAATGCAGTTTACTCGGCACTAGTTAGATAGCAACTTGACTTGCAGATGGCAGCACCCTATGACATATTGGTGATACTCGAGGGATGTCTTCAATTCTGGGAAACATAAGTAACATTATGCTGCAAAAGTTTGGTGGAACACAACGTTTAGCGGTCAGTGATATGCTGCCATTCAACACAACGCTATTCAGTTGTTTCCTAAGTCCTCGGAAAACGATATGCGTACTTTTGTAACGGTAATACTAAGAACGGCACTGTACAATTTCATTTTGTTTTCGTTTGTAGTTTTTAACAGTATTTTTATTATTACTTACAGTTTATCATACCGTTTCAAATGTTGTGATATATACACAACACCACTAACAAAAAACATTCAAGAAGCCATTGCCCTAACGCACGGCTTATGTATGTTACGAACGGAAGGCAGCTTGGTGCATAAGCAATAAAGGTCGGAAATAATACATTGCCTGCTGTGTATAAATCAAAAGCAATACATCACGGGTGACAAGCTTCACGTGGTAGAAAGCTTAGCAATGGACCGGCCTTGTAACGCCCCCCCCCCCCCCCCCCACCACAACATGTATGCGAGAACGTTAATATTGTGTGTACAGGAGTTATTTTGTGTCGGTGAGTTACTGCCGTAATGTTGGCAAACGTGTTGGGGCAACAGCGGTATAAGAACACCCACATGTTCGTTTTGTAAACATGGAACAAGAGTCGACTTGGATAGTCGCATTGTAGAGATAAATATGCGCATTCGGGTACAGCGGTTACAATACGGATACAGAACAAGGTAACAGAAAGAGAGGAGGAAGTTTTTATTGTAATATAGGGGTCATATTTAAACATGCCATATTTAAAGAGAGACATTTACCAACACTGGTCAAAATAAATCGCAAGGACTCCAATAATTATCCAGAGATAAGCATTCAAATGCATGAAATAGATGTATGTAAAAGTTATATTCTTAAATATATAAAATAGAAGAAATAATTCTTAAAAGAACAAAACGGATTTACAATAAAAGAATAAACAATAGAAGACAACGAAGCACATAACGTTCAGAAACTTTAGTAAACCTTTTGGCAACAAAATTATGGACAGTTTTAAGAGAAAATGGAATCCCGGAACATTCCACTTGTATGTATAAAACAAGTATTTTAATACGGAATACGTTAAACAGTAACTGTATAAAAACTAATCAGGAAATAAAATATGGTTAGGATTTGTTCAATAACCATATAAAGGAAATGATAACAGAATGGAAAAAATCAACAAATGACATATATATTAAAATACTTTTATTTGCCGATGATGAAGCTATAATACCCATTACAAAAAAATAGCTCCACAAGAACTTGTCAATTACGCAAAGAATACAATTTGGAAATAATCTAGTAAGGTTATGACATTCTGCCGGAAACAACATGATATTAGATAAAAAAAAATTACTCCTGTCATAGGACAGAATATTTTAAAACACGTGAAAAAATGTAATTATTTCGACTGTGGTGTCTCATTTGAATATGTAACAAATAAAATTGCAATATTTCAGAACATTTGTGAAACAATAAACGTCCGTCAAGCCGGAGCTGCGTAAATTAGCCGAATTCCTCACCTATTAGAGTAACTAAAAGAATATAAAACCAAGTTATGAACATATTATTTGATGAAATTAAATAAGTTACGACATTATTTGTGATATTAGAGAAACAAATTAGAATTCTTGCAATCTATAAATATTACAAAAGAGAAATCACAGCTTTAGATTATTATATTATTATTATTATTATTATTATTATTATTATTATTATTATTATTATTATTATTATTACTACTACTACTATTGAGATTAAAACATAAAAATTAATGGTAAACTATAAATAAAATGAAAAAAAATTTATGACCACTGATAGACAAAGCTATACTGTGTGGATAATGAACAATTTTAAATGTACCCATATATATGAAGTGAACCTTTGATATGATCTTTACGTTGACTAAAATAGAAATAACAAAGTTTCCGTGTTCATTGTGTATTTAAGATGTTCATATGTTGTTTGTTACAATAAAACAAAAACACCTACTAATTACTACCAATTACAATGTACTAAGCAAATATACACAATAAACAATAGAACGTTTCATCGATTTTCGTTTGCTTTGAAAATTATTTTAAATTTTATTGTAGTAAAAACAAATAAGGAAAACGTTTTCTGAAGCTTATTACTGGCCGTTTTTACATATAAATATAATTGTCACACACATATTGGATTAATATTTCACATTTGCTAACTTTACGACAATGTCTTTGTTAAATATAAAATATATGCATCGTTATAAATAGATGCATTAATTTGTCCTTTTATTTTAAAGTAACATAGAGAAATTTAAACGAAAGAGCGTTTTTTAAATTTCGGGTTTCAGCTATACGCCTACTTCTAATGATCAAATTTCCCTAATTAGCAGAAGCTATTTTTTTTAATTTTATTTAAATGGTAAATGTGGAGTTTCATTGCGAAAAAGCAAATATTGCTGCTACTGGAGTAAGTTTTAAATTTTGGGTTTCAGGTAAACCCTTACTCGTAATTTTAACTATGATCTTACTGATTTTCAGAAACAATTTTTTATTTGATTTAAATGGAATATGCCGAGTTTTGTTGTAAAACACTTATATTAATTTTATATTTTATATTTTTATTTATTTATTTTTATTTAGTTTATTTATGGACGCTCTTTTACATCTCAGATCATCAGTGTCGCATTCAATTCAGGGCGTGAAAACGCCGATAAATTTTGCTGAGAGGCCTCTTCTTTCACACCTGAAGTTCTTTTTCGTGCCGTAAATATACGATATGGGAACGGTTTTACTTCCCTCCCGAAAGAAGCCATACTTAGGATTTTTACACCCGAAAAATATCCCTCGACCTGGCCGGGATTGAAACCCCGATCTTGTATGGCTACCACTACAGGATACCATGACTAAGCTGAGTTGTTGTCATATGATAGCATCGATTTTCTTTACGTGCATCTTTGAGCTTAGCGTCTAGGGCTCTGGAATCTATTGAGATCAGCAATCAAACAATTGGAATTTTGAAGGGTGCTCAGCAAGAATCGCTTGAATTGAGGAAGGGCACATAAGTCGGTTATCTATATTAACATTAATGAAATACAGCTATTTGTGACACATATACCCTCTATAAATATATAGTACTAACCCCGTCATTTTACTACGCAATCGGAGTTTGTGTGTACTAGTGGAAACGGGTTAACCTTCATTGGACGCGCGATGCCCGGTAAGACTGGAGATAAAACGTTCCGCTGATGCAGATAATTAATCTTGCTCACTTTGTTTATCAAGGCATCTGTTTCTGTGCGCATTAGGACTTTCTACTGTGTATTTGTATACTATGGAGTATGCTGAAAGTGAAATATACGCTGGAACACAGAATTTGCTTTATGTGCAAAACAAATCGCAAAAGTACTACAGGAAAAAAGTTAATTCAAATTTCAAGTAGTAACCCCTCCATCGGGAAGTGTAATTTTCAAATTGGTGATCAAAGTTTAAACTCAATGCCTTTTCCATTAACAAGAGCCGAGACAAAAAAAAAAAATAATAAATAAATAAATAAAATAAAAATAAATAAAAATAACATAGGAGAAGTTTGATGAAACAGACAATCGGTTAGAAACGTCTTCTCGAAAGTCGCGGTTAGCCACATCTGTCTGCAGTGCGTGTAAAGCCGCTCAGCTGCTGCCCTCTGTGTCATGTAAAATCAGTGCTGTGCCTGGTGGAAGCGCTGAAACAAAATATCCGAGAGGCAGTTTACAATATTCGGCATGATACACGGCGGCAAGTGATTTTTATTTCAAAGGGATTCAGGATATCTCACAGCAGAGACAGGCACTTTGAACACGTACTATTGTGGTGAGTACAATATAAACAACTATTAAATACTAATAAAAAGGAAAAGAACAAAACAAGTGACATGATTTCCATCGTAGATGTTGAAGTCATTACTCGGTAACTTCCCGTAGGCAAAACCTTCTTAGCGAAAAGAGAACCCCGTAGAATGCAACAACCTTCAGCAATGCTCAAGGAATGTTAAATGTCAAACTTAAGCAACTGCGGCCAATTTCAAACTTATAACAATTGCACATTGTCGCTCTTAGCATCTCGACATTGATGCATTTCTATTATTTTCTCAAATGTACTATAAAACTGCTACTACGGGCATAAAATACAAAAGTTTGCCATGACGAATTGGCAACATAGTAACGAGCATTAGCATAACAACCATGAATAAGCAGAAGGAAAAAAATGTCTCCAGTTTTCATGTTTAGTACTGAAAAGACATTTACCTGCTCTTCCCAGAAAAAGAGTGTATTTAAAACGACTTATCGCTATGAACTGCTAAATCTGGCAATATGAAGCAAGAAATTTACATGTCATTAATTACCGTATCGTAAATAAACGATAAAAATAAATGAACATTATCAGAACTCGAACCAAAATCTGACTTGTGAACACAAAAACCGCGTATTATACACAGGATGTTTAAAATAACGGGGAATAACTTCATGAATTGCTTTCTAAACCCTAGATCGCGGGTTCAAATCCGACCAGGACTGATTGATTTTTTTCTGGCGTAAAAATCATAAGTATGGCTTCCTTCGGAAGGGAAGTAAAGCCGTGGGTCCCGTGTCGTACATTCACGGCACGAAAGAGACCCTCGAGCCTGAAAGAAGAGGCCTCTGAGCAAAATTTGTCGGTCGTTTCACGCCCTGAATTGAATGAAACGCTGATGGCCCTTTTTTTTTTTTGAGTAGTGTTTAACGCCCGTTTTTACTAAGGCATCACAGGAGGTGGACACTGATGATACATGAGATGAAATGATAAATTGGGAAAGGGTTTTTTTAAGGAAGGAAGCGTTCCAGGCCTAAGTTTAGGGTAGCTCCTCGGCATTTGCCAGTTATGAGGGCTAAGGAAAACCTGAAAAAAAAAAAACCCAGTCAGGGAGAACGGTCTTGGTGGGATTCGAACCCCAGACTTCCCGCTCACGAGTACGCGCCTTAACGACCTCGGCCACCCGTGGATGTGCTGATGACCTGTGATGTTAAAGGGCGTCCGTAAATAAATCAAACAACAACAAAACTTCATGAATATGTAACTTCTTTTATGTAGGCAATAAAAATAGTTCGTATCAATATACGTGTATATTCTGACGAACTACCACAATAAATGTTCAAAATAACAAAATCCTGTCAAACAGGTCTTGCCTCGATGTCCTACATCCTTACAGAAACTTCTTAAAAAGCATACTCTTGATTTCTTCGTCAAAATGCTTTGTCCGTCGAGATGCACACTCCATGTAACGCGTTTCTTTATCTTTAGGTTTTCTGGTTGATGGATAGGTAGAGGTGTACCAGTTGCTTGGCCTTCATACTCATTTGGTTTAAATATACTGAAGTTCTATGTCATTATCATTGTCATCACCATCTCTTCAAGGATTGAGGAATTCTCGTCTCCTTCCTATCCCCGTTTTCCATCACCTCTTTGCTGTACGATGAGTGTTAAATCACTTATCTATATAAGCTTGAAAGAAAGAAAAAATACGAATATGTTTTTAAAATTTTCAATATACTCCCCTGACAATTCAACACATTTCCTGCAATTACTTTAAACCCTTACAAAAAAGTTCTTCTCAGAAATTTGCAGTCATCTAGATATCCCTTGAAAAGCGCTGTCGTTTAAGAATTTTCTTTCATACTCTTGTGGCCAAGTCAGGTCTATAAGGAGCATGATTCAGCTGTTAAAATCCATATTCTTTAATGGCCACTTGCGCTCTGCCTCCGTATACATTGGCGCATTGTCGTGGAGAAGCAACAACATGGAATTCATCTTTTACATGCACAAATTTTCGTGAATTAGTTTGCAAAGCTTATCTGCCGAGATAGCCATTTCTTCTATTTTTCATTTCTAATTGTCTGTCAAAATAAACCTTCACTTTCTTGTACATTTCTCTGGAAGCTGCTTCCACATTTCGCCAAATGTATCATCTTCAATGAACTCTACCCCACTCAAACTGCTCGCCTTGTATGGTTGTTCAGACATAATAAATTATAGCCACGCCTTCACGGATCTTCTTCAGCGCTTTCCCTCCTTTTGCGAGAGATGTCGTCACCGAAGCATGCTCCACATTACAGTTTCCTACTAGGCTCACACGAGGGCTCTATGACATCCTGCCTCTTCATGTGTTAGACTTGTGCTAAGCTACAAGCTGAGACTACAGAGTGACCTTTAAACACGTCACAACATATTCGCAGCTCTCTTTCTTTCTTAGGTGCTATACGCCTTTAGTATTTTTAATGTTAACTAGAAGACAAGGCTAAAAGGTTCTCGAGTATTCGAAAAGTCTCTTAAAGATCCAACCTCGGAAACAACGGTCAAAGTCTCCGCGATATATACGAAAAGATTCGGTTCGCGGTTGAGGTAAGGAATCAGTAAGATAGCCGTAGATTCGTATGCGACTTCCAGTTTAAAAGCAATGGACAATTGTCTAATCTGCGTTGATATTGTTACTAACAAAGTGGGAAATAATTAAGCAGACTTTAGCTCTCTGTGAGCACCTTAGCAACATAAAACAGCCATGATGTTTGTTATTCTATAAACCAAAGTTAAACTAACCCTTTCGTTTATATTTACACTTGTAACTGTTTACTATTATAGAACTTATATGAATATGAGCACATTCTTTTGTTTTACAATTTAATGATTCGAACATTGGCACATATTTTACGTTGCTGTATCTTGTTCAACCTGTTCAGTAAAATCATTTTCTTTCGCGAACGCGCTGAAGAGAACCGGTATTCATTTACTGCAAAATTTCTTGTTCATGTGTTTACGCAGCGCTTGATAATGAACACAACAGCCATAAATACGAAACCGCAGAGGTCGGTATTGCACCCACCGCGTCCCTTGTGTGTATTCCTGTTGTAATTATGTGTCAGCCTTATGGGCCATACATTCATCGCGTACACATACATACAGCATGCGGAAAATCGTAGCACTGCAGAAAATGAACACATGACGATATCGTGTTTTGTTACTCGCTTAAGTATGACAAACTGCCGTGTGCAGTCAGTCAGTGGGTGACAGATTTACGAGTATCATCGATTGTTCTGATTTTTCCCTTTGCAGTCCCAAGCATTTTACTTAATATGCCGATTTTAAGGGATTCTTCATCGAGGTGTTGATCTTTTCTGCAATATTAGATACGGTAGAATTTTGTGTAGATAAACATGGCGTCCTTACACTTGTATTTATATTCTGAGTTTTGTGGCTTTTATTATTATTCTTAAACCATGAAACGAACCTGAAAATTTGTTATTATCTCAAATTTAAATTTTTCAATTCACAAAATAACGTGAATTATGAGGAAATACAATTAAATCTTAAATATATTGTAACACAAAGGTTAGCTAAATAATGAACAGCTGAGCACAATTTCTTAATACCCAGTTACAAGTTTTCAGCACTTGAAATTAAATCCAATAAGTATAATTGGGAACATTACTTAATATTTATTTATTTAAGAAAATACAAGTTTAATAAATTATAAACTGTTCATAATTAATTCTTACTATAAATTTTAGACAAAAAATAAATGAAACAAGTAAATAAATTACAATACTCCCTGGGTAACTACTACCCTGTGCTAACCTAAGTATTTGTTTCGTCAGCAGTCTCCTAATGGAAATTCACAAGAGAGTGCTTCGGCCATTATTTCACATAACACCAGAGGATTCTCTCTCAATATTATTTATTTATTTAATCCCCATTTTTATTTCTCTATTTTCAGCTCTTTCTCTGTTTGGTTATTCTTGAATTCATTAATTCCACCTCTCTTTAACAATTGACCATGCCCGTTTTTTTCTTTACTTTGTATAAATGTTCTCATAAGGCCTTAACCTGTGGTTTATCTTGAAACGTTTTCCTACATGCTATTTCTTTATTCATTTTGAACGTTTCTGTTTAACTCGATCGCCATTCTCTTCTTGTACATTAAAATAATCTCTTCATTTCTACAAATTGGACAATGCCCCTTCTTTACATTTCTTCTGGAGTCGCTCCATATCTCTATTCTCTACCTTCTAGAGTGCGATTAGTGAAGCTTTCCTCCACAGCGCGGGTTTTTTCCTATGAGCAAAACACCATTCGTTTGCCGCGCCGTGGAAGGGCCTACTTGCTTACTTGCTGACTGTCGCAGTAGTAGCGCAGCTGTTCCCGAGTGTGTGTTGTGTTGTTCGTTTTTAATTGGACAGTATATATATATATATATATATATATATATATATATAGTGTATTTTGTCTCGCGTGTTTACAACTGCATAGCGTTCTTTATATATAATTCGTATGTGTGAAAAAAATCCCAGGACCAATATGTAGTTGTTATTAAATACCATAGTAATTCTCTCTCTCTCTCTCTCTCTCTCTCTCTCTCTCTCTCTCTCTCTCTCCCAGAGAATTGACCGGCAGGAAGAGTGATCATATATTCTTCAATAGGACGGCCCTGTCACTGCTCACACTGCGAATAATTACAATGAGAATAAATGAGTAGTGTTTAACGCCCGTGTTTACTACAGAGGCACCACAGGCGATGGACACTGATGATACATGAGAGGAAATTATATATTGGGAAAGGTTTTTTTTTTAAAGGAAGGAAACGTTCCAGGCCTAAGTTTAAGGTACCTCCCCAGTTATGAGGACTGAGGAAAACCTGGGGAAGAAAACCTCAATCAGGGAGGACGGTCATGGTGGGATTCGAACCTCAGACCTCCCGCTCACATGTCCGCGTCTTAACGACCTCGGCACCCATGGTGGTATTCCAACGAGCGCAATTCACATTGTGTTTCCACAAGACAGAGTTATTAGTAGGTATTAGTGGCTCTCTCAGTCCTCCAATTTAACAGCCTGCAATTGTTATCTCTGGGGCAAATTGAAACATACCGTGTATAAGACCATACAAGAACTCAAAAGATAATATTCGTCAGGAAATTGTCCGGATCTCTCAAAATGAACTACAGCGAGAGTTGAATAATTTTCTAAAGAGATACCAAAAATGTGTAGAGAATGAAGATTAGCAGTTTCAACACCTAATTTGACACTTTGATCTTAAATTGGTTTGTGTATCGTTGTATGGTTGGTTTGATTTATTGTTTCTCTCCCGCTAATCACGAGACCCATCTAGTAGGCTGACGTGCTAACAAACGGGGCGCTCGCGCACTTCGAGGGGAAAACAAAACTGATGCACTGTATTGCCCGAATAACGTATTCGCATAAAGGCCCATTATTATTATTATTATTATTATTATTATTATTATTATTATTATTATTGTTGTTGTTGTTGTTGTTGTTGTTGTTGTTCAACAGATGATGGTGTTTGTTTACGTTGCGCAATTGAATGTTTCTTCTGAAGTGTAGAGTGCTGTTACAACTGCTATACATCCAAGCACAGTAGCTGCAGCTTCATTATCATATCACAAATGAAACCCTCCAAGGAAACGCGTTTACCAGATTTCTTTAGTTTTTAGCCAAAGAGGACAGTCGAAGAATCTGTAACTCTATCATATGTTGTTGTAGAAGATGCCTATAATGATATTTGTTAAAGTGGAGAAAGATAAACATAAGGAATAAGAAAAATAAATATTATTTGTAATTTGTATCGATATATTGTTTTTTGTTCTTTTCCCCTTAATGTGAGTGAATGTATATGGCAACTCACTTGACAATTGGATGCAGTTGGCACAGGCGCTGTAGAGGGCAGAGGCATAGTTTATTTAAAATTTAGCGCACAGAAAACAGGCGGGATTAATGGAGCAGGGAAAACCGGAGGACCAAAGAAATTCTGCCCACAAGCCGCTTTGTCCACAGCATGCTGGGATCAAACCTGATCGCCTTGATGAGAGGCCAGCAGTCTTAAACACTGGGCCACAGCGCCGCCTTCTTTTATTCAATAATGATGAAAATGTTCAGGGTTTTAGTAACAAAGCGCTAATATACTGTATAGGTTTTATAACTTATTTTTTTTTACCAAATTCAAACTTAAAACATTTAATTAATTGTAGCTTTCATGATTTCGTTGTATTATTAAATCGAGATAAAATACACTACCGCTGGAAAAATGACTCAAACACTCTGCTTTTACTAAATATGGAATTTATTTCTTTTAAATATAATCAAGAAATTCTTTGAATTCTTGAAGATTACTTTAATGCTACTTCCATTAAAACGAAATATCATAAACATTAAAATACGTTCATACTGGAACTATTTTTTATATACGTCTTTATTCAGCTGATCTCAATTACAAAAACCCGGCTGCATCCCTTTTGGGAAAGGTGAAGTTCTTTTCTCGCATACGAAGAATGTTTCATGATTATTAAAGGATACAGGAACTTCAACATAAAATCAGCCTTCCTGTGGCAAGTTCTAAATAGTTTGCTTCACAAGTCACCATACATTTAGTAACAGAGGTTTTGTACTAGAGTTGATAATGAGTTTCTCTTCTTGCTTAGAAGGCTTGGGTGACTCGCGTTGCAGTATAAAAGGCGATCATGTAAACTAGATGATAATTTTCTGATTTCAAGATTAGCTAAAACAGTGACAGGATTTTTAATCATCATTTGGCCTGATAAATTTTATGAAAATTATTTCACTTTCATAAATTTTATATTATGGTTTCATAATTTATTTATTTATTGTTTGCTGGATTTTTTCCTTGAAAATTTACCAAAAATTTTTGTATAGGTTCCGAAATCCGTTAAATTAATCCTGGTATCATTGAAAAACCTTTAAAAAGTGCACATACATTTTGATATATAAGAACACGTAAATATAATTATGCAAAAAATGTTTAATCAAAGCATAAAATTCTTTAAAAAAATAATAACACAGCTTTTGACTAAGTAATAAGTAAATCCGCAATAGTTTAGCGGTAGCGTTTGCGCTTTCCATGCAGCGGGGCCTGGCGTTTTCCTTCAGTTCTTTAAATCTGGGAATTAATGCCACAAATTCTCCTGAGCAATATTCCTCTATCACCCCTTCACCTGGAATAACAGATCTTAAGGTCGCGGTGTCTTGATCATAAAAAAAGGCAATAAGTAAACGGCATGGGTTTTATGATGCTGCTTAGATATAAGATCAAGTTAATATTTTAAGAAATTAGTGTAGAAATTGTAGCTTTAAAACAACGAAAGCTCTTATTAGTGTCATTTGGAATTTACTGACTCGCGCCGAACACCTGTTAACATTATCTTTCGTCTGGTTGCCCCTTGCTTTTGGGCACAGATGGCCCGCTCAGCAAAGTTACGCTTTAGGATCTGACAACGTGCTGACCAACAAATATCGCAGCTGTAAGTCGTAAACGTGCGAGTGCGTAATGCCAGCTTGATCAGCAGCGATTTATCCTTGGTAAAAAAAAATGTAACAGTGTTACGAGGCCATGCACATATAACCTGACGGTAAGCCAAAGAAGTTTCACTGTCTAAATGAATTTTAATATTCTAAAAGTAATGTCTGTATTAATTTCTTATAATTTTGTCAATATTTTATGTTGACCTTAATATGTACATAAATATGTATAATAGATCCAGTTCATTCTAACCATTCTATTTAAGTTATAGAAAGTATTTAGTTTCTATGCACAAATTTTGAATTAATTTTACAAATTACAAATATTAATTTAGGAATACATTTAAGAGCGGAAAAAAGTTAAGATCCTTTTGTGTTTCAGTTTTAATGAAAACCAGTCTTATAGGGTGTCCTATAATGAACGCAATTTTTGTTTTAATAATAAAACATATCATTTATTCGAAAAGTGCTAATGTTATTAAGCCAATGAGATGCACAAACATTGCCATTAAACGTGAAACAAATGTCCACCACGGCTTCGTTGGCACAAGTTCACTCTGTTGGCAAAACTTTCAACTACTTTAGAGCAAAGTTCCACCCATTACATGTCTAATTTCTGCGTTGAGTTGAGGGATGGTTTATGGTTGTCCACATAAACACAATATTTTACACACTTCCACAAAAATAGCCACATGATGTCAAGTTACGCGATCTCGGTAGCCAATTTTGATTGCCGTTGGGAGAGGTAAATGTGCATGGTCTGACGGCTTCAGCTCTTGTGTTAGTTCCATCTTCAAAGGTTGCATATGCAGATCTTTTGTTAAAATTCGCTGCAAACTGCTTCTCGGAATGATTAAATGTTGACTGGCGGCGTATCCACTTCGTTGGGCTCGTAGCAGCTTTCTATCTGACGAGGGCAACATTCTCTACCCATCGACGGAAATTCGCAGGTTATTTGATACTCTCTGCCTGTATCTTCGAGTTTCATTACCAGTCTCCGCACTGTTTGGCACATTTCGTCTTCCACAAATTACACCAAGTCTTCGAACGTTCTCTGCATAACATTCGCCATACTTAAAATGCACTTTCAGAATCTGGACGCGTGATCCTCCGTGTCTCGCTCATTTTAATTAACAATAAAAACAAATGACAATCGTTGATCGCAATACAAACAGATGATAGTCTGTTAAATTTCAAATCCGGCAACCTAGCAAACCGACAGAGGCGCACTTTATAAAATTGCGTTCATTATGAAACACTATATATCAGTAATACATGCATCTTTTTATAAACCAAGAACACACAAGAGAAATCATAACATTAAAGGACGAACGGACAAGGCAATTACTAGAATATTTTTGCAATATAAAAATTATGAATGTGTCTAAAACGCTTATCTTTTCAAAGGAGATGCTGAAAGAGGTTCTGCTTGTGCTATTTCATTTGTACACTGTTTTGAATTTCATTTCGCTAAGTGCAGCGAAGTTGTTAGGTGTGAAGAATATTTTGATTAGGCACCTTAACGCCATTCTCCAATAAACAGCGAACATTTAAATAATTATTATCTTCTCTCGACCTAACTTGTAGAAGTTGCGGGAGCTGCAATATACAGTAAGTCACATTCGCAAGTCGGCCGCTTATCGGTGCGACCTCTCCTACCATCGCCGGCACCTGGTGCCAAAACGGTTTGCCCTTTTAAAAAGTGCATACTACAAATAAAATGAATTAATTCTACATTCAACCTTCATATAGAAAATGCTGGAAGAATGAATCTAGTGCAGAAAAACTGACGAGTGTAAATAATAAGTTTCTTAAGAAGAAAAATGTGCAATCTTCTGTAAGGAGGATGATGCAAACTTCGTTTGTTTTATTTGTAGTATCCAAGTTATATAACATTGAAATGTTGTGAGTTCGCAGTGTCAGGCACCAGCGATAGCGGGGGGAAACACGGCGGTAAGCGGTCGATTTTCGAATAGAAAGATTTAAATGTGCCTCACTATACTTACAGCCTCAGGTCGACTCCCAGCCCACAAGAATGAAAGGGAAGCAAGTTCAAGATAACACATAATGACAATGACAATTATTCTCAGTAGTTGTAAAACATCTAAAGTAATAGCATTTTAATTTGAAGAAATTGCTTAATAAGCAATTTTAAAAAATATACGACATATCCACGTTTTATAACACGTTCAAAGTACAGGCTCGCTTCCATATCTCATTTCGCCGAAAAGATGACCCCCACTGCAAACACTTCTTAAAAGTAACTGCCTGATTTTTTTTACCCATGTGCCACTCATCATTCACCGAGAAACGCAATTCGTGCATGATGGCGGTACCGCACATTTCAGTATTTGTGACCGTATCATTTAACAACAATTGGTTTATTCCTCTCCGACGGCAACTGTAAGCAGCATGTTAGGAATCACTGAAGTGAGGTCGATATTTCATTCAATTTGATCTTTTCGTTTACTAAACCTGCAACCCACGAATTGTATTGTCATTATATACATAGGGATGGCTTGTGTCGGTACCTTTGAAGTAGCTTTTAAATCCGGTTCCGAGTTGGATGTACTTTTCAAAGAATACATCTGATGTCGCTGCTATCGCCGGAACTAACATGGTTGTTAAACGAACAGCTGTTAAAACGTTAACTGCTATGAAAATGTTTTGTTCTCTTCAAAATAAAACATGAAATCCAGTTTGTTACTAAAATAAAAGATAATTGTATAGAACCTCACATTAACTGAGGTGGATGAATCGTCTATTTGACTGCAATTTTCGGTTTTGATTGTTTATTGCTAGTTTCTGAATGATGGACAAATATTTTTAAGCATTATTGTTATTTTTTCCCCATAAATTCCTGCTTTGCTAAGAAAGTGTAACAACGTTTATGAATTATGAAGTTTCTGATACAAAAAATGTTCATCACGCAGAAGTTGTGTTAACTAAGCGAATTCCTCAGCCAGTCGAATTTATGCAGGATATTACAGAGCGCTAAAGCACAGAAATTAGTGTTATTAGAGCGCTTTTAATTTCGGTTTTCAGGTATACCCCCACTCCTAATGGTTCGATATCTGTGATTTACAGAAACTATTTTTTTAATGTATAAATTGAGTTTTATTGTGAAAAAACAAATTTTGGTACCGCTAGAGGGATTTTTAAATTTTGGGCTTCAGGTAAACCTCCACTCCTAATATTCTGATTTCGCTAGTATTCAGAAATTTTTATTCTTGATTTTTTTTTTTTTTCATTGTCATATACCGAGTTTCGTTGAGAAAGAAACACAAAATGCGGCAGCTAGAGCGATTTTAAAATATTCCCTTTAGGTTAAACCTCGCTCTTTAAATTTCGATTTTTAAGTATACCCCCCTCCTCCAGGTCTGATTTTCCTGGTTTTTAGAAATTATTTTCTTATTTTTTTTAAATGACATTTATACGTTTATGAGTTTCATTGCGACAAATAAATATTGCTCCTACAGCTATTTTTAAATTTTAGGTTTACGGTAAAATCCGCACTCGTAATATTCTGATTTTTCGGAAACTAATCTTTTTAATTTATTTCAACGGCGTATGCCGAGTTTCGTTGAGAAAAATCAATAATTGCGACACTAGAGAGATTTTTAAATTTTCTCTTTCGATTAATCCCATCCCCAATGACCCCAATTTAGCTGGCTAACGAACTGCATTAATCGGTTTTTAATTGATCGTTATGTGACGAAATTCATTTAGAAAAAACAAACATTGCTGCCGTTAGGGTGTTAAGAGACGCGCAAAATTTTTTCATCGTTATATTAAGTGCCCAATTAATAGGATTAATAGAGATGCAAAGAATGTTTTCAAAAATCTTTACAAGGGTACAACTGCAATAACTACACTTCTCGGAATTCGCTAAAATGTTTGTTAAGAAGCTGCGATTTATTTCAATGTTATATTTAGCGTAAATGATAGCTTCTGAAACGCGTATATTATGTTTTCAGCGCTTTACAGTAGCTTTACCATATTATACCGATTACTTTATAATCAAGTAAGGAAAGGGGAAACGTATACCGTAAAGAGATATAAGAGGCAAAATTACTATATAAAATAATCAATTATCCATGAGCAAATTTCACTGTACAAATACCACTTCGATTTGTTGATATTTCTGTATTCATTTTCTTGGCAGCATCATAAGAAAAGCCTAACATAACCTCAAATATTAGCAATAGTAATAATATTAAGAAAGAGTCACGCGTTTTGTTTTAGTATTGATATTAATTATTATTCAGTGGAACACTTTTCAGTGTTCTTATTATTTTGCACTAGAGGAAAATCATGAGTTTGGAACTTCTTGGGTAATTTGGTCAGATTTATTGATAGGACTTCGGTTCAGTATCAAAATGTGTCTTGTTGCGGTAAACTGTGAAACCTCAAAATTATCGCATGCTTCACAAAAGCAGGTAGTGCCAACATTATCCCCAACTGCCAGCAACCTGACTACCTATAGCGTTAATAGTCACATTTCGGAATGTTTACATCGGCAGTGATTATTAGAATTTGATACCAAGTCGTCCTTGCTGTGCATACTGAGTTGTGAGATATTCTCTGCTTACAACGTAGAAGAGTGAATAATGTTGAAAAAATGGAGCAAACATCCGGTGACAACAAAATGGCTCATTTGGATGGTGAATCAGATTCTAAAGAAAGCGAAGACAGTCCTTCAAAGGACGGAGGTGAGAAAGGAATTCAGCACACAAGCACAGCTTTCAGTGCTTTTATCAACATTTTAACTGTACCTTAGGTAATTAGCGCAGCCCTCTGTGCCCTGGTTTCCGTTGTGCTTGGGAATATTAATTACTCTGTGCTCTACCATTTATGTGTATTACTTTAGGCGTTTTCTTAGTTTTTATCATAAAACAGCAACACAATTTATTTTATGTGTGTTTCCACAGCAGTATCTTTTCCCAAAATTTAAGGAACCACTTTTGTACAATTAAAATGTTGCTTTTCACGGAGACTGTCTCAAAAACCGCATTTATTAATTATTGTTCTCCTCTGGTCACTTCAGATTTTTTCAGTAAGGATCTCTCCTCACCTGGAGGGAAGTGCAAGGCACTATCTGGGGGTTTCTTCAGTAGGCCTGCATCTAGAGATCACTCATTACAAAGCAGAAGTAATTCGCTAGACACGCGCCTATGCGATCAAGGCAAGGCTGCCAGTACCACTGGTTGGGTGTCCTAATCTATAGCTGCATCTTTTCTCCAATGTTTGTGTTAAATAATTTTTGTACAATTTAAACTTTCGCTTCTCCTAAAAGAGCGTTTATTGATAGTTTTACTACTTTTAGATGTACAGAGAAGTTTTAAGTAGTCATAATTAAAAACATTAAGCCTACCGTACTTACCTTTGAGATGGGCCGACTTGCTGTCCGCCGTATAGCTTAATGCCCTGGAGAAGTGCTCGTCCACGACGGCGGCCACATCCCCCGTGTAGTGCGTGAACACCACGCAGTTGGCAGAAACGTACTGAGCCCTGCTGGTGCTGGAGGAGGGACTCGAACCTCCGCCTCCCGCGCCGCTGCCACCACCGCCCTCCTCCTCATCGTCGTCCTCGTCGTCCGCCGCTCCTCCTGCGACAAGAAGTCATGGTTGTATTTCTGAACACTCAACAGAGTTCAAGATATTCCTTATACTCTAGCAGTTATTGCGTATTGCTCGTGAGATTTCTAGGGTCCGAGTGGCAACTAGCGCACTGCATAAGACATGCTACACATTGGATGATTTTCTAATTTTAGAAATGTCGGTTTAGAAACACTAGACAGTTTTGTCAACTTCGCATATATTTTCACGTCATAAGAGTAACCAGATTTACACCAAAAAATATTCCAGATTCGAAGTGAACTGATACTTAATGAACACACAAAAGATAAGAAAATTATATCAAACCCGGGCCGAATTACTTAACTGCCTTGAAGAACATATGATGATATTACTTTATAATGTTATATCTTACTGCATAAGTAAATGTTTTGCAGTTTTACCATGCAATAATTATAGGTATAACATTATAAAAGAATTTCGTACGCTACTTTTTGTATACCAGATTCATAAAATGATGTTAATAAAATAAAGTAAATATTAAACTCGATTTTCTAATGAATTACTCTGAAGTCAATGTTCTCTGCTATACCTATGACGTCAGTGTTAGATGGAGATTATTCAGTTCGTTTATTGTAAGCAAAGATGATTTGCCGCAAGAAACGTTAGCTCAAGCTGAAAATGCCGAAATGGCATTAATACCGAGAAAATCTTAAGATACTTATTAGAAGGAATACAATAGATTCATTGATTGGATGAACAGCAAAACAATTAAGAGTATTTCAGAAACTTTAGTGTTGGCATATATTATCAATCACTATTATCAAATTCTACTATATCATTCGGTAGCTAATATTAATTTATTTATTTTACTTTCCCATTAATTAGTAGATTTATGAGATAGTTTATTAATTCTGCAATGAAGATTAATTTTTTATTCAATTTTCAGTAATATATAAACTGTTTCTTTGATATTGTCGTAATATAAATTCAGTTGGTGACTACATTTCAGCAATAAAAACAATGCAATAATTGTTACTATGATAATTTTATGGAATTATTCATAATGTAGCAGGTTCTTAGCGATTTTGACCAACAACAGGGACTGCTTATAATTCTGATATACCATTAAAACATTAAAAAAATAAATAAATAAAAAAATGGAAATAAATTCAATTGGTATCTAAGCACGACCTTTCACTGCGATATTTCTGGCGTATTCGATGCAGGCTAATTAGTATAGCGAAAACGTAAACTCGGTTAACATTTTTACGTTGTATTTTTTTTTTTTAATTAAAACGGGGGCATTTACATTTCCTTAAGTTCTGCATGCTTTCATTAGCTCACTGTATTCAGCATAGCTAATGTTTCCTCAAGAACAAGCGTTGTAAACAACATTCATAACCTATCAAATAAAACAACCAAAGGTGTGCTGTTTTCATATGAAGCCAAACTATTCCAAACAGAAACGAAAGTTTACAAAAACAAAACGCAGAAAACTGCACAGAGGGCACAAAACTCTCTCGAAAATGTTCCATATAAGCATCCATTTACATTTTTAGTTACACTTATTTATATTTTAGTATGTTTAATTTTCCTTAATAACTATGTTTTCAATGCTATGTACAGTTGTTTTTATGCTTGAAATGCAATGATTTGAATGTTATTAATTGGGTCGGCACATATAAATAAAATTAAAAGGTTCATTTTCCTAATAATTAATTAATGTTCAAGCCCAAATGTCCTAATATTTTATATAATGATCGCATTCTTGTGTCATTTTATTTACATAACGTTTAAAAATAATTTGTCAATATTTCAGAATGAATTTTCCATACATTAGAGAATAAAATTGCAAAAGATGCTGAATTTTTAGTGTCAATATATTTTTACCTGTTGCACCTATATCATGTAATGAATTACAATAATGGCAAACATGGTATGAACTTCGGAGGTTTTATTCAATTTTTTTAAAAAAAAAATTCAATTTGAAATCCTTTTGCAAGCACTCCAATTAAAGTGGTTCCAGCTACCGTTTCTTCAGAGTTATTCTTCCCAGCAATTTACTTATATATTTAAGTGCCGTAACCTGTTTAGACCGATTCGTATACGTTGTCTTCAAGAATATACCTATATATGCTGTGTGTAAGGATTTAAATCGGGTGAGCTGCATCAAATTGTTCAGGGTAGCACGTGCAATGGGAAAATTAATTCAGGATGTCCTAAACGACATTGACTGTATACGACATTGACTCTTTCGTGCATAAAGGTTGAAAACGAAGTCACTAATTGAAGAAACTTGCAATAACTGTGTAATTCATGAACAATGTTAACAGCTTGCAAACACTGAAACGGCGTACCTGCGCGTTTTTTGAGGTTATAAAGGCGACTCAGAGGTTTGATAAGACTGCCTGAGGTGTATCCCTGAAGATACACTAGCGGTTGCATTGCGTTTACAAATACTGATAGCTGATAAATTCTTTTCACAGAGCAATAGCAGCCCCCACACTGAATATGATCCTCAGCTCTTCGGGACCTGAGTTCCGAACATCTTTCCATTCCCTGGTGTAGTGCGCACTGTCTGACAAACGTTCACAATACTTAAAATATCATTTGCAATGGAGTAAGCAAAGAATTCAGTCCAACAGGCTTTAATCTGGCAAGCTTGGAGGCCAAGAAACTGCTCTTACTTTACCTATCCAGGAACCAAATACTTCGGTTAAGATGTCTACATTATACATATCAATAACAAAAATAGTATACTATTTAAATTGTTTTAAGAGATCCAAATTATGTAAGTGAATTGCTCACGGCGAATGATATCCTCAAGAATTTACAAATCACATCCTTTTTTATTCTTCTTATTTCTTTTAATTTGTACAATTTTCTGCAGAGCGTCACCATAATCATCTACAACTATAGATCTGGTCTTAAAACCTGTTCCGACTTCAATTACATCTTTCTCTGGGTTTGGCAACCTTTTACTTATGGAATGATAAGAAAGAATTCGTTTTGGGTCCATTCTATTAACATTTTTTTTTCATTTATTTATATATATATATATATATATATATATATATATATATAATACTGAAAATATATTAAGATCCTGTGTCATAACTTCATTTCGAATTCTGTCCTCTCTTGCACAAATTTTACTGAACGAAGAAATCTCGTTTCGGTGATAAGATCTTTTCATCAGGCTTCTTTTACTATCCAGAATTCAGAACCATGGAGAAAAATCTGCTAAAACTTGTAGAATTGTAATTGTGCTGCTTTAGTTATTTTTTTAATTAAATGTATTTTATTGTTCCATATATTTGGTTGAATGTATTCATTTTATTGCCAAAACGTAAATATTTATGAAAAGAGATGTTACAGCCTAAATAGTTAAAATAATTCACCTGTTCTATTATAGTGTTGTTTGTAGTACTTTTTTTATCTTATTGGTCGTTTTCCTGTGAATGCCATTACCTTGTATTTTTCAGTTGAAATTTCGAAGTTATCGAGGTGATATCTACAATATTCGGGATTGGTGCTGCCATCCAGACAGTAGTTGCAGTAGAGTTTTGTATCGCTAGGTGGCAACACTAGTACATCTGATGAGTGAGTGTTTAAAGTTTCATGTAGCCGGGTAGATGTGTTGAGATTCTATAGCACTTTTCATGATACTCTATGTGGCGATTTTACGATGGATCCAAGATCAGAACAGAGAGTGTGCATCAATTTCTGTTCATATCTCGGGAAAACTGCTACGGAGACCCTCGCAATGATTCAATAAGTATTTGGGGGACAAAGTATGAGCGGTACACGTGTGTTTGAGTGGCATACTTGGTTCAGGGCCCACATTACAGCTATTGAAGACCATGATCACACCGGTAGGCTCGTCAGCTGCACAAAGCCTGACATTGTTGTCAAAGTTCAACACCTCGTTCGTAAGGATCGACGTCGAACCAATGAAGACCTTGTTTATGAAGTGGGAATTGGTTATGGGACATGCCAACAAATTTTAACTGAGAATTGGGCGTGCATCGTGTCGCCGCAAAATTAGTGCCAATGATCCTGACTGCTGATCAGAAGGCGGATCGTGTTGAAGTTTGCACGGAGTTTCGTCAGGCCGTATCCGATGATCCAACCTTCTTGTCCAGGGTCATCGCCGGCTCGAGAGCTGGATGTACGCTTATGACCCTGAGACAAAACAACAATCCTCCCAGTGGAAGAGCCCGAACTCACCAAGACCAAAAAAGCGTGACAAGTGAAGAGCAAAGAGCATGCTCCTCGTTTTCTTTGATACCAAGGGGATTGTGGACAAAGAATTCGTCCCACCAAATCAAACAGGAATTCCACGTACTACAGCGACTGTAGTTTTGCGACGGCTCTGTGAAAATGTGCGGAGACAACGGCCCGAACTTTGGCGACAAGGGAACTGGCTGTTGCAGCACACAATGTAGTCTGTTACAACTTCTTGTTCACCAAGAGCTTTTTGACGAAAAAGAACATGGCGGTTGTCCCCCACCCACTGTACCCGTCTGATTTGGCACCCTGCGACTTCGCTCTATTCCCCAAACTGAAAATCAACTTGAAAGGACGTCGGTTCGACACAAATGAGAGGATTCAAGAAGAAACCCTGTCTGTGCTAAACCCCTCAAAGAACATGACTTCCAAGATGCACTTGGAAAATGGCAGAATCGCTGGGACGTGTGGAAGGGAACTACTTCGAGGTTGGCGGCGGTCATTAGTCTCAAAGTAAGTTTTTGACCGGATGGCAACACCAATCCCGAATATTTTGGAAAGCACCTCGTATTATGCGCAGATTTGGTTGATTTTTAAACAAATGTAATTGCAATTCATCTTTTGTTTTTGCGACAATAACCTGATAGTCTTTATAGAATAATCTTTTAAGACAAGTTTCCTGTCCTAAATAGAACCTCGTATTGTCTCGTTTCCATCTTTGAAATAATTCGTTGTTTTATATTTAAAAATAGCCGGTGATATTACTTATCTTACTCCTTGTTAGCATATGCACTTATTCCGTAAACTATAAGCATTCCAGTATTATCGTACTGACATTTAATTGAATTGATCAAGAGTTGTGGAATACATTTTCTTTTTAAAATTGGCCGAGGCATAGACCTTTCTACTCAGTCAAATACTTTCGTAAATCTACAAAAGAAATATGCAAGGGATTAAATTCCCGTTTGTTAAACAATAATTACAGGTAAACACTTCCTGGTCTTAAGTCCCACTGTTCGTCTTGAAATATTGTTTCCGCTATTATTTTCAGAGTAGTAATAGCACATAGTAATTCTATGCACAGCACTTAGTGTACTTATGCTCCTGAAGTGTTACTGTTATTTCGTTCAGATTTTTTTAAAAAGTGAGTATACATTTGCAATTGACAAAATGTATGAAATTGTTTCTTCGTTTTTGATACAATGTATGTGTATAGTCTCTAGCTCTTGTTATATATATATATATTTATATATAATAACAAGAACTAAAGAAGCAGAAACCGATAAAACATTTAAATATTTACACAGTTTTCGCTATATTTCGAACAACTCGTGTTCTTCAAAGGCAGAAGACAGTGAAGGTGATAAAAGTAAATATAGGATCTGGAACTATTGCGATGTTTGTGTTATTATTTTAGTGTTTTGCCTTTCTCTGCTTCTCTAGTCCTTGTTACATATATGGAATGAAATGCAGTCCGTCCTATTAGCTTAAATTGGTATTCTTAATTTCTCATAAAGACTGGTAAATATCATGTATAATGGTAACAATTAACAATTGTATATCCAGAGCTGAAATTAGTAAGGCGGATAATAGAATATACGTTCACTTGTAACAAGAACGGTGACATGTTTATGTCCCAGGTAATAGAATAGGATTAGGCGATGAATTCACCGCAATCTGGTGAACGACTATCCGCTGATGGCATGTCATTACAAATATCAATGTGGTATAACCGCATGAGGCTTGGCCGCTGTCAACTGTGGCACAAAATTACCACAATTTCACGTACCGTCACCGAATTCTCAGAATAATAAGCCTACTCCAGACGCAAACCAGAAGAATGCTGTACTATAAACTGTACTTTCCTAATGTCACGCTATTCACATTATCTTGTGCCGAAAAGAATACTAAACAATAGATAGCCTGAGGCAGAAAAACCGCCAAATTTCATCCTTTGAGATTGGGAAAGTCCTTAAAACACATGATCTAAGGGAGATCCATACCGCCATTGAGAATATCAAACTGGTGAAGAAGTATAAATACGATGTAGCCTTCAGTTTCAAAGGAAAACGGTCAATATGCACGTGCGTGTTTGAGGTAGCCAGATACAAATGATGGATTGCTCTTAATCTCCAATGTTTTCTCTTTGTAATTTTAAAATTTATGAATTTATTTATGAGTGTTTATAGGCAACAAGAAGAGTTAATAACTTCAAGGTAAACAAGCTACTACTACATAAATGATTCAAACGCCAATCTCACTGTAATTGTCCGCTTGTGTATCAATATAATGGAGCTCATACTAACTACAGGTAAGGATAAGAAGAACGAATAATGCGGCACCACAAGCGCCAGCACTGACGTGCTACCTGCTCTCTGTCGCTCCGGAAACCAAACTGGGAGCAATTTCCTCTCGCCCAGACCAGAACTTGGGTGATTCGAAACGCCTCAGGTTCAAAGACAAAAGCCTCCAAAATTATAAGGAAAATCTCTCAGAATTTCACAGGAGATAATGAGTCTGTCATTAAGATGAAATGAACTACACGTTGCAGGTGCGACAACAGTCGTAACAGTGTTAGTTATCAGAACGTAGCAGATGTATGCACTACTTCAATTATTTAAATAACATGTAAAGTAAATGCATCGTATTTATGGAACTAAATTGTATGAATTGCTGAATATTGCACAGAATAACTAAACAATTTATAAAAGAATTATATAAATAAAAATTGGAATTTGCACTGCAACAAAAACATGTTCAATATAATCGCGACCTTATCCATGCCTACCTTCCCCAGAGCTGCTCCTGGGAGCCCCTCCACCTCCCGCCGTGCCCGAAGTATCCTCGTCCTTGTGCGGCGCTCGAAGTGGGGATCCCGGACCGGAACTTACTGAACCCGCACTGCTGTGGTGAGAAGGATACACTTCAGTCTGCTGCTGTTGCTGCTGAACTTCTAGTGCTGAAGCTGCTGCTGCTACTGCTGCAGTGCGCTGAGACACATTAAACTGCAACAAATTATTCTTTTATGCACGAGTGTACACATATTAATGCACTAACTTTGATCTGGGAAATATAAACACAATGATATCCAAACTAATATTAGGCCTCGTTTATCTTACTCATCCAAAATAACTTTTTTCTTATGCGTCAAATGAAAAATTGTTTCAAAGAAAAGTTTTTAACATCATGGGTGAGTTCTTGCTGAGGGTGTACTTTTTATATCTCCATTAATATAGGAGATAAGGGATAGAATTTCATTATTTCTTTTTTACTTGTACATTTTATTCAATAATACATTTATTTACCTTCTCCAAGAGCTATTCAAAAATGCATCACACTCTGCCGTTTTTTGTCAACAAAATAGTAGATGTGAAAACGGTTAAGAGTCGCAGTTATTGCAGAAATCGAACTGTTTAAAGCCTTGGTTGTACAAATTACTTACCCAATATGTAGTATTGTAGGGTTCTGGGTTTTGTTTATGATTTCCGATCTCCCTCGCCCCTCAAATCGTCGTTGCTTTAGCTTACGTACCAGTGAACTGGTGTCATGCAGCAGAAAAGTTTGCATTGCGCTGTTGTGACTAACTTTTCTTATAAGATGAAGAGAAAGTGGAAATGACTTTGATCCATGGAGAGTATAATAGGCAGATAAAGTTTTATTCGATTGCATTATTGAAGAGGTTAAATGATTTAGTTAACAAATGCACTGTAGTGCATTAAATAAAAGACGTCCTGTATTTATCATTTCCATCTCTACTATTTTATTGATAGTACAGTGAGATATATTTCTGAATGGACCTTGGAGAGGGTAAGTGTATTCTGGAATAAAATGTACATGGTACCATTTAAAAAAACTAAGTTCTATCCCGTGTCTCCTACATTATTGGAAACACATAAAAACATACTGTCAACAAGGACTCCCCAGGATGTAAAAAATTTTTTATTTGACGCATCAGAACAAAAGGTTTGGGGGGGGGGTTGCGCAAGATAAATGGCACACCCGGTATATACCTATATCATTAATTTATTTATTTTACTACAATACACCCGAGTCTCTTCTCCTCATCCTCATCTCGCGTTTTTCTCCCCTCCTCATCTTCCCTTCTTACTCAGTCTGTTATTTTTACCGCCACGGGTGGTGACCGAGGTCGTTAAGGCGCGAACTTGTGAGCGGGAGGTCTAGGGTTCGAATCCCGTCAGGACCGTCCTCCCTGATTGAGGTTTTTTCCATGTTTTCCTTAGTCCTCATAAATGGCAAATGCCGGGGAGGTATCCGAAACGTAGGCCTGAAACGTTTCCTTCCTTAAAAAAAATCCTTTCCCAATATATCATTTCATGTATCATCAGTGTCACCGCCTGTGGTACTCAGTAGTAAAAACGGGCGTTAAACACTGCTAAAAAAATCTGTTTGTTTCTCCTCTCCGCACTACCCCTGTCTTTGCCATTTTCTCCCCTCCCGATCTTCCTTCACTTTTCAACTTGATTCCTAATAGTAGCCAATAGAGAAATTATCTTCTTCTCTATTTCCTCTATTCTAATCATTTTCGTGAACGCTTTGCATTTCATATTTCTCTACTTCCTTCTCGTCTTTTGCTCCTTGTTCTCTGTAGTCCGCCGTTGTTAACCATCTTCGTAGTATAGGCAATTATGACAGCACAGGGCTTTAATTTTATATTCAATTGATCAAACGACCTTAATGAGATATGTAGCTGCTGTTTTTTTTCAATCCAAACCAAATGACCACCAGAAAGTTAAAGTAATGCTGAAGATTGGTAGAACGGATACGATAGAAATGAACAAAGTAATAGAGAAGTGGGAGAGGGAAAAAAAAAAAACGAACAGAGAAGTTGAAAACAGCTTCAGAATATGGAGAAGAAGAGGTTGAACTATGTAGAACTGTCAAAGCAGCTTTCTCCATCGTTGAAAGGGCGTATTAGCCCGTAGTAGGAAATGAAAAGCTTCCATTAATGTACACTCTTTAATACACACAAAAGTCATCCGGTCCTGCTTCCAGTAGTATTATCAGCGAGCTCTACAAGTACAGCCTTACCCTAAGCGTCTAAAAAGGAGCTGCAACCTATTTTTGGCTCTTCACCCCACCGAAGAGAGCGCAGTCTCTCCCGATGGGAACACTATCTCATCAATCCCATCCACCGAGATGGGAAGTTTGCTATGATGTCCCGGCGGTGTTCCTGAAAACACTTTCAGCATTTGTAAAGCTCATACTAAAGCACCTGAAGCGGTCCACACTTTCCCCTGGCGGGAAATAAATGTAGGGGAATTATGTGGGCAAAGACAGTGGCTAACATTCCTCTAGAACACGTTTGCTATTTAGTACATTTCATAGTTAATAGTGAGCGGAAACACTTGCTGTATAATCCATAATGGAAACTTATTAAATGCAATCTTGACTTAAATTGTATCTGTGCACTCAGAAAAAAGAGTACAAAAATAAAAAGAAACAAAAAACTGTTATTTTATTAACGAAGAATTTAATATGTGTTTCACCTCAATTTTCCGAACACATAAGAGGGAGGTCATAAGTCTTGGCAACTATTTTGTTTTCTCGTGAACAAGGGACAAAACGAAAAAGCAATATATGCGTACAGTTGAAAGTGTATAAAATGTGCTTTCGAATGAAACCATCAGATGGTGTATGTGAGCAGAACTGCGTGTCTCAGCACGTCCCGAAGTTCAGTTGTTGAGTAACAGAGGAATGAAGGTCACTAAGAGTGGGCGTATGTATGTGAAAATAGCATTTCTCCGCGGCAGGAATGCACGAAGTTTGCGTGCTCTGTCTACCGAACAGTCGCGAAGTGGACGGAGGGCTTCAAAAGGGGGAGAATATCGACACCGATCTGCTGCGCAATGGGCGTCCTCTGTCCGCGGACAAGGATGTACAGATAGAAAAAACATCATTGCAATTGATGAAATGTGGGCAAAGGCGTATAAACCAGACCTCAAGCGCTACCTTGGGTCACCACGCAACAAACACAAGTTTCACCAAACTCTTTCGTCAAAAAAGTCATGGTCATTTGGAGTATGACAGTGAAGGTGCACTTGTATGTCATCCAGGGTGTGAGCGGGACCATTACGAATGCTCAGTATTACATGTCAATATTGCGCCGTGCCTTATGCACCAAAGGGCCAGAACTTTGAACAAAACTATTTTCTCCACAATAACGCGACTGTTTACACAGCCGACAGTGTCCAGTGTCTTTTACAGCAATAGGGGTGGGAAGTTCTTCCACACGCCATGTCCGTCCGATCTCAGTCCCCGTGATTATGATCTCATCCCAAAATGAAGCAGCCATTGCATGGAAAACGTTTTGCTAACAAAGCGGATATTTTGACAGCATTTGGACGTGACGTGGCTCACATTAGCAACTAACATGCAGCAAATCGTATTCAGCGTTGGCAACGAACGGTCCATGTATTTGGAAACGACTTCGAAGGCTGCTAAATACCGTGGATTACCTGTGAGATCCGTTATGCCATAATAAACTAATGTTTTCCGGTTGCCTGTACTTTGCTTCTTCCCTGAGAGGACCGCCTGTACCAGCCTTCCGTTGGTGGCACACACGGAAATAAATACCACGTACTTTCAATTGTATATCTTAAATTTTTCATATTGTCTCTTGTTTACGAATAAAAATAGTTGTCATGACCTATGACTTATCCCTCGTAAATGCATTAAGCATATCACGGTAGTTATTACATAGTTAGTTGTTTTGTCTTTGTTGTCCAAAGATTCTCGATGTGTAATTTTTAATAAAATGTATAATAGTATTTCCTTTTCATTCTTTACGTTGTGTCATCTCTTTATTTCCTAATTTTTGGCTGAATATGTGGAAGGAATAAGATGCAAATGCAGCGTTTCGACTGAGAATTGAGTACCCACACTTTTGGCATTGCGTTAACGGCAACTAAATGAACGTTTCGTAATATTTTGTGATCATTGTGCTAGTGAAAGATGCTTTTGGTTGTAGTGACAGAACCTTAGTAAGGGTTATTTCAGAAAAATAACAAATAGTACTTTTAAAATTAAACGATACTATTCCACTTCCTATGTGTTTATATAGAGTAATGGTTTGTACACTTAAAGTAAAAGATAAAAGAAAACTCCAAACAGCATAAAGAAATTTCTGAGAAATGTAAGAGTAACAAGAACTGAACGAGTTCGAAATGAAGATATAAGAATGGTTGACACATTTGAAGTGAACAGATTATACTAGAATATGAAAACAGTTTTGAAAATATAATCCAACTGAAAGAGGAATTTAGAACGGGCCTATATAGTGCGATACATGAAGACGATAACAAAAAGTTTATTAGGCAATACATCATGTAATTTCATATGATTTTTGTGTTCTTCTTGCATTAATTTTATGAAAAGTAATTTAGGCAGTAACAGAGGAAAAGAACTCATCTAAAAGACCAAAATTAAAAAAAAACAAAAACAAAAACAAAAAGAACACTGTTTTATTATTTTAAATAGGTAAACGACAATCGGCTATTCCTCCTCTTTTTAAAATGTTCAGCAGAGTAAGTAGTTAAAATTTCAGTAAAATGCATAAAATGATATTTAGCCAAACGGTATATAACGTTAGTTAAATTATTTAGTTAAGTATTCAGATGGCACTTAAAGAACCTTGCATATATACATTAACAGTAATAATAAAAGTAGAATAGGATAAACACTTAGATAAAATCATACTTGAAATTGCTATATTTCGAATTCGTTGAGTTCTTCATGAAGACGCTAGACTTGTCTAGCTACTTGCCATTGAACTCAACGAGTTCATTACATTGTTAATAGTGTTACTTTATTTCTATTTCTATTTCATATTATATATATTTGTATTGCTATAACTATTTGAATTGACCGCTTTTATATTTTCAATATTGATCTCATCTTCTTTCGTCTCATCTAATTTTGTGAAATTATTATTTATTCTACATGCGCTTGTGATCTTAGCTCCATCCACATATTTTCTCCTTCTTTTTCACCAGTTCCCCTCATCCAAAATGCAACTTATGCCGTCTTATATCTTCCTCCATATAATTTATTTCGTTTCATTTATAACCTATTTCAGTTTCAACATTTTATTTCAGTGTTTTAATTTCCTTTTATCTCTTCTTCTTCTTCTTCTTCTTCTTCTTCTTCTTCTTCTTCTAATTATTATTATTATTATTATTATTATTATTATTGTTGTTGTTGTTGTTGTTGTTGTTGTACAAGATGCACTCTGATGTTACAAATGCTTACACTATATTTAAAAAATATTTCTTTATGCTGTATTTAAGTATTGCTATATTTACTTAAACAATTTAAATTTTAGACTTCATTATTAAATATCACATTTCCATCACTAGTTCGAGCTTACTACATGGTTTTAGTTCAGCTTTAAAAATCGGAAGTTCCTGCCTTAAAATGTTTGTTCTGTTGATTACTTCTTTCTCGAAAAGGGTTAACTGTTGCTTACGTGAGGGTGTTGTAAAGCCAAACACGTAGCACCACCCTTCGACACATTTTGGGTTCCGAGTGCTGTTTACTTAATGAGATATAATTGAGTAATCCACAGTGTTGTTGCTACCTCAGAAACGCAAGGAATTTCCATGAAAACGTGCTTTGATCATCTCAACACTGTAAATGATCCTAACATTTTAAAGTTTTACCAAAAACTACAGTCAATAGGTTTGGTTCTGATTTTTACTATATATCTGAGAATCAAATCAAAATTCAGAGTCAATATTATATACCACGTTTACATGTCGGGTTCAAATCGATTTGAATACGCTTTCCGATCTGAAAATGTGCGTGTAAATGGAAATCCAAGAGTCAAGTACCATCCTACTAAAAGCCGAGAATAGAATGGGATTCAGTCCGGACTGAGATGCATGTAAATGGGGATCGTAATGAGATCGAATTGTGCATCTTCATGCGCACCACCACAGTCATTTTAATCACAGAAAATTCATCGTCATTTCACATTTTCACACAAAATACGCGTGCCTATTGTTTTATTCCATTTAATTTGCGAGATTTGTTTTATCTTTCCTAATTTTACATTTTAAATCAATAATCCATTCGTAATTAAATAGGTGATATAGAGTTAACCATACTTGCCTCGTGGACCCAAGATCGTGGGTTCAATTCCAGCCAATGTCTATGGATATTTTTCGGGCGTGAAATACTCTGAATTGAATGGTTGCTGATGACCTGAGATGTTAAAGACGTTCGTAAATAAACCAAATAATTAAAAAGTTAGGTTATCCTACATAAAAATAAAGTAAATTAGGTTAAACATGAGAACTAGCGTATAAAGCTGTAACAGTTTTCAATACGAATTTGAAAACATTTTGAAAACGGGGATCGTACTGAGTTAAAATTCAAGCCGGAAAGTGCATTCAAATCGATTTGAGTTCCACGTATAATAGTAAAGAGCCGTTTATCCTTAACTAATTAGATCCACTGCATTTTAAACATTTTTAGTTAAATAAGCTTAGAAATATCTCATTTAACAAAGTTGGTTGCCCCTATTTTGTGAAAACAATTTATAATTAAACAGAAAAACTAACGAATGATACTTTATAGATGTCTTCTAAATTGTGAAGTTATATAATTCAATTCAATGATGAATCATGAATTCGTGCTCGTAAAATAATTTGAAACAAAATAAAAGAGAAATTAATGCAGTCATTCCTATCTGATAGATCTAAGGACCATTGAGAAGAATTAGAGCTGCTATCATTCGCCAAAATATTTTGTTCATACACATTTGAAGGTGTACTGGTTCCCGTTTTGTTGATGTAACTGTTTTGCTTTTGTAAAAATATTTGCATATTAATGAGAAATTTTAATTGTCGTATTTTAACCTAATTTTTTAAAACTCTGAAAATATGTTTTTGCCTAAGGATATTAAAAGCTGTAATGCAGTCTACACGCATAGCAGCAGTGATTTCAGTTCAGAAATGTTTACTGTGCACACGAAAGGATGTGGCAGGTCGACTATTTTGCTAACGAAAATGCTAAAAACACGAGTGAATAAAAATAAGCTTTAACTATAAAAAAAAAAAAAATTAAGTCGTTCATCCAACAGATATGGCAGGTGATGATTTTTAACGAGTAATTTATCTCTAGAATGATCATAGGAAAATAGTGCTCAAATAAAGGTTTTCAATAAAATACAATACAAAGTATTTTTTTAAGTTGATGAAAGTGTAGCAAAAATGCAAATTCTCTCCCTTCCATGTACAGAACAAGAACTAAACTGATAGTATAGCAATATTTAAGGCTATAATAAAATGGTAATAACCGTGTAATTTCGGTATTAATGTTTATCTTCCAACCATATAATTTCATGTTGTGCTTTCATTTTTCTTAATTTATGGCGTAATATGGCGATGTGGGTGTTCCTCTTTAAAGACTAATACAGCTGTTTTTAAGAGAGAGAGAGCATCGCGATTTCTGTAATTAATGTTTTGAAGTTGGCGAACCTTGAGGCTTAGAGAGAGTTGGCAATGGTAACATCAGAGTTGGCCACTCTTAAAAACAATTGAAGAGTTTGAATCAATCGTGAATTGCAAGTGAAAGAGGGAAAGTTGTCTAAAGCGATACAATTTTATTGTTTTGATTGCGTTTCGCTGTATTTAGTGGCGTATTCCCGATGTTTATTGCTCAAACTAGTTAAAGCATACAAATTGTAAATAACACTGTTATAAACTATAATTCGCAGCATATATATTTGGTTAGTTCAAAAGCGTAAGTAATAGGTTAGGTTATTCTGTACTAATGATCATCGTCGCCAAAGAAAGGAAAATGCATTATTGTATAAAAAAAAGGAAAATTATAAAAGCGTGTCTTTTCAGTGCTCACTGTGAGAAATAAAATACTGAAACTGCAAAAATGACAATGATATATTACATGATCATTTCAGAATTTAGTATGGGATATGAGGCTAGTCAAAAACTTAAGAGTGACAGGAACAGAACTTTGAGAAATAAATTACTGAAACTGCAAAAATGACAATGATGTATTACATAATCATTTCAGAATTTAGTATGGGATATGAGGCTAGTCAAAAATTTAGAGTGACAGGAACAGAACATAGTAGTGCATTAGGAGAAATACTGGAGTTGTGAGGGACAAACATCGGTTGCAACGAAGTGCACTGTGCACAGAAAGGGCATAAGGCGCCATGCAGAAAGCTCAAAGTGTTAAAAACTGCAGCAAAGAAGAATCAAAGGCGCAAATGTACACAGCTATAGGTAAGGGGTGATTTTAAGGTATTTTTATTTCACATTACATTTTCAATTTAATTTTTGTTAATATGTTTTTTCAGCATACTGGAATATTTAAAATGCTGTACGCGATACAATTTTCATCCAGTTTTATTATATTCTTACTATATGTGTATAAACGGTGAATTAATTATTTAATTTGGGTTTTTTATAATCAATAATGAAGAAGTTAACTATTTCTATGACACCAATTTAAAGGTGAGCAAATAATATACATTATAAACTTATATTTACTATGCAAATCAGTTTATTTATATTCGTCTTGTGATGCAAAAAATTAAATTTGAGCTAGAAAGGTTTAGCCATTCATTGCATGGATCATTTTTATGAACAAATTAAAATCAGCGACTAAATTTTTATTGTGTCACATTAGCTCTATATAGCACCATGAAATTTGGCATGTGTTGTTCTTACTCTGATGAACAGATTAAAATTTGAAGTTTATAGGTTAACTATTACAAATACACTTCCTTAAAATGTGTGAGGGGGGAGAGGAGAAAGAGAGTAGAGCCCATTATGATAGATAAAATATGTTCTTTTTAAAAGGTAGCATTATTTGTCGTTTTTATTATCAGTTATATTAGGTACGTATTTCATATTATAGACACCAAAATGTTTAATGTGATAATTTTGTTAATAAATTAAATGTTCTAAATTCAAAATCACCCATATTTGCAGTTGTGTAACCAAACAGTGCCCCTATTTTCATTTCATATATTAATATTCATAATTATAATTTGGTGTGTATGCTTTTCATGCTTGGAGTATAAACTGCTGTGTAAATTGGATAGCAAAACTATTAAATGGCGTCAAATTAGTATGCTATATAAATTACGGACTCCTGCTATTTGTTACTGTAAGATAAGTGTACTTAAGTTATAAATAAAAGTGGACCAGTGCATGACTTGTCCATATTAGATATTGTTCGTCCTTGAACCTTCTGACCCCTCGGATAAGATGTAGCGGCGCACCGTCAGGCACAAACCACATGGGGCGCATACTATCGAGCGAAACATCACTGCATTGTAGCAATAGATAGGTCATATAGGACCTACAGGTGACCTGTTTTCCACAGTTCAATTCATGTTTATGGGATAGCCATTGCCTATTGCCAGCCGTACTTAATGCCTGCAAGAAATCTGTTAACGAATCATGCGGCAAACGCCTATATGTTTTAGTGCAACAACCTATGCAACTACAGGACTGCGTTCAGGACGAAGATAATCATTTTCAGCTCTTTCGGTAATGCGAAGCAAGTCCTCACTACAGAAATACAAAAACGAACATAACTGAGAAAAATATCCAATTGACAGATATTTACTTGAATTATCATCATTGTGTTTTGTCTTTTGTATCCATCATTAAAGTGGGTTCCACACATTACGATATGACTTGTATTAGATGCTGTGTTTCGATGCCATACTCCAGAGGCGTTTATAAAGACAAGACAAGCAGAAAGAGATGGGCAAAGCTAATGTGAGGTACAATTTTTAGTAATGCCAGTTGTTGAGAATATTCCTATATAGTAGTGTCAACTGGTACTTTTAGATTTATGTTTGCAGTATAGTTTGGTATTTAATGTTGTCTACATTGTTGTAAAACTGCTCCTTCTATTGTTATGGGCTGGAACACTGTGGGTTGATGATCTAGTATTTTTAACTTTGATTTCTTAAGAAAAAGCTAAACACGGTGTCATATAATTTGTAATTATATTTATATTACTTATTTAACATTAATTAGGGAGATAGTTGAAAGTAGGGCTGATGCTCCAATAACTGTTTAAACATATTTTGACAAACCGAACTTATGACTGTTTAATTCGGCTGAAAAAATTAATTGTGCTTATGCTTATAATTTTTTCTCAAAAACCGTTTTCCTATTTGACACTAATTCCATCACGGCAGGAATCCTCTACAATGGAAAAGATAGCATAGTTCATAACTTTGGAGATATCTGGAAGAATCTACCTATTCAAAATTTAGCCATGTGTTGACATATCTTCAAATGAACATCTTGCTTTTTAAGAAGACAGTAAGAACGTTCAATATAATTTCTAATGAACAAGAACTGCAAACCATTGAATAAAGGTAACATTTAGGCTTATTACAACAATTTCACATTCGTTGTTGAAAAATATTGTTACGACTTACAAGGATTGGACCTAAGGCTCCATACGAATCCTGATCACCACTTTGAAGTGCCAATTAGAATGGTGCTAATGTGTGAATTGAAAGTGAAATGGTCCGTAATTTTATCCGGAACCTTTTTTTTTTTTTTTTTTCTTTCGAGGTATGAAGTTCTTACGCGTGCCGTAAATCTATGACATGGACTCCAACTTTAAATCCCCCCACCCCCGAAGGTCTTGTGCTTGACATTTTTACGTCTGGAAAAACTTACCAATATATTTCAATATTTTAACAATTCTGCAGACAGAGGGGTACACAAGACATTAGTTAAATTGTTAATTTTAATATAACTTACTCACTGCATTTATCTTCTTGCAGGTAACTTCCAATAATAAATAAAAACTTTAGAACAAAATTTCTTACATAATTTTAATTGAATTATTTTTTTCCGCTTATTACAAAAGTGGTGTAAAAAGCTTTAGAAATAAATGTAGCTTATAATAACATTTACCTCTACAAAATACACCTGGAGGGAAGGAATGCGCAGTTTGAATGATTCTCCAGTATGCTTTGGCTATATTTCAGTTTCGATGTATGGTGCATAAAAACTGGACTGACGCGTTCTTTTCCTAAAATAAAAATGGCTGCGGTCTTTTAGAAATGCCGCGGCTCAACGCTTCTTGGAAATTCTCTCTTCTCAGGGGCTGGACAGCACCCAGCCTAAGTTAAATGTAAGGTGTTTAATAATTTGTTGTGCAGGAAAAATGGCTCCGTTGTTGCATTGCTGTAATATATATATATATATTTTTTTTTTATTTATTCTCAGCATATCGACTGTATTGACTAAATAACTTTCCATGATGTTACAGCGAAGACTTTGTATCACAGAAAAGGGATTAAAAGATGACTTTGAATTTCTATCTGATATGTATCACATAAAGAATATAAGGCAATATGATCCTTTTCTCTAAATACATCTAAGAGAGAGTATATATAAACACAAAATACGTCTGCATTAAATATTAAATATTTTCTATGTTACATAAAACAATGGACTAATATCTACTTACAATACAGATTTAATAGACATTTGTACACTTGTATCTTAACACTGCATATGGCATATTCTTCTTTACATTCCACAAAAGAATCATGTTGATTCCCTATTTATAAGTCATGCACTGGAAAGAAAGTGTTCAAATATTTTTAAATATAAATTGTGTTTCTCTACATATTCTGCATTGAGTGCTTACAAACTGTTCAGCAAGTTTCCAACCATTTCATTCCTCGAAACAGTTTTTGTCAGACTCTGCAAAGCAGTAATTGACGGCATGGAAGACACTTTCATTCTTCTCAACGAACGCACTGTTCAGAAATAAAATACCTGAGAAATCAATTTGTGCACTTTGCTATTTCACTGTCGAAGGCGTGACCTGGTTTAAGAATCCTTAATTATTACTTAATAAGTCATTTTGGAAGTCATTTTATAGCAAACTTATCAGGAATATTCCCAAACGGTCATCTTCGGCAAACTATCGCCGGTTGTTGCACTGGAAGCTTAGACTCAGGTATTCCAAGTTTCGTCTATGATCATGAATTGATTACAGAATGAAGAAGATGAATGTATAAATTCAAGGATTGGAGTGGTATGACAAAAAAAAAATATATTCTGTTCATTTGTCCCCATTATTAAGTAAGCAAGAAAGCAATGCTTCCTATTTTTTTTCTCAAAAATTTAATGTATTCTTATAGCGTTTACTTGAAATAGTACGCCTGTATGTCAAATTTCTACATAGTCACCTGTGAGAGAGACGAGAGGCGTTCTTCAGGGAGCCAAAGAATTGGATCGTCTGAAGGTGCCAGTGCATCGCTTTGTCTTCTGTCTCTGATCTGCCGCTTCAACATTTGTCAGCCATTTTTGTTTCCCCGATCCGAAAGTGTTTCGCTCAACGAACTGGTGTCAACAGAAGTGCCACTACAGCTATAAATGTCTTTTCGTTGTGAGACATTATATCGCGATTCTGTTTTATACCGCCATCAGATGCATTCGCCTTTTTAAGATGCTACTGCACAACATTCCCTTAGATATGCTGAATATAAGACATCTAATGATGTAGTACATTGCGATCAGTGATGCTTTCCCTCGCGGCGGAGCCCCCACTTGTTTGCCGCGCCGTGGAGGGGGTAGCAAGCCCGCTTGCTTACTTGTTGGCCTTGCTGACTGTTGTAGTCGTAGTGCAGCTGTTCTTGGGTGTGTGTTGTGTTGTTCAATTGACAGTATACATAAAGCATATCATGCCTCGTGTCTTTACAAAGGCATGTGTATGTACAATTCATGTGTGTTAACTCAGGGTGGGAGAATAATAGGATTTTTTAAGCATACAGTGTTTCTGTTACTTATGAATGTCATATTAACTTCTTTTTTCGGAGAATTAACCGACAGGTGGTGTGAGCATGCATTTTTTCAACATTACTCTGCCACAGCTAACACTTCAAACAATTCCACGAGAGCAATTCACAATGGTTTTCACAAGACAGAGTTATTAGTACTCTCGGTCCCTCGATTTAACAGCCTGCGAGTATTATCTCTGGGATAAATTAAAAAATGTACAACACGAACCTGCACACCATACAAGAACTCAAAGAAAATAATCGTTAGGAAATTGCTCGGATTTCTCAAAATGAATACAGTGAGTGATAAATAATTTCCTTAAGAGATGCCAAAAATGTGTGGAGAAAGAAGCGGCCTTTTCCCATTATCTCATTTGATAATATGGCAAGTAATGAGCCTCATAAATTAGTTTGTGTATTGTATAGTTGGTTGGTTTTATTGTTTTACCCGCTAATCACCGAGACCCGGCTGGCCGGCTAATCGGCTAGTTCATAAGCAAAACACTCCGGGGGAAAACAAACTGATCACATGGTGAGATGCAGTGCCAGATTTATAAATTCATTTAATGAAACTGAAAGATTCAACTTCGTGTTTTACAGAAAGTTTTACCTACTTGTAACTTACAGAATAAGAGTTACCAAGATCTTCAGACTTACTTGCGCGCTATCATTCACTAATTCGAAAACCAGTATCAGTCCGGTAAACGCTTCTAAGAACTACAAGAAGCAAAGGTTCTAAAAGAGAAAACATTTTAATAAGAAAACTATTGCTAAAATTTCCTTTAATTAATGTACAAATTAAGCGACAGAAAGAAACCAAGCTGAAACTAATAACGATAAATACAAAACAGAAAACTGCATCGATTGGTGCAATTGCATGTACAATTCATCAAATGGTCATAACTTTACTGAGAGAGTCCTTCCCTATTTAACAAAACCTTGGTCGTTGAACAATGAATCATATACTTTTTCTCCCTAGTGTTCTTCCTCGTTTGCTTTAGTTGTACTGACTTAGCGTAAACGTTTTAACACACATCTAAACTAGTATTCAGTTAACTTTCTGTAGAAAAAATGGATTATTTCAGTAGTTGGCTTTCTCTTATCTGCTTTCATAATTTACTGATAGATGGCCTTCATTGCATGAACACCTTTCTGTGGTTTCACCGTAATGTAGTTAACACATGATTTGGATGACTACTTTATACTATTCTTAATATACTGTGTTTGTGTTAATTCCCCACTCATTTCTCTCTCTCTCTCCCAATTTTCTTGGGTAAGATTGTAAATGTTCACGTACGAATCCCTATTACTGTAATGATACGGTATATTCGGCTACTGACTTTAAGGAATTTAATTTCTGTGACCTCTGTTTTCTTCCTATGATTGTTTTCGCTACTATAAAAGCAATATGGGCATTGACATTCCTTCATAGAAGCTGTGTCGTTTATAATGTTTTGTTATATAGAATTTTCCGTGTCGCATTCATTTGACTAAATTTATTTACTTTTCGAATGAAATATTCTTGAACATGAATTATCTGTACAGTAGCTATCATATCAGCGGGGCCCAAACATTGGAGGGTAGCGACACATTATCTCCTTCCTCATAAATGCGAAAGAACGACGCATTCATGCACCCTTAATGTTTAGATTACCTTATTACAGTTACGGATTAGATGCATGAAAAGAAAGAGATTATAACTAAAATTTTAACTTGCACACTATATGTTTTTTCAATCCAGGCTATATTTCTGAGGTTGTTTTCTAAGATAGGATTTCATAAGAAATTGAACAAAGGGAAAGTTGTAAACAGTCAGTTTGGGTGCAATATTACCAATAGCTCTGAACATTTCTTATCCAGAGGTTTTAGTTTTCAGAGAAGCTAGTGGGTCTATTTAGAAGTTCTTCAATATTTAATTCACTGTCAATACCCCCTCATAAAATAGCCAGTTGAATTCTGTGTGATATTTCGTCGAAGGCAACAGTAAAAAGGTTTACTATTTCCTTTGTTTTTCCAAATCGCATCCCAGGTTTTCAATGCACTTTAATAGAGTATTGCCTGAAAGATTTACACATTTAAACACATTTACTAAATTGGGGTATATTAACACAGTAGCTATTACGAAGCATTATCTAATAAATTTGCTCTTACTAAATAACTTTTTTACCAATAAGTTACGCAAAGCTGTAAGTTACTTTTACATCATTCTTAATATTAGGAGCATAAAAAATTAAGTTAACTTTTTGTGATCCACCTTCACCTGAAAAGTAAAGCTCCGATTAATAATTAATGATTTTAAAGATTAAATTAATACAGTCAAATGCACACACTAACAACTAATACTTGTACCTGACAGAAAATGTTTGCAATATTCATTATTGTGGTATCTAATAAAATGTCTTTCAAATTAAATATTTTGTTATAAGATATAAGACTCAACTTTGTCGTCATTTTGGATACAAAAAAATCTTTCTCCAATTTAACGTGAAATATATATCTTGACATTGTAACCGCTTGTGGTGCCTCAGTAGTAAAAACTGGCGTTAAACACCATTAAAAAAATTGACATTGTAAAACTCAATTCCAACCGTCACTGCTCCAACGCAGATGCCTTTAACTACCTAGGTAGGAGCGGATAAACAATTAATCGATCGAATGTACTTGAGGTTATCTTTAAAGTTATTAATTCTAAAATATCTTATTTATTTTAATTGCTTTTAAAAGTTGTGCTATTTGTGATAAAAAGTATTCGAACAAAGCGTGTAGACGCTCGGTCTGAGAGGTTTTGGTGAAAAAGTGTTATGATAAATTATATATAACATATCAAAGAAAAGATAGCACTAGAGAACTTAAAGTAATACGCAATAATCTGGCAATGTTGGGAAATGTTTGCATTCTTAAATTCTGCTGCTGTAGGATTCGTCAATTTTGCTTTAAACGGATACACTGTCACAAGCAAAGAATAAAAAGACAATATTATTATAAAGTTTTTCATTTCATTATTTATAAATAATTTAATTATATTGTGCTCATAAATTTTGAAACGTACGTTGTTAAGACAAAAATAAGTAGATAAATAAGTAAGCTAGGTTTGCCTCTAAGCGAACATAACATATAAAAATGTTATTTCACTAAATGAGAGGAAGGTCTAGAATGCACCAGAGCCATAAATTACCTTTCTAGGATTTGCATTCCACAAAAGTACTCCGTTCTGATTAAATGGAGGACTCCTTTGAATTTGTCCGCTTTTACGTCTTGAGGCTGGAAACATTGAGACGTATATATGCGAATGCAATAGAAACTAAGCTAAAACATGTTGGTAAAACTACTGCCACTGCATAGCGCGGGAAAGAGGAGCAAAAAGAAACAAACAAGAGGAAGCATGGCCTCTTGCAGTACTTAGCTTGCTTTGCTGTAGGAGCAGCGCGCTTTTGTCGGTGGAATTCCGTAATGGACTCGAAAGCAATTCTATTTTCTCTTTCTCTTCTTTTTCCTGCCGCGGTGCGAAGGAGGAGGGGGGTTGCGAGAGGGATTGGGATTAACTGTGGAAAAATAAATAGGCTTGAAAAGTCAGAGCCTGAATTCCTAACGAGTCAACCACCTAAGTGAAACAATGTTGGCTACCTTTCTTCACTAAATTACTCAACTTTTTAACGTGAGGATCCCAACATGTTAGAGCTACAGGGAAAAATGGACTGTGATCGACAACAGTCATGCACAAACTGAAAGTAGTTTAAATGTATAATAAAAACAGAGTATACCATATATATAACACTTTAATAAGTGCCCCATATTTGCTTTATTACTCGAGGTGACAAGCAGAAAAGCTGCAATTTTCTGTTTGGTGATGTCTTCGTAACGAAGAGAGTGTTCTAGATCAGTAATGGGTTTGTCTACCTCTTGAGGCTTTTCAATTGGACTACCAGTTTTCTCAACATTACAACAGTATGTTCAAGAACCCTTATTGCAGCAATAAAAGCGGCTGACTCTGTTACACAGTCTTCCATAAAATACTCCACGAATATTAACTGTTATAATTTCGTAGTTATGTGTATTACAAAATGTATACCAATAGCATTAGAAAGAAAGGCTCAAAGAATTCCTGTTTTGAATACCGCGGAATGTGTAATTGCCGAAGGACATAATAGATGGCAATACATAAACAAAAACACAGTTTACTGGTTACCGCTCTTTCACTTGTTATTTGTGGCATTGTTGGATTGAAGCATATTGTGTGAAACTGTGTGAATGTTTACATTTCAATTCAGTTTGATTTATGCAGCTATTTAGCGAGCTAATGGCGTTGTAGTTCTGTGCATTTGTATGCAGTCCTAAGAAATCAGTGCTTACACTCGTACCTTGTAGTTAAACATCCCTAAATCCACCGCGTCCAGAGGTTTCAACCTTACAAACTGCAATTAGTGCAAAAGCTGGAGCCTGGTGACTCTGAACATTGCCTTAGAGATATGTTGGAGCGCGTGTGGTATGAGTGGAAATATCGCCTTGATATCTGCTACGTGACACTAGAGCACACATTGTCTGTGGCATAGGTACTAAAAGTTAGCTTTTCTTTCTAATGCTACTAGTTTCATGTAAATGTAACTACCGAGAGCGAGACTATACATGTATATAATCACGAAGTGTTTGTGCGAACACCCTGTATATAAACAGGAGACGGCAAGAATGGTAACTGACAGTCAAGCAGAATCAGGCATTTTATATATATATATATATATATATATATATATATATATATATATATATAAAATGCCTGATTGAAATGAGAGTGTGGGGAAAAAAATTAACACGTAAGATTTAAACCAGGTGGTATACGCGCTTTATGTAAAAATATAGCTGCCATTTCTCTATCTCTGAGTAAACTTTCAGAGCATTGTGTAGGTAACGCATCAGTAAGTGTTAGATTAAAAGCATCATCAAAATCCTTACAGTGAGATAAAGCACGCTGGGCAACCGGCAAGGGAGACTTGGTTTTAACAGAACGTCTATGATTGTTCATGCGTAGCGAAACAACAGTAGAAGTTAAACCAATATAAAATGCTTTGCAAAGCTTACAAGATAACATATATACGACGTTATTGGAAGAACAAGAAGCAAATGAAGAAATGTTAAATACTCTGGATAAATTAGGGCTGTGGAATGAATGGTAAGGCATAATTAGCGCACAGGTTTTACATTTAGGGCGTTGGCAAGGATATGAGCCAGCAAAGGGACGTGGTAAATTCGGAGAGGATAGGTTTCGGCGAAATATACTTTTAAGGTTAGGGGGTGTTCTAAAAGTAAGGCGGGATACAAATTTGGAAAAATCGTTTAAAGATGGGTGCATTAACAAAGTATCGTGACATTCTTTCAAAATAGGTCTGATGCTTTAAATTCCAGGCACGTAAGTAGTAACAAGGTTAATGAAGTTCTTATTAGAAGTTTTAGGTTTGCATTGGAAAGTTTACCGCCACGGGTGGCCGAGGTCGTTAAGGCACGGACTCGTAAGCGGGAGGTCTGCGGTTCGAATCCCGCCAGGACCGTCCTCCCTGACTGGGGTTTTTTCCAGGTTTTCCTCAGTCTTCATAACTGGCAAATGCCGGGGAGGTACCTAAACTTAGGCCTGGAACGCTTCCTTCCTTAAAAAAAAAATATATATATATATATATATCCTTTCCCAATTTATCATTTCATTTCATGTATCATCAGTGTCCACCGCCTGTGGTGCCTCAGTAGTAAAAACGGGCGTTAAACACTACTCAAAAAAAAAAAAATTGGAAAGTTTTGTGCCCTGAAATTATACGGGAATTTAAAAGAGAGAAAAGATAATTTTGGTCTTGGAACTTTTGAGCTAGGTTTTTAATATATTTATCAAGAGATGAAAAGTTGTTACAAAGACGATGACCACGGATTGAAAGAGCAAAAGGAATAGATCTTTGATATGCAAGAGATGACAGCTATCAAAATGAAGATGCTGTTGTAAATTGGTAGGCTTAACGTGCACAGACGTAAGAAAAGAGTCATCACATAAAGAAATATCAAAATCTAGGAATGTAGCAGCTTTGGGAGAGACAGAAGAAGTGAACTTGACTGAAATTTTGGAGTTAAGATTAGTAAGGAACTGATCGAGAGATTCTGAGTCATGAGTCCAAAGCACGAATATATCATCAATATATCTGAGCCATAATAATGGTGCCAAAGGTTCTGACTTAAGCGAGCCATAAAAAGATTAGCATACGAAGGTGCCATTCTTGTGCCCTTCGCAGTACCTTTAATTTGTAGATGATATTTATTATCAAAACTAAACGCATTGCGAGTGAGGACCAGATAAGCAAGATGACAAATGAAAACTGTGGATGGGGTATATGGAGGTACTCGAGAGTCCAAGAAATGTCTAACAGCAGCTAATCCTTCATGATGGGGAATGTTAGTATAGAGTGACGTCACCTCGATAGTGGCCAGAAGTATATCAGAATGTGCCGAAGGGTCAACTTTCTTTAGTAAACTCAAAAAACGGAAGGACTCTTTGATATAGGATGGCCTAGATGTAACAAATGGCTGTAGCCAACAATCTACTAGAGCGGAAATACATTCAATGGGAGAATCATAGCTGGCTACTATCGGGCGGCCTGGACAGTTCTTTTTATGAATTTTAGGGAGAAAATATGGTGGGAGTACGAGGGGCATAAGGAGTGATATCTTGGGGACTAAGTCCTTCAGCAGTACCAGAAGAAGCAATAAAAGAAGCTATTTCTTCATTAAACTTGACTGTAGGGTCGGAAGACCATAGTTCATAATAAGTGACATCTTCAAGCTGTCGGTAAGCTTCAGCGTTGTAAGAAAAAATGTCCTGTAGTACTACTGAGGACCCTTTATCAGCTGGAAGAATAATAATAACTTCAGGATTATTAGATAACCTTTTAAGTGCTGATTTCTCACGTAGTTATCTTTCGGGATAATCTTATCTAGAAATTAAAATCACTAATCGAAGTTAATTTATATATATATATATATAATGGTCTAGCTTCTTGCCATTGAAGAACTCGCAGTAGTTCGAAATATAGCAGTTTCAAGTGTGACTCTTTCTCTGTGTTTTATCTTTATCTACTTTTATTATTAGTGTTAATTTGTTACATTGTTAATAGTGTTTCTTTATTTTTATGTTTCATATATATATATGCAGCAACACCTCTGTATTTGGACACTCCTTTATTTTATATCAGATACCTCATTATATTGGACATCTTTTCTTGGAACCGAACAATTTCTATGCTTTAACATGTACTATATCCTCTATAGTATAAAATGTTTTTAAATCATCTATCAAAGAATATGGGTGCAAAACCCAACCTATCTTAGTATGGTAAACTGCAATACAAGTGTAATCATAACAAAGCTGTAATTCTCAACAGTAACAAGCTGGAAATCGTCAAAGTTTCATAAATATTCTTAAGCATTAATACAAAGCAAGAAAATATACAATTTATTTTTAAATATTTTAAAATAGTTCACATTATCCTACTTAAATTTATAATTTTTAAAATTGTTTGTTGCTAGTACTGGTTTTATTGCTTTGTTTTTCTATTCAGCTTACAGCTACTCTAATAATCTTTATAAAGAAATCTGATGTATATTCCTTGCTACCGAATAATAATAATAATAATAATAATAATAATAATAATAATAATACGATGAAGAATAGTTTTCTGTTAAAATGCTTTGTATGGTCTATGATGACACAGTAAGTAAAACAGACAGGGCATCACAGAGTACAAAAACAGAGCAAATGCAATAGTAAATACAGTGAAGAATGCCTTTAAACTAATTTTGTACTTTGTGCAATATTATTATTATTACATTATTATTATTATTATTATTATTATTATTATTATTTTTAATAATAATACCTTCATCATTAATACTTGTCTAATATTAAAAGAATAACTGAAAAATGTTTTGCGTGTTTTGTGGTATTTACGTTCTCAGATAAAATGATTATACATGAAAAATGCCAGAATAATTGAAAAGGCAGTCATATAATTGCCCTCTAGTGAATTTTTATGCGAGAACATAGTTTTACTTTTATTCTAATGAAATATACACCTCATACAAAAAGCTCCACCGACCTACATAAGAATTTTAATCATTCCTGCAATCCCTCAGGGTGTAAAAATACAATAGCAGAGGGTAATTTTATTATGAAACACTTAGGTATCATATGCTTTCAAATAAAATTTAATTATTGTTCAAGAGATGGGTCAAATAATGTGAGTACTAGAAGGTTTTGGAACAAACTTTATTTATATCTAAATGTTGTGTTTAGATTTTTCTGATTTTTCGCCCCTCACTTCTAGTCCAGCATTGTTTAAAACGGATTATGAGAGTTATCTGTTCATCCCTAATTTGCTATTTGCTCTTACTGTTTAACCGTTCACAAAATAGGAGATTTAACTGTCTTTCACAAAGAACATTGTTAAACACGCGGCGCCATAGCTGAATGATTAGATTGCTTACCTCTCACACAGGCAACCCGATTTCGATCCCAGAGGCCGGCCGCAAGTGGAATTTATAACCGACAAAGCAGTGCTTGGCCAGGCTTTCTCCAAATCTTCCCCTGCCATTTATTTCGTCATTGCTCCATCATCATCTCACCCACATCTTCACCTCCACCACTCCGTGTATTATCAATGTTGGTGGAAGCGCTGCGAACCGCTCCTGTTGGTGTCTTCCTCACCACCCTGACTCGTAGCAAAACATAACGCTAAACAGATAGAAATTTCCTTCCTCCTTGCTTGTTGCTAGCTTGAGGTCAACCCAGCACGCTTATCCCTCACGCCTCACGCTCGTGTGTTGTTGGCAGCACTCGGTTCTAACAACTCGTTCGTCGACAAATGTAAAATAAACAGGTATATTATAATGTAGTCCGCAGTTTCAATATGTGCGCATTTCAAATATCCTCTGCCACCATGTTCACTAACCCTCAAATAGGTTGGCATTAAAACTGACGCTGTTAACCGCAAGAGCAAAATTTATTGTTCTTATTGTCTATTGACACTGTTGTAATGAAGGATTGTATACACAGCATCTACCCATACCATCAACAGGTACATTTATTTGTATGAGCGTCACAACGCCGAACGCATTTTAACTATTAACTAGCCGTGTTAAATTTCAATGTGCAAACATGCGAGGTTAAGTCCATAAGTTTCCGGCCTCACCATTAAGAAGTATGGCCTTCACAAAAACCTTATTTGGTGGTATACCTTATCTGTTAAGTAAATAATGGCAGCTATAACTTCCGCTCCATTGTGTTCAGTTGTTCAGATATAGTTGCATAAAGAAGGCCATGTTTAGAAGATTGTGACATGTTCAAAATGGAGTATCCAGCTGTTATTAAGCTCTTCACAAAAGAACGACTTACTCTAAATGAAATTAAACAGCGATTGGACGGTGTATATGGGAAAGCATTCCCATCATGTTCTACCGTAAAAGAATAGGCCAAACTTTTTCGAATGGGTCGAGAAAGGATTGAGGACGAAGAGCATGCAGATCGGCCCTTGGAGGTACTCACTCCTGAAAACATCGCTCTTGTGGAAGGAGAAATTATTGAAGATGGCGGCTCAAAGTTAATAGCAGCAAGGTTGGGCCTTTCTAAAATAACATTCCTTCGAATTATTGATGAACATTTAAACATGAATAAGGTTAGTGCAAGCTGGGTGCCTAGAATTCTTTCCTCAGTTCAAATGCAGCAACGAGGCATCTGTTGTCAGGCATTTTTGGAGCTCTGCCGTGGCAACGAGAGAAAAGTTCTGCAAACCATTGTTATAGGAGATGAAACTATGGCCCTCTACTATGATCCCTTGTCCAAAAGAGAATCAATGGAATGGCATAATATGGCGAAGCACCACCTCTAAAGGTTAAGGTCACTTAGCCAACCAAGAAGATCATGACCACAATCTTTTGGGACTGCGAAGGAATACTGTTCATTGGCTTCAAGGAGAGGAACACTACAGTAAATGGGGAGTACTATGCTGGCCTACTGCACAGACTACGTACTTGGATCAAAGAGAAAAGGCGAGGAAAGCTGAGTGGTGGTGTGTGCTTTCTTCACGACAACGCGCCTGTGCACACAACTCTTGTTGCAAAGGAAGCTGTGAAGAAATGTGACTTCAAGGAGATCGACCATCCACCCTACACCTCAGATTTGGTTTTTTTTTTAATGATTTATTTATGGACGCTCTTTAACATCTCAGGTCATCAGCGTCCCATTCAACTCAGGGCGTGAAACGCCAACAAATTTTGCTCAGAGGCCTCTCTTTCAGGCTTGAGGTTCTTTTTCGTGCCGCAAATGTACGACACGGGACCCACGGCTTTACTTCCCTTCCGAAGGAAGCCATACTTAGCATTTTTACGCCTGGCCGGGTTCGAACCCGCGATTTGGATTTAGGAGGCAAGTATGGTAACCACTACACCACCAGGACCGACTCAGATCTAGCTCCCAGGGACTATTTCCTCTTCTCAAAACTCAAGAAGGACCTTCGAGGAAGGAAATTTAAGTGTGACGATGAAGTGATGGATTATGTTTATGCCCATTTTGCAGACAAAAATTCTGACTATTTGGGGGAGGGAATTGAAATGTTAATTCAAAGATGTGAGAAATGTATTGCAATAAGGGGTAAATATATTGAAAAGTGAAATATAGTTTTTGCCTTTATCATACCTAGAAAACGGCTAGGCCGTGAACTTATGGATCTACCCTTGTACTAATCAGAATGATTGAGGAGCATTAAGCGCCCAAACGTTAATCTGAAAACAAGCCAACACAAGAAAAATACAATTTCAAAATCTCTCTCTTAAAAATACTTCAATTACGAAATATACGACGGCTTTGTCACTGTGAAGATTAAGACATTTGTCATATCGATAGAGAGCTTTTTAATACCCACTTTATAGAAGTTGCTGCCAGCGTATGAAGATAGTTCTTTGGGGGGGGGATCCAGAGTGCACAAAGTTTTCGATAGCCAAGGTGTTCTGTAACAACTGTGTACAGAGCTGACTTGAAATGTCCGGAAATTCCACAGACGCTGATGGCAAATCTCCGTCTCTCTCCAACCACTTGATCAACTTGCTAAACAAGGTCTTCACTAGTGATAGACCTGCGTCCTTGTCCACCTTCATCATGAACATCAGTTCGGTCTTCTTTAAATTTCCTATACCCTTCACGCACACCACCCTCACCGATACAGTTTGCACCATAAACACGGCTCATTTTGTAATGAATTTCTGCTGCACCGCTCCCTTCAGCCTGTAGAAAACGAATGACGCTTCACAACTTGCACTTGGCAGACAATCATGCCGGCCATGTTGAAGTATCTGTAGCGGCCTTGGCGGACGTTATGGTGGGGTAATAGCTCAGTAGACAGTGCGCAGATCCGCCTCCTTATGCTTGTCTAGTCACGTAGTAAAGCGATTGGAGGTTGAAAAAAAAATAGTCCTCGTATTTACAGCTGCTTCTTATTTTGCTCAATCACAGCGATTCAAGTTTTGGGCGTCTTGTGAGTAGCCTTCAATGCTGTAACTGATTCCTTGGCTCCTCTTATTAAACATCTTAAAGTCTAATGATAAATGCTTCTTTCAATTTGGGTAACAAATCACAAGCTCATAGCGGAAGTATAAGATACAAACTTCGTGTAAAACATTACCTACCTGATTTACTTAGATATTCTCATTGCAAGTTTTCTTTTCTGATATATGATCGATATCTAGTCTCTCTATACGATCTACTTGTACCATTTTCTTCTTCCATTTGAAACGTTAGAGACAACGTAGTCTCTAAATGTTACCCAAATCTTCCTAACTGAAGTCGGGCTCACAACTGATGCGAAATCAGAATGATTGCATTATCCTAATGGCTACGCATGCGCATTGTGCAGAACTTGAAATGAAATACCTCTTCAACACTTAAAACTGAGAACTCAACATAAAATGAATGGCTACAATCAATTTCGCATAATTTTCTTATTCTGTGGAGCTACAACCCAGCTCGGGTCATGGCCTGCCGCAGCGACTTCTGCTTCCCCTATATCCGTCTTAAGAACAGAACAAGAAGAATAAAAGTGCATGAGAGTGTTAACATTTGGAAACAGGACACTAGAGCAGCACGTTGCCTTACTGACATCCAGTATCCCTCTTCTGTAAATCGCACGCCCAGTTTATGTGTATAGATTTTGTCGCGGCGTTTTCATTAAGGCTTTAAATACAGAATTCATTTAAATATTTTCCCTTCTTTTAAGACAAGCTTGTATAATAATTCCTTTATTTTTTTCTGTTTCTGTATTTAAAATAATGAATCCAATGAAGGAATGGAGAAAACAGAAACTATTTTCAGAGAGAGGGAGTGTAAGGTAAATACATTTAATAAAAATTCTATTTCATTACATAAAATAGAATGGAACAATATAATCTCCATATTAATGATGTACTTTACATAAAGTGGTCCACACACGCCGAAATCAATTTTCCAAACTAAAATCACAATGGAGGAAAGTTCTCCTGACAGTCGCTAATAATTGATGTTAATTTGAGATCAACCAATCATGTAACTATTCAACTCCTTCTAGCGCCAATAGTGGCCTGGCGGAGGTGCTGTTTCGTGCTACCGGAAATACCTTATCAGTATCACCTCGCTGCTCTTTACGATTGATAGAGGACAGTATTGCAAAGAAGCACGTGATCAGTACACCTGTTGCCTGTCACGTGGCTTTCGAGATAAAGAACGCCAACTCACCATCAGGCAGCTCTTCAATTATCCTCACGAGATTAGGTAGACCCCGTTCCAGACCTCCCTAACTTAGAAAAATGTGCAAGCGGTAGCGGTAATCGAACCAGGTCCCTCCCGACAAGCAGTCAGCAAAGCTAACCACGAGACCAAGGAGGCGATCTCGCCTAATTTTGACCTGTTACATAATTAAGGATTATACATTTTGTGCAGAAAATGCTTCAGAATAAAACACACGCTTAATACTTGTACACCAGACTCTGGATATGACAAATCTTCTTAATCAAAGGAAAATGTCCTATGTCTATCGGGGAATCGAACCCGGAACCGTAAACATAGCAGTAAAATACTCTACCGGCTGCACTTCGAGTGTAAGTAAGCCTGATTTAAAATCCATTTAGATTTAATGCACGTCATTTAATTCTTTGAAATCAACATAGCTCTTTTAAAAGGGGCAGAGAGAGAGAGAGAGAGAGAGAGAGGAGAGAATGAACTACAACTCGCTGCATTTATATCATGAATTATTCCAATAGAAAAAATAAACTTAGTAACGAAACTCCTACAGAAGTGCAGAAGTTTAAAGAAGGGACGTAAGTCATCAAATGGAACTTGGTAGTTGTCATTTGCGTGTATGTATTATAATATTTTATGCCCTAATATGGAAATTTGTAAGTACAGATTTTGAGTTCGCTATCTCAAATTACTTATCCAATTCCCCTTTATAAAGACTGAAAATACTTCAATGTTACTCACTAGCATCCTGTAATGAGGTGGCTTCAATAAAACAAACTGATTTATATGAGCAGAATACATTTTATTATAACTTAACCCCTGCTCTTACAAAATACATTCTTCTAAAAGTAGTCACTGCAAAGACAGCGGTCCCAAAGGCCAGCAAATCTCTCTGGTTACCGCGTCTTCTCAACACCACACATTCTGAAGAACGAAACTTAATTCGTGGCGATGATTATAATGCAAAACGACAGGTGGAGCACGAAAAGGTGTAGATATGTCTTGCTATACTTTTGCAGAACCGCTCTTACAACCCTGGTCGCTGCATCTCTTCCGGCTTCTGAAAGAGATGCAGAACCGCTCTTACAACCCTGGTCGCTGCATCTCTTCCGGCTTCTGAAAGAGGCTTTAACTCCCTCAAGAGGATCTTCATGAGGTGGAACAGAGTTGGACTTTAGCCAACCAACTTTTTTTTAACGTACAGATAAACTTGCTGGTCGCTATCTAAACTGCAAACAGTGCGATCCAGTACTTTAGATTCACTAGCTACGTAGCATACATTAGGTTTGTCCGGAAAATATCTAGATATTTATATAAAACAAGGCAACTTTAGCCCTGTTTATACTATATATCTTGAGACCCCACTTTTATCCAAATACATTCTAAGGTGGGTTTTTTTTTTTTTTTTTTTTTTTTTCCCCTTTGCGGGACCGCTCCACGTGAAGTTTTCGTTTCTTTCCCACGTTGAAAGCCGGCTGGGGGAGCCGGAGGGGAGGTCAGTACAAGTTTAAATCTAGGAAACTACGGACGTGTTCTTGTGTGTTGTGTGGCAGTGTATTAAGTATTCATTAGGCACCATATCAGTGTATTAATTACGTTAATGTGACCCAATCCAGGTATTCTATTCCATAATGAGTATTTTTTTTTACAATTTGTACGTGCGTGCGAAATCGGCTCATGATTGGATTGTTTTAGTCGCAGTTTGATTCACAGACTGGTAAATAAATTCGCGAAACGGGAAATATTCTTCATAAAAAAGTACACAAATATATACAGTACTCACAGAAGATGGATAACATCGTACATGCTCTAGAACGACCCTCTAAAAAATCACTTCGGCGTCTTTCTCAGCAAACGGGAATTTCTTCAATTCGAAAGGCTATAAAGCTACTGAAGTTAAAATTACTATAGTGAAAGAACTTAAACCGGGTGACCCTGCATCCACGAATAGATTTTATTAATGGTTAAGTTTACTCTAATCCAATTTTATGGACCAATCTTGTTTCCACCTAATGTTAATTCGCAAAACAGCCGATAATAAAGTTGGGTATAAACCTAACCTGCTTCACGGGAATCCCTTGCATGATCAAAAGATAGCAATGTGGCGCGTCATTAGCTGCGAGAGAATAATAGGCCTGTTTCTGTTTTATTTAAAAAAGTATAGTGATAGGTATGTGCAGAATATTAGGCAACCCTGTGCGTGAGGGAAAGTAGGTTTGCGACTTTTCAACAGGAACTTGCAACGGCACATACAGCCAATGTCTCCTTGCATGCAATTTATGAAATATTGGACGACAAAGTCATCATCAACAGCATCACTGGCCTCCTCAGTCCCCTGATTTTACATCCTTCTTTTTTTTTTTTTTTTTTTTTTTATCTCTGAGAGTATTAAAGGAAAAAGTAAGACAAATCTACACACATTAGATGAACTGAAAAATAACATTCGTGAGGAATTTTCTTGCATTTCTCATCAGAGGGAATTGCAAGGAGCAATGGTTTATTTCATAAGTCGTATGGAAAATGAAGAGAGGCATTTCCAGCATTTTCTTGCTTGATAATTTTTTTTAATAGTGCTTAACGCTCGTTTTTACTACTGAGGCACCACAAGCGTTTGATAATTGCGAGTAAATATACTTTTTTAAGTGTTTTAGTGTATAGCTGCGGAATTTCTGACTCCCGTTCACCGTGTTACCAGCTTGAACCGACCGACCAGCCGTTACGCGTGGAGCGGTCCCGTGAAGGAAAAATCACCCATTACCTCCCAATAAAAGCTACAACCATTATCAGTTGTCCCGTCGGATTTTGCTAAATTTCACTCTCCCCTTTTTTCAGTGCAGGAACTCAAAGTCCTAGGAAGTCAAATCGGGATTCTTAGAAACCCAGGGACCTAGGTAATGCGATATTTTCACAAAATTTGTGAAACACGAGGACGTTTCATTGCCCACTGAGTAGCCTGAAGAAAAAAAACTATTTTTAAGCAAGTCCAGTAATATCCCCTCTAGCTGCATCAAAGACAACGAGCAATTAAAGAGATTTTAAAACTTACTGTATTATTTGTGGACAGGCCTCATAAATGCTCATAAATTTAAAATTTGCTAGTTAAAGACCGCGTTGAAATTTTTAATGTCATATTCTAGATGATATTTAACAGTGCTTTGTTTACGACCGAGGTTCCACCTTTGAGGAATCTCAACATGTACCGATAAGTGGACAATGAAGCACAGAATGTTACAGTGGCTACCACATTTATATGAATGGTATAATTGTTTTCTTTTTGCATGTATATATTTCCCGTTAAAAAAGAAGATATTACATGGGCTAGCTCTCGGCGGCAGACCAGTGTATTACAGTCAAAACGGCCGTGTTTATCGGTGTGTTGTGTTGCTTCACTCCTCACCATCAGTGTCGCAGTAAATTTCAGCAAAGCGTTCCTGGGTCTGCTCCATGTACAGTTCATTAAACTATTAAATACATCACGTTTTACCAGGATGCTACTATCCTCTTAGCCCAACAGGTGAGTACTAGGTATAAACCAAAAAATTCTCTACAAAATTACTAAAACTTTGTTCATACAGATTATAACCTTACATTCCAGGCTATAGCCATTTTAGAACTCGTGTCCTCATTCTACAAATGACCTGGTTTTAGAACCTCATCGAGATAAGTCAAAATGTAAAATTTTTCAAAAAAAAATTGAACCGAGAAGAAATGATGGTATGGTATATCCTACAAAATAACTCATGAAACCCATGTAAAAGTAAGGGAATGTTAAGTTTATTTTTAAACATGTCATTAGCAGCAATGTAACAAGTAAACTTTTCACATTTGCAGTTCCTGCAGTTACAACACCAGTACAGTGCACAGGAAAAGGCGCAATCTGACTTGACTTCTCGGGTTGTAGTTTTAACGGCTGATAGAGATGAATCTCACATCCATATGGCGTTCAGTGAACGAGTCACAATCACTGGATCCTTTGTATAACTGAATCACAAATCTTCCATTCATTATAAACGAAGTGTTATTTAAAGAGGACGCTATTTAACATCTTTGGCCAATACCGTGAAACGACCGACAAATTTTGCTCAGAGGCCTCTTTTTCCAGGCTTGAGGTTCTTTGACATGGTGTAAATCTATGACACGGGATCAACAGTTTCCGGAAGAAGCCATACTTAGTATTTTATGTTCTAAAAACCATCGACTCTGCGACGAAGCAAGTGGCTAATCACTAGACCACCAGGACCGACATATAAACGAATCGATTAAATCTAGTATGCTTGATAGGAAATACCAAAGATTGCACAACGGGCATTCGTTAAGGAAAAACAGTATCTATTATTCATAAATATGTCGTAATGTAATGGTTAGTCTTTAGGATTTATATACTTTTTCCTGTACACTTCTTCGTTATTTAAGTTGCCTTGAACGTTCTGGTTTCGATGAACATTCCTTACTAATATGATCATCAATATCTGCCAGGCAATATTATTTATGAAATTTAATAGAGAAAAACATGTGTGATAATATGATTATTAGATTTAATATGATATGTTTTTATAGCTTTTTATATTATAATATGACGTAGACATATTTAAAAAGTATTTAAAGCTGCAACTCTTATTAACACACTTCATAAAATTATTGAGTATCGTGTTTTAAAATGGAAATCGATCGAAGAAACGAGAGGAAAAATTTGGCACCAAAAGGATCTCAAAGGAATAAAGTAAATAAAAAATAAAGAACTACATAAGAGGATGACGATATTAAAAAAAGAGAAAGAAAGAAAAATAAAACTTGGTTGGTGAGTGGAATTCCTGAAAATTCTAGTTTGCATTACTGGAGAAAAAAAGACAGAAAGAAAAAAAAAAAAATAATAATAAATCTAGAATAACGTTATTTTTATTTATTTATTTATTTATTTATTTATTTTTTTTGACAAACCAAGTACTACAATATAATTTTCAGGATAAATAAATTTCTCATGAAAACAACTTGAATTAAATATTATTTTTCAAAATAGACAAAGCTTTACAGTAAACACAAAAAGTTAATAAAATTGATGAATAACATAACTCTTTCTTGAATAAGAAGAAATAATTCTTCTTTCCTACAGGTTTTGAGACATATTATTGTCTTGCCATACTAGGGGCCACGTATCTTAAATTCGTTTAGGTTTTCCAATCACTGTATACGGTAACCTCACAATGGGGTTTTTAAAAGTGCAACAAACATTTGACTATCGAAATTAAACTTAATCCTGAAAGATCGTATATTTCTGGGACCCTTAATAAACACTACATTAATGTTTGAGTTATAGAACTCAACGCTAAGGTGGCTTGTTCTTGCTACCTGACTGATATTCTCGGTAAGCAAATTATGAGCTTTCCGCCCGCACACGGACCCACCAGCTGCGAAGACGAGGGCCACGCATCATCAGTCTGTTGAAACCGCACATATGCAGTGTGCTAAGAAAGAAGAATCAAATGCGATGGCTCAAATGCTCAAAGTGTCAATGCGAGTAATAGAGAAATTATTGACGATAGCATTATTAGAATGAACATTCGGCCTGCATACTCTACTCCCCCGATCCAAGATCTACTACTACCATTACCACTACCACTACCACTACCACTACCACTACCACTACCACTACCACTACTACTACTACTACTACTACTAGACCCTAAACTCCACTACTCAGACCCTAATGTAGGAAAAAATGGCAGTAGTCGTCGCCCTACTATTGTCAATAGCAAACACGAAACTTATGTTAACAAGATGGCATTATTTGTTATATATGACAGTTTTTTTAAGCAACCATCCCTATATTTAATTAGAATGATTATGCAAGTAATTTTATGTAACTTCCTTATTATATTCATGAGTGTAATGTTATTTTGTTTCCTGTACAAGTGTTCAATTATTGTGCGTGTTTTTTTTTTTTTTTTTTTTTTTTTTTTTTTTTTTTTTGCAAGAAAGCAGAAAGCTACCCCTGCCATAAAATCTTACCTGGGAATTTCTGTTGCCTATTGTAACAATATATGTAAAGATGATGCAAGCAAACGGATGTTTTCTGGAGAAATTTCTAAAGGAGACTCCTTGAGTTATTTGTTTATTTGTATACTGTCAGGAAATTGTAAAGTATGGAAAACGTAATAAAGCAATAAACACATGGGGGTGAAAGACAAAGGAATAACCTCGAAGGGAGATCCTAACGGTTCCAATTATTACATAAGAGATGTGGGTTGCATGTAAGCAGTCACATTAACCATCTGACAAATAATATAGCAGAGAAAAAAAATGGAGGGTACAGATTACCCAATAGAGATGCGAGTATGGGTGAAAACATTCTAGATCTTTCTAAAAACATATTTCAAAGAAAAAAGATAGCTTCGTGATAATGGCAGACTGCCATGCTTATTTAGTCTTGCAATTTTGCCGCAAAGGGGTAGTCCATATACATATTCTATCAATTCAGTTGGTTGGAAAAATGGACAGTCGATCCACACTCTCCGTTCAACTCTCAGTTCATTTCAATTATGGAAAGCTGTAGTCAGTTTTGCAAGAGTATTCAGTGTGGGGCATTATCAGAGTGGAAGATAGGCATGGTGAGTTCAGTTCCGTTCAGTGGAAGAGCTTTATTAGTTACGTTCAGATGCTTCTGAGGATTAGCTCATTCTTTATCAAATTAAGAAACGTCAGAGTTTGTCATAGTACGAAAGTGACAATATTCTTCAGAAAATAACGGCAGTACATTTTATGCGAAATGATTAATGAACAATAAATTGTGTTTCACCTCCCATAACCAGAAAGTTTATCAATCTCCACATACTCCTTCCCCTATGGCTAGAGGACCATAAAAATATCCAGCAGCAGAGTCTCAACAGCCATCGCAAAACTGTAGGTCAGCGGAAGCCATTGTCGGAGAGGGAGAAATAACATTACCCCTTAGATTCCATATAACCTATCAAATTAATTTCTTTTTCCAAATCCTTCCCTCCACCCCACATGTATTAATTAACACATTCTCTTTCCTTATTTAAAAACCGCTGCACATTAGAAAATAAGAATATGATGGTTTTTAAGAATATGAAATGGTTTACAAACAGTATTTCCCTTATGTAGACGAAATAATATGAATTAGGCTTACATAACATCGTCCATCTACAAAAAAAAAAAAAAAAAATGGTTAATGAATTACTGCCTATTACCATTGCAATGCAATTTTTTTAATGGTGATTAACGCCTGTTTTTACCACTTAGGCACCACAGGTGGTGGACACTGGTGATACATGAAATGAAATGATAATTGGGAAAGAATTTTATTTTAAAGGAAGGAAACGTTCCAGGCCTAAATTCAGGGTACCTCCCCTGCATTTTCCATTTAATACGACTGAGGAAAACCTGGAAAAAAACTCAGTCAGGGAGGAAGGTCCTGGCGAAATTCGAACCCCAGATCTCCCGCTCACGAGTTCGCGCCTTAACGACCTTGGCCACCCATGGCGGTGCATTAAGTAATGAAATTATGGTGATGATAATAATATTAAGAACAACAACAACAATAATAATAATCATAGGACCAATAATACGCGTTTTTTCATTAGTGTAACAGGCATAAAACTTGTTTTAAGCAAATTTTCTGCAGTGCAAAATTATTGGATCAGATTGTAAAGTTATAGAAGTCTAAAATTGTAAGGCCGGTATATCTAATGCTCTGTCCAAGTAGAACAAACAGTTTCAACTAAACTACTGGAAGAGAAAATGTAATGCAAAATACAATTTACCTTATATGTGTAAGAAGTTGCAACCCATATCAAGAGCTCTGGTAAATGTAATTTGATTTGAATAAGAAATCTTCGATTTTTCTAAAACAAATTTTATTTCGCAAGCTTTCTCTATATCCAAAGCATGATCTAGTAGAAAACTTTCCTTAACAACATTTAATGAAGTCACTCTTTCAATGGGCGAAATATAATTATTATTAATGTAATTATCAAAGTTACTCCATATGTCACATTTTAACTCCTTACTTCCACGCACTGCAGATAGAACTGAACTTCTTCACAGGCAAGCACACATCTTTAATAAATGCACCAACTTCCTAATTACTCCACATCTTAAAGGTAATCGACAAAGATGGGATAGCACCATATTTATCATCATCTCTTTTAATGAAAAGAACACAGTCTCGTTTGGCAATAATTATAATCGAGTGTTCCTGTCTTTCTTAGCCACACTTGCAAACGAGTCGAAACATGTTATTACGTTCTGCTCACACCATTCATTAAAACTCTCTTCATCTCGCTACAAACTCTGCTTCATAGGTTCTTCCCGGTCTTTCCTTTCATTGCCAAACCTCACTGGCACATATGATCATATTTTAGGGAAAAAATGCACAGGGAAAAAAGTCCTCTCTATCCACAAATTTTGGCACTAAATGTTTAACACTCATACAATTTTATTATTAACTTCAAAATTTGCACCGTGTATACTCTTTATCCACTTCTCCTTTAATGGTGTTCTTTAGGAAATTTAAGTACGTGGTGCATTGCCGTAATTAAAAACACAATCGAGCATACAGCAAGAGCGACCCATGATGTACTAAACACTATCTATTACACAAGTTTCTGGTGTAATTAATTTCACTAAATAATTATTAACGTTAAAGAAAACAAAAAAGAACTAATACGCTTTTGTTGATATACTTCCAACTATAACCGTAACAGCAACGAATCAAATAAACAAACCCATATATTTTAATATCAGCAACGTGCCGCCAAGTTTTGTACTAACGATACCCGCATTATGGTCTTAGCCCTGTGACTATTTTCTCGGGGTTCAATTAATGATAAAGTGCATATGACAAATTCCCACACCTTAGAGGAACTAAAGGTGAGCATTCGCCAGGAAATAAATGCATTAGTCGATATCAGAAATGTTTGGAAAATGAAAGAAAGCAAGCAGTTCCAACATCTCCTTGGGTGACTGCATGTGTTGTAAGTTTTTCTTCTTTGTAATATTATTAGCCAGTGCCTCCGGCATTGAAGTCTTGCTTGTCGTGTTGTAAGATGTGAGTAAAGACTGCGCAGACCATGCAGCCCTCCGTCGTGCCCGGGAAACTCTTAACATGCTTACCGATACTTCAACAGTAGTCATGAGCCATGACGAGGACTGTGCCATTGCGTTAAAAAAAAGTTTTCTACGTGACATATAAGTACGTCGAAAACATAAAGTAGGTAAGCGCTAGAAAAATAAAAGAAAGCGCGGTTTTTGCAAACACTGTTGTTATTTGTATGACAAGAAACAAAAATCTATTTTCCTTAGGAATGTTATGTCCACCTGACTTTTATTTATTTATTGGGGCATTTCAAACTGCTCACTGTTACATCTAAATCATAACTGCATAATTGCAGTATGGAAGTATCGCGTTTGTCCGCTCGCGGAAAATGCTGTATATTCTTGACTAACATCGACCTAAGAGCAATGATGAAGCTGATAAACTGCCTTCTCAAAGATATAATTTCAGGACTTCATCCAGTAAGTAAAGAAGCAATTTTTACAGTTGAACTATGAATGAAACTTCGTCTACCTAATGATCATAAGAACCTCTTGTCATATGTACAAAAAAGAGAAAATCAGTCACTAAACATCTGCAATCTTGCTACCAATGTGTAGCAGGGATTGAAACTGAAGGAGAAATGTCATCAATTAATGGAAGAATTCAGTTAGTAATCGGAAATAACTAGTTATTAATAGTATAGAGAAAAATCTGTACACTTTTGAAGAAAGAGATCAGATCACCACGAACACTCTTGTACTTCGTCATAAGGAATTGTCAGAATTGGCGTTGAGGTTGTTTCACATTTTTTCTAGTTGGTGCTTTGTCCATAATATCTAAAGAAAGCGACTCAGCTCTGGATGTTCTAAGAAACAGCTTCAAATATACCACATACTTAAGTTAAAAGATCCTATCAGTGATAAATGTTTGTGTGAACGTGCACCTGGTAATTCATATACACGTGTGTGTGTCTGTGTTTCAATAATACCGTTTTCCGACTTTGTTTAAATAAACACTGTTTTATGCACATGAGCGTCTAATTCAGCAAACATTAATTGGTCACCTGCAAAGGAGTCAGCTAATTTATTTATTTAATTATTCTGGCATATCTAAGGCCATTATGCCTTTTCTTCCGCTCTATAATAATAATAATAATAATAATAATAATAATAATAATAATAACACAAGCATAACAATGATAAACTGTTAACAATACTAGAAAGAGTTATGATAGTAATAACAATATTAAGGATTATATATATATATATATTTAATCCCTCTCTCTCTCTCTCTCTCTCTCTCTCTATATATATATATATAGAGAGAGAGAGAGAGAGGTGGTTAAGGAGCCTAACTCTAGGTTTCTGATAATATTATAACATTTCTTATTAAATGCTCTGATGTCCTATGGCAATGCATTCCAGAGACGGAGCAATAGTACGTGTTGGGTTTCAGAACGTTTTGGGTTAAGGTTTTGAGAGGAAGGTAGATGTTTAAAACAAGAAGCTAGATAAAATGGTGTGGATCACTTTGAAAAGCAGTGTGAGACAATAAATATTTCTCGGGCGGAACGAGAGAGCACAAACCGCAGTTAAATTTTAAATAATTTTTAACAAGTTGTCAGTATAAAAATTAAATTATGTAGTCTTACTCTTTGATTTCTTCACATAAAATACTACAATGTTATCTTAAAGGGATCAATTAATAAAATTGTCAAAAATGCAACTTTTCAAAATTTGTATTTGTTTTGTTTTATGATGCTTAAATTATAAGTTGTCAAATGTTTACTTCTAAACTATCAGAAAGGGGCCAACAAATAATTTAAATGATCATTGTGACGCTCCTAAATTTACAGCAAGAGACTGAAGTTTAACAAAATTTTTGTATTATTTATTGAATGCAAAAGATACAGAAGGTGGAATACGTTTACTGTTTCCTGAGTTAATCTAGAAAGTAGCTGTGTTTACATTTATATTAAAGTGTATTAATCTTAAAAACAGTAAAATAAATTTGTATATGTGGAAGATTATTGAAATTGTATACTAATTTTCAAATGAAAAAATTGGATGGTATAAACAATAGACTGACAAAGAACACAATGAAGGAAACCCAAAGCTGTTATGGAATGGCTATAAGGGATTAAAGTTGAACAAGAAATGAGAAAAACAATCTGAGTCATTTACTTACACATCTTATCTAGCGATGAAAACTTTGTGCAGGAAGCTGTGCAAACCCAAAAAGATACAACCATAAAGCTGTCATGAATGCCATAAAGCCACTATAAGATCCAGAACGTTTGTCAAAATACACTCAAGCAAAACTGTTTAATATTGAAGCAATGCTCCAAGACCACATCTGCTGCAGTATTGCTTAATAATGAATGCTGATTGTATTGGATAAGCTCAACTTCATTCCAGGATGCACATGAACAGTCACTGAAGCATATTCATGAAAAAAAGCATCATCGCTGCTGATGAAGTATTCAAAATATATCCCAGTTTGCCGAGAGAACCAGAAGAGCCAACAGAACTTCAAATGATAGCAGGAGAGCTTCAGGGTTTCTAAGAATCAGCGTTTATCATCCTAAATACACTTCATTTTCCGAAAGTACCTTGTTTTACGGTACATATACCACATTTTTTTTGGAAACTATCCCATGAAAATTCCTGAAATTTTACAAGTTTGTATATCTATGTAAAGCGATATTTCTAATCTGAATATATTTCAAAAAACAATACTGTACATTGTTGAGAAATGCTGTAGATTTAGATAAATTAGTTTAAGAAATTATTTTGACTTAACCTAATGCACACATACTTAAAAATCCTTACATGGAATTATTGTTATGTTTGTATATAAAGAGTATACAAACTTTCATACCATTATCTTTGAAATTTTGTTAAAAAGGTACATAAATATTTGAACATTAAAAATGTTTGAATAATTGTTCACTAAAGCGCTTGTTTAATTTTCCTGAAAATTGTGATGTATGCTCCTCATATTGATGTGCACCATAACCAAATTTCAAAGGTTTACAATAAATACTAAAGAAGTTACGCAATTTTTAGAAAAGTACTACATTTTTATTGACCCTTCCCCTTAAGTACAAAAAGGGGGGGAGGAGAATGTTATAAAATGTTATTGAAATATCACAAATGGCAATTACAAAAACATGGGGAAATAAGATTGATTCTGTGAAGAGTAGGAAACGAAGATAAAGGCAGAAATAAATGAAAGTGAAACGCGCATAGCTACGAAGAAAGGGAATGGAAAAAAGGCAACAGTACCGCCACAACCAGTTGCAATTTCCAAGAAGAAAACAATCGAAGAATAAGCAGGCATCCGACCTCGTGCTGCATCCGTAACTTCAGTGGCATTGTCCTGACGTGGATCTACCCAACGCCTTCACTGTTTACCAGCTTCATAATTCCTTAAACTATTACAAACCCACTGATATACTTGTTTTAATAGTTTTTTATTGCCACTTGCTTCTTTTTTCGTCTTACTATTTGTCCTTGGATGATTCCCTTACAACATTTTCTGTTTAGACATGAAAATCTGGAAGCAAAGGCTTTTCTTGCAGAATATCTTTCCACGTATTGTGTTAAATAAGTACTTTGAATTTTCAGTTGTGAAATACTCAACAATTACATGCAGTGTTGTCAGCTAGATAAATTAGTACTTACATGAAATGGGTCGTTAGACCTAATTTTTCCGCTGTTTTTTAAGCAATTGGTTTTACGATATTTTTGCATTTTAAGTGTCACATTTTGTTTCTTGCACTCTCAATGTCGCCCTTTTCCCGGTCCAGTGTCCACAAAAACATAATGTACAGTCGCTAGTATTTATTGATTTTAATAGTTTGTTTTAATTCATATTGATTTTAGTGGTTGAAATACTATTTGGTAATCAGAATGAATGTCTTGACAACGGACTTGTTTAGAAATAAAGTTCAAAGAAGTCCTTGAGTTGATCTGGGTGTTTCTCTTTTCCATGAATTAGGGATCGGTATGCAAGTGGGAAAGGAAAACAAGGTGCTCTTCGCTGAGGTTGTCCAGTGTCTTCTTTGTGCACTTTGAAGTTTGCCGCAGACAAATTGTCCAGTCTTATGTGTATGACATGGTATTCCAAAGCTTTTATGACTGTATACCTTGTTAATTGGGATGTTTATGAAACTGTGGCTGCATCAGGTTGTGCTGGTTGGCAAGTAGCTAAAGAATCTTTGCGCCTAGTTAGACCACATTTCGATTCAGGAGTATCTGCTTTGTATCTCATTGCTAACGGAGCGTGCCTTTGATTTTTTGAGTTAATTAAAATGTTTTGTTATTTCTATATATGTTTGTACGGTAAACCTGTACCTATAATGTACCTTAAAAATAGAGGCCGCTTCTCAAGTCTTATTGTTAAGGACAACAGTGCAGATAAAACAATTTACAGAGTTATTTTCCTAACACATGTCTTCAAGAAATTATTCCCATATATGAAAATGAAGATTTGTAAATGCAAAACGTTAAGAAATTAACAAATGAATAATTTCTGTAGAAGTAGTTAGCAAAATTCCCGAAAAGTATAAACACCCGGTTGTCCAGCTCCTTCCTGCTAATCCCGGGTTGTATCCCTATCATGGGGATTTTTCCGTCAAGGGCGAACAATTCCTGGTTATTTTAGAGATGTTAAATTTAAGATCTTCCTCAGCAGGCATAATCATAATCACCTCCATTCTGTGTCAGTCCTGGTAATCTAGTAGCAACCATACTTGTCTCGTAGACCCAAGAGAGTGACTTCAATCTTGAAGAGAGTCGGTGGATTTTTTCGAGCGCATGGCCGAAGGAAAGTAAAGCCGTGGGTCCAGTGTCGTAGATTTACGACATGTAAAACAATCTCAAGCTGAAAGAAGAGGCCTCTAAGCAAAATTTATCGGTCATTTCATGCTCTGAATTGAATGGGACGCTGATGAATGCTAAAGAGCGTCTGTAAATAAACAAATACATTTAAAAGATTTCCATTCTGTGAAGAAACTCCGTGAAATGGAAGTTTGTGGTGACCCTAGAAGATAGAGAAAAAAAAAAACTTAAAGAAAGCATGGAAAACATTCCTATCTATATATACAGAGTCATCACTTTAACCAGGCTCGCTTTCAGTGGCAACATAGCCGCAGCACAGACCGTCTTCAGTCTCCGCACTGTCAGCGGACTGACGCGCCACATTCTTTCATGTAAGGGACTTGTGTTGCCCAGGACTGTTTTTTCTGTTAACTCGTTCATACACTCCTTGCCACTGTGACACTAATTGCGGCTTTATTATGTTCACTCCATACACTTAATTGAAAAACCTGGTGCAAAACTTCATTCTCCTCTGCGAATATGGCCGACGTTTCAGTAATTTTGTCGCTTTATATTCTGACCCTTAGCTGACTCTGCTTGCTTGCGAACTTACAAAATTTCCGTGGCGAACGTTCTAATTGATAACCTTAAGTTTTTTCTACGTTAAAGCGTGATGTCTTGATTTTCTTTCCTATCCAATCCGATCCTATAGTTTTGAATTTATTGCGGACATTTTATGTCTCTTGGGCGGATCATTTTCAGGAAAGTCTTTCCTGAACACACGCAGACATGTTTTATAACATTGTAACAAATGAAAAGGTTTTGTTCTGTAGTAAACTGCAATGACTCAGGTACTCAAGCTGAACAGCACCATACACCCTGCCCCACTGCCTTGTACTTGGGGCGTTCAATACACCCCCTCCTCCATAACTCGAAAAAGTAGCAGTTTGAAATGTGTGTCCGTATATGCGTCAAGATAGACTATAGTACCGCCTATTTTAAAAAAATAGTGTTGCTTCGCCCCACAGTTGAGCATAGTAACGTCATTTGCTGCGGCGTGCTATTGAGCTCGTGGACAACACGGAAGCAGAAATCATGAACAACGGTGTACTGTGTGTTTTCAGTGGAGAGGGGTGGATGCTTCGGACAAAGTCGCAATTTCGTGGGAGATCGCAGTTCAAAGACGGCAGGGATTGTGCCGAAAAACGCAAAAGCACTGGGAGTTCAGCAACAGCATGTGAAGGCATATCCTAAGCTGTATCTGATTTAATTACGCAGAACAGGCTAATCACTTTTGATAAATTACAGAAGGAAACAGGTCTTTCACAGGGAACCCTTCACACCATCATCCATGAGGACTTGAAGATGAGAAAGATGGGTGCCTTATTCCTTCACTATCGCGGAGAAACAGAAGCGAATGAAAAGTGGAGTACTTGACGTTAAACTCTGTACAGAGAAGTATGGAATATGACTTCTTTGAGTGTTTGCCCACCGTGAATGAGCTTCAAGCAATTGTCTAACGTGGAGCCATAATACCCCCAAAGAATGGTTTAATATGCAAGCTCGGAAACTGCTAGAACGATAGCAAAGGTATATTGACATATCTCGCAATAAACTCCTAGTGTGAAAAATAAATCATAGTGCCAGCCATTTTTGGACGCGGTATGTACTGGTGTGCACTGAGCCAGACAACAATGAATGCATTTAATCTGATGAAACATATATTTTGTCCCTATTTATATATGGGACAAAAAGCTGTTTGGTGTAAAACCCTGCAGTACATACATGCCGAACTTATAACAACGAAGGTCTAAAGAGACGAGAATGGTGAAATCAATGCCTAACTGAGCCCAGAGCCTACAACGCTTAAAATTACCTGACGACAACTATCTTTTCAGGGCAAGGAAAAACTACGGATAACATTGCCTGAGCTACTACTGGCCTTACGAGATTTGCAGGCAGACACGCTGAGACTACGAAGGCAAATATGCAGTCTTCATGTCGGTACTGGTGGCCTAGTGGTAACCATACTTGCCTCTTAGAGCCAAGATGGTTCAATCCCGGCTAGAATTGATGATTTTTTTCCGGCATAAAAATCGTGTCGTAGATTTAGGCAAGTAAAAAAACTTCAAGCCTGAAAGAAGAGGCCTCTGAGAAAATTTTATTGGCCGTTTCATGCCCTGAATTGAATGGGACGCTGATGACCTGAGACATTAAAGAGTATTCATAAATAAACCAAACAAATATAAAACAAACACAGCCTTCGATATAACACTGAAGTATAATAGAGCGGATTCACTTCCGTTTCTAAACAAATTTTAACAAAGTTTGAATAAATAATCGACGACGACCGTGAGCTGAACTGTAAATGAGTATTTTCTACGATGTACGTTATTAATTGTGGTAGAAATAGACTACAAACTATTTTGTAGATATTCCGTTGCTTAGATTCACAGAGCAAGGTTCAGAAAGTATTAATGGCTCCTATTTTATTATGCAGTAGAGTTTGAAACTTCCCTATAATATTCCATAGACGGCACCAGAAGATCAATTTGACAAAATGGCTTCTGATACAGGAATGTGTATGGATCAAAGGCGTGCAATTGAATTCTTCCATGCGGAAAATGTTATGCTGAACTTTTGCGGAGAGCAAACCATGCATGTGGATAGCACGTTTTAGTAATGGCAACAACAGCCTGAAAGACAAGGCCACCATAGCTGTGGAAATTAATTGCAATTATTTGTTTCTTTCTTAAACTAATCAATCTTCACACCACGAAAAGAGCGCTAGACACTGTGCGAATCGGATGATTATGACCAGGGAACTGACTTCAATGCAGTAGAAATTGTTGGCAACATTAGAATATCACATATAACATAACTATGCTTCCATTAATACTTTCACAGAAACAGAAAGACTTTCATGTAGAAGTTTGTCAGAACCTATTGAACGAACAGGAATGGGGGTAACAGTTTCCTGAAACAGTGACAGACATGGTGTCACCACAATCATCACGTCAGGATGTAAGATAGAAAAACAGAATTTCTTTTCATTTCCTAGAATTTAGACAAACTTCATAGCGCGACGCTGATGAAGCTGTAATATCGAATTTTCAGTCAGACCATTAACGACTAAGTTCTTCTCTGGCAACCCGATAACGTCAGACACCATACCAGTTTTTTTTTTTTTGATTGGTTTATTTATGGACGCTCTTTAACAGCTCAGGTCATCAGCGTCCCATTCAACTCAGGGCGTAAAACGGCCGACAAATTTTGCTCAGAGTCCTCTCTTTCAGGCTTGAGGTTCTTTTTCGTGCCGTAAATGTACGGGACCCACGGCTTTACTTCCCTTCCGAAGGAAGCCATACTTAGGATTTTTACGCCCGAAAAAATCCATCGCTCCTGGCCGGGTTCGAACCCGCGATCCAAGCATGGTAACCACTACACTACCAGGACCGACCCATACCAGTTTGAACACTATGCGGCACATTGCTAACCTCGGCTGGATTGTTCTACCATACCCACCGTATATTGCGGATTTGGCGTCTTGACTTCCACCAGTTCAGGCAGACTCGAGGACATTTTTCTAGCAATAATGTCATAGCAGTTGTAAAATGGTAGGTCATCACCGTTTGTGCAGATTTTTCCGAACATTTAAGCTCTGAAGTGAAACAGATTAACACGGTGATAAGCGTGGTATATATACAAAGACTGTGAAAATGTTTAATTAACCTTCTGTTAGTTGCGAGGTTTGTTAGCTCACCGAGGGTCGCCCGAATCTCATTACTTGATTTATTTATTTCAAATCCTCTTTATTTTCTCATTTTTCGCTTTATTTAGATGAAAAATGTTCTTTTAGCGTTATTTCATAATATTTATACAATGTGCCAACAAAATACCGGAGTAGTAACCACTTAAATAAAAGTAAACGAAATTCAGTGACATTTATGGGCTTATAGTTTCTGGCAATACAGCAATTACCAATGAACTACCAATTATATATTATATATTATCTGAGCAGAGTGTTTTCGTTCATCATATTCTATAAATGGAAATGGAGTTCATAAATAATGATGCTGATTATTATTATTATTATTATTATTATTATTATTATTATTATTATTATTATTACAACGATAGTGATTATTGTTCTCACCTATAAAATACATTTCATAATCAAATTCGTCTCCTTAGTCATCAATCTCTTCTTCAGTTCATGAGAAGTATCTGAATCTATAGTGTTTATTATTTCTAGTTTATCCTCAGAATCATCTGTTACATAGAAATTGTCATTCTCTGAAAGAGCATCATCACCGAAAAACCGCAGCGCTCGGGGTACTGTAGATCAGATCTTGCTGACGCTCATGTTGAAAGAATAACGTCTTCTTGCAATGGCAAAGCAATTGTGCAAATATACAAGGTAAAATAATACTCTAGTGACATCAAGAGTGTGTTACGAGAGTTGATGGGCCGGATCAGATTCGCCCAGCAGATACATAACCACTTGTTGTTGACATTCATTCTTGCAACTCAACAAATAGATAAGGTTATCTCTGCAGTAAAAGACTAAGAAATATGTGCTATTAGATGTCCAAGTCAATTATGTACGTGTGTTCGTTAGAAAAGTATAGCATCTTAATGAGGCTACGGGACCCTCTGACCCGTTAACGACTAATGCAGGATTAAAAAAAAAGAACACGAAATAGCGTATAAAACTGAGAGTATCTGTAAATAATAAATATGCACAATTTTAAAATATGTGAGTATGAAAATAAATAAAGATCCAGCGAGCACAAAGATAATAATTGTAGTTAAAGATATTGACCAAGTGTAATAACTGAAGTATGCACTATGTTTCATATGAAATGGAAATACAGTAAAACTTCTGTATTTGGACATCTTGCATGTTAGACACCTCATTATATTGGGTACCTTTTCTTGGAACCGAACAAATTTCTATGCTTTAACATGTCCAGTATATCCTCTATGTTGAACACTCCTGAATCCTGAAAGCTGGACATCCCTTATGGCATAACTGGAACAATATCTCTTTTTTGTTATGTATTTCTACTAACTAATTTAAAGTTTATCTCCAAAGTTTTAAATGAGCCATTATCAAGTACACAGTACTGTAACATCAAAATATGGCCTTTTCCCTAACTGGCTTTCTTCTACCTGTTTGAGCTGGATTGACCTTTATCTCTGACATAAGTTTTGCAATGAGAGTCATTAAGCACAATGTTATTGAAATGGTGTTTTGTTTGTTTATTTTACTTTTATTCTCTGTTGTGCTTTCTAAATTGTTTACAAAATGTAAAATTGTTACGTTTTTTTTTCTTCAGAAAATACACTGTACTTAACTGTAAACTTACTGAAATAAACAACTGCATGTCTAAAATAAGCAGAGTGGTCCCGACTGTTAAGACATGTAGTACAAAAGTTTATTTTTATTCTGCGTACAATTTCAATAAGTGTAAGGGTAAGTTAGTAACTTTTATTTTAATTTTATTGAACATTTATGTATAATACATGTCATTTCGTTTAAATTGCATACATACTATGAAAATTTACTTCCACTAACACGGACACCTAGTTAAAAAGGACTTTTTTTAATCAAACCATACTTGTTCCTATTAGAGAGATTCCACTGTAGCTCTTGCTGAAAAGACAGACAAGTTCAAAAACATAATATACAGATAGTAAATATAAGACGCACAGCTATACATATAAAAGGAAGTGTATGGAAATAAGTCCAAAATAAGAGGAAAATAAATACAGAAAATGAACGTAAGAAATTCTCTCTTTAAGGAATACTGTAGGCTACCAAAAAAAAAGGGGGGGGAAGGAATGTGCTATTTTGTTTACGTTCTTTTAGAAAGTTTATATTAGTAATGGCGGTGATGGGTGGTTGTAGAAGTAGTAGTTAGGTCCAAGGTCGCAAAATAAATGCAGCAGAAATAAAAATAGCTTATAACATTAATCTATAAAAGGCCGCTATGCATTGCAAAATAAATAAAACTGAGCATCTATGTAAATAAGAAAATGTTTGATAAGTGCGCCAAATGTTAAATGTAATTCTACAATCGACATATTGAGCACACGTTCTCCGACAACCTAGTTGTTATCTGCTAATATGTTAATAATTTATAAAGCTTCAAACCATTCCCGCTCAGATATGACTGTCAGCGTTATTTTTTTCATTTGTTGAAGTAACTTCTCTCTCTTCACCAGGCAGAACCGCCTTTAACATTCCTTTTATTTTTGCGGAATCAATATTTTTTTTTGATTAGTTTTATTTAAGGACACTCTTTTAACATCTCAGGTCATCAGCATCCCATTTAAATCAGGGTGTGAAACGACCGACAGAGACCTCTTCTTTCAGGCATGAGGTTCTTTTTCGTGCCGTAAATGTACGACGCGGGACCCACGGCTTTACTTCCCTTGCGAAGGAAGCTATACTTCGGATTTTTACGTCCGAAAAAATCCATCGATCCTGGCCGGGTTCGAACCCGCGATCTTGGGTTTAGAAGGCAAGTATGGTTACCACTACACCACCAGGACCGACCGTGGTATCAACAGAACTTCAGTCTGACTGAATTCCTTTTGCTTTTATTTTATATTTTGTTTGTTTTTGTTTTTTAATGCTAAGACGATTGCTGTGAAGGCTTATACAAGCCATGAAACTCGTGTAAATTGGCGTTCGTTCGAGCCATGAATTACCAAAGCATTCTGTTACAAAACTTAAATTCAATCACTGTTTCCTTAAAAGATTAATGCAAAAGCGATTTGCTTGTGATTGGCATGTTTTGATTCCAAATTGTTTTGTATCTTTTAATAATAATAATAACAATAATAATAATAATAATAATAATAATAATAATAATTTGAGTACCTAATTTTCTTCGTCTAAACAGTTTTGTGTTAGTTAAAATGTTTGATAAATATTAAGTGGTATTAGTATTTTAGCAGGATTAAAGGTTTATATTATTATTATTATTATTATTATTATTATTATTATTATTATTGTTGTTGTTGTTGTTGTTGTTACTGCGTTGTATTATACTCAATATATTCAAATCGTATTTATGTTTAAATATTTATTTGTTCTCGTGTTTTAATAGCAAATTATTTAAAGGCTTATACAAGCCATGAAACTCGTGAAAATTGGCGTTCGCGCTATTCATTCGTGCCATAAATTACCAAAGCATTCTGCTACAAAATTTAAATTCAATTCATTGTTAGCTTAAAATATTAATGCAAAAACGATTTGCACTTTTTGATTCCAAATTGTTTTGAATCTTTTAATAATAATAATAATAATAATAATAATAATAATAATAATAATAATTATTATTATTATTATTATTATTATTATTTTGAGTACCTAATTGTGTTAGTTAAAATGTTTGATAAACATTAACTCGTAGTAGTATTTCAGCAGGATTAAAGGTTTATATTGTTGTTGTTGTGTTGTTATTACGTTGTATTTTACTCAATATATTCAAATATTTATGTTTAAATATTTATTTGTTCATGTGTTTCAATATTAAATTATTTTCCTTCAAATAAATAAATGTATACTTTTACTTTAATTAGAATCTTTTTTTTTATGAAACATTAGCAATTGAAGTAATAAAGGCTTATATGACATTCTTTTTTTTAAATTGTATGACATCTAAGCCAAAATCACTGGCTTCTATTATTAATTGTTTAACGAAGATAAGTTTGCAGAGATAATGTTGATAATAGCGAACATTCTTCGCAAATTTGAGACTGGTGATACAATCTGCGATGTTTACACATAGAGATTTGAAGATCAATGTATCTACAGATCTTCATTCTTCCGAATTTGTCCAGTTATAAAAATGGTAGTAATAACCGCTGACAGCTTGTCAAAGAAATGTATTAACAGAGAGAAAGAAAACCGAGTTGCGTGTGGTTAACGGCGACAATTCAAACTACAATGCAAAATTTGTGCAAAAAGCAAAACATGTTTATTTTGTACATTAACTATAAGCAACAATGCTCAAAACCAATTGTTGATATAATTGAAATGCATCGCTTTGAATCAAATAAGAGAAAATCCACGTGTGTTTCACTGAGTGGAGTGCAATGTGTATTGTAATACGTTTATGTTTGGCACTGTCTACACGCTTCTCTGAACGGAGACTCTGGAACTTAGTAGATTATGTTTGTCTTCGAATTATCCCGGGCGAGTTTGTGCGGTCTTTCTGTTAGCTGCTTTATTTGGCAATAAGTTGTACTTAAGTTCTTCAAAGGAAAACTAATAAAGAAATAATAAACACAGTCTCGTCATGTGTGGCAGCTTAAACCTGTTCCGGCGCAGTTGGAGTGGTAATTTGAGTAGTGGCCACTCAGAAGATCAGATCTAAGCGCCCGGTGTTCACAAAGACGGTGAAGAATGAAGAACCGAAGCGAAGTTTGCGACAAATACGGGAACTCTCGCTCGCTCTCTCTCTCTAACCCACTTGGGCAATGGCCAGGCTCCCTAAAACTATTCCTGTAATTTCCATTGTCTCCGATTTAGAAACCCGCTAACTGCGTCATGCCAGAACAGTTCGCGTGAAGTGATGTTTTAAGTCCAAGTATTTGTTCTACTTCGTGAAGCTCAGCATTTCCTTTCACAGCCTCCAAAATACGTCATTTGTACCAAAAAGAATGCGAGCAAAATCTAAAACACGGAAGACTCTGTTGCAGAATTGCTGAATATTTTGTTCATATAGCACTCTGAATGCTCAGGAATTCAATCATTTTTTATCAATATTATTAATTTTAACTATTTGCAGTTATTTTCTGCTCTGAAGACAAAGTATTTAAAAGGAATGGCAATATTTGTTCAGTTTAGTAGAACGTTAGAAAATAAGCACACAAATAAATGAGCAGCACTATTATTTAGTTAATTATTTTATAAACTTAGAATTTCCTCAGTATCCAGTAGCTATAGTTACAAAATTTACTTTTATGGAATTAGCTATTAGGTGTATATACGTATGGTTGCTTTCGTCTCTTTAAAATTAAATTTATTTATTTATTTTAATTATTCTGACAGGAGTTAAGGTCATGGGGCCTTCTCTTCCACTCTATCATGCGGGAACAAAAGCAAAAATACAGAGTACAATATACATAATTATATAAAATACAAAACAAACCAAATATATATAGTGGAAGTAAATGCTATATATTTCAATATAATAGAAAGCTGATGGTGTAAAAAACCCCACTTGTTCTTCAATAATTTGTTCGAATATAAGGGGAAGAAGAAGCGAGAGACTTATTTATGTTTCCGTGTTGAGATAAGGTGGCTGAATGAAATCTCCTCCACGTTCAATGCAGATGTTCCTACATTTCAGTATTGACTGCGTTCCATGAGAGTAAAAGTCTTGTGACTGACTGCGTAACAACCTTGCACCGCGTCTTTCACCTCGTCTCCTGTTCGGCACTTCTTGCTGCCTAGTCCTCTGAGTTATCCAAAGACATGATACCCGGAAGGTGCCAGGTAAGTAAGCAGGTTATGGCATACACTCAAAATGAAGATCTGCAATTTTTTGTGTCATTGCATGAGCTATGTGGCATGACTATCTACAAGCCCACCTACACCGCAAAAATCAGGCTGATGACGATGTCTCCTCTTTGTCTAACTCAAGGATGGAGAGCGATCATCTATTCACATCTCCAAGGCTGGAACATCTGCCCGATGATATTACCCTGCGCTACTGGGAGGCTCGATGTCAAATATGGCGTTCGCTGAATAAATAAATAATGAGCTGTGTGACACTTTACTGTAAGAGTACACCGGTTGTGAGCAAACCTCGAAGTTTCGACCAGATTGCAGATTTCAAAAGGTTTTCAAGCAGATCACAATATAACATGATTGAACCTTTAGTTGTAGCGTGAGCAACACTAACACAGCTTCGTTTGGTCTCTGGCTGGAAGTAGTGATCCCAACAATCATCACCACAGTTTCACAAATATTCAAACTACGTTCTTTCAGTTCAGGGGTGAGTTGTTTTAGTACTCGCATTGATTGCCAGAATATTATGTAAACTAAACAGCATATTACATTATAGACAACTATTGGGAGGCCCATTATCTTAAAAATAGTAATTAAATAAACTAAAGATGGCATGCAGACACTTTCCCTTGTTATGTCTTACTTTTCTCATTTAAACAAGTAGCTAGTAGTTTCTTAGAAAAGATAGCTGCTCCAGAGAAAGGTTGTGCGCGAGCGCAGAATGTTCTGTCTTTCTCACTGATCAGCTTTCTCTTTCCCACAATAATGGATTCCAAGTGCAACGTACTGTACACGAAGTCTACACGAACTTTTTCGGGTTAGGGGAAAACAAAAGAAAAAAAAAGTTCTTACTCGGGAGGCATTATCCAAACGCGGATTGACAAATAAATGTACTAGCCAAGTATTTTTGTAGGTTGTGTATCGAAAAGTTATAATCTTAAATTCCTTGATTAGTTTCATGGATTGAAGTGAACGCCACATTAGATGACACGTAATATTTACGAAGTATATCCGTTTGTAAATATGAAACATATTACACACTTAGCAAATATATATTATGGTAAATTATGTGTAATCATCAAAAATATGGCTAATTTTGATACACAGACAAATTGTTCGTTTTTACCGGTGATTGTATATACTTTTCAAATTGGGTTGGTATATTTAATAATGTGAGAAACAGAACTGCTGTTTCGTTGTAAGTATATGTGGTTACAAATTTAATACACATCTAAACTTTCAAATTGAATGAATATTTTAAATATGTGTAAACATTATTAAAATTGACAGAATTAAAAAAAAAAGTGTCTAAGAAATATAATTTGTAAGTTTAAAATTTAATAATCGCTTGGCACATGTAAAAGCGTTTTTAAAGTTAATCATTTTTATCATTCACTTCTCAAAAAAAAAAAAAAAAAACTCAAATATTTAGCACTTTGAATTACACATGCTTACTGCATCATTTTACTGTACATGTTCAGCTCTGATACTCTTCACTACCCGAAATGAAGCATTCCTTGCATTCTCCCTAAGAGAGAATATTTCATTTGGTACATCATCCTGACCTGGTTCCTAGTGATATCTATAAATACAAGTCGCTCTTTATTTGTTCCCAAAAATATATTACTCATCGTTTTGTATAGTTGGCACTACTGCCTATTTCCCGGATAACTTCTAGCCCTGTGCACTTCGAGCACTCTCAACTTCACTTTACATGCTGGAAACATATAGTTTGATGTATTTCCGCATTTTATTAGCTCGAACCTCTAATGCGTATTTAGCGCTGTTTTCTCTCTCTCCATAACCTGTTACTTCCTCTTTTCATCACAGAAAGATTACTCTCTTCTCAACATTGTCAAATGATACTGACGTGGTCGCATTCAAAAGAATATCTGAAGAGTTATCATTTTCATTTATAGCAATATACTCGTACTGTAGCGAGTGCGATAGTGTTTCTTCGCTTTTCACACCTGTTAGTACTTCATTAGGAAGATCCGATTAAAGTTGAAACAAACACGGCCTCATATGAACTGCATTTAATTTCGTCTTCATAAGCTGAAGGAACGTAAACATTGCCTAGTGCTCAGTTTCATTGCTTTCTAACCATATCTACCTACCTCATTGTAATTCGTACGTTTCACAGAACCTTGTGACTGGCTGTGTCTGTGTAACCTTATATCCCGTTCACATTGAACATGTTTCTTCCTTGACTCTGTTACACAACTCTCATCCATTATCACTCTCAACTGGAGCTCTAAAGAGTGAAAGCGTTTTAACGAACAGAATTGGATGAATTTAGTGGCACTATCTGACTGTGACTGTCTGTCTATCAAATGCAACTGATACCTTCAGTTCGCTTGGAATGTCATTTTTATAAGAATTTTGTTTTCTTCCGACAACGTTCACATGAATTTAAATAAATAATTGTTTCCTCACAAATTATAGGGATAAGTATTAGCAAGTCATGGCAACTAATGGGAAAATTCGAAAAATCTAAGACACACTGTTGAAAGTGAATGAATATACTTTCGAATGAAGCCACTAGATGGTGTATACCTCACTTAATTGATGCGGCACCAACTTTTCCGCATGTTCAGGTCCTCCCGTAAAATGTGCTGCACTGTTTTTGCCGGTCTTGTTCTATTTCCACATGTGTCCAGCGCCTATCATCGCATAAGCACTGTTCCCCCACCATCACCGTAACTCTTGTCTGCGGACAAAGGACACCCACTGCGCAGCAGAAAGGTAGTCGACATTCTGCCCCGTTTGAAGGCATCTGTCCACCTCGCTACTGTTCTATAGGGCAGGGCACGCGCAGTGGCATTCTTGTGCATCTTGCCACGAAGAAATGCTATTTTCACATACGCACGTTGTGACCTGCATTCCTGACCTGCTGAACTTCAGAGCGTGTTAAGGCACGCAGTTCTGCTCACATATGCCATCTGGTCGCTTGCTTCATTCGAAAGCACATTCCACACACTTTTAATTGTGTATCTTAGATTTTTCGTGTTGTCCCTTGGTCGCGAGAAAAAAAAAAGTTGCCATGACTTATGACTTGCTCTGCGATTGTTTCATCATTCGGCTTCCTTCACTGTGGCCAATAGCCTACATATGTGTCTAATGAATAAGATTAAGTCCTGAGAGTAAAGTTTGTTTCATTCACCATAAATAAGTTCCCACAATATCATAACACTTCAATCCTTGATATGCCATAATTTTGCCTCTTTTTTGTTAATAATGTCAGCCGGTTTGCTGTTTAAGCGTTCTGTCATTAATTCGCTATCAAACCTCATTCTTATATTGTTCAAATCATTTACAAATTTACTGGTTAGAATAAAATCGGAAAATACTTTCTAAGCAAATTTTGAAATACAAAGCAAAGGTAAAGAGAACAAGATGGGAAGACATTTTCTCCTCGAGTTGGAATAGGCATCAAGGATAGTTGGTGCTGATAGAACAAATTACACGTTACGTGAACAAGATTTTATACAGGTAACACAACTGAACTATTCAACAGCTAACAGACAATGATCTTCTAGCTAAGGAAATATGGCGCCATCACATTGAAGCACCCAAGGTCGCGGGTTCGAACCCGGCCAGGATTGATGAATTTTTTCGGGCGTAAAAATCGCAAGAGTGGCTTCCTTCGGAAGGGAAGTAAAGCCGTGGGTCCCATGTCGTACATTTACGGCACGATAAAGAACCTCAAGCCTGAAAGAAGAGGCCTGTGAGCAAAATTTGTCGGCCGTTTCACGCCCTAAATAGAATGGAACGCTGATGACCTGAGATGTTAAAGAGCATCCTTAAATAAACAAATAAAAATAATACTGACGCAATGTTGACATCGGCATTTTTATCATCAAGAGATAGTGAATATTCATAATATCCGGTAAATATTCTGAAATATGATAAATTTAATCACATTTATCGTATTAACTAATTCCATTGGTAATAATGTTTAAGGTACACTATAATGTATAATGCTCATGCTTGTCAACTTTACCGTGGCATATACACAGTATGGCTGTTTTTTCTTTTTCTTTTTCTTTTTTAATAGTCTTTCTAATTAGCTGCAGCACAGTCTGACACGATGATACCACCGACAAGAATTAAATTACTGCAAAGATCGAAAGTATTTCTTATTAGTTATGTTTATTGAATTAATACGAAAGTTAACTTAACAGATACAATTGATAACGTTCTCATTGTGCATAAATCTGAAATGGCAAGCACATGTCAAACCACAAAAGCTTGTTTGGTGTAAGAAACATTAAGTTTTAAGGATTCTTTGCATATATTTCCATTCGCTTTTGGCAAATGGGAGCATCTTTAGAAGCAACTCTACAGATAGTAGGTGAACTTTTTTTTAAAATGCAGAAGAAAAAGATATGATTAATGAGGAAAATAACAAAAATAGCCGTAGACATTGCTTCTAAGGTTTACTTTCCCTACCTTGCGTGAATACAAATAAACTTCTGGTTTATATTGAAATAAATTTAATTTATTTAAAACGAATGGTGATTTACATTCTATTTTTTGCTCAGTAATTTTGATCCAATATTGAAATCTGTTGCGAACTTTTTAAGCAAAATGTGAGACTAATCTTATAAATTGCTATGTTTATATTCATAGATACCTGCATAGTTACCTTAGTTGAGGTTCCTTTATCAGCTCACTTACAAGCCCATTTATCTGTCACTCACAGGAGCTGAATGTGGTGGAATTACCTGCTACGCATGTTAATGTAGAAACCCATAACTTTGGCGCTTTAAAAGTTGTGATATAGCCGAGGCTAACGCAGGCATACCTCAGTGGGTATCTTAATGTTGAACTAACAATCCTTGTGTTTAGATGTTTAGTTTGAAGTCACAAGATATCAATTTATAATGACTCGTATTGCATTTGGATCGTCAGAACAGTAAGCATGTAATCTGTACACAAGATCTATCTACGATACGATTGTGTCTAAGTTATACCATAGAGAATTAGCCTATAGAAACATTTGTGTATGGCAAAAAATATGATATTTAATACAATTGTATTTTGTATATAACAAATTTATTTTTCCAAAACTTATGTTAGGCTTCCAGATATAAAGAGTGTGGTAAACTATTTCTTTCTGTTCTATATTCTTATTAAAACGAACTGATTGTTTCGTTTTGACGGGACGAAGAATGAAAACAAACAAAATGAAATTGCTTTGACATCATTACATGAACACAAACATTTATGCGGAATTATGACCTTACCAGTTTGCTTGAACATTTTGTTCACATCGTTACATCTTCTCTTTCCTTTGATGCCAGGAAAAAGACCTTCAAAAGATGTATGAACCGGAAGTTTGCGAGGATGGAACAAGGTCAAAACACGAACTCCTGAAGAAGGAGTAAAACAGGAGTAGGGCATTAGCATACAGAAATATGGGAGGAGAGGGTAATTTTGCACCTACAGATTTAGTTAAGAAGCATGTTTGATAACCACAAAGTCATAGTTTTGAGTTCCTCTCTCTGACACTGACGTGTCTTTGATCGTCAGTTATTCTCTAGCATGTAGTAGCACTGATTTAGCAATAAACATTCAGGCGTTTTATGGCATATCTTTCAGAGAAAATCCTTGAAATTGTGTTTAATAAAAGGAAAATTTCAAGACAAAGTGAAGTTGGATAAATTCCAGCATGAACAAATCAATAAGAATAAGTGTATTTACAACAAATTAAAAGCACTCAAACAATTGGAAAGTTTTTTTCCTCTCTCTTCTTTGTTTGACTTATTTTATTGTATTTTAAAAATATTTGTTTTTCTCGTGATGCATATGCTTCCGACCGCTTAAAACCAAAAGAGGCAGTATTTACTTTTAGGTAGGTCAGATGACCATAGTTCCGACATTGCCTTCATGCGTCATGTGCTTTCGTAATTTTGTTTACAGATGGCCCTAGTTGTGTAATCGCCTGCCTGCACTATCTACTTAAAAATATTCATATTTATGAATATAACTGGGCAAACTGTGATTCGTTATATGCTATGCAGTGAAGGAGTCGATCAAGCGCTGTTCTAGATGCGATAACAAGTAATGTTATCCAGCTAAAAATGAGGATCAGCTTAGGGAAATGGCATAGTGAAGAGGATGCAATAAAATTAAAACATGAAATGTCTTAAAATGCAAGAGGAATATACGCAGTATTTTGGGGATAATTTGATATCCAAAATAAGGGAAATAAGAACGCATAGCATTTTAGAGGAACTGAAAACAGGAAAGATAGAGGGGTCATGGAAAGGATAGTGGTTGATAAGGTGGGCATTTCGATGGAAGTGAACCAAAGAGGAAACATAAAAGTCATGAATATGATGGATAGTGTGTAAGGACAAAGAAAAATGTAAAAGAATGTCTTAAGTACCAAAGACCACCACGGGTGGTGCGGACCGTCCTCCCTGACTGAAGTTTTTTCCAGGTTTTCTTCAAGCCTTATAAATAGCAAATGCCGGGGAGGTACCCTAAACTTAGGCCTGGAACATTCCCTTCCTTAAAAAAAACACTCCTCTCCAAATTTATCATTTCATCTCATATATCATCAGTGACCACCGCCTGTGGTGCCACAGTAGTAAAAACGGGCGTTAAACATTATTAAAAAAAATTACCAAAGAGATATATTGGGAAGAGAGAATTGGTTTGGGGAGATGGGGAAACTATTAGAAGAAATTGGAATGGGAGATGTATGGCAAATGGGTGAAAGTAATACCAGTGGATTTTGGAAAGAAGTGAGACAGAGGATAAAGATATATAGAAAAAGAAATTTGGACTAGCTTTGCTTTGCATATAAACTGTTAGCCCAAAGAGCCGTTATTCCATTCATTTTAGGTGATGTTGGCGAATCGCAGTGGTGGTTAGGGCTAATTTGTGAAAGTAATGATGATTTTGAACTGATAAATCCCTTTTGATAAAATATTAGTTTGTAGGGTATATCAATACACGGAAACCAGAAACAAAGTATATGCTTTAGCATAGCTAAAAAAGCACTTCAATGCAGAGGTGACAAGATTTGCATTAGGAGAGAACTTCAAAATCTCGTACACAAGACGTAAATTAAGTCTCTAAAAACTGTGAAACTTACAGATGCTGCTGCTATGCTACTTTGTGCTGTCTCGCTCTTGACTGCAACAAAAAGAGAAGTAAACTATTGCTGATTTTGTTTGTTTACGGACGCTCTTTAACATCTCAGGTCATCAGTGTCCCATTCAATTCAAGGCGTGAAACGGCCAATAAATTTTGCTCACAGGCTTGAGGTTCTTTTACGTGCCGTTAATCTAAGACATGGGACCTACGGTTTTACTTTCTTACTAAAGGAAGCCATACTTGGGATTTTTACGCCGCCTGAAACAATTCATTGACCCTGGTCGGGATTGAACCCGCGATCTTGGGTCTATATGATTTCTTACATCCAATGTACTACATAATTAATACTAATTCGTCAAAAAACTTGCAAAAAAAAAAAAGCATATACTTTTGACTAAATTCTCGACATATTCGAATTTAGCTGTTTCTTACTCTTCTCCAGGAATCGTCGAAATCGGCTGCCGCCTTTTCATCAAAGTCGTGTAGTTAATAAATGAAAGCCATATGCCAAGCAAGGTTCCGATTCGAGAGCGCTTGCTTGTTTCCAACAGCCACCTGCATTGGGCGTGTTGTACGTATGTCACATGAAGAAGGCTGTGATTAATGCTACACACAGGCTCACTCACACGTCACTCAAGCAGACAAACAAACCACAATCTGACGGTCAATGCGTGAGTTACATGCCTGCTGCATTCAAGTCTTCTTATCTCATTACTTATCGAACATCACCAGCTCTCTGCAAATGTTCACTTTCTAATAAATTAGCTGTAAATTACAAGCTGCCTACGGTAGTGTATCTTTTCAAACAAAGATTTACATTTAATTATTGCTATATAGATTTCAAATGTACTCAATTAATCTTGTTTACATTATTTATGAATTACGCTTAGAAATTCGCGCCAATTTGTGGTTGGCAGAGAGAACCGCGTTTTATTACGTGATAAGGTTTTTCACCAGAACAGAGTAGGTTTTATGTATATATATATAGCAAAATCGACCCCAAGAAATACAACTTCCTAGAATGTGACAGATCTACCCTATTACTTTGCAAACAATAGAAAGTTCTGGAACTAACTACAAATATCCTCTTCTAAAGCTTCGCATATAAAACTCTTCTTTTCCAGCGCTCACTCCAGGGAAGAGACAAATGTCCGTCCACAGCTTCTAACCAACCATGGGGAATTCCTTCAGTATCTACAAGAACAGGGAAGATACAATCGCCAGAATGTCCATGTGAGGAAGATAACTATACGGCTATGCATCTTTTCACCAAATGCAAACTTCACAACAGATTTCCATAGCTCAAGAGTTCGACAAACCTCTACAAAAGCACCCTTCAAATACGTTTATAAATGAGATATTTGGCTGCTTAACTCAGCAGCTGAAACTCTTACAATTACTAGCTAACTTCGTAAATATCAAGGCAAATAATCTACGATACACCCACAGGGCGAAACGAGGTTTGAATTTAAACTTTCATATATGTGAAGAAAAAAAGTTCTTCGCCAAAGAGTGCGTCCTTCAAATGTTATTATACAGTGTTTGGAAAGTGGTTATGAGGAAGCTTCTCCACTGAATAGAAGTGGACTAAACGTTCCCCCTGGGCGAAGATAATCCTCCTGAAAGATGTCCTGTAGAAGTCAGTAGAGAAGAAAACGTCTTTATTTGTTATTCAAAGATAGGTGGTTGATGCTCAAAGAAATCTCAGCGAGATTGCCCCTGTCCGCTAAAAGTGTCCTTTACGTGGAAATTCGTTCGGCAGTTTAGGATAAGACTGTAAACTTTTAGAGCCTTGCCAAGAGGATTAAAAGGAAGAATATTGGAATCCACTATTCATAGTGCATTGCAACTCCTTTTCCAAAACAGAACCAGTGCGAAAGCCAAGCAAAGCATTGCTGAGAAAATACAAGTCACCAAGCCATTCATTTCACCGACAAGGTCAGGGCTAAACCTTTAGCGATTACTGGGGAATGCTTCAAGAAAAGACTATCGCTGGAATGTAGAGTTCTGCTTCACTCCAGCATAATTACATGACTTAATGCTTCATATTCCAGAACCCAGCGAAGAAAAGGGAGCTTCCAGGCTATTCGCTACAGACAGAACAAGCATCCATATTGTGAAGGTCTTCGAAGAAAGAAAGAAAGAAAGAAAGAAAGAAAGAAAGAAAGAAAGTAGGGAAGGAAGGAAGGAAGAAAGAAAGAAAGAAAGATAATATAATTTTTGCAGTACATTCATAGGTGAAAAGGTGTCTGTTGAAATCAATGAAATATATTGAAAAAGAGAGAATTAATTCGTTTTTATCTTCTGAAGAAAGTAAATGAAGCCGGTCGGGCCGGTCCTGCCGGTCTAATAGTGATAACCATATAAACCCAAGATCGCGTGTTCAAGCCCTGATCAGCAACGATGGATTTTTTGGGGCGTAAAAATCCTAAGTATGCCTTCCTTCGGAAGAGAAATCAAGCCGTGGTTCCCATGTCATTTATTTACGGCACGTAAAAGAACTGATAGAAGAGACCTCTGAGCAAAATTACCGGCCGTTTCATGCCCTGAATTGAATGGGACGCCGATGACCTGAGATGTTATTAAATAAAACAAATCAACAGCGGTAGCTTTCGGAACTTAACGTTGTATATCGTCCTTCTTTCTGCGTTCGCTGTTATTCTGCAGTTATCTACTTATTGTATCTCACTAGTCGCCTCCCTTCACATGTTTGTCTTCTTCGATAGTATATTTCCATCCATCTTCTTGATTATACTTGTTTCATTTCTACGGACCATTAATTTTTTGTTGTTTCGTTTCTAAATATATTCAATCTGGAACATTTGGCTGAAAATGCACAAAACAAAAGTTTACAAATAGGGGAAAATTATACTGAAATTTTAGTAAACAATTTAAGTTTTATATACTTTTCTTTCAATAAAGTTTACGTTAACTTGTAAAATAAAAACATTTGTTGAGATCGGCTCCCTGAGTGTCCAGGGCACGATTTTAATTCTTTCCCAAGCGGAGTTGCCAATTAATTCGTTTTTAGTAAAGCGTTTTCTACACGTTTCAGCATATAAAGAATTCCCCGTAATGTAATTTTTCGCAAAATCATTCACACTTTCACCAAATACTCAGGCACAAAAGAAATATCAATAGCTCTAAATTTATCTTTTACATACAGAAAGAATAATATAATTTTTGATAATGTTTTTACAATCCAGTGCTGATACACCGTCTGCTTAATCTAGTGGTTAGAGTTACTCTGCTGGCCAGAAGGACCTGGATTCGAGTCCCGGTACTTAGAAAGTTTTCCTAAGTTAGGGAGGTCTAGGATGGGGTCCACCAGCCTCGTGAGGATAACTGGAGGAGCTGCCTGATCGAGAGGTGGCGTTCTTCGATCACAAAACAGCTTGATAGGCAACCTGCGGGGTGCAGGCATGCTGATTGCACGCTATACTGCCCTCTATCAATGACGTCGTAAGATGGAGGTAGAGGAAGCAGAGGTCGCTGCGGCAGCCCATGGTCTAATCTTGGGTTGTAGCGCCATAGAATAAGAATAAGAAGTGATGATATTGTAAATTATCGGGTTATCCAATTATCTCATTACCGACCGGTGGCGAGTATGTCATTGATTGATAGGCCAACGCTCAAGGCCAACCTGCTATGATGACTCGAGTCTCACGACACTTTACACGAAACTAATCCTGAAGCATGCATGATAAGACTACTAAATGGCAAGTACTAAGTATAATTATTCAATTCCACAACGAGTGGATTCGTATGTCGATATCGAATCCGCTCGTGCCGCCAGGAGATTATTTTGAAGAGAATCCCAGATGGTCGGGTTTTGAAATCGTAATGCGAATCATAAGCTATTGATGTTCATTACACACTTTATAGCAACTAAGGTATAACATCAATCAAGAGATCAATTTAATTTCTCACAGAAAATTAAGAAGAGCAATGAGAAATTTAATGAACAGATGCCAGAAACATGCGGAAAACGCAGGCAGCAGTTCGAGCAATCCTTGTATTATATGGGCGAGTACGTAACTTTGCATTAGAGCTTATTAAATTGTCACTCTAGTGTTTCTACTACCGACTCTAGTGATGCCATGGCTGACCATGAGAAATAGCTACCCGCCGCCTCGTCTGTCATTTGAAGATTGGATGTAAATATCTTAAAATACTTTTAGTCAAGCTCAGTAATAGCGATAAGTATAGGGTAATTTTATTAGTATGTATTTTCGGAGCAAAGGTTTCATTATAATTAATATTCCTGGTCAGTGTAATATATACAATAAATTTGTTTGAAAAAACTGATGAAAGTAACTAATTGTAAACGTATATATAGTAACACACAATATTCCTAACCTTTATGAAAAATTTAAGAAAATTCCATTGAATGTTTAAATATTTTGAAATTTCAATGGCAAGAAATGCAAGCCCTAATTGAGGGATAGTGCACTGTCCTATGAACGCCTTTCTCTTTAAATATTATTGTCGCAATGGACAATTAATTTTATAATAATCGCCGCTTTAAATAACTTATAATCTTGCAGAATTTTTTGTGAAATATATTTGTTGGATTAAAGCTGCGCATTGGTTTAACTGTATCACAATACATACAAACTTTTGCTGTTCAAGTTTCTGCACTAAATGTTAACAGTAATGAATTTTACTATTAACTTTCAAAAGTTAAATGCCCTCATTAAGTGCATACCGGGAAGATAAGATAGCAGACAAATGAAAGGATAAAGAGGTAAGAGTAAACGAAAGAAAAAAAAAAAGAAGTGAAGAAGAAAAGAAGAAAACATGAAACAAAACGCGAAAGGGGCTGAAAAAGAAAGTAAACAAAACATAAAAAAGAAGTAGGAACAAAAAAAAATATAAAGAAAGGAAGGGCTAAACAGGAAGGGTCAGTAACTTGGAGTATAATGAAGCGCTGCTCTTTGTGCTTATTACTGGTAACGTGGAGGGTAAGAGGGGAGTGCGTTCGCCATTCCTCTGAGGAAGAACGCCAAAACTCTGCGGTGCACAAGACGATGATGCAACTCGAAAAAATGCTTCATTCCATGCTGTGTAGCGTGCCACGAATTCCAGGGATTGTTCGTAATGGAGAGATCAAAAACGGGGCTGCGAAGGAGTTGCCGAGACCGCAGCGACCTAATGGACTTGCCTGTACTTCGTCCTTCATTTCCCAACCCGAACGCTAATTGCATCGTGTCTTCCGTCGATTCAAAACCGATCAAATTCCAGTTTTATCCTTGGTGTAAAAGATGCTTCCACAGTAGAGCATCTGGTGCAGTTCTGCCTGGGTTACATTACATAACCTTGAAAACAACATTTATACCAATGAGATTAAATTAGTTTTAAAATGTGTATTGACATTTTACGGTAAATACCATGACAGATATCCGGTGCCTCATTTAATATTATCTATGCGTGAATTCTTAAGAAAGTTAACAAAATGATCGTTATTGTGTTTTTAGCGAATTCTGAAGGAATGTAGCTTTGCGATTGTACTCATGAAAAGATTTTTAAAATTTTTCTTCAACTCTCCATCGATCCTGCTTACTAGGCACCAAAAATTGCAAAGAAAAATATAAGGTGTACGTCTGTGAGCGCTCTAGCGGCCGCAATTTTAGTTTTTTCTCAACTAAGCTTGACATGATGATCAGTTAGCAAACTATTCACAGAGCTCAAATGCGACAAAACTGGACCATTAGGAGTGGAGGTTAACCTAAAGCAATGCATATATTTATTTGTTTATATGTGTGTGTGTTTTCTGTTAATGCTCTAGTGGTCGCAATTTTTGTTTTTTCTAAACGGAACTCGACCTATAAGATCAATTAATAAACGATTCGTCTTGTTCGTTAACCAGCAAATTTGAACCATTGGGAATGGGTGACCTAGCGAAAATTTAATAGCTTTAGCGGCCGCAAATTTTGTTTTTTCTCAACGAAACTCGGTATATACTGTTGAAATAAAATAAGATATTTTGTTTCTGAAAATCAAGGAATAAGACTATTAACAGTGGGGGTTTACCCAAAGTTTAAATTTCGCTCTAGCGGAATCAATATTTGTTTTTTCGCAAATAAACGCAGTATAAAAAACTATACCTGAAAACCTAAATTTAAAGAGTGGGGGTTAACATAAAGCGAACACTTAAAAAGCGGCCGCAATTTTTTTTCTCAACGAAATTCGGTATATGCCATTGAGATAAAATATGAAATATACTTTCTGAAAATTAGAAAAATAAAACTATTAGAAGTGGGGGTTTACCTGAAAACAAAAATTAAAAATCGCTCTAGCGGTACCAATCGTAACGAAACTTTGTATATACCATTTAAGTAAAATAAGATTTTTTCCCCAAAAATCAGGAAAATCGGACCCTTAGAAGGGGGGAAAAAAACCGAAATTTAAAAAGTGCTCTAGCGCTCTGTAACATTCTTTACAAATTCGCTTATTGTGCACCTTGCGCTTAAAGGAACTGTTTTACGTTATAAATAGAGCCCCAGTTTTCATGCAAACGCATGTTTTATATAAGTTGATTACATCTATTAAACATTGCAATGTTCGATTTATGACTTCTTGATTCCAAATAACCATAACGTTTACCGTGCAAGTTTGCATGTTTTGGTCTTTTTGGGAGTAAACTCATGCATAATGCAGCATATTTTGAAGATTTTAGGTATAAAAACCATGTTTGAACTTTTATATTGCATATTATGTCTTTCATTCTGGTTTTAGAGAATTTACTATGTTAAAGTGCATAAATCTTGTTTCTTAGAATCTGGTACTGTCACGTTATTTGTTTACTGAGGTGACAGATGACCAAGGGAATAAAATAAAGGGAATGGTTTCCCGTCATTCTAAGAACCTGACAGTTACAGTAACTCTGGACTTTCCACTAATGACTAAACCCTTCTTTGTTACATTGGCATTTTCAAACCCCTACCCTTGCTCGTCAAGGCCAAAGTATCTAAAGAAAAGAAGCCAGTTACAGAATGCCCATAAACTGAAATTTATATTTAGTATAGGTTTGTGATGAACTGTTAAGTGTTGTTATGACTCCTATTAAAAGTACAAGAAAACTCCTTGTATCTAAATGGAATGGCTGAATGGAATTTCTGAAGACAGACGGCAATGTAATGTATTGCAGTTGATATAATAAGGATATGTATCTATTAATTACGATATTAATTTATATCTTTTATTTTATAGCGCTTTATTTCAAATTATTCATATTGCATCACATCCCAGTTATATTGTGTTGCTTTATTCAAACCTAAATTATTCTTTGAAAAGGTACAAATAATTTTAAAGAAAATGTTGGAATATGTTTATTTGCAGATTAAATGTGCAAAAAAAAAAAAAAAAAAAAAAAAATCAACACAGCTTCAGTTTCCCATCTTGCAAAGACGAAACAACGAAAAGAAATAAAAATGTAACATAATGTAGAACTGAATTCTGATAGTACATATTTTACTGCTTATGTTCTTCGATTGCAATGTGATAGGGCAAGTTTTAAGGTTTCATAGTGCATAAAAATCCGGGCTTTAGTTATAAAACTGTATAGTTAGTTTCCAGAACCCATATTTTAAATTCTTGCGGCGTGTTTAATATCTCTTTACCCTTTAATATTAATTACATATGAACATCTTCTACTATTACAGTTTTATGGATATTTAAAATTTAAAAAGTTTTCATCACAAGAAACGCTTCTTACAGACTGATGCAATTTTCACACAAGCTACAGACGTATAGCGACTAAAATTTACTTGAGGTTGCTTTGTTTTATCTACTTTTAGGTCTTTTTAAACTTAATTTCAGAATCTGCAGTTATGTATGAAAAGGATAATATTAAACATTTGCTGACGTATTTTGCCACGGGTGGCCGAGGTCGTTAAGGCGCGTACTCGTCAGCGGGAGGTCTGCGGTTCGAATTCCGCTAGGAACGTCCTTCCTAACTAAGGTTTTTTACAGGTTTTCCTCAGTTCTCTTAAAAGGCAAATGCAAATAAAAAATAGTTTTTGTTAATATTGATATACACAATATTAAAGAAAAATACCACAAGCCAATACAAAAAGTAATTAAGCATAGAAGTCAGGAAGTAGATATAGGTATGAGGTATTCATGAAATAAAATGGTTCCAGGTAATAGAGAGATTATTTGACTTATGCACCACCTGAGCACTTCTCTCAGTATGCAGCCGCTGCTAGCTATTCAAATAACCTCACTGTATATCCAGTATTCTAGCGTCTGTTTCTAATTACCACAGCCATATTACTTCCAATTTTAAAGTTTTGCATATTCTCTTTAAACGGAAATATTTCAGAATCAATGCAGCGTTCAGTTGCATTATGCAATGCTGCCTAGTTAGGACTTACTACAAGTTTGCACAGATCGCATGAAGATTATTGGTAAATTGAAGACTTATTCGCCACTATCACAGATTATACAACACGGACAGCTTGTGTCGGCACCTTTGATGATCTTGATCCTAAAATTAGCTGCAATTCTCAATGAGTCCAATAGATGACGCAATTGTGTTTGGCAATCAATTGTAAACGTGAACGTTACGGATCCATTAATTAAAACTTAAAACGCAATGAAAATTAATTTTTCTTTTCAAAGTTATATAAAATTCCTATATTTGATATTGATATAAAAGGTAATTATGTATAATACCAAGTGAAATAATGGGGTAAATCTTGTTTTTATAATCCAGTTTTCCGTTTTAATTGTTTATACGCGGTTTCTGAATGACGGTCAAATAATTCCTACTTTGTGCTTAGCTGAGAAAGTATAACATTTTTTTAACTACGTTTCTGGTTTAGACAAAAGCAGGTTAAGGAGCTGGCGAGCATAGCTTATTTTCATAATTACCGTAAACTACACCTCTAAAAAAGTACGGGGCTTACAGTAGCTTTACCGTACCCTTCTTCTTCTTCTTCTTCTTCTTCTTCTTCGGCGCTACAACTGGAGACGGGATCACGGTCCACCGCAGCAACCTCCTCCATCTCCGTCTTATAACTTCATTAATAGAGGGCAGTGTTGCAGGGGGTATGTGATCAGCATGCCGACATCACGTGGCTTTCTAGATCGAAGAACGCCTACTATCAATCAGGCAGCTCCCTGCTATCCTCACAAGGCTGAGTGGACCCCCGTAGGTACCGGGAATCGAACGGCCAGCAGTTAGCAACCCTAGACCAAGGAGGCGGTCCTGTATGCTGCCCATTTCTCAAGCAGGAGAAGGAGAGAAAAATATGAAAGAGATATGAATGCTGTTATGCAAAATTACCATATAAAATAAACATAATCCAAGAGCAAATTTCACTGCACAAATGCAACCTCGATTACGACAGAACACTTTGTGATTTTCCAATAGAGAAAAAGTATGAACTTGCAATTTGTAGGACCATTGGTCCGAAGTATTCAGAGGAATTTCATCAAGATACAGTTTTGTTATTATTGTGCAGAAAAGTATCGCAGGCTTTAATTCACAGCGGGTGATGCCAACCCGGTGACTTAAATTGTGGCGTCAACAGTAAATATTTTGAAATTATTATATTTGATAATAAATATTATTAGGATTTCTATGTCATATATATAACCATAATTTATTTAAAAAATAGCAGTAACTGTTATCGGTTTGTATTCAATTATGCAGCCCCTTAATTTATACAGTGCCGTCTAAAGGAGAATACAGATAGTGAACTCAGAATTCGATCTCGCGAAATACCCAAGCCGTCCAACTATACAAGGGTAGCTCCATAAGTTTGGAGCCTAACCATTTTCTAGGTATGATAAAGACAAAATCTATATTTCACTTTTCAATGCAGTTGCCATATATTGCAATATACTTCTCACATTTATGAATTAACATTTCAATCCCCCCCCCTCAAATAGTCAGAAGTCTTCTCTGCAAAATGGGCATAAACAGCATCCACCACTTCGTCACACTTAAATTTCCTTCCTCGAAGGCCCTTCTTGAGTTTTAAGAAGAGGAAATAGGCAGCTAGATTTGTGCTGTAGGGTGGATAGTCCATCTCCTTTAAGTCACATTTCTTCACAGCTTCCTTTGCAACAAGAGCTGTGTGCACGGGCGCGTTGTTGTGAAGAAGGCGCACACCACCACTCAGCTTTCCTCGCCTTTTCTCTTTGATGCAAGCACGTAGTCTGTGCAGTAGGCCAGCATAGTACTCATCATTTACTGTGATGTTCCTCTCCTTGAAGTCGATGAAGAATATTCCTTCACAGTCCCGAAAGATTGCGGTCATGATCTTCTTGGTTGACTAAGTGACCTTGGCCTTTAGAGGTGGTGCTTCGCCAGGTTTACGTCACTCCACTGATTCTCTTTTGGACAAGGGATCATAGTAGAGGGCCATAGTTTCATCTCCTATAACAATGGTTTGCAGAGATTTTCTCTCAATGCCACGGCAGAGCTCCAAAAATGCCTGACAACAAATGCCTCGTTGCTGCTTTTGGACTGAGGAAAGAATTCTAGGCACCCATCTTGCACTAACCTTATTCATGTTTAAATGTTCATCAATAATTCGAAGGACTGTTGTTTTAGAAAGGCCCAACCTTGCTGCTATTAACTTTGAGCCGCCATCTTCAATAATTTCTCCTTCCACGAAAGCGATGTTTTCAGGAGTGGGCACGCTGCACGCTCTTCGTCTTCAATGCTTTCTCGTCCCATTCGAAAATGTTTAGCACATTCTTTTACGGTAGAATATGAGAAGGTAGCTTCCCCATATAAACCGTCCAATCGCTGATTACTTTTTTTGGAGTAAGTCCTTCTTTTGCGATTAACTTAATAACAGCTCGAAACTCCATTTTGAATATGTCACAATCTTCTATACCTAGCCTTCTTCATGCCACTATATCTGAACAACTGAAAACAGCGGAGAATAAGTTACAGCTGCAATTATTTACTTAATGGATAATGTATGACACCAGATAAGGATTTGGTAAAGGCGATAATCCTTATCGGCGAGACCGGAATCTTGTGGACTACCCTTGTATATACTTTGGTCACTATAAACGGAATATTTCTAAAAAATTACAATATAATTTCACAAAGCCATAAACCCGAAATCCAGTAACAGAACTGTACGTTTTGGAGGGGAAAAAATTAAATACACAAACCTTAGATAAGGGTCCAAAGGCTGGTTTTGTTTATATGGAAATAAAAAACACTTAATTTTTGTGAAGTTTAGCGTTCTGCTTTATTTCCTTATAGATATAAGAGGTTGGCACCAACGCCAATTTTCGTTTATAACTCGGGCATGGAAATGTTCGTGTGTTGCGTGACACAGAATAGGACGCTTTTAAATAAGCATTCCGATTAAATAAACGTGTGCTGAAAACAAGGGCGCGATAAGTACAAGAACATGTAGGTTCATATTAATATCGCCCACTTATGTACGAAAGCAAGCAGTTTAAGCGTGTCCATTGTTATCAAGTGGGATTTACCTCAGGCAAAAGCTATCATGCAATTCATCAGCTAAAGTATAGTACATTTTGTAACCATATCGAGACTGGTACTGCCGTTTATAGCTTGCTTTGCGTTATCAACTAAATGGGCTTATTTTCAAAGTGACTTGTGCTCATAACGTTACAACCTTGTAAAGCAGCGTTCTGTTACTCGTATTTATATTCAGTAAGCATTATTATTTTTAATATTATTATTATCATCATTTATTTGAAATTCTATAACATATCTATGTAAAAGAAAACATTTCAGTGTACCAAAAACCTTCTACTGATGGGTAAAATGAAATCACCTTTAAAATTAAGATAATCTTATCATGATTATTTGTCATTCAGTTGCGGTATTCCCCTGGCATGGCGTATTGTAGCGGACTTCAGAGGTCGGGACGCCAATAGGTACAACTCCGAAAAAACTTACATAATAAGCTTGATCTGACCGGGAATCGAATCCATGATCTCCTGATTAGTAGTCGAAAATGCTACCACTAAACCACGGAGACGGTTTATAAATTATTACAGTTTTTAATAATTAATGTTAAATATATTTCATTGCCAATCTATGATATAGCGGCGTATTAGTAAATAGTACAATATAGACGATTACCTCCCGCCAAAGTTTAAACCCAGGTTTAGAACACATAAATAGTTCTTAAATAAGTAAAACCGAAATGGATTTTTTGGAGCCTAAAATTAAGCATAGGAGTTTAAAGTCAATTAGATCACCCAAAAGACACACACTTCCTTGGATGTAAATTTGTTACTACCTAAACAGGAACCATAGCTCGTTAAAACATTTAAATTACTTTATTTCGCACATTTTAAGTCAATACTGAAATGAATTCGGTGGAAAGTAAGCCCACTTTCCTGCTACAAAAAAGAAAGAACTAAATGAACGGCGGACTTAAGTTACAAACCTTGTTTGAAGATAGCGCACCTAAATACTAAATAGTGCATACATTCTTATCTTATAGAATATGTTGGAATTGATGTTCTACCTCGACTAAAAATACATTGGTTCAGGAAAATTTTTGAATGACACGATTAATTTTGACCTCCGTTCAAGGAAAAGGCATCTGAGCAAAATTTATCGGTCGTTTCAGTTCTGAACAGAATAGGACACTAATGACCAAAAATGTTAAAGAGCGTCGTTAAATTAAATACACTAAAACTAATTTGACCACCGTAATTTTTTTTATTTCATTGATAATGCTTTGCTTTATTCTAATATTCCAACCCCCCCCCCCAATTTATTATGCTAATTTTTGGGTGAGCGTTCAAGATTTTCACGTTACCCTGTGTTTTCGATCAAAAAGTTTCAAAATTGTGTGCACTTGCAGTTTTGAAAGGAAACAATTGATTCGGAACAAATTCCGCACGCACACGACCAACTGATTTGTATTTAATGTAGTTGTATAGACAACTACCTAACAGATGAAATGTAAACTGCCGTGGGGCCTACAGATTCAGAAAACAGGACAAGACAAAGAGGAAGCGGAGTTAAAATGCGTTCACAGTCAGCTGCGGTATGCCTAGAGTCAAAATGTAAAACACCGCATAAGTGGAGAAGTTTTATAAAAATATTCCTTTAATATGTGATACTGATAGAGACATTCTTGCAGCAATGAATTTAAGACATTTGATTTGTTGGACAATTTATATTGAGAGATGATTGGATAAAATGAAAAAGAAATCATAGATAAAAGCTTCATACACCTGCTTCAGTGCTGTAATGAAACAAAGCATTGCATTGAATATACAACTTTCTTGCCAATGAACTAAATTTTTTCTACTCGTAGTATCAAAATGTAGATTTAAAATGTGTTTATGTAAACGTTTTGTATTGTTTTATATTTTAATTGAATTCGTACTGTATAGCGTTATATAGGTAAGATTATTTGTGTATAATTAACAACTTACGTATATGGAATGATATTAAACTCATATCATTTAAATCTTGAAAGAAAAGTCAAAAAATGTGGATCAAGGCAAGGGAATTGAGAGAGCGGAAAGTTTATACACAGAAATATCTTAAGAAAAAAAGTTTTGAAATACACCATTATAAATTGGAAAACTGTAACAATAAACATTTACTGAGTTAATAAAGAATATGAGTACGCCAAGTGAATGGACACAAGAACCATGAAATCGAAGACAGAAATGCAATTTTATAGTTTGTTCTTGCGGGTCATTTTGTATGACATCTTTTGATTTCTTAAAAAGACCTACAAATAAACAACAATAAAAATACAACTTGGTGGTAAGTTTTTTTTTCTTTTGCTTTTTTTTTCCGGGTTGTTTACTTATCCTGAGATGAATTATAGATAGTTTTAGGGCGCCAGGACTGCAAGCTCATTTACGCTATACCTAATTCATTTCATTCATCCCTATAGACTACAAATCTTCGCGATAAGACATTTTTACATTATGAAGGTATAATAAATAAGACGGTATTAAAAATAACAATGATATTCAACATATAAGCTCATTTTTCAAGCATAATTTTTCTAAAGTGGCTACCAATGACTTACAATTTGATGGAGGTATTTAGATAATGTCACTTGCACCTGCACTTTCGGCTAGTATAAGTTTATTTGTAACGACAATAGATATTCTGAAATTATCTCAGTAATGGCTAAGAGGTCAGAAAAAGCTAAATAACTTAGTTTACCGTTTTCCAAACAATCACTTTATTTGTGTAACTAATGTTTTAACAACAGATTCTAGCACTTATTTTAATAATTTAATATGGATTCTTTGTTATTTTATTCTTAGTGTATTCGTGTTCATATTCGGAAATGTCTTCCTTGGTTTTTATGCTTTTTTTTAAAGAGATATGGAGGTGTTTTAAAGAAGTTAAATTAATTTGTAGCTATTTCCATTTAACAATTAATTACTAAAACGTAAGGTATTATCAAATTAAGCAGAAACCTCAGAAGTAATAAAAAATTTGTACTATTCAGAAATCCTGTAAAATACAGCACTATTCTTGTTAATTTGATATATAGTAAGGGACAAGGCTTGATGTCCTTTTATTTTATTTTTTTATTTTTTGAAACTGAGATTACAGATATCTAGCTGATTATTTTTGGTTACGCATTATGAATGAGGTGTATCAAAGTTTTTCAATAAAATAATGATGTCACTTCTCTGCGATATCTTTCATTGGTGCTAAAAGATTGAGTGTAGAAGTGAAAGAAGATAATTTATTCTTTATTTATTAATTAAGGCACCTTCAGATATTCTTAATAATATGGGGAACAGAAAATGTATATAGTTTCTGCTTAATCTATGATGTGCGAAAGTAACAGAAATAACCCTGAAGAATTATCAAGTATCTCGTGGTAGTTTTTTACTGTTATGATAACAGTACGAATTCGGAACTCGGTGGAATGGGGCGAGGGTATTTTAAGATGTCTCCCTCACTTTCCTTTCTTTGTATCTGTTTCCAAACAAAACATCAATGTGATTATATCATAAAGTATAGCTTTTATCGATGATTTTTACTACAATAATCTGGAAAACATTTTTCCAATGAAATTTGAAGAGTATGCCATTTGTGTTTTTATATGCATTTTTTCATAATTTCTTTTCAATTTTTGTTTCTTTCATTACAATGAATGTTTGTCTGCAATTTCTTATAGACATCTCAGGCAGCTGTTAATAACCAATAAACTAATTTAATGATGGTGCTAAATATATACTTTAATTTTCTTTATATATATATATATATATATATAAAAGGAAAAGAAAGTAACACTATTAACAATGTAACAAATTAACAGTAATTATAAAAGCAGGAAAGGATAAAACACTAAGATAAAGTCACATTTGAAATCACTATATTTCGAAAACTACTTGAGTTCTTCTATGGCAAGAAGACAAGTGAAGGTGATAAAAGTAAATATTGAGTATCGAAGGTAACGTTATGCATGGAAACAGATGAAACTAGAAATGAGAGTGTGAGGGATAAAAATTAATACGTAAGATTTAAACCAGTATACGCGCTTTATGTAAAAATATAGCTGCCATTTTTCTATATATTTATTCTTTTATATATGTTTTAACCTTTTCTGCTTTTATAATTAATATATATATATATATATATATATATATTGGTTTTAGCAAATCCTTATACCCATGAAAAGATTTTTGAAAATGTTCAACAAATCTCAATCGATTCTACTTTCTAGGCATCAAAAATAACCATGTATATATATACATATATGTGTGTAGGGGGATGGTTATATGTGTGTATTAACGTTCCAGCGGCTGCAATTTTTGGTTTTTCATTACGAAACTCGGCATATAACCATCAATTAACAAACGCTTCACCTAGTTCGTTATCCAACAAAATTGGACCATTGGAAGTAGGAGATAACCTAAAGCGAAATCTTAAAAATCCCTCTAGCGACAGCAATTTTTTTTCAACGAAACTCGGTATGTCACATATAAATAATATTTACACTTTATTTAAAGTATAAGTTTCCCCATTCATAGCCGTAATATTAAGTTAAACTTATAGACGTAATAACTAGCAATGCCTAATAGCCACACTGGACATCCTTTTGCTACTCTACCTCAAGGACCCAAAGTAAAGTGTTCTGTAAAGTCATGATTGCAAATTTGCGTGTTTCGCAATATTTTAGTAGTATGAAGAAGAAATTTGCAAGGACGGATCATTATTTTATAGAATGCTCTACTTTGTTTAAATGATATAACGCATTTTGTTGCTCAAATAAACATGTACTTTTTGGTAATTTGACTGGAGGGGGGGGGGTTGAAGATCAGCAGCTTAACCCCCACTTATCATTAGTTGCTTAAAATCAAATAAAAGGAAGCATGTCCTAGAGTCAAAGCTATAATATTAACACTAATACTATGACATGAAGGATATATAAGGATGTTTAAAGTTATTTTACCCATGGTAATATCATACCTTTTAAGTTCTTTCTGCTGCAGAAGCGGAATAAGGTTATATTATTTCAAAATCGTATGATTACTGCCACGACTGTCCGAGGTCATTTAGACGCGGACTCATGAGCGGGAGATCTGGGGTTCGAATCTGCCAGAACCGTCCTCCCTGCCTGAAGTTTTTTCAAGGGTTTCCTCAGTCCTCATAAATGGTAAATGCCGAGGAGGTACCCTAAACTTAGGCCTGGAACGTTTCCTTCCTTAAAAATAAATCCTTTCCCAATATATCATTTCATCTCATATATCATAAGTGTTCATCGCCTCTTGCCTCCTACGCCCAAAACGCGGGTTCGAACCCGGCCAGGATCGATGGATTTTTTCGGGCGTAAAAATCCTAAGTATGGCTTCCTTCGGAAAGGAAGTAAAGCCGTGGGTCCCGTGTCGTACATTTACGGCACGAAAATGAACCTCAAGCCTGAAAGAGAGGCCTCTGAGCAAAATTTGTCGGCCGTTTCACGCCCTGAGTTGAATGGGACGCTGATGACCTGAGCTGTTAAAGAGCGTCCTTAAATAAATAAATCAAATGAACAATGTTCATCGCCTGTGGTGCCTCTGTAGTAAAAATAGGCGTTAAACACCATTCATTCGTTCAAACTCGCATGAAACGTTTATGCAGTTTACATTTCCGACCTACAGAGGAGTACATAGTTACATTGATGTTATTAGAGTTTAGGGCCGACAGAGCTTGTGTTCAGAAGGAGCCTTTGCCAGCGAAGGACTTACGTTCGTATGTTACTCTGTGTTTTCTTTGGGTGTAAATTGTGAGCTAATTGCTCTCAGTTATGTCACTACAGTCTTGAAAAACGGAATTTAATGTAATATGCACAAGTGAAAATAGGTTCTGGCAGAACAGTGGTAGGGTGATTCGCAATAATCAATCTGGTGATCGTGTTCCAGATAGAGAAATTGCTAGCCAATTTAATAAATAGATACGAGGGAATGGATCTCTCATTGACAGGATACGTGCTCTTACGCAAGAAAAGTTACACGAAAAACAGTAATTCCCTACGCAAATGTGGGCAATGTATTGCCGCTGAGAAGCATCGTTTTCAACATTTCTTATAACATTGGTTAGTGCTTAGTATTATCAGTTTTAAATATGTACAGTATCAAGATACCTACTTTATGGGAAGCGACTCTATCACCCCATTTTTAATGTTTTATTTGTTTATTTACTTATTTGCTACCCCGCACCTGGTTGCGGTGATTATACTTCCCCTGTAAGCTACCCGCTTAATGGGGCGCGTACGTAAAACTCAAATAACCGCAATGTATTTGCTGTTAGTGGCAAACTCATTTCCAGCTCCCTCTTGCAGTTCGCTTTTGATAACCCCCTCTCCCTTTTTCTTTCTCTTTGCGCTCGTTACGAAATCAACATGTTTGGTATTCTTTGCCTTACAGCGCATATAACTCTTCTAGAAAATGAAGAGCAGCCTATGCTATATATTTCTTTCCTGTCTATCACTCAAACATTAGTAGAATTACAAACAGAATTTTGCATCCTATGCAAAAACAAAATTTAAACTAAGTGAAAATTAAGGAAGCCTATGTATAAATAGAAAACGATTTTGAAAAGCAAGGAAGATTATGTATAACTTGAAAACGATTTTATTCAGAATAGGATTGGCAAACTCCGAAATTTGGTTTTTGCCCTGCAATAGACAATCGGTTAAATTTGTACAACTATTAAATATATTCTCCTTTTCGTTCGTACCGAAAGTTTTTATAACTGTGAAACTCTGCAACCTACAAAACACCGAATAGAGCTCATCTTTAATTATAGCTTCCCCCCCCCCTCTCTCTCTCTCTCTCTCTCTCTCTCTCTCTCTCTCTCTATATATATATATATATATATATATATATATATATATATATATATATATATTCCTTGCAACCTGCAATTATTGCTCAGAAATATTTATCCCGTTTAATCTTGCTTGCTGTGAGCTATGGTTATATTAAATGTTTCATTTCTATCCTATTAGGACTTTAATTTGTCATTCATGCCTACAGACGAGTTATTTTGATAACCTGGGATTATTGCAAAAGAACCATGAGTGCATTTAGTGCTCACACCATGCAGGACAATTAACAGAAACAGCCAGTTCTTATTTCGTCGTAGATGTGCGACTTCAGTTGATTCAGAGATGTCTGAACGTGAGCTCTGCTGACTGCTGAATTCCTGCGTGATGATGTGTTCGCGGAAGTCCTTCAAGGTTGATACAAAACCCTGCCAGCTAAATGTGTTCCTTCGTTCATTCACTGGGCATAGAAATATGTCATCTTGTTTTTACATTAGTTAGGTACAAGACCTTACTCCAAAAAGTGTGGTTTAATGCATTACGAAGGTATGGACTTCTAAGTTGTAGTTATTAGTGGAATTCTGTTCCATATAGGTTTCTTTACGCTTGTACTTTACAATCCATTCTTCCTTTCATAACGTGATTGTCAAAGTTGAAACAAATGTATATAAATGTAAATGATCAAATTCAATAATAAATAAATGATTGGGCGCAATCGGGAAGACAGAAAGTGAAAGTTTACACTTAAATATTGACAAAAACATAAAAAAGTATTTAAATACATTTAAGAGGAAAATATCAGAGCAATATAATAGAAACGACAATAATCCGTTCTGAATATACACACATACAAATGTATTACTGAGGAGTGGATATAATCTGTCGAGCAAGCAGTTCCTCCTTCATGTCGTTCTTTAATGACGTCACTTGTATCTTTGACAAGTGTTGCACTTTTACTGTAGAACAGCACGTTACAATTCCCTACGAGTACTTTTCTAGGAGTTGCACTAATACCCTTATAATTGTTAAACTCTACTTTTATGAGATAGAACCCTGACAGTTATCTTATTCCCTAGTAATAGCAAAATTATTATAAGCTTATGAACACATCAATGATCAGTTTTTAAAATAAAAATTGAAGATGCACCTGCATTTAAAAACATTATTTGACTCTTTGTAGTATCTTAGTACGATATTTAAATATTACATGCAAATAATTTGAATATTATTTCATAGCCCTCGTGAAATGTTTTAGTGTATCAATGCATAACACTTTTGGTGCCCATAGATAGTTTTAAAATAATTTATTTACATTTTAATATATTGTAAACAAGAGACATTTACAAAAATGACAAATGCGCAATTATCTGTAAGAATTATTCAAAGAAAGACTTGAATGAATATACTCGTATTTCCTTACCAACTCACCCATAGGCTTACAAAATGCATTAATGTACTACTTAGTTACTACATTTCGATGTTTCTTAATACTTGTTACATAGATAACCAAAATGTTGGTATTTATATCCGCTCTACAGCCTAGAATTACCACACTCTTTGGGCCGCTAAAATCGCTTTAAAGGAACGTCATTTCAACTCTAATCACAAGATGGAGGAATGACTGTAACAATAATAATCGACCATTGTTTTCGCGTGAATAACAGAAACTTGCTGAACATTGGGATTGCTACTAAAACAGTGAAACTCGGTATCCATAAGACAAATGAATTTATTTTATATTCATATGGATAAGTTGATAATTACCCTAGTTTTATTTGAGCGGTTCAAAGCATCTAATGTTAAAAACTTTTACGTCAAGAATATGAAGCAGTACATTATTACGGAAATATGAACAAATGGAAACTAAAATCAATATTTTATCGAAACACTCACATACGAAGCCGAAATATAGCTTTTGAGGAATTCGGCAATACGCTCCAAATTAGAGCAAAATATGCAATCATCGTCAAAATAAAATGCACAACTACTTTGCTAGACCATACGAAATTATAACAGTTTGAACTTGTGCGCATGTGAGAAACAATAGAGCGTTCCGTGGTAGGTTTTAGAGAGGAATCTAAACTGGAAAAGGAAAAAATGAAGACTTAAAAACTCCTGACATAATAAGAGCTAAGAAGCAGAAGGATATGACAGATTGCAAAGATAGAATGAAAGAGTATTGGGTTTTAAGCAATGAATGATACCATGTATATTATAAACCTGATTAGCAGCAAATTTAACTCAGTTTTTCTTAAACTTCACAGAAGTTTTAGAAAAAGGAAATCCTGGAATATATCAGCAAAAGCAACCCCTATTTTAATATTACTAATTACAAATCCATTCAGCTATAACAATGTGACAATGAGTTAATGATTTTGCAATGCATTCCAGTCAACCATCTGCCTGTCATGCGTTATCTCAGTAGTTTCTCCGCTCGTGGTCATATTTCGGCGCCAGTCACTTCCGTCGGACATTTAGTGTTTTGATTGCAGTGCGTTATTGTTGTGTGTGAATTAAGTTTAATGCATTGAAATGCCAACACACAAATTAACATCAGAATAGAGAGTACTTGCAAGCAATACTTATATGAAAAACAATTTTAGTGCAGTGTGTAGGCAGTCTGTAGAGAATTTCCAAACATATAAGTAGGCGCAACAAAGTGCATTCTTAGATCTGGCAGTGCGTTTAGCAACCATGCGTTTAGTTACCCGACAGTGCATCCTTAATGTGAGGTAGAGCACATGCTCATATCCTTAGAACCAGAGCCAGGAAGTTGGGCAAAATGCCTTTTCCATCTGGGTTGATATATTTAAGAGTCAGAAATGACATGTTTCAGTACATTTGGAATCGGTATAGCCTTTTTATTTAGCCTTTTTTGACTTCTGCTGCCTATTTTAAGGGTTATTTATTTTTTTAAGCCCTGTTTTGGATCGTTATGAAAATTTTCTACGATTATTTCCGCATTTTAAAAGCACATTAAAGAGATTCAATAAGTCGAAGTGAAAATGTTATAAAAAATAAATGGCATGCTCGCCTCACAAAAATACCTTTTGAGAATCTTGTCATACGATGATTTCTTTTCAAGCAGTCAAAAACTTTCTCCTCAACTCATTCACTTAAGCTCTAAATAGCAGAACCTTCATTAGCGAAAGGAATGCACGGTTACCTCGGACATACGAAAACCAGGACTGTAGTTTTGAATAGTCCTGGCGAATGACTTGCTGTCGATCTGCGCGAGACTTCCAGGAAATTTGTGATGGGGATAATTTCTCAGCTGCATAAATGTAACAAGCAATTGCATGCGAGAAAGATGAGAACAGTACAGCATACAAAAACCGCCGCTACAACATTTCAGTATGGAAGTTAGACAGATACTAATCTGATTCCACTATAAACGCATAAACAGAAAATGAACTCGACTATAAATCACTGCGCATCTTTGATACCTTGGAAAAAATCTTGTTGCTTGTAACCAAGAAAAGTAGCTTAATTTTTTAATTATGTGATTAAAAAGCATTAAATGTCTTAAATACCCATCTCATTAATAATGAGTGATATTATTCTGTTTCCACCTTTAATAAATGACTGTGTTAATTATATTACTACCTATGTTCAGTATTTTAAGTGTTCTTTTGCATGCCTATTTCAACCAAAATAAATACCTCAACTCTCGAACTCTGCTTATAAACAAAAGTGATTTTACTGAAGTTCCTCTTTGAGGCTGCTGCTATTTTTGTTTGATTACAACACGACAGATGCAATATTCCTAACTTTTATAAACATAATGTATTTTAAATAATTACTAATCTTTGAGATACATACTTTCTCGTTTACTGTTTGAAATATTAAATGCCTTACCTGCATAAATAATAAATCTCTCTGAACATTTTATTTGCGGTTTCTCTTAATATTTTTATAGGGATGTGCTATATAAAATCCCAGTTATGTATCATATAACGGTTTTTTACAGTTACTTGCAGTAAACGAAGATGAACTGAAAAAATACACTATAAAATGTGGCCATCTTGTTGTGCATTGTCGTAAATTACGTGTAGATGTGGAGATTCTTAAAAGTACAGAGACGCTGATTATTGCTCTTTTCAATATCGTCACTTACAATCGGAGCATATTTAAAGTTTGCTAAGTCGCTAGATGTCGGTTCTTCTTCGAAATACTACGTGTTGAAGTTTTTACCGGTTATCATTTCAGAAATCAAACACACGGAAGAGGCACAACGAATGTTTATTTTGCACATTTTTCATTTTATTTTTCACAATTTCACTAACTTCACTGCGCACACACATCGCTAAGCAAAACTTGAGTTTGGTTAACAAGTTCAAAGGAGGTTTCAAGTTTTACATCACTTTCTGGAAGTCTTGCAATTGAAGAGGGTAGAAAACCGAATTCTGCTTTTGAGTATGCCAGGTTTGTCTCCGCTTCACAGTCGAAAGTGGCGGCTTTAGCATTTTGTATCTAAAAGGCGTCAACCGCGAATTTCTCAGTTTGGAAGTTGTTGCAGTAGTACACAGCAGCATTGATCCAGGAGCCCCAACGTGAACGTTCAGGTGGCTAACGTTCGGAGCTATGAATCTGAAGACTTCTGTTCTTAATGGAAAGAATGTTTTCTGTGTTGGGGACACAAGTTGGTCAACTTTAGGAAAGTGGACGCGAACTTCTTCCGCGACTCTGTGCATAGCGTGCGCAGGGCAAGTTAGACGCACCATCTTTGAATAAAAGCCTTTCGTAGCTTTAGCAGCAAACGTTAACAAACAGGAGGATGTCGTCATCTGCATACCCTCGGATCACAGTAGGTGTATGGAGCGGCCGAATAGCTGACAGATTGTTGAATGGTTGATTGCTTCCAAAACTTCGGTGTTCTGCAGAAATATTGACCTGGACTATTCGTTTCCATAGTCCTGACAACGACGTGGGCTATGGGGCGACTTTCAATGTCCCCAATTCCATAAATAGAGACATACATCTTGTTAACTACCATCGTTTGTCTAATTTGATCTTATGGTGTTCTCATAGAAATGAGGAATATTAAAGTCGCCTCACTGGGAACTGATAGCGGTGAGCTGAAGAGATGGCTAGCGACGTATATGGGGGAGAGGGCTTTATCTGCCAAGTAAAACATTACTCACTGCATGTGCATCATCATTTGTTCAAAAGAGTCGGCCAAACTCTCGTCTTAACAAAAGCAGAATATTGATAGTGAAGAGTTGGACGTTATCAACACATTCCTCTGACTAGCCCTCTCTTCAGCTCTCAGCAGCACCTTAGTTTTGCATTACTTAAGTTTCTATAGAAGAATGTTCACTGAACTAGATCGTCACACACCTCTTTGATATTTTTTAAGATATGCTGCTACTTGCTGTAGCTTTTATTAACATTAACTGTGCCGATGTTATCTTTATGGCAACATTCTCAAGAAAATATATGTATTTGTCACGTTTGATGTGCTGTTGGAGTTTTGATTCTCTTCTCTGATGCCATTTTAATTCACAAACCTTGAACAATAATATCAAACCATCAGTCGCAAACATGTCTTCCCCAAATTTAAAAACAATTTACTGTTTACATGGCTTCACTTTCGGTATTTTAGAGTGCAACTAAAACAAACCCTTCTGCATCAGGTGATTTGCAAAGTAACTTTTTCCTATATTTGCTATTTGCTTGAATGAAAACAATAGTTGTCATGAAATGCAGTAAACTACAGTCGTCTCCAGTTATATAATATTTATATTGCGAGCAATCGGAACTAATTATCGCATAATGAGAGGCTGTGGTTGTCCATTGTGTCGCATCTTATTAGAATGTGTGTGGCTGGCTGTTTAAATAACACTTTTTGACAAGCTACTAGGTAATATGTATGACTCAACACTTTTTCCTACTATTGCAGCTATTTCAAGGTTAAGGCATCCAAGCTCTGTTTAAAGAGGAAGGCAATGGTACTGTAGCATAGAGGGGGGAGGGCATCGTTAAAAACATAAAATAACCAATAATGCGGCGAAACTCTAAAAATTGATGTAAATTAGAAAAATGTTGGAAAATGATAAATGATGACATTCAACATTCTCCTTTTTACATCCAGGATCGACCGCCTCCGTAGTCTAGTGGTAGCGTTTGTAACTACTAATCCGAAAGTCATGGATTGAAATCCCGGTTAGATCAAGCTGTCTGGATAAGCTTTTTTTTTTTTTGGAATTTTTCCATACCCTGAGAAGGTGAATGTTAGATAGTTTTAAGGTGCCAAGGACTCGGGCTGATTTGCATCATAATTTTAATTTCATTTATTCCTACAGATGTGTACCTACAGTATTCAGACCACAATCTACAGACGTTCATGTTTTGTATTCACGCTTCATGAGCGGTCCCGTGATATTTTTCCAGGAAACTCATTAGACATGCGGTATCCTGCTAATTAGAAGGTCGTTCTGGTAATCTACAGAGCTCGTTGGAACTTCTCAACAGAAGCAGCAAGATGTCGACTATTAGCAAACAGAACCGTGAATTATCGCAAGGCATTGCTTACAATGGCTGGTCAGAAATGGAAATGCGTGAATAAAACGTGTATTATACATTACTTCAAGGAGATGGAGAACGAAAAATATTAGAGCTTGTGAAACATAACTAAAATATGGGCCAAGCGATGCTCGAAAATGTACTTCCAACAGCATGAGAAGCAGTCAAAGATATTAAAAAGAACAATAAGAATATCATTCGACATATAGAATAACTAACGAATTAAGACATACACAGAATCAAAGAGAATTTTCGAAAGTAACAAATGGAAACATATCCCGCCTCCACCGATAACAATGAAGCACTGAAGCTCTCAACCCCAATTAATTGACTTTACATCTGGGAGGAAAAAAACTAATCATCAATGATAGGGGCAGCAGTAATGTTGAAATCTCCATGTTCTGTGCGAAAGACATGTATTTCCTATATAAATGACACTTTTCAACACTTCCATCTGTGTACTTTGTAGTGTCTTGCTTGCGCCCTTGTGTGTTCTCTACTGCATTTCCTTATATTAAACATATACATTATTTATAAATCGTATCTTGATACTTGAATCACTCACCCCAATCTTTAACCAGCTACTCTTCCAAATTAATGTCCTCACCCAGTTCAAAGTAGAGCGTTACACTGTTCATGAATCTGAAATGTAAAACTATGTAATCCCATTACAATTTTGTCTTAATCATGGAGGGGGAAAAAAACGGGACACTTAACAACAGAAATATTTATGTTTATTTGTCCTTATAAACTATACAATTCACAGAATGCTAGATGATATAGGACAAGTCAGAAAATCTTTGAATTTACACAACATTTAAAACCATATAAGTCTTAGTAATAACAAAGTTATCATATGCTACACAAATATGTAGAATATCTTAAAACATGTTTAAATGCTCTGGAACAAAGTTATTTATCAAAATAAAAATAAATAGATTAATTTCATCTATCTATTTATTAATTTAATTCTTCCAGTATGAACACTATCACTATTATTTAAAAACTCATTTAAAGAGTAGAAACAGTGATCGAGTAAATATGCCATTATTGTCCTTTTAAATAAAGTTAACGTTTCAATTGTTGTAATTTAAAGTGGCAACATAATGCATAATTTCATGAACATTTCAGTTGCACTACTTTGATATGTTTTGCGGTCTTGATTCTCATTATATGAAGATTTCTTATAATGTGTTGATGTATTACTTCATTTGTTATATGTGACTTTTGCTACAGGCTTGTTTCTTATAAACAGCGTTGCCTCATAATGTACATGTAAGCGAGTGGTAAGATTCTCAGTTTTAAGAAAATGGTTTGCAGCAAAACATCTGATTTGCACCAGCTATTATTCTGCATTACAAACACTTTCTTGGATGGGGGAGAGATATCATATTTTAGTCGGGTGTAAACATAAACACAATAAATACTTTTAAATGTACCCAGATTTAGATTGTTTGCTAAATTCCTGACAGGTACCCAGTTACACTAAGTTTTTTCATTAAAATTTCAGGGTACTTGTCCCATCTTAGATCATTTTTCCATTATAATTCCAATGAATTTAACATTACTTGCAGTTACAATGTAGTTGCTATTAAAAACTAATGCCTGCTTTGGTATTTCCTGTTTGCTTAAGTTGAAAATGCACTGCGAGTTTTTTATGCGTTAACTTTCAGTTGATTATTTATATGCAATGTTGTCCATAAGTGGCTGAAGGTTCTCACATACCATACATTCCACAGTGATACTCGAATCATCAGCATATTGAATGATAGTTTGGGTAGAAAGGCTTCTTTTCAAATTATTCATAAAAAGTAAGAACATCATTCGACGAGCCTTGCGGTACTGTTTGTAAAGCGACATTCCGTCTATCCATATACGTGACCTGTGCTATGTATTGCCTCCCATGTAAATATGATAACATTTTCCAATTTAGCACATGAAGAGAGCGGACTTAAACGTCATGTACTGAGATCCGCGGTAGACTCGTGCAGTTGTCCAAGATAATTATGAGCAGGAGTTTCAACAAATAATAGAAAATATTAATTTATTAAATATTATTTTTGTGATTTTCCTAATTACAAATTACAATTAATGGTATATTATATTACCTACATTGTTATGAGCCAATTAACATTTGTTACAGACTGTCGATTCCACCTTAGATAGACCTGAAGGAGAAAAATGGTCTAGGATCGGCCAACCATTAGATATGAAATTCGAAAACTCTAATATTGGCGCTTTTTTCTTCATTTGAATCTTTCGAATCCAAACATAAAAAACGTTTAAACTTTGGAAAGATTAACATTTTAACTTCATTGACGCTCAACAGAAGCGTTCTATAATAAAAACGAAAGGCAATTGTAGCAATTACGGTGATAACAATATCACACATGGTGGCATAATGGTCACATCTTTTCAGTATGCTATCTAGCAGAATCATCAGACGTTTCTAGCAATGTGAATGCCATGTGCTGCGCTCTTTTGAAAATTCTGCAAACTAACTCTCGATAGTTCTGGGGATTTTAGCAACTCTTGCCAAAATATATAAATCATGTGTGACATATGATTCAAGTTTACAACCAATTGAATATTCCAACTGTACTCAGTCTATGCTCAGCGCTATTTTATCTCATTCCTTATTCCTCCATAGTTTCTCTCACTAACCACAGCATATACGCATGCTTAGGGGAGATTTACACACAATCATCCCATCTCCTGTAACCCAAGACTAATTGTAAGCATATATTGCATGTACTTTTTAATGTCTGGAATTATTTCTAAATTTCGGATAATGAACATTTTGCAAAAAGCCCCGTCTGTGTTCTACAAACATATCCAGGGTCTCATATATCTTCAGCAGTGCAGAAAAATTTTAAAGCCAAACAATTATCCACATTTCAAGAATTGAAAGATAGAAGTTTATCATCATCCATTAACGATTCAGCTTCACCCTTAAGCTCTTTGACTGTCAGAGTTAACCTGTCGTTCGAATGACAATGCTTTGAGTAATTCGACGAGAACATTTTAAAGTTCAGATTCGATTTTCAGAAAGCTTAGGAATTTGTCCCACCTGTATTAACCACTGTCAGGGTACAAATTCCAACATAGGAAAAAATGGCTGCTCTGAACATTTTATTTGTGCATCTTGAAACCTGGGGAAGCCGGAGGCCCATTTATGAAGGACTAAGTACCAAAGAGTAGAGGTGTGTATAATGGCTGCTTAGTTGAAAACTATATTGACCATAATTCACATTTTCCACCGCATATATGCCAATAGGTTAATTATCTCCAGGCAGACCTAAAAACACTTGTCAATACTTTCACGGACATGCCATGAGCTTTTTATTCTCCTCATTCAAGCATCTTTCTCCTCCTGGACGTCATAAAAATTCTAGATGTATCTATTGTAGTATTTAAATCAACGATATCCAAAAATACAAAGCTACTGTTAAATACTTCAAAGAAACGACTGAAGTGGAAACAAAGTAAAGACGCATGAAATATGAACCAATTTGCGGTGTTTCGCCTATTGGCGAGAGGGCGCTCGCTACCGCTTGTCGTTACCATAGAATGGCGCTGACATAAACATAACTATTTGCTGGCTCTTTCCTGTCGAATATTTTTCCTCAATTCCAAGTCGCAAGGGGTTAGGTCGGGATCTAGGGGACTACAAATCTGTATTAATAACTGTCATTTTGAAACATCCTTTCAATTTCTCTCGTCCCGGTGAAAATTTGTGAAATCACACTCCCTGTCGGTTAATTCTCTAAAGGGTGAACGGGGGTAAAATTGTTAGTTTATGTGGTTTAACTTTAACAAATAATCTCTCTTTCCTCATAGGCATAAGTATGCCTGTTTTAAAGACGTCTAAATTGTTTGTGTAATTCTCCAACCGATATTCAAATATTTCTTCGGTGAGAATCTACCGTCTGTTAGGTTTCTCAGATTGAACACTATCCGTGGTCTGAAAGTTACTACACCTGGGAATTTTCCTTCAAATCGTTTTTGAACATGACGATCTGACGGAATTAGCACACACAAACCTTAAAAATATAACTGCTGAGGAGTATAAAATATCTTGAGTCACATATTAAATAGTGAATATATCAGACCCACACTGCCAGCCAACAACTAGCCTGACCTTGCTCCAGTCAAGGAGGAGAACACGTTTGTTCACATACATTGGAAAAACATCGAAAGTTGGTTTATGGCTCATTTGATCGCTCCGTACAAGAACATTGGAATATTTAGAACGGATTTTACTAAGCATGTGATTTATTATATAGATATAAGAAATAATAATTGCTAAATTGTGTAGATAATGCATGTGTAATTTCTGCTTATTACAACACTGAAAAGTCATTGAAGAAAACCTTTTCCTGCAAATAAACGTTTAAACCACCAGCTGGATTAAAGTGTTAAGAGTGTCATCTTTTATTTAGGTGTGCTTATATGTATTGACATAATAATGTTAATCCCCAAATATATACATATTTGCCTAGACTTAAAACTAGCTACCTCCTCTTATCTACCTGTCTAACCGGTTTGTCCCCTTACTTCAGTAGGGGTAGCGCCGATTGACAGCTTCTTCTTCCTAATGACTCTCATTACCGAGCTTGCTAATGGAAGACGACCATCAGTGCAATTCCAGTACGCTGGTAACAAATGGAATTGTTCATAAATTAAAGTGCAGAAAGGCATATCATAACTTACTGATATAGGCATGAAGCAAAAAACATAATTAGGGGTTTATTCAGGTACCTGGAGAAATTACTTTGGAAAGTAATATCATTTTGAAAACAACAGCTTCTACACGTATGAACATAGTTAGGTAAATGCTGTCACCAACTGAAAATCGATTCTTTAATTCCATTACATAATTGATTTTCTACCAACAGTCTATAGAAAGCTAGTAACTTTTTTATTGTTCAACTTAAAAATATATTGTTAAAAGAGAGATGTATTGTTATATCCCTTGCGCATTTAAAACTGTGCAAATGATTTAAGGAAAATAAGGCAAAAAGACAACATTTTAAATATACAATGAAGAAATCCATCATAATCAAAACATGATTACAGTTTACAACATAAAAGATTTCCTTTTAACCATTATCTAGTATTGTTTTTACAATATACATTTTAATAATTTTACAATATCAAAATCATACTCTTAAAGCTATAAGATCTTGCTCAAACAACGACAGTGGTATTTTGCTAAGTTACTTTAGAGTATGCTTTACGAAGTGGTACGAGGCGTGAATGTATAACCAGAAAGCAGACACGATTACAATGCATTACTTTACTCTCCTCATAATTTTTACGGATATTGCCCATGGAAGTAATGCAGCGTTCCTCAGTCTTCAAAGACTGGAAACCAGATTTGACAGGTCCTTCAAAATCGCCTACGCAACCTTCAACATTACTTCTGATGATGTACAGTGCCTCCCATGAAGGTGTCTCTTCAATTAGGAGAAAAGGAAAAAGTCACACGGATCTAAATCTGAACTTTAAAACGGGTAAACACTTGACATCAATTCTTGTGATATTCGGCAAAAGCATTTGCGATGTGCAACCAAGGATTATGGTAGTCCTGCGTCCAGTTTTTTGCACGAAATGTGGCCATTTGTAAGTGGATTTGCAGAGTTTTCATGGCCTATCCGTAGTGTTGCCGGTGTGTGCAAGGTAAGACAGTTCCTTGAATATCGAAAAATGAGATGAGTTTTCAGTGCTGTAAACTGAAATATTTCCTTTATAATAAGTAGAAACTACATGTGCGTTACTTACAGACTACATAAATATCTAATTCTTATTTCTTATCATATCTATATGCTTAGTGAAATCCGTTCTAAATATTTCCCAACAGAAGCAACCACTGTGCTGTTTGCTCTCAGAAACCAAATGACGTACCCAAGTTTTATCAGCAGTGTTTACCTTTGAAAGAAACTCCGCATCTTCAACAGCATGCAATTCTCGCTGAACGTCCTTTTGTTCGGAAACCAGCAATTTTTAAATTCGATGTGCACAAACACATCTTATGTGCTACTTTTCGGTGTGCGGGTGGTACTCGTGAAATTGTCATAAGTTCCGGAAGTGTTCTTAACGTTATTCGACGATACTGCCTCACAATGCAATGACAGCACCGGTGTTCATGTTTTCTTCCATTAGAGCACAAACTGGAACGCTGAGTTCGCTTACTTTCAAATTAATTCTCTTTCCTTTTTAAATGTTTTAAACCTCTTCGAGTTGTGCTATAGAGAAGAATTAACTCTGCATAGTGTTCTGTAATATTGCTGAAAATTGGTTGGGACAAAAGCAGAATTTCAGAGCTGCGTATTGTTCACCTCCATTTTGCTGTAGGCGGAACGGAACATATCTCAACCTCCACACCTCTAACAGGTGGGAACTGGAAGGGCAACAATGAAATTAGTACCATGTATACATTGCGCATAAAGCTAAAAAATATTGTAAAGTTAAATTTTGGCGCGAGAAACGATGCCTATAAACAGTATGAGAATTCTTTATTAAAGAGATTTCGTTGTCCAAAAATGTATTAATTTGGTTCGAAAAGCCTAGAAGAGTCAAGACCATACAAACATTGAAATTATACAAAATGATGGCATTATCCACAAGAGCTTTGAGTCCGGAAGTCGGATTAATACGTTGCAAATAAAATAAAGATGTAAATGATTAAATATTTTACTAGTATTTATGAGTAAAAAATGAATGTTATAATGTGACTATCAGAAAGGTTAAACAGTTGCAATACCAAAATATAGGAAAGGAAAAAAAAAAAAAAAAAAAAAAAAACGAAACAAAAACAAAAGCAAACCACTTATCATTAATGTGAGTAAGAAAGCACAAACATTATTATTTATTAAACAAAAGACATAGCTACTTGTGCCATGGAGAGAATATTTTTCCCCAACATTCATTGGTATACTAGTTTCCCTCGTGGAATTCTTTAGAATAACGTTACTTTTTAGGCACAAACAGCTAAATTTCTAACTCTTCACATTGCCTACTGTAATTGTTTCCGAGTCAGACACTAGATAAACGAATAATTTGAGCCTTCAGCTTATTTCTTAATTCCAAACCCTGCACGTTCTTTCCTTTTTATAGCATTATTTAAGTTAGAGGAATGAGGTGCTTATCGATAGAAGGAAATTAAGTTTGGACAGAGCAAGCAACAAAGTCGCACATTCCAATACCTCCAACAGAAATAATCCTCCTCTTGGAATCTCAGAATTCTTCCCCATCGGCAAGAGATTCGACTACTTCACAGCATAATGAAATTCTTTTCAAGTCAAGAAACGCGGGGCTTTAGACTCAATTGAGCCCCTTTTCCCATTCTCGTTGCAGAAGACCTTATTGGAATTTCCTCCTGCTTTGAATATCAAAGGGAACACTACGAAATGGAAAAGAAATAATATTTTACTAAAGAAACATCTTGAATTACATGAAGCAACGAGGAACTGGCAAATTGGGAAGAAAAGCGCATTCGTGCTGCTTTGACTTCGGAATGAGAAAGGATAAAATGTTCTCTAAAAGGAGCGAAACCTTTATATCTCTATAAACCGCATTTCCATCTTCTTCAAGCGTAATTGTTTTTGCTGATTATTTCGCTCACTTATCGCTTACCGAGCTCTGAACTCAACCAATCAGAGCTCCTATTCTTTTAAGTTATAGTAGAAATAGTATATAGAAGGAAATACAGTAATTTTCTGGTATGATGATAATTTCAAAATGTACAATTATTATACAAATCAAATGAGAAATATGGCGGTCGCTATCAGTGGCGGCTCGTGGCCATTGTAGAGGGTGGGCCAGAGGCATACTCAAATGGCGTACAGGAAGGTCTATTTTAAGACTTATACTCCTCCCAGACATTTTCTCATAACTACAGCTCCATCGTAATTCTGTGAAAACTTCTGGTTTACGTGGAACTCTTCTAAATCAGCTGTTAAACCTTCTGCAGTCAATTCAGAAACAGCAATGACTTTTATCAATCTTTCAATGGGTTTACTCCCACTGTTGTATTGTAATAACAGTGGCCTAAACAAAAATTAAATTTGCCCTTTCTATTACTCTTCTAATCTCATTCATATAGACAAGATACATTTCTCACGTCACACGCTGCCAGCCAAAATGTTTCCACAAACCATAAAAAAGCTTCTTAATTTTGTGCCGTCTTGCTGAATAAGCTCCTATAGATTTCGGTTGGTTAGGTCCAAATCGTTTCACTTCCAACTTAACAGTTAAACTTAGACGCGAAAGTGGAGTCTTCAATAAAACGCCCACTTTATTAATTCTGTAACTTAACAGTTAACACAGTAAAAGTCAATGTTTCACTGACAAACAGTTAGAAAGCTACTCAATTTGAAACAAAGAGCGAAAACAACCCCTAGTCAGTTATGCGTGGTGTCAGTAACCCCTCAAAGTCTGGTTCCTAAGAAAAGAGAGAATACCGAACGCCGGTCATGGGGCATCTTCCTGCTGGCCCAAGAGAACGGAGAAACAAGAGGAGAAAGGCTAACCCATCCTGTAGGAAGAATTAATACCGAGGATGCAAAAAAAAAAAAAAATGTTTTCACACTTTCACAGTAAATATCTATTTAATATATTTCAAAGTTGAACCAAAAACAACAGTAATATGTAGTATTACATTCTGTAAACAGGTGTGACTCACATACAATATAATAGCGTTGCTACGCGACAGGTAAATTAACAATGAACAAATGAAGCCAAGATTATCGTATAATGTTCTGTAAACAGTTGTGAACTCACATTACGTTATACTAGCATTGTTACAACAAAATGGAGCCAAGATTATCGTTTGAACTGCGGAAAGCAATTTTGAAGTGGTATTGGAAAACCGAGAATGTTGTTCAATTTCAAAGGCAATGGAGACGTGTGTACAGAACAGAAACGCCAATGCGAGTAACACTTGCACGCATTTGAGACAAATTTGACACTGACGGTACCGTATGCAATGTTCACAAGAGCAAGTCTGGAGACCTTGCACAGCAACAAGCTCCGCGTACTCGGCTATGGTTTTGGAACGTTTTGAGCACTCACCGCAGAAATGTACAAAGCAATGTGCTTCCACCGCGTTTACCGGATCTAACCCCGTTGGACTTCTGCCGAACTCTTAAGGATGTTTGTATACCGTAGAAAACCAGCTATGCTGGCAGCACTTCAGGAAGAAATTGAAACGGCATGTGCTGCAATCGCTGAGGTCACTTTCGCAAACAATGCTCAATCAGTAGTTCAACGTACTCAGAAGTGTAATGACGCCGAAAGTGAGCATTTTGAGCAACTGTTGTAACTGTAAAAGTCTGAGATGATTAGTGCTCATCATTTTCTGTTTGTGTGAATTCAGTTTTGTTATGTTAACACAGTTTGTTTGGTTTTGTGTGTGTGTGTTGTAAGTGCGTATACATTTTGGCACCCTCTGTATAAGTAATTGTTAATCTTTGCTGGCCCAAGTATAAATTTAAAACTTAAAATCTTCCGGGCTGGCCCATGAGCTTCCTTCTCTAACGGATCCTAAACCAAGATCGCGGGTTCGATCCCGGCCAGGACCGATGGATTTTTCCGGCGTAAAATCTTAAGTATGGCTTCCTTCGGAAGGGGAGTAAAGCCGTGGGTCCCGTGCCGTACATTTACGGTATGATAAAGAACCTAGAGCCAGAATAAAAGAGGCCTCTGAACAAAATTTGTGGGAAGTTTCACGTCCTGATTTGAATGGGGCGCCGATGATCTGAGATGTTAAAGAGTGTCCGTAAATAAATAAACCAAAGCCAATATCTAACGGAGGACCCGTATGCTAATGCTACTACAGTAGAGAGGAAATGCGCGCTTATTGCTTAAGATGAATTAAGAAGTAATCGTTTATACAGCGCTCGTTTGTTGTTGTTTTTTCGAAAGTTGAACAGTAGAAGAGAAAACGGCAAATAATTATGGCATTTTCTTTGGGGGGGGGGGGGGGATCTGACCCTTATTGATGGGTCGCTATTTAATTTTCGGAATTTGAGGAAACTGCGAGAAATGTGTATCCTGTTGACCGCAACGGAAAGAGCCTGTCTTTATTAGTAACAATAGAAGCTGCAACAAAATGTTAATGTGTAACTAGTTTGCAGAATACAGACGAAGTAGAATAGCCCTGAAAGATGAGCAACGCAAGGGACATCCAGTAACAGAAGTCGCAGATGAAAACATAGCTCATGGAGAAGGCATAGTAAAGAACGACCTGGGAGTGAATTGCAGGGAGATAGAGAAGTTTCTAAACGTTCATCGTTTCATTTGTGCAGGATTTCTATCTCCTTGTGAGGAAGCTTTGTTGTCGTTGCGTACCTCACAACCTCAAAAAAGAACAAAAGGCAGCAATAGTGAAATGTTACCTGAAATGACATGTCCTTCGACAACAGCAGCTTCCAGAGTGTCCACGATATCTTCCCAGGTGACGAAAGCTTCAAACTCCCAGTGATGTAGAAGTGCAGGTCAAAGATGGTTGTCGGTTTCTTCTCATCAATCTCTTTATTACAAACCATTGCACTCCAGGAGCAAAACAGTAATTGCCAACTGTACACTATAGTTTACCTCCACAGAACCCTATCAGAAAGAAGACCGAAGTCTTCTGCTGCTTCACCATGACTATGTCTCTGTATGCACTTCTTTGAACGCACCGGTATTTGTGCAAGAATCGGGAGTGAGTCATCGCATATCTGACTTCCTGAGCTGTTTTGCTGTTTTCAACTGTCAAGGAAAAACTGAGAGATCATCAGTTTGTGAGCCCGGAAGAAGCGCCAACTCTTCAGTAGCATGGCAGGTTGCTTCCATGCAGAGTGTGTGAGCTAAGGACTTCTTAGTGTGATTCCCAAAATTAAACAGTTGTCCTCATGTAACAATGTAATATCAATACAATCAGAAAAATCAACAACTTTCTCAGCGTCAAGTGCACTACTGATTACAGTGTTAGGGAATGTCGTTTTCATAGTGATACGTTTAATAACATTTCCATCTCTTTAAGTTTCTTTAAATTAAATTAATTTGTAAATAAAACATTTCAATTGGCACTCCCCACTTACTGTAAAAAGGAAATACCAGGAGTGTTTGTTGATGATCTCGTGACAGGAGCAAAAACCACGACATGCCATTAATGAAATTTCTAGATTTTGTGCAGAATGAGATCTAAGGATGAACAGTGAAAGATTAAAGATAATAGTATTCAAAAACAGGTGCAACTCAAGGAGAGATGAGAGATGGTTTTTTAATAGAAGCCTAAATTAGTGAAAGAATTTGACTTGGGAGTGAAATTTGCCAGTAATGAAAGGTGGTAGGTGCCTTCTAAATGTGCACGAGCCAAAGGTAAATTAGCTATGTAAGCTGTCAGAATAAGTTTGTACATAAGTTCTCATATCGCCAATGAAATGACTAGAAAGACTGTATGAGGCTGTGGCTGAGTCAAAGATGATGTATGCAGTAGAAATTTGGGGAGTGTCAAAGGGGCGGATAAGGGTTGACGTGGTACATGGAATGCTTCGTTGAGAAGTTCTGGGGTTAGCAGAAGGTTTGCCGAGGGGGGTGAGTTTGGCACAACTAGGAAAGACATAATAGTGGAGAAAATCTTGAAATATTTGCACAAATGTTTAAAACTAGGTGATAACAATGTACTAAGAATGTCTTATGTACCAAAGAGATGTACTGGGAAGGGAGAGTAGGTTTGAGGAGGTGGAGAAACCATTAGAAAAATGGGGGCTGTGTGAAAGTAACGTCAGTGGTTTTTGGAAAGAAGTGAGACAGAGGGTAGAAGATATAGAGAAATAAGAAATTTGGACTAGCTTTGAGGATAAACTTTTTTATACTTGTACAGAATAATTAAAATAAATTTGGGACGGGAGAAATAATTGTGATCAATTTGGAAGAATAGGCCTTGCATGGTTGCGAACAGAATTATTACTTCTAAAAGGATTAAGAAAACATTTTAAAGAATAATGCATTATATATGGGAAAGTGGTTAGTGCTTTACGTTGTCTAATGGAATCTAAAATGGTAAAAAGGTGGAGGGGTGGTATCTGGAACGAGATATGGAACAAACTACAAGATATAATGACAGTTAAAATATAGATATGAGGGCAGAGAAAATAAACAGGATTGGGAATTCTAAGGTAAAAGAAGGAATAAGTGGAGAAGTATAAGGAGAGAGTGAGGAAACACACGGTTGTGAAAGTGGTAATTTATTTTATGGGCTGTTTACCATACATATAACCTAGTGATTAATACATGGGGGAATCTTAATTTTGGTATTGCTAAATCCACAGATGTTTTGTTTGATTATATAAATTTAATTACAGTGTTGTTTGCTGAAATAAAATTCATTCATTCACTCCAAGAAACATTTCAGTTGTTTCTTTAGGAATATAATAGACCATTCCTGTGTGTGAAATAATATAAATACATTAAGTAATTTATTCATTATTATCTAGAACTTATTGGTTTTTTTTTTATTCAGTTCGCGAAACAGGCCTATTAAATATCGCCTGACATGTTTATTATACATTAAGAAATTCTCCCACGCTTCCTGAATATAAAATGAAACCACAAAATACTACGGAACTTTTGAACTTCGGAAAAATCCTTCTGATAAATGATTTAGTTTCGATTACCGCACTGCTGTGGAACGTTCCTTGCAGGAGTGGTTCCAGCTAGCTTCATTAAAACAAAAGAGGTGCTACTTGGTTGTAGAAATAACGAATCCGGGTGGAAAAGCCGGGCAAAGCTGCTTGATGCGTCATTGCGCTGACAAATGACAGCAGTGACGTGGTTCTTTAGAGTTACTAAATCTCGGGCAATTATCAAACATTATAAGGAATCTTTCGCTACAACGAGTTTGTTACTAATAAATAACATGTTAAACTCGCAAATACCAGAGGTAAACCTTTCCCAAGCGCGCATTATACGAAATGAAAAGTTCGATAGGTTATCGTGCCAGAATAGGCGGCAATAAATGCACCGAGTTCGGTTTGTAGCCTATCGAAGTAATTAACTTTGAGTAAAAACATCTCTAGCACATGACTATTATAACAAACGTCCTTCTTTTATTGACAAATGATATCTGAAGTCTTAAAACTCTATAAATAGCTACGTGTTTTCATTCTGTTTGCTTAGTATGTTGATGTTTCTGAGTTTGTGGCAGATAAACAAATATTCTGGTAAACCAAATTTTTCATTATATTATATGTCTTCATCTTGAAAGAACGTCCACTATATGCCCAGGATTTTCTTCTAATGTTATAATAGTATAGTAGAAAGAAAGTAAAATTGTTGGATACATGAAGTTTTTTGTGAAGAAACCCGTGTTTTATTTTTCCTCCAGGCAAAACTCATTAAACAAGTACTCAAATATGTCCTAATTTTAAATAAAATCACATTTGACTAAAGGAAACTTTGGTTTAAGATAAATGTAATTGTGAAAGTGGTATCAAATTGTTTTCGCATCAAAGAAAAGTTTATATCCATACTGGATTTGCTTTGCTTTTATGGATGGCAAGGTTTCTTTACAAGTTTTCTGCTTTGGAGCTAAATGTGTCTGATTCATTAAACTAGTAGCTGAATTCATCATCTCGAAGACCTTTGGTAAACGGCATGAAATATAGCGGTGCTGACAACACTTATTTTTTTACATTTTTTTTACCTTGGTTGCTAGAAATAAAAATTAATTTATTCTGTACTTACCCTTCTTACAGAAGTTGCAAGTTTTGCCATTTATGTATGACACAGTATCTACATCCTCTTAAGTAACAACTCGTGCTCTCGACAATTCCTCTGCATTGATAGACCTATTTCTAAGCGATACTTGCACCAGCGTATGTACGAAAGGCGAAAAAGAATTAATGCGTTTTATTTATAGAGCCCAAGTTGTAAAAAGATGAAGTGTTGTATCGCTGTGAAGCGGCCGACTTGATAATGAAAGATTGTAAATATACCTCACTGTATTAAAAATGTTTATATTATATTTTCAAGTCAAGCGTCTACCGCGTCACAGTTTGGAAAGTGTACCTGTTGTGATTTATTAGAAATGTTTATGTAGAACGAGTAAATAACAGACTCTTGGCAAAATATGCAAATATGTTTTATGCAGAAATGGGGTTAAGAGGAACCAACACATCAGATAGAAAAGGCAGAATCAATGTATACTTTTAAATTACATTTGAGTCATACGTAGTGAATAAAATTTCTGGGTTTTTACTAAATGGAATTCCGTGCAATAATATTACAAATTATAAAAAATAAGAAACCAAGATTGTGACAAAAATTAATTCAGATATTATCCACAATCTGGAAAGAAAGAAACAAAGAAAGAAAAGAAGAGAAGAAGAAGAAGAAGAAGAAGAAGAAGAAGCAGAAGCAGAAGGAGGAGGAGGAGGAGGAGGAGGAGGAGGAGGAGGAGGAGAAGGAGGAAAGAACACTGTCATAGAAGATATGGAGTAAAACGATTTAATGATAAATTTACTTTGGAAATGCAAGAGCTTGTAAAAATCTGATTATTCCGTAATCAACTTCACAAAAGTAATAAGTGCATTTATGACAAATTTCCTTTTTAAATATTGTGACATCAAGTGCAGCATTTATTTGAGAATATTCTGCTGAAAATTTTTAATACACAATTATTTATATTTAGTTATTTATGTCCAACAACATTACTAGATGCTGGTTGGTTGGTACCACACGAAACCTGAAAAAACATCTATTTGTTAATTGCTTAAAAGATGGAGCGAGTATTACACAGGCAATTCCTGTATCATATGATTTTGTTTGGTTTTTAATTACTGTGCACTTGTTCTTTGGGGTTCCATGATGAGCAAGAAATAAATATTTCATTCTTCTTGAAGGCCAAGGAAAACCATGTAGAGAGACAATCAGATTGGCTGGCAACGGAGATCGAGCCCGAGATAATGTTTACGTCAAATAGATATTAAGTCTTTAGTAGCTTATTCTTCTGTTATTCGTGACCCAACTAACGCTGGTTTCTAAATTGTAACATTAAGCATTTCAGCAACTAGCCAGTCACTGCGAAAATATAAATATATTAAATGTTTCGATAGCATGCATATTAAAGACCTACTATGATGAAAGTTGTAAAAACTACCTGCTTGAAAACAGCTGTGTTTCAAAATGTACCCAATCCAGGCTTATATATGAACTTGCGTGCAGTGTTGCCAGATTAAGGAAATTTTCCCATGACAAAGGAAAACAGAAACGGCTGTAAATCGTGAGACACATTTTTGTTTTTTAATATCTGAAAAACGTGGGGAACATTTTTAGCCCTATTTGCACAAAATATTATACCATAACTTTAATCGATTTGTTTAGACAAATGAATTGACATTTTAAAATGACAGCGATACTTCTGTTCCGACTGTGTAGTATATTTTGATGCACCGTGTTTTTATTTAAACCCTGAAACCTTTCACGACAATGTTATTGAATGCTTAAAGACTGGAATTAATTTACATTTTTTATCAATTACGTTTTAAATGAGTGTATAAATCGCACGTTTTATTAGTATATGAATAGAAAATGTTAATGATGTTTTCGTTATTCTGTTTACCAGTAACTCTAGATATTAATGCACGGCTGCCACTCTGTTAATTTGCGATAGTGTACATTGTAGCAGTGTCAATATTAAGAGTGCAGTTTTTCTGAAGGTATTTGTTATCTTGAGTAAATCAAATTGACGCCTTAAAAGAAAAGGAAAATTCGGGGCGAACTGTCGCTTACAAAGTGTCAGAACATAACAGAAAGAAATGAAGCCAAGAGGAAAGCAGTTCAAGGAGTAGTTAGACAGAGTGTCGGGAAATGACATTAAGTGAAGTTATTGCAAGTATGCTACAAAAGTGACCCGCAGAAACATAGTCTGGGCCAAAAACACACAAAACTAGTCAAAATATTTTCTTACATTTATATTACACCAATCAGTTCGTTTATGTCAAAAAGTGACACGAAAACAAGATAGACGGAAGCTGAGATCAATTATGTTGCATTTAAAGTTGTTCCCGTAATTTACCGATTTTAAATTTACGCAGGAATTAAAATTAAAAGCGAACAAAGTGCACAAATGTTGTAAAAATGTTCAAACATCAACAATGCCCCATTTTCCATACTGATAGAAATTGCTTTATGTTCTCGCCCGTGCAAAGTTAATATCCTACTCCTGGAACTAGTGCATTTATATTCAAGAATTCTGCAGATTTCAAACAATGCTTTCACTCCAAGGCTATACCCTTAAATAACATTGCTGCGTGGCTCGTAATGGGTTAATGCTATGGTCGGCCAAAGATTTCTTTGTCACTCGTCTGAAAAAAGGTGCAAGGGACAGTTTTGGATGGGCTGCATATCTCATCCGGTCACTGCACTGGTCGCTAGTAAAGCATGCGAAGAAAATCCCCCTGTGCAACAGAAGAAGTAATAGGAAGAGGCAAAAGAGCTTAGCTATCGTTCTTTTAGTGTCAGCAATCTCTGCACAGCTCAGATGTTTTAAATAACAAGTGGTAAGTTTATTGCTCTTTATTCGAAACTGACATACTGCTAAATTAAATTTATTGCAGCTATTTTTTCAGATTTATTTTCATTGTTGTCTGCCATAGCATTATTTTTTGTTTTAATTTACAGCAATTTGAAAATTTTGTTTGATATTTAAGATTACGAATATCAGAGTTGTAGGGAAAATCAGATATATGAGAGAAATTAAGGAAACATGATGGTAATTTCAACCCTCAATAGCTGGCAACAGTGCTTGCGCGATAGCCTTCAGTTGATAAGACGACCAGAGCGTGCTGCACCAAAGCTACGAGTAGATTGGAATTTGTTCATGACATCTGTGTTGTGTGTGAATTACAGTAAATTATTCTTATTAGTGCACTGAAATGCCAACCGAAAAATTCAAGCTTGAGCAAAGAAGTTTTATATACGATACACACGTAAAAATCTAATCATGTAGACAATTTTCTGGTATTCCAGTATCAGGTAGAGAAACTGTTAGATGTTTGGTTAATAAGTTTAGGACAACGGGATCGCTAAACCTAAGAAGTGAAAATGAAAAGTTCTATCGGAGGAAAAAAATTGACAATTGGTGCAACATTCAAACGCTCTCCAAAGAAGTCTCTAAGACATTTGCATAGCAAGTGGGTGTTTCAAAAACCTCTGTTCATAGAGCTGCTAACTTTTAAAATTGCAACCCTAGTGACTGTACTTCATGAATTACAACCTTGTGACGTCGAAAAACGAGTAAATTTCAGTAGCATACCCACACCATAGAGAACTTAAGAACAATATAAGAACAGAAAATATGAACATTACGAAAGAAGAACTTATGCGTGTGAATGGAAATTTCTCCCGAAGATGGCAGGAATGTCTGAAGGACTCCACTTTCAACACCACTTATAACAAGGTTAGTAGTCATTATAGTGCATTTAACAGTTATTTCTGAGTTAGTAACACGACAGTTTTAGAGCTCCAGTGTAATAGACAGTGCGCGGAGCACGCTGCGGCCCGGCAATATAAGGAACGCTCTGCACTGTGCCTGCATAACACTGTAGCGCAGGATTCCAGTGCTTGATCGGTCGATGGCATAATGGATTGCTGGCCACCAATGAAGCGATGCAAGTTGCAAACCTGTAGTTTCGCTGCCATCTCTGTCCTAGCAGAAAGAAAACGAAAACGGAGCGAAATTGAACTGCATTTCTACCTCTTGTTAACACTGTGTATGTTTTCACCATCTGTTCAAACAGGGTTTACATCGAATTTCTGAAGACTGTGTGGGAATATATGCACACAATATCACTTACGGTTTTACGCAAGAAGACTTAAAATAACATTTATGCGCTTCTGTCACATATTCTCTTTATTGATTGAAATAAAAAGAATACATGATTGCAACTTCTACACAGAAAACATAACACAATTTGTATATACCTACGAATAACACAGAATTAGAGTTATTAATAAATGTATGAACTGCAAAATAAGTCTGTTGATATTTTTGTCAGTAACCACTTAGTTTGATTGAAAATACCCTTCCTCTGTTTAAATTAATCACTTTCTGTATAATGCTCACTTAGGCAGACCCGCAAATAATTGCTGACTGAAACAGAGCTGATATCAGAAGTACCAATACTAGAAAGCTCAACTGGGCTTAGGATCGCACAATATTCGAAAATGTATCGTTATAAGCTGTCGCTGTGAAATATTTCTCAGATAATTCAGACGAGATTATTTTTACGAACAACATATTAATAGCCTGCATTAAATTAATTTTAAGAAAACTCGTTAACTGAAAAAATACGCGCATAATTAGCATATCACTTACCATGTACACGAACTGGTGGAAAGCTCTGTGGCAAAATGCTGGTCTACTGATGCCTATCTCGCGAACAACGCGAATCCGTTCTTTTACAGCAGTATTTTTGGAAAATACGCTTCGGCAGTTTATTTGCCAACGTAAGTAGCTTTCTATAACAGAAAATGCTTTTGAACTCACAGTCACCTAGAAAGCTTGTGAAGGTCCAACATTTCTTTTAATGTCTCAAGACTACTGCAGTTTTTGGAGTAACAAATGAAACGTAGGATTGAAGAAGATTAGGGGAGGGACACCTAAAGTTGATTAGTATTTGCTTCCACTGGTGCAGTAAAACTCCTACCTGATATATAATTCAAATTCAAAAAATTGGAAACAGAAACTGATTCAGGCTGAGTAATGAACAAAGCGATAATGACTACCATATGTCTAGCATTTTCCTTCTACCGTACCAGAATATGGCAAGAATTATTTAGAAAATTAAGTAAATTAGAAAATGTGTCTATTTATATTCTTCATATAAAATTAAAATATAATGTGTTAAATAAACTGTGACACCTATCATGATTTGATGAAAAAACGCAGACCAGCAAGGAAGAGTTGGACTTTGGGAACAGGTGGAAGAGAGAGCCAAATATAGAGAGTAGGGTGGATGCTCCAACTATTCATACCTCAAATCTGTTCGTTTTCCAGTACTAAAATACCTGTGTGAGCCGGTGCACTGTCTTGAAGAAAAAAAGTTCTGCAAGTCGCGTCTTTACTCAGATTTTTTCTTCATGTACTCGCGAATTACTCTCCGTTCCGTTTTTACCCTTATGAAATTGGTAAATTTCCTTTAGCATCCCATTGCCAAAGCCTTTTCTGCAGATGGGACCGAAATTGTCTTCCATGGCTTCTGTCCACTTTTTGACTACTATGTCGAGTCTGGTTCTGGTTCCACGGTTAAAGTCCGTTAAAACGCTGTAAACACTGTTGTAATATTTTCATATGAATGCCTGCTGTTAGCTTCTTCATATGCAATTCTTCACACAAAGCATGACATACGTTTTATTTGTTCAATGAATTCTTTTGTTATTTCACTCTTTGAACATCCTTCATGAGGGTGATCTTTAAGACGTGTATGCCAAGTTTAATTTTACAGTCAGTTTTTTAATCATTTGAAATTAAAGAGAAGATTCCCCATATAAATTTATAAATTTGATGTTAAGTCATCTTACACAAAGAACACGATACTCAGTTTTATACATTTTATGGAATATCCACAACACATGTGTTTTAGAAAGCTGCATTAAAGAAAATTTTGAAACGATGGCTTGATATTGCAAATAAATGAATAAGACAGATGTACCAACTTAAAAAAAACACACACACACACACAATTATCTTGCCAAATGTATGACTACGTATGGTCGAGGGTGAGGGTTTTTAAACAGCACTTATATTTTATATAACATGAAGAAAAGAGCAGAAAAAATAATAATTAGACATCAAAATGACAATGTTAACAAGAAAAAACAAATTTGTTTACATAGTGACATTTAGGTTAGAACACCGAAGTAAGAGTTAAAGTGTTTAGTGTTCCTTATATTAAAACGCGAATGCTTAAAGGTATTTATATCGTTTTATTTTTTGAACCATTGTTTATTATCGATATGGTTAGCCCAGTATCTGTTGAATAACGGTCATGCAAAACTTGAAATAGAGTTCGTACAACTGGCCTTACATGTTTGTGTGTTTTTATAAGTGAATATCGAACCCCGCATTTGCCATCGCGACTAAGGAAAACTACGAAAAATATTAAAATAACTTCAGTAAGGAAAATGTAACTTCTTTGGAAAACGTAAATTAACGTATTTGCTCGGTTTTATTTATATTTTTATTGATGTTCAGTTACGAAAGCAGTTAAAATATAGTATTTGACTTTGTTGACATTTTAATACATTTTACTAAACATCAAATGTATTCAAAAGATATTCTACATCCGAGGCAGAATTTAGGAATAGTTTGCCGTTTATATTCACATTAATGAACTGATTTTGTTTGTTTATTTATTTAGGGAATAAATCTAGATGCCCTTTTATTTTCTGACGCACTGTTGATGCCATGCAAGTTATGATGGTTTAGAATCTCAGCCACATAGTACGAGGGAAAGTTAGATGTGTTGCACATTATGAAAGCTTTTTGGCATGGAGAATGACAATGATGACAGTTGTTTTATATTTATGGAATCCATTTAGAGGTTTGGTGTTCTTCCAGCACAAGTGGTTTTATGGCTGCTCTCCATAGATGATTTTGAAACAATGAAACAGAAAGAAATACGGTTTGTTACGATGCTACCAGTCTTCGGTTGCTATGGTGATGTTTGTCTATTCTTGAGAGATTCGTTTTGTATCTTTTCACAGATTTACTGCTCAAAATAACACGTTTATCTCCAGAAATAAGAATTTAAAATGTCATAAACATAAAGAATTGAAAGTTAACGCTTAATCTCTTAAATCCGATAGCTTTTTCCAAAATTATACACACGTACTTGCTCGTAAAAATATTCTAGATTTTCTGTAGAGTGTTATACATAACTAGAAAGAATGTCATTAATAACAAGAGGGAGAAATCAATCCCATTTTTCTGCTTCGAAATATACCATAGCCGTCTTTGAAAATATGACAAACTTTTTGGGGTGCTAGATTTTATTAATAGGAACAAATAAATGCGGGGACCCTGTAGTTGTTTGATTTGCCTAAAAATGAGTTTTGTGCAAATAATATTCTTAGATAATTTAAATTCGTTGTGTTTGTTGCTGATAGCATTTAAAACATTTACAGCTTTTCATTATTTCGAAGCGCTGAATGTAATCTTGGTTTGCTGTGACTAGCTGTGAATTTTGCGTACTTTGGTGTGATGTTTTTCTTCATTTTTAGCCTGTCTTTTATGTTTGGGAAGAGGGATGTATCTTTCTCTTCATTTTACTGTTCTGACCGATTCGTTCTGTCATAAGTGAATGCTCTCCTCTTCCAATTTATTAAAGGTTGCACTCAAAGCTCTCAATAGCATCTCTTTATCGTGTGCACTCCTTTGTCAATCTGTCCGCTAACTCTAGTGAGTTCCAACGTGTGCCTTGATCCAAACAAGTCCTATTTCCCAGTGCAGCTTTAGAATAGGTAAGGGCTATTGTGGTTATGTTCTTGTTGAGAGTGTAGGTTGCTGCATAACCTATTGCCATGTTTCGGTTTTCATTCTTCGCGCCAGCCAACAGATTAGAACTAATCCAATAGCTGCAATTATGATAATTTGTAGCCTTTTTAATTTTTTTTTTTTTTAATGGGGAGGTCAAGATTTGAAGGGGGGTTTTCAAGATTTTAATAAGCACTTATACAGTGAGTCACATTTAAAACAAACTGAAGAAATTTACACTCATTAGTTTTTCCGTTAGTTTAGTAAATTTTATTTAACGACCTCAACGTATTTGGTCATTAACATCCCATTCAATTCAGGGCGTGAAATGACCGATGAATTTTGCTCAAAGATCTCTTCTTTCAGACTTAGGCTCTTTAACGTGCCGACACTGGATCAATGACTCCATTTTCCTTCCGAAGGAAATCAATTTTAGGATTTGTATGCCCTAAAAAGAATCCACCGACCGTGGTCAGTTCTGAAACCGCGATCTTCGTCTACGAGGTGAGTATCGTTATCACAAGATTACGGTTATCAGTTCTTCTGCATGGGCAAACACTACCATCATCTTCTGTAAGAAGAAGAGTAAGTACAGAATTCATCAATTTTGTCAGTATTATTGTACTAGCGTTGTTTCGCCGTGATTTCGCGGCGTCAGAAGTTGGCGATGCCGAGGGGGGGGGGGTTGTGGCGGTAAATGGCCGGCTTGTGGGTGGAATGAAAAGTTTTAAATGCTCCTCATTGTGGATACATATTAAGACATAAGGTGATTTTAAGCAGAAAATACCTAACAAGAACGTATTTATGACCGCCTCTTTGGTCTAGTGGTTGCGTTGCTGACTGCTGGCCGGGAGGATCCGAACTCCATTACCGGAACCTGCTTAGGATTTTTTTTTCAGTTAGGTAGGTCTGAAATCCTGCCCCGTGAGGATAGTTGAGGAGCTGCCTGTGGAGAGGTGGCGTTATTTGATCTAGATAGTCGCGTGACAAGCGACCAGGGGATACCGGCATGTTGATGACATGCCCCGCTATCAATGAAGTCGTAAGACTCGTGGTCCAGTACTCTGCTTTAAGTAGAAAAAATTTACCCAATCAAATTTGTAAAGTTTATACATGGACCCAACAACTCGTATGTTTGTACATTAACATGATAGAGTGTAATGCGATTATTTTTATTCTTGCACATAAGACAAAATGCGATTATTCAAAAAGTTGACAATCTATAAGTTCGCAGGGGAAAATAACGTATATGTGTAAATAACAACCTAACTTATTGTAATTTATTGACATCTTGCAAAACAACTCGAAGATGCATTAAAAACCTTATTGAATCGTAAAAAACAATTGATCTCTAGATTGCTTAAAAAGCATTACTAAATGTATAGAACGAATTAAAACTTCCCAAAATTTCTAAAGTTCAACAAATTGAACTGTATCGTTCCTAGCAAAATCAGTACAGTATAAGAACTTACTGCAACGTGGGGTTCTCTCATTCGTGAATATCTGGAAAGTTTTACATTCAGTAGCGTTTTCACTCTTGAAGATATGTTACACCACTAAATTCTTCACGTTCCATAACCTCAAGAAATCAGAGCTAAATAGGAAAAATACTAACAATAAGTAGACACTGCAAATACACTCTTAAGAACGGTTGGTTCTGGTGGTGTAGTGGTAACCATACTTGCCTTCTAAACCCAAGATCGCGGGTTCAAACCCGGCCAGGATCGATGGATTTTTTCGGGAGTAAAAATACTAAGCATGGCTTCCTTCGCAAGAGAAGTAAAGTCGTGGATCCCGTGTCGAACATTTACAGTACGAAAAAGAAGCTCTAGCCTGAAAGACGAGACCTCTGAGCAAAATTTGTCCGCCGTTTCACGCCCTAATTTGAATGGGGCACTAATGACCTGAGATGTTAAAAGAGCGTCCGTAAATAAATCAAATCAACAACTCTTCGTCATGATGCCGCATCTCCCTCGGAGATCCCATCACGAATTTTGTCGAGGTTTCCTTATGTAACGTTGTGATGGTTGTCTAGTGGAGCAATTCCGAATTGTATTTTTTCTATGCGTTTTATCGTAGTTTCCTCACAACTGAACATTAGTGAATATAATGCCCATATCAGTATTTCAGTTGAAGTACTAACTGCTTGATGAAATGGTTGCATAATACCAATTGAATTTTATGAAAATAAAAATGTTGGTTAATTTTTATAATGAGGGAATATTAGCAAAACGTTCTTTTGAAAACGGTGAAATACTATAGATTAATAAAAATATTGTGGGTATTTAAACTAAAACTTCATAATTTTGGAGAGAATTTTTTCTTGAAGGAAGTTTGCTATGAATACCCTGCTTTCCATGCTCGTTACTAATAAGAGTTTTAAGATGTATGTAAAAACAGCGTTCTATTGCACTTATTATTAACCAGGTATTTTAACTCCTTATGAACGTTTACTTCAAGCTTGCACATTTTATAGTATAATTGCCCATAATTATGATTTTACTGCAAATATGAATCGTTCTGTCTTCTATAAATTACCCGCAAGCTGTATAAAAGAAAATGCATTATGCTGATGAATAACGCCTATACGTCATACTAGGGCAGGGAAAAAGAAACAAAAAGATAAAAAAAAGACTGCCATCCACAGTATCGACCGTCGCTGCTTATTGATGGGTTTTGCGGCTCATCAAAATTAATAAACGAAATTTTTTACTGAAAACTGCGTGCTTAGATGTGTTTACTTCAATTAAAGATTTTTTATCCTAAAATGTAAGGATTGCTTTCAGCAAAACGAATACATGCGCTTAAATGATGCAGTATTAGAATAATTAATTTTTTAAACCTTTGACACATGTTTCATTTTCTGCATTAACTCCAATGGTGAAATAGCATACGAGTGAAATAAATAAATATATATATATATATATATATATATATATATATCCTACATTGATCCTCGATTTCTCTGCTTGTTTTATTGCTTTAACCCCGCATAAAACTTGCTTCACGTAAATAAATTGTTGATAATTTATTTAAAAAAACAACAAATTTACAACTATAGCCTTACTGAGTTTCTTGAACTCTTTGCACCCAGAAGTTCAACATCTTTTTCAGATTGATATGCTGTGTTAGTGAGTAATGTTTCTTCTAATGGCGAGTTTAATTAATTAATTACATATATAATTATGTTCCACACACTGCGTTTAGTCGTACGTTACAGCTTAACGGTAAAGTCAAGCAACCATTTTGACCTTATGTGCTAATGTGTGACTAATATATTTATAACCTCTCAAAAAAAAAAAAAAAAAAAAAAAAAAAAAAAAAAGTTCTAGTTATCTTACTTTGTCTCACATGGGATTTCAACCTACAGATCACGGACACTAGCAAAATATACCTTTTCTACATCTGGCGAAAAACTTTTAACAACAGTATTTCTGATTATTAAAACAGCAACATATTAATGAGTAATTTGTTGGGATCCAATATAAAACAATGAGTCTAAGCTATCACATTTATACCACGAAATCTGTGAGAACTACGTCATCAATTAAAAATTTAAAAATTGTGAGTAATTAAAAGGAATGCTTTTTTAAAAGTATTCAATTCTCTTTTATTCTGCGGAAAGTACTATAAACCCATTCTAACAGGGGTGTATGACATATTCCTTCAAGCGTTAAGTCGCTCAAATTGATTTACCCCTAAAATAATTTTCATGTTGTATACACTTTGTACAAGAGTTATGGATAATTTGGACGTATAAGGTGCCTCACATATAAACATATCATTTGCTTGAACATGGCGTTTGCTTCTTTTTAAGAATAAACTCTGTTAAAGCCAGAAAAATTATTCATGATCCTTAGTTTTAAATTTTCAAATGTTCATTTATCTACTATTAAGTGATGATCGAAAAAGAAAGTTAAAACAGTAATTATAAGTAATATATTTATACTTTATTTATGAATTATTCTTTTGTTTGTGTTTGTTTTTATTTCCAGTTGATATGTTGGAGGAATTAATGTAATAAAAACAAAGCAGTCAACAACATTTAATATAATTTATGTAAGATCGCAAATTATTTATATTGTATATGCCTGTATATTCTACTCTCTCTTTCTCCTACTGATATGCAACGCACATTCAGTCATTTGATCATAGTCGATGGTAGCTCACTGGTGTAAAAACATTTCTTTCCCACAATGCCTCGCAATTAAAAAAAGAATCCACTAAAGAGATTATACGCACTTTAATAATGATAGCTCTCACTATATTATTTTGTTTAATGATATGATCACTTTTTCTGTGATCTTTAATTTCCGTATATAATTTTTATACAGTAAAGAGATTTGTTATTTTTAAATAATAAACAAACAAAATGCTATTTTAATTTTAGGTGAGATGCGAAAAGACAAGGTCCCAAATGAAGAATTAGTTAAGATAATATATTTTCTCGTTGAGCTTTATGCTTGTCAACGTGAGGTAAATGTACTGAATGTCAATTATCAATTTCAGAGAAAACCCCCAATACAAAGTTTGTAGCACCACTGAAACCCAAGAAGATTTAAGTTAGTAGTAAATAATCGTATCGTAGCATGACGAAGAATAAGAAGTGTGCTGTGATTACTCAGAGTTATCAAATTATAATATAAAGGTTATAGATTCAAGACATAGCAATAGCTTGTCAATAAATTGTACCTAACTGCGTAACACATTACGTGATGTTGTGGGCATTCAAAGCTTTATGCGTAATTTTTAATTTTACATCAATAAAATACCTCACATTTGTTGTAAAATTTGAGATCAAAAGTAAACACAATTTTATAAAAATCCTTGCTAAATATTTACAATTTTAAAACCTCTATAACGCTCTTTTTCTTTACCCAGTGTGCAAGATGGTTTATTTTCGCTAAGGGTGAACGCATCCCAAGTTGCCAATTACGGCTTCCTTTATTATAACAATTTATAAAATTAACATCACTTGAGAAAAATGTCCCATTTTAGGAAATGGAGACATAGAAACTGCTCATTTTCGTTGACCATCAATCGCTATAATTTCATTTGAGCAATGGAGCCGATCTCCCTGATTTATCAATAGATAAAAACTACTAAGAACTTGATCATTCGCTTCTTGTACACTTTCATTTCATTCATCTGAATGTTTACTATAGGACAAAAAGTCCCTCCCCCTTCTTCTTCCCTTCCTCCTTTCAGATTTGTTAAGAGAATGTTTTGTTTAATGCACAATCATAAGCGATTCGTCCATAGGTAAATAATCGCGCGCATGGCCTCAGCAACGTTATAGGTTATCCCGCATGAGGGTTAAAAAATAACATATATGAAAGATTAAATTGTTATAATGTTCAGGATATATTTTTAAAATCAAACAGATATATTTAAACATATTTTTTATAAATCACAATAAATCTTCAATAATCTGGGAATCTCGTATTGGGCGATGGATATTTCAACTGATCAAGTGCTTCAAATATGCTAAAAATATTCGCTTCACTAGGTAGCGTGTTTGAAAATGTAGAACATCTTTCAACGAGATTAAGTTGAGAAACTCAAAATGAATAGTGTGTGTGTTTATACAACTCCGTTGTATGTCACGTATTTCTTTTTATTTTAAAAGAGGATACTGTGTTGCTTCATCCGTATATCGCAAGATGAATATCCCTAAATAAAAACCTCTATGAGTGATGAGTTATATTATTATCTACGTAAATTCAATGTTTTATCCAACCAACATAAGATTTTAGAACCAAAGAACCTTGGTCGTGAAAAAGCTCTATTACTGAGCTACCGTAACAAGAACTTGTTCACAGCTCATCTTCCTGGTTTATAGATTTCACTTTAAGCCTCTTTCAGTATGCGCCAGATGAATAAAGACAACGATAGTCAAATAATATTTAGGTTATATTTTATTGTTAAAATAATACTATGTTCAGATTTGTATTGCTTATACAAATATAAAGGAAGGAATAGTCTAAAGTTAAATAAACCGATGTACAATTCAAATAAATGTGAGAAGTTCGAGCAAACTTTTCTGAAGGAAAGAATAATAATAAATACTAAATATTCAAGAAATATTCGTGAAGCAGTATCGTGTTGAAATGCATTGGTTCAGGAAAAAGGGAACGATTGTAATAAAAATGGTTGGCTGAAAGCTTAAATGTTTTATTTCCCTATTTGTCTTCGCATATATTCCTGTTATTGAGAGATTTTCCATCTCTTTCAGCATTACAAAGCTCACTTTTCTAAATTTGATTTTCATGTTTCTCTTTTTCTTTTTCTGATCTATCTATGAGCAAAAACTCATAAACTCGTAACTTTTAAACTAAACTTGTAAATCAATCTGAAAAAATGCCTTTAAATATTATAAAAACTGTCCACAGTTCACAGATTTCGTAAAAAGATGGCACTTACATCCTATTTCGCACCAAATAGTATTATCTTCAACTTATGAATTCTTCAATAAGAATTCTATCACATGATTATGGAAGTTCATTTATGACTACAAAATTAGCTTTAGAATATGGTTTAGTAATCATTCACGCAGTTTAGTAATTATTTATTTGTTCAAAAAAAATTTAATTCGGCTGCCTAGATCTAATTTCACTGGTCTGTTATTATAAAACTTTAGTCAAAACAAAAAGGTATACATATACTTCAATATGTACCTCATAAATGAGGCATTTCAGGATGAAAACACCTACATTCCATTGCTTATGCACTATACCTAGACAAATATATCTATATTTAATTTGTCTCATTATAAGTACATAATTCAAAAACCCTTGAATTTCTAGAGACGGCACATTGTACACAGCAGAGATAAAACTGACTATAACTTAGATTAGCAAGAAAGGTTAAATACATAACCTAACTTTTCCCACGTAACAGTTTACATGCTTCTATTACATTTTCGGGTGTGTTAATTTCAGACCACCAGATCGACGGCTGAGGAAGACGCAGCGTGTGGTATGTACTCACATGTCTATCATACTGGTGGCCAAAGGGCGACGGGAAGGGGGTGGTGCGAGCGGCGACGCTTGATGCCGGCCCCGTGCTGCCTCCCGCTGTGCTCCCGCGATGCTGGTACAGGTAAGGGTAGTATGCCTGATACACCACCTCGGGACAGCTCATCGTCATCCTCTCCAGCTTTACAGACTCTTTCTTCCTCAGCGCACCAACATCACTAAACACCACTTGCACCGCCGCAGCTGCGACTCTCACTTGTTTTCTCGCTTTGCAATCCTCACTAACGCAACCCGATGCTCAGCTTTTCAGTCGCTACGCATTAACCTGTTTACTAATAGTCGCTTGAAAAGTTTTTCCGAATATTTCACGAATTTCGTTTGTAAATTCAACAATTAAAATGACTTTCGATAACACTTCGATTTAGGTATGTGTAAATTTCGGGATTAGGTACGTTTTCAACTACAATAGATGCTATTTTAGACAAAGTGCAAGTTTATTTTGAACCCCGTTCGTCACTCCTTCAAGAATGTAACTACATTTATACGCTGGTATTTTTGTGTTTACTTAGAGATGAGCCGAGTGTTAAAAGGCATTCCAATGCGTCTAGCGCTTATGATTAATATTTGAATATCCTTTACCGCCCTTAGTGGAAAACACAACACACTGCAAGTACACCCAGAAACTAGCAAAGTCTGAATAACCGCACAGTAATGGTGTTTCTCTGTAACGCACAACACACACTGCAGGGGATTACAACACAGGCTTGCCAACACTTGCGTTTCGATCGGATGCACGACAGCATAGCCACATCGTTCCGTCCCGATATTATTCTTACGACTGAGCCGTGTGTCTCTATGGCCCAGTCACTGTGTCCCCAGCCCCCACTTTCCACAGACCGCAAGAAAAACTTTGAAAAATAAAACATGGCCCCGCCTCGTGCTTCCGCCAGCGAGGAAGGGGTAGGCGGGACTGACCGTGCAACGACCAATGAGAAGCGCTGCTCTATCGCGGTCTCGACCAATAATTGACAGTGTTGAACCACGCCTTACCCCTTCCCTGTTACCCAAGTGCATTTTTATTTTGCTGTTCTGACTTGGAGCTTTCCAAGTTCCCAAAGTGTAAATTGACTATCCAAGGATCTGAAAGTGAATTTTCCTAAGGCAAGAGGCCTCCATAAAGTTTCCACCGCGAGGAAAACTTGCTGGGGAAACTTCATTTGCAGTAACGTTACTCAAACACTCTCTCAACTATGCAAGTCCCACACATAAAACGTACTATAGTTGCTTAATAACTCAAGGCTCGTAGTTGACAACTGCAATTAATAACTCGCAACCGTTAGGAATTTGAGGTATGATCTATGATGGAAAGCAGGGGGAATAACAAGTTCAAGTGCCAAAGGGGTGACTAAAACAAATTGATAGACAAGGCCATTAGCCTTCGTTTGTTTTGTTAGAAAAAAATTAGCAGTAGTTCAATGATATGAAAAGGTGACGAATTTATCACATTGCAGTGCGTTCCTCTTTGTATAAATGTGAATAATTGACTCGATAAAACTCATTTTTACTTGAAAATAAAGTCCTGTCACAAAATATTTGTTAATAATTTTATTTTATTTATGATTTTTTTTCAGTATAGAAACTGGACTACAGCGCACAAAAAGATAAGATATTTTCTTGCATTTTGTTTTTCATCGCAAATACAAAAATGAAGTTCAAATTGAAAATGTTGAAAACAATTTTGTATACAATCATGCAATAATAAAATTATGAATTAGTCACAAAGAATTTTGAGTTTTAAACGTCTAATTGTTTTGTAAATCTATCATTAATTAGGTACCGTGTACATATTTAACGTAAAAGTAACAACAGTATCCAAGGTTAACACACAGATGACATTAAGGAGCTCCGGAAAGTTAATAGTGATTATAGAGTACAAGTTTTCTCAGAATCTATGCAGGATAGGAGGCTGACATTTTTACTAATTATTTATGAAAGTTTTTTTGTAATTTGATATATGAAATTTTATCTATGTTTTATTAGAATATTTTTCATATGTAATGGCTTTTTAGTAGATTCATTTTTAACTAAATTTGATAAAATAACTTTAATGAAAAAAAAAGGCATGTCAAATTGAATGCAAGTATTTTTTAAAAATATTCTAAACATAAGGTAGGTTAAGTCCTGAGAAAACTGCATTTTGTAAGATAAAAACAAAATTTTGGGGAATCAAACAACAAAGTTTAAAATACTTTTCAGTGCATTCTAGCTCCAGAGAATGGATTGATTATCTTATTCCTTACCAAGCTGCTCTTCCAGCTTTATCCCTGTCTTTCTCATTCTTGTCTGGCTGGTATTTCCAAGCCAGTGATTTCTCCTTCAACAGTCCTAAAATGTACCTTGTCTTACAAGTAAGGCAAGCATATAAACTGAATTTTTGTCAGCACAAAGTACAACTACAAACCGAGCCACAACTATGCAGAACATCAGTTCTTTTTTTTTCTCTCTTCCAAATTTTAACTCTTCAGTTATAAAACTGCTTAAATTATAAACCATAAAAAAGAGAAATTTCAAGATTTGTAATATATTAAAAATAAACATTGAAAATGTTCATCATTTATATCCTTTTCGGAGTCCCTTAATATAGAGAAAGGTTTTAATTGCAAGTACGTACTGTGTATTTACCCCACATTCCTAAAATTATATTTGTGTAAAGAAAACATGACTACAGAAAATATAAAAAATAGATTAGAAAATATATATGGAAACAGTAAAGTCTGTTGTAAGTTAAGAAAGTGCAGGTGTACCTCTAATTGAATAAGGCATAGAAATGCTCTGAAAATACAAGGTTTATATAATGAACAAATTATTTTCTACCAGAGATGCTCTTATATTTTTTCGGTTTGGTAGTTAAAATACTTACAGTTTGTTATTGTTCCAAAAATATCAGTCAAGCATTTGTCAGTATTAAATTTAACGTTAGGTTACGTATTTTAGATTAGAATGATGCTCAAAATTGAGTATATTAAATATAAAAGTAGATCTATGCAAAACTGATAGGAAAAATTATTTGAATAAAAAAATTAAACAAATTCATAGGTCAGGCTATTTCATATTCCAGGCAAAATAAATATAATGTGAGTTAATCACCATCCACGACCATGGAAAACGTCTCAAAACCTGTTTCGACTTCAATTCTGGGTCTCCCTGCATCTCTTTTACCAAGAACGAAGTATTTATTTGGGATATCGGCTTTGGTCCACTCCATTAACGTGTCTCTTAAGTATGCCTTTTTTCTAGTGATGAAAATATGTTTAGATTCTGTCTTATAGTTTCACTTTCAATTTTATTCTATCTTGAATACTTTTTACTGCACGAAGAAATCTCACGATTTCTTTCACGTTTTTTGTATTTTTTTATCATCTAGTATTCAAAATAGTAGAGAAAAGTGCGTGCTACTAAAACTTTGTATAATATTGATAATATTTCTTTATTCGTTTTCTTATTTAAAGCTGTGTTTATTCCCTCACATATTTAGTTGAATTTATTAATTTTATTTTACATATCAGAATCTTCATGGAAAGAGATGTTACAGACTGGATAGCTAATATTATTTACTTTCTATTACAGTATTATTTATAACAACGTTTATCCTATTTGTATTTTCCCTTGGAATGTCATTACCTTATCATAAATTTCGAAGTTATATTTTGCGCAAATCTATCGAGTTTAAATTTTGCTAATTCTGTTTTAATGACAATAAACTGGTCATTCGTATATAATAATGCTTTAATAAATTTTCTTTCCTAAATGGGCCCCTTGTACTAGGTATCTTTTGTTTTCATTCTTGAAGAATTTCGTCATTGTAAAGATTAAAAAGTACAGGTGATGAACTATACCCTTGTCTGACTTCTTGATCAATTGTTTTAGAATAGCTTTTCTTTCTAAAATTGACAAAACGTGTAAATGCTTCTGCTCTATCAACTGCTTTTCAAACTCTATGTAACAAAGTGAATATGAAGATTAAATTCCTTCTTTTGTTAACTAACAACCACAGATCTGCAAAATTGAGGTGTTTGAAAATTGTTTGTGAAATTTGATCAATATTTATGTAATTTGGTGTGCTGAATTGAAATATAAGTACAATTTTTCTCCATCACGTAAGGTTTTTTCACACAGTTAATAATTTGAAAATATAAGAAATGATCAATTAATTCGCATTATGATCAAAATATGTGATTCAAAAAGAAAATTAATAATATGCATCTTTTTAATCACAGAATCACTCCTAGTGTTTATTTACCTTTATAGATCCTAATAATATCTTTATCGTTTTTCCTCGTGTGTTTCTCTTGTAAGTTGCTTTCTGCAGTCATCTGTGCAACGTTCAACGGTAGTCCGCAATCATGTTGACGTTCCGTTCCATTTCTTGAACATCTTGATGAAATCTCTCGCCCTGTTCTTCGCTTAGAGCATCAAGATTTTTGAGAAAGTTATCCAAATGGGAAAGTAGGAAATGTATTTTCAGACTCATTGAACCGTCCAAATTCTCGAATTTTGTGTCGTACAATGAACCTGTAAGTAAATTACGCGTCAAAGGACAAAAGGACAAATATAATACTTTTAGTAGTTATGAACATTTGTGGGTTCCATCCATAACATTGAATCCCCGAAACAGAAAGATTTTCCTTACCTTCAGACCACTGTCAAAGTTCTTGCCCACAAATACAGCATACCTTATGTGGAGCACAAGTTTTATCCCATAATATGCATAGCACACTTTCTGACAAAGGTAGTGATGTTTCTTTACAACAAAATCTCCACAAATGTAACAAAAGTTATCAGCAAGAATTACGACACCCCCTTGAAGTCATCTTGTATTAATAAATAAACCCACAACTGTAGTAATGAAAAAGCGATGTTTGAGTTTGGAATATACACAGAAATATACTGAAGAAAACAACTTGGTAATAATACATAAAACAGAACTTCTTGAACAATTTAGAAATCTACACTGAAATAACAACCCTCTCTCACAGAGTACTAGTTACATTGAACTGAAATTGAAGTAACAATGACATGTGATTGTAACATAACTATATGATACAGTCAGAATTCTTCATTGTTGTGCGAAAAAACGAAGATTAAGAGACACCAGTAATATGTCAGTAAAAGGTAGTGGTTTAATAGACACAAAAATTCAAATATTTATTTGTGGCAAAATGGTGAGTGATGAAAAAGTTTATTTCTTCTGAAATTAGCACACATAAATCTGCAGAGATCAACTATCACTCTCGAAACAATTTTTCCACCACGGGGATGTGATAATTGCAGAATGAACACTTTGTCCATGCTTCTAAACCCACTCTGCTCTTCTGGTACTTTTATTTTGTTACTATTTTCAGCCTTAAATATAGTAATTTTGAGTAAATTCTGTTCCAAGCTTTAGAACACTTATTTCTTTGTAGTTATTATAATGTAACGTGTTGATTAATTTATTATTTATTGATATCATACGGACAACCTCACCGGAGCAGAAATAGGGTCAGCGCCATACACAATTGGAAAAATGCTTCAATAATCTGGCGCAGCAAAAGATGCTGAAGGAATAATAGTTACAGTAGTGGTGAAAGAGACGTGATGAGGGTAGTTTATAATGATGGCATTGTGATAACACTTTTTATTGCCCTTGTGGTATGACAGGCGGCAAAAACTAATGAAATTGAAGGTATGTCAGAAATAAGGGGCAATGTCTACTTCAGTCAAAAAATGAGATAATTAAGCTTATCTGTTTCTCCAGTCGATAACAACAATTGATCTATACCTATAGCTGATTATTAATAATTAAGATAGACAAAACAATTTAGTTCTGGTATAAGTTGCCATAATAAATCACAAATTAAATTACAAAACTTGCAAGATCATAATGCATCGATGATTATCAGAGAATCCTATTTATTATATTCAAGAACCACTGCAATACAAAATTTCAATTTGTTTCTCTTCCTGTGAAATATGTTGTGAATATTGGTGCCACTGATCACTGTGGTGAAATCAGTTCGTTTGATCAGGCTTAACTTGTGAGAAATAAGTAAATGAAAATGTTTACATTTTAATATGGGTCGAATGGTACACAAAGTACAGGGCATTCACTAAAAACTATACCGCACGCGCGATGTTTTGAATCCCGGCGACAAATTATTTCGACATTTCCCCGACATGATTATAAGAGAACACTGTCTTGCACACATAGAAGCAAAAGAAATAGTTCCACACATTTTTCGATGCATCGACAACGATCAAAGTTAAACGAGGTAGTTGATTATGGTCACATTTGGCTTCGGGTGCTGAACCGACATCTCCTTTGAATCATGGTCAAATTACACAAAATGGCTACCCATTTCGATTTTCTTGAAGATATTGAAAACGAGGAAATAAGTACCTTGATTATTTAAATCGGGACCAGACTCAAAACCCGATCAGAGGCAACCCTTTTGAAGAGTAAAGTATTGTGTAGCAGAAGTACATGGTATGAGTCTGCTTAAAGGATATAAGAAACCACCATGCAGTTGGCAGCACATGTACAGTTGGAAAGGTAATATGTCCGATAGCTTCTCTTCTTAGTTTCGTCGCACTGATATATTTCACGTTTAAACTATGAGGTAATTATGAATATCAGATATCTTGATATTATTTTTCGGAGTGATGGAAACGTGTTTGTGCTATGTAAAATCTGTAGCCTGTACTGTAGTGCTGCCCCAATTTACGGACTATTTTGTGTAATAACGTGTTTTATCTCGGCCATTGCATGAACCTGAGTACAAATGGCAGCACAACCGTGGAAATGTTTCAGGAGATAACGGGAGTACCAACAGTGGAGTATTTGTTCATTAAATTTTATATTAAATTTGTATGAGCAATTAGAGCTAAACTTTTGCTAACCATTATATTTCTCTGATAATTTTGTTTTAATTGAGGTTGTAATTTGGATAAAAGTATTTGACATTTTAATGCCCGTTTTTACTACTGGGGCAACACAGGCGGTGGCCAATGATGATTCATGAGATGAATTGATAAATTGGGAAAGGATTTTTTTTTTTTTTTTTAAGGAAGGAAACGTTCCAGGCCAAAGTTTGGGGTACCTCCCCGCATTTGCCAGTTATGAGGACTGCGGAAAACATGGAAAAAAAACCCAGTCAGGGAGGATGGACCTGGTGCGATTCGAACCCCAGACCTCCCGCTCATGAGTCCGCGCCTTAACGACCTCGGCCAGCCGTGGCGGTATTTATGTATGTTTTTTTATCATTGTTAATTTATTTACGGACGCTCTTTAACATCTCAGGTCATCAGCGTCCCATTCAACTCGGGACGTGAAACGGCCGACAAATTTTCCTGAGAGGCCTCTCTTTCAGGCTTGAGGTTCTTTTTCGTGCCGTAAATGTATGACATGGGACCCACGGCTTTACTTACCTTCCGAAGGAAGCCATACTTAGGATTTTTACGCCTGAAAAAATCCATCGGTCCTGGCCGGGTTCGCACCCGCGTCCTTGAGTGATGTATGTATGTATGTATGTATGTATGTATGTATGTATGTATGTATGTATGTATGTATGTATGTATGTATGTATGTATGTATGTATGTATGTATGTACAACCTAGTTATGCTTAACAGAAGATATCGTTATTTTATTAAACAATTGTGGAGTATTCCGTATTTAATGCACATTTCAGGACACATCAAAGAAAAAGTGAGTGAAAAACTTGAGATGAAGATGCTTGTCATTGTAAAGCAGAAATTGAAGGGCTTTTCGAAACTAAATGTTGCACAGCAGCTTGATATAGCAGAAGGAACATTAAGAAAACGACTTAAACTGGCACATGCTCCATAACTTTATTGCATAAATAATTTACGATATTATAATAACATTAACACGACAACAAACAGTTATAGCTTAAAAATATGATGAAAAACATGTTTCGCATCTTGCACGTGTTTAAATTATTTACGGGGTTTCGGGGTATGAAAGAACGTTTTGCTGCAGTGTTCACTGAAAAGCGGGATTGGCAGAGCATTGCAGCATTCTTGACGCTCACTTGTTTTACGAAGATTGGCATTTCAGTTTGCTGACATTAACAAAATATCTCATCCATTTAACAAGGAAAGTGCCTTAGCTGGTAGAGAATGGGCACTTAAATTTATGAAACAGTACAAACGTTCACTCCGTGTTCCCACAAAAACTCGTGTATAGATTTTAATAAGCCCAAGTTTCCTTATTTTATAACCTTGAGCAGATGATGGATAAATGCAATTCTGTCCATCACGAGTTTATAATATGGATGAGTCAGGAGTTAGTACTGTTCCTAATAACACTCTCAACGTTGTTCTCACCTACTGGAAATAGTTTCTGTAAAAAGATGAAATTTAACAAATGCTTGTGCAGTCAGTGCCAGTGGAAATGAAGTTACCCCCACCGTAATATTTGTTAGAAAGAGAGCTTATGTATGGAGCTCCACCAGGTGCAATCAAACAGTGGATACGCCAATAGTGATTTATTTTTTGAAAGACTAAAGCATTTTCAGAAGCATGTTAAGCGGAAGCATTAAGAACGTAATAACCACACAGCGCATATAAACCTGCAAACAATAATGTTCTGCGACAGAATGGGATTTCATCTTCTATTTCTCCCCGTACCTCACATAAGTTACAGCCTGTACACAGATCATATTCAAGTCATTAAATGATCTGTATTCTGCAATGTGTGACAAATGGTTACAAATTAGTCTAAAGCAATTTCAAATTCAAGAGTTATTTTGTGAAGCCTATGACAAATGCGCTACAATTGAGAAAGGAATTAAAGGATTTAAGGAGTGTGGGATATATCCAGTGAATAGGCACATATTTTAAGAGGAAGATTTTCTGCCCAGTTTGGTCACAGTTCTAGGACCCTCAGCTGTTATCAGAGAAGAGGCAGCAGACAGTGAAAGGCAGTTTCCAGTTGTCAGGGATGAAATTTCCGATGGGACTGTAGAACCTTCCATTCAATGAAATGACTATTCATCCAAAACCATTTTTAAGGCCAAGAAAGTTATTCCTTTACTAAAAAAGAAAGACAAACAACAAAGATGTCAAAGGTCAGAAATGCTGACCAGCTCACCCTTTAAAAGGAACTTGGAAATTAATCATCCAGTGCCTCAAACCGGGTCAAGAATGACATAACCATATGAGGCTCAAAAAACAAATGTCATTCACCAACACCTAAAGTTTCAACTTCAACTAAGGGAGACAAAATGCACTTTCCAGGATGCGAAGATGAGTATGTTGAACCACCAGGAGAGAACTGGATTCATTACCAAAAGTGTGGGGAATGGTGGCACAAAGCCTGTTCCAATCATGAGGGAGGCGACAAATTTCTCTGTGACTACTGTTAAAAATGACTAAGACTATGAGAAAGTCCCCATCTTTTCTTCATTCAAACTGTTTTTATATTGGGTTACTATGTTCCTATTATTTTTTTAGATTAATGATGTTTAATACAAGTCAGACTATAGACTATAGACTATTCATATATAATTAATAAATACATAGCAATAAACAGCAAAATCAAATATTTGTGATTTCTGCGTACTTTTACCCCACATCATGCGTACTTTTGCCCCACGTACGGACAAAAGCTCGTATTTTTCACATTTAATGAAACATTTCTAAAATATTCTTTTGAGTGGAAAGATATATTTTAACCGCTGTTTTTGGTAAAATATAGAATGAAGATTTCATAATAAATAATTCACAAATATCAATGAAACATGTGCCAATGGAGAGGTAAGTGCACACTCTTGCCCCGGTTGCTCTTGGGGACAGGAAATTTGAAGAAAGACTCCAGCTATCGAAGGATACAGTGCGAGACTATTAAATGAAATGACTAAGAGGTTAAAGTTTCCTATTAACCGCAATCACTCATGAATAAAATTTTGCATTTCATGGCTCACACTGTTTTAACAAATAGCGATTAATTTATTTATTTGGTGATTAGATCTCACCTGGTGTCATGTTGAAACGCTTGGTTAAACCATTCTCCTTTTTCCTTAAAGAGCATGCGTTTTCTTTTCCGGGCATTTCCCCTGTAATACACAGCAACCCATGCTTCACTGAATAAAGTCGAGACTACAATAGCGCCACACACAGAGTTTTGTTGGAACTAATGAGTAGGAATTTGAACTAGATTTTGAGCGATCATACATTATTCTGCTATATTGCAAAATTCATCTTTCCGACTGAAATCTGGGAGCATTAAAGGAGAAAACACTCTGATGTTTCTGCACTCACAGCCAGCTAATATTAACGATACAAACATCAAGATGGTTCAGCAAATTGCAGCCAAAAACCAGCACAAGTTTTGTGGCAGAAGTCACAGTATGATCTTTGCATTATACAATACCGCCAACTTGAGGAGGACAAATATCCTCAATTTGAAAAGTTCCCTTTTATCTAAAAAATGTCCCCTTTTCTCAAAATTGAACCTGAAACAGAAAAACAAATTACATTCTCGAATTTAGCAGGAAAAGTGCATTCAAAAACACCCATAAAGTTCCAGGTAAGTAAAACTGTATAACGCAGTGGAATTTTTAAACACTTTAAGCACTTATCTTTAATTAATTCATACCTATTGGTAAACAAAAAATTCCACATGGTGTCCGGGATTAAAGAATAGCAGCCCATGCAGTGCCTGAGGATATTGCTGGGTTACCTAGTTCCGCGGAGTCCTGAATGCGGATTTCCGATCTTCCAGGTTGGGAGTTGGGCTCTAGATCAGCGCCCTGGGTCGTAAAATTTTATCGCTAAAAATTCTCAAGTATACACCTGATGAATTAAAGGATATCGACTAAGGACTAAGGATACTTTAATAATTCAAACTTGGAGTGTTAGGACATTATTAAGGTCGGGAAATATACAGGAGTTAGCTTAACAGATAGCTAAAGCAAAAAATGAAACAGTGGAATAACAAGATGGAGTAATAGTAGTTTAATTAATGAACAGTATCTTATATTACTTTATTTTGATACAGAAAGCAGTACAGGACAGGCAGGTACTGATTCTCAGTAATGAAGAAAACGCGAAATCATGATTTTGTGTCGTACGATGAAAGTATAAGTAAATTACGCGTCAGGGACAAATATAATAACTTGTAGTTATGTCCCAACAGAGGAAATGAAATATTCTATGTTGAATTATAGAAAGTGTTTCCTTAAGTGACACTCAAATAACTAGGACCCGCATTCTTAGGTTTTTAATTATTTTGTTCCTTGCTAGCTAACTGTGTTATTTTACATAATTATCCGTTTCTTTATCATGGGGGTCACATAGTTGAATCTTATGGAATCTAAAATGGATAAAACTATCGTTTAAAAATAAATTAAATTTAAATGAATATTAAATGTAATATATTTTAAATTATTGAATATGATTTAATTTACGATAAATTTACCTTTAAAACATTAGCCAACAATGTGAATCTTGATAAACTTCAAAGATAAATCACTGCATTTCATTTTGTATCATTGTCTCATGTAGTGTTAAAATCATTTTCAAAATTAAGTTATTGTAGAATGAAACTGAATTTAATTTCGTAATACCGTACAACGCTATTTTTCTCAAATAATATCCAACACACGTTTTTGTTTCTTTATTGTCAGTCACGTTCTGTTAAAGAAAACTGTCGGATGTAACTCTTATTTAAAAGCAAACTGAATTAATTATTAAGAAGTTTACACTTCCAGTATATTAACAGATACAGCAACATGCCAAACGTTGGTTGATTAGTGGATTAGTAACGTTCCCAATTTTACCACAAATAGCATTTTGTATTTTGCCAGGTGTGCCAAAATCAAGTGACCAAACATACCATAAAGAGTCTGCAGGGCAGGTCAGCAGCACTGAGAGGAAACAGAGGATCCAGTTCCAACCACTATTTCAGGTTTTTCTGGCTCTTTATAAGACGAGTTTAGCTCTCGTTTATGTGAGGCGTTAATATAAGCAAACGTGTCAGTATTCAATTAACTTCTTCAAGACATCAGTGACCGAAAGATACAAATCAATCTTAATCTTAAAGGAAAAGAATTTGCACAACTATACGAGAAAAAGATTAAAGAACAACTGATGAGACCACAGACAGTTGTGGTTACTTCAATGCTGAAGTTATGGTGGCTAAGTTAGACCCCACAGAACCTGATAAACTCCGTCTCATATTATATAAGATGCTAAACAAAACAAACCACAGCAGCGTCAGAGACGCTTTTCACAAACTTTGGCCATCAAAACCGTCATGAGAATTTTCTACTGCTTGTGACCGACATGATCAAGGCGGGAGAGACATTGAACATTTTGTACCTAACATGCTGCATATCACCTGCCTTTCTCGCAGCTTATACTCATTGGCTGAAGAGGACAGGGACAAATTCTCAGAAGTGAACATTTCATCTGTGACGAAAGCTCTCAGTCGCGTTTACTTTTCAAAGAAATGTTACCACAAACATCTCTACCACTAGAACTTATCATCACCATCGACTCTATCGCCACGGGTGACCGAAATCGTTGAGGCGCGGACTCGTGAGCAGAAGTTCTGGGGTTCAAATCCTGTCTGGACCATCCTTCCTGACATTTTTTTTTTTTTTCAGATTTTCCTCAGTCCTCATAAATGGCAAATGCCGGGCAGGTACCCTAAACTTAGGCCTGGAACGTTTCCTTCCTTTAAAACAATCCTTTCCCAATTAATCAATTGAACTCGTGTATCATCAACCGTCTGTGGTGCAAACAAACGTTAAACACCACTGAAAAAAAAAAAAATCTACTACACCAACTATTTGGAAGAGATCAAGATGTTTGTATATTTTTTGTTATTTTTTTGCTACAGGTTTAACTGCATGTTATACTTGTTGAATATTTTATTATGCAAGAGTGTTGTAGACCTGTTTGACGTCAACGAAGCAGCCTGCATAGCAATAAGTGATGTTTTTCTTATAATAGGAGTAACATTACTTCCCTTGCCTTTAAATCTGCATCTTTTGTACTAAAATATGCAATGGAAATCGTTGACACAATCTCAAAGAAAAAAATCGCAGAATCAGTGGGTGAGCTGTTTTTTGAAGCCCACCAAGATTCTGCAGCGAAACCCAGGGCTTGCAGCGATGAAAAATGTATCTGGTGTTCTTCAGGGGGAACAGATTGCAGACCATTTACCGTAGGAACCGACAGCAGTGGCTTCATTGAAATTATACTGTGAGAGAGAATGTTTTATTACTATAATAATGTTTTAAAGACAACTTAAAGAGTTTCATAATAGCAATGTATCTAATAGTACAGTGCAAGAGTAACCTAAATAACTGAAAAATGTTCTAGTTGAGTTTGGTTAACTGAAAAATATTCTAGTTAAGTTTAATACTTTACAACTTGACGAATAAAAAAGCGTTTAAAACTTTTAAAAAATTCAGTACTTTAACACTTTTTAAAAATTCAGTGCCATAACATTATAATGACTTGGAAATTTTAAGTGTTCATGCAGTTTTGTGTTTCAGAACAATGGAAAATACAAGTAAAATTAATTTAAAATAAATTAATATTACCACATGTATGTTTCAATGTGTTTATTCTACTTTAGCTAAAAGAAACGTAAAAAAACTAACTTAAAAGCGTTAAAAAGTAAAAAAAAAAAAAAAAATTCTTCTCACATAAAAATTATTTTAGGGTTTATAAAAATCTAAAAATCTGGGCCCTGCTAGCAGCATTAGGTGACTTAAATGCAAAACTAGGAAACGAAGATCTGTACAGAAACAGAACAGGCAAATTTACTTTACTTGAACAAACAATCAAACAGAATTGGGAAATAATGATGCCAATTTGCAACAATTAATGCTATGGTAGTTATGAGTACACAATTTTAACATAAAAAATACGCAAAGGAACATGAAAATCACCGGGTCATAACACAATTGTTAAAATTGACCATATACTAATAAATGATAAAAAAAATCTAATAGAGAACGTAAGGTCATTGAGAGGGTCAAATAATGATTTTGGTCTCTTTTTAGTTTAAGTTGTTTTGAAACAAACACTGTCAGCAATTTACAAAAAGAATTAAACTCGAATTAATAAATGGAATAAAGATAATCTGCAAAATCTGGCGAAGCAGGTTCTACATGGGAAACTTAAAACTATTGAAGAAAAAGAACGCATTAATGAATAATGAACATGAATGCATACAGGAATCAAAGAAGCAGCCAACAACACAATTTAAAACAGAAGAAAGCATTACTAAATGAATGGTGGAATGAAGACTATAGAAGAATAATACAAAAAAATGAAGCAAAACAAAAATGCACTACAAGTGAAAACAAGAGTTAGTCAAGAGAATACAATAAAAAATAAGAAGAAGCCAACACGATATGCAGAGACAAGAAAAAGAAATGACTAGGTGGAAAATGATTCTAATAGAATAAAATTATAAGAAGAACGAGTGAATCAAGGAATTATATTAAAGGAATACAAGATTTTACTAAAAACCAAAGTACATTACTATGATATACAAAAATCCCAACTATTAAGAATGTGGAAAGACAGTTTTAATAGAATGTTTAATAGCAACATTATATTAAGTAACCCTGGGGCTGAGGATTTAACAGAACCACCAGCATGGAACGAAATAAATTATGTAATACAAAATTTAAACAGGAACAAATCTGCTGAATTGGACAATATCTTCAAAATTAATTAAATATTGAGGACGAAAAATTGTATGAGTTTATCTTAAAAATTTGGGAAGAAGAAGAACTACCGTCAGACTGAAATGAGGGAATTGTATGTCCTGTGTTTAGAAAAGGTGATAGACTTATATGTGATCATTATAGACAATCGTGCTATTGAATATATGCAACTCTCTTAATTAACAGATTAGCAGAATATGCACAAAACAAATTAAATGATGTACAAGCAGGGTTTAGGCCAAACAGATTAACAATATAAGCCAAATATTTCAGATGAATATAATATTAATTTGTATATCTTTGCTGATTACTCACGTGCTTTCGATTCAGCATATAGAAATAAAACAATAGATTGCTTATAGTTATATAAAATTGCAAATAAACTATTAAGATCAATTGTGTTATTATTATCTAATAAATAGGCAAACATTAAGATTAACAATAATATTAGCGAGGAATTGAAAATCGAGCCAGTTGTCAAACAAGGAGATTCATTATCTGCTATCTTGTTTTGCGTGATAATAGTACTGTGTTAAGTCAATTAGATTTAAGAAGTAATATATCCACAAGACTGAAACAAAGCTTGGCTTATGCGAACTATTAGAACTAAAAAATCGTTGATTGAAGCATTTGAGCAACTAAAAGAGGAGTCAATCAAACGTGAACTAATAGTAAACACGCAGAAAACGAAACGTGTAACAAAAGTAATCCAGTTAGCATATGCATAAATGGAAGTTATTATCCCATAAATATCATTGTTCAATAGCAAACAATAGTAGTAGAAGAAGAAATCAAAGCAATTAGTAAACAGAGCATATTATGGAAACTTAGATCTATTCAAAAGTGCTAAACCGAGGTTAAAGCGGGTCATCGACAAGTTCCTCCGCATTCGGGTAACATGCACCGCATAGGAGAAAGTTGTTACTCATACATTTCTGATATTGCTTCCTTCCTTATAAACCGGTTTTTAGCAGATAATCCGCCCACAATTGCTAAGGTTCGACGGAGTGGTTAAGTGAACACAATAACTATACTCTAGGCTCGTCGGTGCTGCCATCCGAATTCATTTCCCTAGTGGAAATCTCGGCTACACAAATGACTACAAAGCGATTTCTCGATTACCCTTTATAACACAGTAATTAGACCTATAATGACTTATGTATGTAAAATGTGGATATTGAAAGAAAAAGTTTTTGGTATTTAAAAGGATGTTACGGAGGAAAATATAGGGACCAATTAAGGAGATAAATTGTAGTACACGACAAAACAAGAGTTATATGTATTAAATAAAAACTGAAGATATTATTAGTTTTAATATGTCTAAAAATGTATATGGTTTGGTTATTATGAGAATGCTAAAAGAAAGATTACATAAGTAAATACAACTGGAAACCAATAAGAATAAGAGCACGAGGAAGACCTAGAAATAGATGGGAGAATAGCATAATGAAATACTTAAAAGGAAATAAAAAATGTGTACATGATAAAAGTAAATGGTGGAAAATTGTTGAGAAGACTAAACTTTCAAAATAAGCATGTAGCCCCTGATAAGATGTACTTAGAAACGCCATTACTTAACTTAATTATTAAAATTCTTAAATGTTTTTAATTATTATTTTTAATTATTTTTTAATTATTTTAATTATGTTTATATTTTATATAAATTTCTTAAAAATTCACACTTGTACTTTTTTCCATTATCATTTTTCTGCGGCAGTAGAGAAAGCTGAAGGTAGTATGACTTCAACAAATGTAGGCGGAGAATTGCCTACTCCAGGACATCAGCATGTTGAACATTGGCATGTTAGCTCAGTTGGTGGAGCGTCAAACTATGAAAGGAAAGGCTGTTGGTTCAATCCCTCACGGGACAACCTTCTCTCTCTCTCTTGTAATCTTCATAATTTGTCCACACTTGTTTAAAAGAATAAATGTTACTTTTTATATATGTTGCTTTTAGGAAGGACAACGCATAGGTTGCAATTTTAGGTTAGGTTAGGTTAATTTAAACAAAAAAAAAAAATACATGCAATACTCACAGTGTTAAAAGCGTATACCTTTATCATTTTGGCTGCGGTTCTAGTCCTACTTCTACCGCTGCCGTTCGGGACTGCGGCATACTGCTTTCTACAGGTAGCACAGCGGGAGTCAAAGTAGTAGACGGGAGTATAGTGGTGTTAGTCTTGCATCACCAACAGGACTACAAGAGAAAGAAAGAGAGAGAAAAACGGTTGTCAGTGAGGGATCGAATCCACAACCTTTTCTTGCAAAGCTCCGTTCAACTAAGCTATATGCTGATATGTGATATGTAGATGTCCTGGAGTGGCTAATTAATTATCGGCCTTCATCTGTTGATGTTACTACCATCGGCTTTCTCCGCTGCCTCTCGGAACTGGAGCACCAAGACGCGGCTATCTGTACGGTTAAGTGATTCAGGGGAGGTGAGGTTTGGAAGTAGGCGAGCTCCCTTCCTTTGTTTCCAGATAGAACACCCCGACCCGAGCGAAGTTCCTCTCCAAGAACCTCGAGTCTCTCAGAATGGTCTCTTCCGAGGCAGGAATCTTTTCTAAGAGTAAGTCACTGACACGCCAAACACGGCACCAGTTCATTGGATCTCCTGCAACAGAATGAAATGAGTTGAAAAGCAGATGATTTGTGAAAAGGAAAGATCCATCACATCCGCCTAAGTGACCAGGATAAATTACGAAAAATCCCAAGATCAGAATGGCTGACATTTCTTTGGAATTTGAACCCGGGATTTTCTGAATGTGAGTCCCTAAGTCACCCCGCGGGTCGGTAGTGGTGTTTTACAGCTCGTGATGATGGTTTATTCTCTAATTACAGTAATTGAAATGCTTCTTTACTTTTGATTATGACAGTGAAGGTAATTAATTTATGTTTGTAGTGGTTAATAATTGCGTATTTTTTTTTTTTTCTGATTGTAGTGCTGCTGATAATTTTGATCTTTTATGCCAATGACCTAGATTAGATAATTATTATTTTTAACAGTGATAAGTAAAATGAGGCAGAAGTGTGTGCTATACGAAAACAAGCATTAGTTTTGGCAATAGTTATTCAGTAAATTATGTTTAGCGTGAATAACTTCGCATTTTGTGTTGCGTCACAAAACAATTGACTAACATGCACAAAGTTCATACAGGGCGTTGTAACAATAACATCGTTCTTCACATCCATAAATGCATGTAAGCTCTTCTTAGTTTAACCGTAGTACTAGATGCTAAGCTGAGAACAAAGTCTTTAGATACCAGCATTTCTCAAACAAGTGGCCCATTAAGATTCTCCAAAATCTACATGTAGCTTGAACATTATAAAATCGAGCATTAGTGTGGGAAATATGGGGTAAAACAATTTAATATTAATTGCAGATCTCTCTGTATTGTTAAGAATCACAAATATACCGGATTTCCGCTGCAAACGTTTCCGTTAGTGAAAACGTTTCATAATTACTGTGTTTATGAAGTATGAACATTCCTTACAGAACGCACACACATCTTTAAACATAATCCAAAAATGTTACATTTCTTCAGGATTGTCCGTTTCAGTTAATAGGATAAAGATGATACAAACTGAGCTGTAAAACATAAATAGATTATATACATAGATCTTGGCATTTGTCAGTTATTCAAAAAACAAAATTGTGTGTTCTTCTATTAATTTTAATATAATATAAAATGAAGGAATTGTATAGATAATAAGCTTCCTTTTGAAAGTGTCAGCAAAGCATTTTCAGTTGAAAAAGTAGTCCCACTTGAAAATAATTTGAAGTACGCTGGTCTATATGAATGAAAAGTATGTGGGATTTCGAAAGTACCCAAGGATATTTAAAGCCACAAGCAATAAAATGAATTTGTTTTACTCTTTTGCTGCTGATTTTAAATAAAATCGTAGTCATTATATAGCGACACTGTTTCACCATGACCATAGGACGTTTAAGGTTGCCATAAGATGTAACAATATTCTCCGCTCCAGTTATATTCCATAGGAACCTGGATGAGAAACCGCTTTCCTGAAAAAGAGAAAGATACATTATTAGACATTTTATTTTATAAACGTTCTTTTTATCCATTATAAACTTTGAATTGCCCTTTTAGAGCTGCTGGAAACAAAAGCATGGCTTCACGCTGCTATTAAGCTCATTGTATCAGTTCAAGAGTGACGAACGCCGAGGTTTATGAACTCAGCGCGGCCACTCCTGGACTAGTTTGTTCTTATAACGTGAATAACATGGAAATAAAACAAACACCACCACAATCTTAAATATAATTTAATTTCCCATATCGGTGCATACTAAAAATAATTCTTTCGAACAAATTCTCCTTACCTAGAATCAAATCTGGACCAACTTGAGTTCTAAGCTATGGTGGTAATTTGAATAAAAAGACAATTTTATTTCCTATCGCGCTTTCTCTATGCCTTTCTTTAATCTTTCATTTTTCTTTCTATACATTTAAAACGAGACAAACACTTTAAAGTTTTAAACAAATTATTCAAAAGTATTTTTGTTAAAATAATGTACATCTCGTTTTAGTTTTTATGTAAGAAGTATAGTAAATCAGATTGATTACGAAAGTGATTTGCTAAACTTGTTCGAAAACATAACATTAAAAGTATTTCTAATTGTTAGCATCTAGTAATTTCTAAGGTTCTACTGACATTTTAGCGACATGGAGATTTCTCTTGTAACAACAATATATATAATGTAACTAAAATAACAATAACTAGATAAGCATAAAAGGGGCAAAACACTTAGAAAGTCACAAATGTATCCGGCTTAACCTGACCGGGATTCGAACTCAGGACTTTCGGATTAATGGTCGCAAACTATGCTAGACCACGGAGTCAGCTATGTTGTTAAACCTCTAGCATAGTGTATCAATCATTGTGTAAATGTTAGGGTTTTATTTAAGAGTGTCCTCCTTAAATCCCACATTTTAGTTTTAGATCCAGCTCCTAAGGACTTTCCAAAACAGTGCAAATTAACACTGGTATTGCCACTAGGACCATTTTTATTTTTAATAACGTTAAATTATTTGACCTTGTTTATAAGTAGTGATTGAGCCTTATTTGTTGACAACATGATATTTTTGTCTAACAAGAACATACGCGTATGATTACTAACACAAACTATAGAACCAGCCTATCCTAAAGCAACAAATTTATGATAAACCAATGGTTTTTGTTTAAACTTAACTAAAAGAAACAGTGTATATTATTTTCATTAAGTAAAAACTATAATGATGTAACACATTTTCAAAACTATTAGGAATTAAATTAGATAAAACTTTAACATAACATCAACATGTGAACTTGATATATGCTAAGCTTTCGAGGGTGATCCACTTATTAATAAACCTGAAGCTTACTATACAAAAATTATTCCATAAGAAATCTTATTTGTTGATAGCTTTTCCCTATGACGCAAGCTGTAAATCTTTGTTTATCAGTAAACAAATTTTAATATTTTCTATACATGTTTAACTGCTTATTAAAAATGAAGATAGACACAAACAAATATAATTCTACATCAACCACACACAATCATTCCACAAGTTATAGCTATATTTTTCAAGAATCCAATGTTACATTAACTAAATCAAAACAACAGTTTAGTTCTGTAGCTGCAGAAATGCACAATAAATTGTTACAAGTACATAAATTAAAGTACAGACTTTTTTAAGATCAACATGTATTGTTGACTAATAGAAAACTCTATTTATAGTTTTAAAGAAAATATTTTGGATCTCCTATAAGTATATTTATTAATTTTTGTCTTCAGAAATATACATTTACTTAATTTAATTATTAAAAGACGTGTTAATTTTTTAATTATCTGAAATTTTAATCCAATTTTTTACAAATTCAAACTTGTATTTTTTCATTGCCAGTCTAAAGGGTCACTCTCGACATTTGTAACTCAATAAAATAAAATTAGTCTTCCGGTTGCTCAGTTGTCTAAAACACTACGTTGTGTTTATTTTTTTTTTTGGGGGGGGGGTTCTCTCGTTAGCCGGATTTCATCTCACCAACACTTTCGCCCTTCTCCCACCCTCTTAATTCCAACAGGTGATATCAAGTGGCTGGAAGAGCTCAACCGCCCGCGTTCTTCACCTGATCTTGAGATACTGGGGTGAAATTGTTCAGATTTCAGACATTGCCCTAACTCAGCAGTTCACAGAAGCGAAGCATTGCCATGGTTTCGCCGCGTCTTGGATTGGCGCTGACGTTGCTGCTTGAAAGAAAGATGCGGATGGCGGTAAAGGAGTTCTGAATATGACCATGTCAATATCGCCTGACATTTTACAGGTTCATCATCATTCATTAACGTCGTCATCGACATCGCATCATCTCATTCAGATGAAAAACAGAATAGAACAGAAATAATATACATCTATTATATTGTGTTACTTATCTATATTTTATGATTAAGATATTAGATCTAGTTAGACATTTCGTTTTCTGAAAGGATGATAATTCTTTAAATGAAAAAAAAAAATGAATTAAGCATTTAATAATACATATTAGTGGTGTTAAAATTAGTGCATATTATTCCGTAAATGATGTTTGCTAGTTATAAACTTATTGTTAGCTTTACTAAAGCAACCTATGTGCATTTAAGATTAATCACAAAAAATGGAAATTAAGGAAATTATTTATTTATTTAGGTTCTTCATTTATTATATGGAATATAAACTTATACAAAGTGGAAATAGAAACTAAGTCTCACAAGTATTTTTCAGACTAAAGAATATTAAACCTGTACTATAAAGTTTGAAAATGAATTTTTATCTATTACAACACAATTCCTTATCAAGCAGTTTGAACCCTTCAGGATATTTCAGAGTCCATAATTAGTAATTACTTATTTGTGTCCAAGAACGTCAGAATACGTTCAGAGTGGATTGCACTTCTAAGAGAAGGGAAGATAAGATAAAGTAAGAAAACAGATCAAGGCCATATTACACATTGATTGCAATGTCTCCCATGGAGATTGAAATTCTGAATTCTGGTGTGAACACAAGGCGGTTTATTGCAGTTTATGTATAACAGAATTTATATTAATGACTTTATTTATTTTGAGAAAAGTGACCATAGCAGAGAATGCATCCTAGAGACTTGTAGTAGAAAAAAAATCTTATTTCTTGCTTTAAAGGTTCTGAAATTACTTGGAAATAATTTTCGTTTCTAAGACCACAGTAAAAAACACTGATAATTTAATGTAATTTCATTTTGTTTGTGCAAATTCGTCAGATGACTATACGGGAAAGATAGCCAATCGTTGTGCGAGGGCTGTTCAATAAAGAATGCTCATACTTTTTTTACAGCATATCTTTACTGATCCTTATAATTTTTATTATCTTTCTCCAAAAGTCGACGTTGGAAGCAGTATTTCTGCCAGTCTTCAAAGACGTGCTGGAAACTGTTCTTAACAGGTTCTTCAGAACCTCCTCGGCATCCTTCACCACTACTTCTGATGGTAGAAAATGCCTCCAATGAAGGTGTTTCTTCAATTTGGGGAAATGGAAAAAGTTGCACGAGGCTACATCTGAATATGGGGAGGGTAAAGACACACTTCACATTGATTTTTGTGACATATTCAGCAACAACATTTGCGATGTGCGGCCGTGCATTGTCGTTCCAGTATTCAGCTTGTGAACTCCATTGATGTCCAGGACCTGAAGCCGGGAATTCCGGTCGGGAGCAGCCCGGATACCGAGTGTTAGCAGAAATGAAGATTGTACATATTAAATTAGATAAAAATTGTAAATTAATTAATTAATTTTAATTGTAGATGTAATTATAAATCATAGTTAAAATAACCGCAGTGCTAGATTCCAGTATCGGTTTAGTTTATTGAAGTTTTAGTTATCTTTAGTTATAGCTTAGTATAGCAGATTTTAAAATCTGTAGAATTTAAATTGTATTGAAAGATATAATAGGAATAAATAAAATAAATGTGGAGTATTATGTCCTGGTGTAGAAACAGACATGAGGATGTAAGTATTGCAGAATAAAAATAATAATAAAAAACCAACAATAAAAGCATCCAGGTTGTTGCACGGAAATGGGCCTTTTGCGTTGTGATACGTTCTTGCAGGTTGCCGAGTTCAGTTTTGTGTGCCGGTACGACACGCTGGTAACTAAATGATCAAGCACTTCTGCTTTGTTTGATGTTGGTGATGATGGAGACACAGAGCTCAGCAGTGATTATCTTCAGCTTCAACTGCATGCAAACGTTCGGCAATTAGCAGTCTTGTGCACAATCACGTGCAACTTTTCAGTTACCACCATGTGAATAAACCCAGTGCAATATTCACAATTTCTGTAAGCGTTCTTATGTTATTCCAAGATGCTCTCTCGCAATGCAGAATGTCAATGTTCTCATTCATTAGAGCACAAACTGCAGAATCGATCCACCTTCCTTTGAAATTAATTGCCTCCCTTGTTCAAGCATTTTAAACTATCTTTCAGCTGTGTTCTAGGAAAGAATAGACACTCCATACGCCTCAGCTAAAGATTTGTTGAGACGAAAGCAGAATTTCAGAGTAGCTGATATTGATGTAGGCAGCACTGAACATGTTTCAATTTATTCATCTCTCACAGGCAGGAACCGAAAACTAGCGCATTACGCGTTAAGCTAACAAAATATTGTTAAGTTAAATTTTTGTGCAAAAAATATGACTGTAAAAAAAAAACGATGATTATTCTTTATTGAACAGTCCCCACTGCTGCCATTTTAAAGTTTGCTGCCCGTTTTAAATGTTTACATATACTTATAGTACCAAAAAATGGAGCATAAACCGACAAAAGCAAATAGGTATATTATATTTACTTGCGTCTCTTCTTGTACAACCGCGATAGGTCACTTCAAAGTGTGAAGATAATAAAGCATGAGGGTAATCCCAAAAGTAATGTCTCTTACGTTTTTTAAAATATAGAGAACGTTTATTTTCAATACAAGGTACATAGTTTTAAAGTTTGAATACATTCTTCTGCTTTTCCACATAATCGCCATTTCAGTCGATGCATTTTTGTAAGCACTGTGGCAGTTTTTGTATGCCCATGTTATACCAGCTCACCCTCATGCTATTGAGGAAGCATTGGACCTCTTCTTTCACCTCGTCGTCGCCCCTGAAGCGCCCTCCAGCCAAACGTTCTTTCAACTTGGGAAACGAGTGGTAGTCGCTGGGTGCTAAGTCCGGACTGTAGGGTGGATGGGTGATGATGTTCCATCCAAACTGTTGCAGAAGTTCCACGGTTTGACGGGCGGTGCGGGGGCGAGCGTTGTCGTGGAGAAGGCTTATGCCCTTGCTCAACATTCCTCTTCTCCGGTTCTGAATCGCCCGTCTGAGTTTCTGAATGTCTCACAATACCTGTCAGCATTTATTGTGGTTCCAGGAGCCATGAAGTTAACCGACAATATCCCCTCTCGATCCCAAAACACAGTTGTCATGACTTTACCGGCAGACTGTGTTCTTTAGAATTTTCGCGGCTTGGGTGAAGAGGAATCCGCCACTCACGTGTTTGTTGTTTAGTCTCAGGTGTGAAGTGGAAAGCCCAGGTTTCATCACCTGTGACAATTGAATCCAAAAGGTTGTCCTTTTCATCGGCATAGCGCCGAAGAAATTGCAGGGAAATTTCAACGCGTTGCCGTTTGTGGTCTTCTGTCAGCATTCTTGGGACCCATCTTGCGCACACCTTCCGAAATTTCAACACGAGAAACCTCAGAATAACAATGCAGAGCTCTTCGACAGCTACCCTCCGATCTTGAAGCACGATTTGTTCTTTTGCGAATGTCTCATCGCTAATTGGCGGTCTCCCGCTTTTTTCTTCGTCGTGAATTTCAGTACGACCAGCTGCAAACTCTCTACACCACTTGCGGACGTTTTTGACTTCCATACACTTCCATCAACTGTTAGTGAATTGCGAGTGGTTTAATGTCTTTTGCATTCAAAAACCGAAGAACTGCGCGAACTTCGCACCTTGTGGTAGCGGTAATGGCAGCTCCATTACAACCAGCTGTCAAGCCAAGACTGAGCGCCCTAGCGGCTCTGTGAAGCATTCTGTAGCGAGCTGGGGAAGTAACAAAAACAACAGTGGCCAACAGTAGCGCAAAAAGTTTCCCTGCAGCCCCAGCGCTTTGGAGACCTTACTTTTGCGATTACCCTCGTAGCAGCAGAGAGATGTCGACAAGAGAATGTCATTACTAGCCTTCTGCATTCTTCGTCCTGTGCAGCGACTAAATCGAAATGAATAGATACGCTCGTAACACCATCCACACTCACTGAGATTCAGCCTGCCATTTCATTCTCACATAATGCAACAACCCTCATTAGTGTTTTACTTCTTGTCTTATTTAAAATATATTTGAAAACGGCAGCAATAAAAGAATGAGAAAGAAAGAAAAGAAGGGTTATCTATTCTAAATTTCTCTATAAATGATATTATAGCATAAAATAATTTGAATTAAATGTAATATACACTACATATATGAACAGTTTTCACTGAATGTGTTATTTTATATACCTAGCAATAATATGGATAAAACTGAAATTTATTTATTGTAGTTTAGAAACACAAAGTTTTCTTTAAAGTGTCACCAATACATAGCTACCAGAATTTCTGAAGTTAAAAGATATCAAATCAAGCATGCTAATAAAATGTAAGCATTAAAAGCGTTTAATTTATTAATAGGCAAATATTAAAGTGCCCTGCTTTAAACTTTTGATATTAAATGTTAAATATAGAACCTTCTTGGCATTACAGCTGCATTGTATTCAACAGTCTTTCGCCATAAATCCAAACTCATCGTTATATGCTAGTGTTGATTAAGAACCTTAAGCTTGGGCATCTTCTTCCTATTTTGCTTTCTCTCTCTACCTCACGTATACTACCTAAGTGCCCTGAGATAAATTATTAAGTTTATTTCGAAGATAAAGAGGAATGAAGATATGATTTTGCAATGTTTCTTCCGCCGCAGAGGAACTATATTTTAATTTTGTAATCTCTTCACTTTCCACTGAAAATAAATTAAACACAGTTTTAAAGATTTTCACGTAAGAAAAACGGATATTTTTACGATAATTGTAATGCAAGTTATTACGCAATTCATAATGCTCTTAAATGATGCAATATTGCTCATGTCATCTGAGAGAGATTATCGTACACACGCCAAAGTATTTCATATTTTTCTGAATTTGTTTAAATTTTGATCAAGTCGTAATTGTCTCAAATAAAAGTATTATGAAAACAAAATGCATTACCTGCTTCAAAATTTAACAGTTTTCAATAATTGTATCATTATATTTACTAAATTTTACACAAATATTTCAGTGAAAAATCTAACATTTCTGAGTATAAACATAAAATTTATATGAGTGTTTAACTAAAAGCTCTAAAGGTTTCTCATTTTATCTGGAAATGACTAACATAAACATATTTTCAGTTTGTACTGCTGGTCTTTGTGTACACTTTTCACTTTGTGTTACGGTTTCTATCATCTTTCTCGCATTTTTTTTTTCATAATAATTTATGTTGTTCTGTCTTCATAGCACAAGGAATGCCTAACCGGCCAATAAAACCTTTGCTGCCATAGCAACATGCGCTTGTGTGAAACAAAGAAGTATAGCATAGCGATAGAAAGCAGATGTTCTTTTTCAAATAAAATGAGTTAAAAAAATAATGACATTTAAAATGCAGTTTATGATGTCATAACTCCCAAAAAATCATAAAGTTTTATGCTTTTCATATAAAGGATTCATTCCAAATTTAAGAATTGACATAGATTTATAAAAATTTTCGGAAATTCGTTAATTCAACCTCAGGCTTAACAAGCGTGTTACATTAAAGATGTAAAAGGATACAGGACAGATGTCGTTAACATCTCTGTTGTCACAACAGCCAATGCACTTACCTCTTGGAAAAAAATAATTTATCATAAAATTATAGCCTTATAAAGACCATGCTAATGCAGAAAAAAATGACCAACGATTATGTGACTGCACTTATGTTTGTATTAGTAGTTTTTAAATGTTGAAAAAGTGAAATTGAATGAACTATTTCATATGTTTTGACCTACTTACCTATAATATATTTGTTCTTGTGTTTTTCCTTTCCTCCTATCTCAAAGATGAAGAAGTAGAATTATTCACGTTTCTTTAACCTACTTTCACAGTTTATAGAAACAAGAAAGAGAAAATTAATATAATCAACATTGTCACCACATTCGAATATCTAGAGCGTCATTTTGGCCGTCTAAAAAAGAGTAGTTTTAAAGTTATAATAGAGCATCATTTTAAAACATAATATATCAAAAAAGTATAATTATTAGGAAATGATGCCTATTTAATTGTTAGTTCAAAATATTTATATATTTATTGTAACAAAGAATAAAACGAAAAATTTCTCTAAGAATGACAGCTGATTAAAAGGAGTCAAATAAAATACACAACAACATTATTTCAGTTTTGTAAGAAACAAAGCAGCAATTAGAATCAGATTACAATATATAAATTTGTTGTGATGTACTCCAGATCAGAGCAGTTCACATCTGTTGAATACCAGCATGCCAATAACTTAGGAAATTGCAAGATGAAGAGCTCGTAGTTTCCGCTCATGTTACTTTGTTACTGAAAAGGAAGAAATTTTATGTACTTTAGGCTCATAGTGCATTCATTTTGAAAGGAAGTTTAATGTGTAAAAGCACAATGAAAATTTGAAGCATAGATCACTTAAAAAGCTATGGGTGGAGTTCAGCTTCGTGCGGCACTGAAGGACCAGTACCGCATGTGGAACAGTCCAAGGCAAATATGGGAAGGAGGAAGTTCAATGCATTCACTTCCACTGGTATCGCTCTTCATGTCTTGTGAAATGAACAATGAGTAGCAATAGCTACTTACATTAAAACCACAGTCAAATGCGCTGAGAAGACCTCCAGGAAAATAAGTCAAATTTGTTTGTCTAGTGGTTGATGAAACAACAGATTTACAGAATTATAGGTTAATGTATGTTCTTGTTACCCAATTTGGCGAAGTGAGGCAAAAAAACCAAAAATGTTTAACTTGCAAAGCTGTTGTTATAGTTAATAGTGCATTTAACAATTGATACCTTGGGTCTTACTGGTGTTCACAGAGGTAATTTTGCAGACGCTGCATCATACGAGATATCATTTCTGCCGCAGGAGACTGACTGAAGCTACACCTCAGCCTTTGAGCAACTTTATGATGAAGGGATCAGATTTTTTCTAATGAATTCGTTGCAGCTGCTAAGACCGCTTTAGAAAAAGCTCCTGCCTGAAGAGAGAAATAGCAGGTAACGTTGCATGAACCTTGAAGATGAAGAAGGGAGCATCGCTACAACAAATTGAAAACAACGGTTGAGAATGAAGTCCTTCAACCTCAATTTAGAGCTTAGCTGAACTTACAAAAGGATTTTGTAAAAAAATGCACTTTTTGCAATCAGATAATTTTGTTGCAACACTTCTACCATAAGTCTCTTCAAATGGTACAAAGGTTTAGTGTTGCATGTAATTGCAAGTTATATGAATGAATGCCATGCTGTTATAAATTTAGGTGCAATATTAGACATTAGACATTAGACATTTCTCAGATAGTCTTTACTTCACGCGAACTGAAACGTTTCTCTACTGCTGAGGTTCCACTGGAAGAAATATCATCAGGTCCAGCAACGTATGTGGCGAAAATTTGTCTTCTTTTTTGCTTTATCTTTCTGGTAGAAACATTTCACAAAGATACCTACACTAAATAAGCTAGCAATGAAGACAATTATAGTTCTTGCATCAGTTGGGAAAATCTTTTTTATGCTAATTGGATTTATACCTTAAAAGGTCATGTCTAACAAAGGAAAATATGAAGTTTCGTTCAAAACTTGAAATAATAAACAATCTGCTCAGGGCGATAGTGATACTTGTTATGATACAAGTTTGATTTACGTTTACTCGTATAGGTATGAAAGAAACTTTAAATTAATTATATAATTATTACAATAATATTAATAAATATATAAATATGCTATTTAGAATATTTCCATTCCACGTTTATCTTAAAAGGCAAACAAAATTAAGCGTAATTAACCAACAAAAAGCCTAATTTGAGTGATCTAGTGATAAATGTTTTAGTCCTAGCGAGAAAGGAACTTAGTATAGTAATATCGGTATAAAGGAAGGGAAATAAAAAATTATTATTTGTTTGTTTCAGACATGTGATATAAAAGCAAAAGCAAAAACACTAAAAGTTAATATATATATATATATATATATATATATATATATATTAACTTTAAAATGTGACTGTAGGTACAACAATATGTAGATAAATAAATGTCTACATTTAAGCATATCAATGAAACATGTCTCACATATACTTACATACTTAGGAGGAGCTGAAAACCTTTTGTCAACTGTCTATAAAACTGAAGTAATTGACCAGTACTTGTGCACTTTCCACGTTCTCCGCTACCACGCAATTCCTTTAGTTATAGTATGTACACTTGACAATGTGGTGATGAAAGGCCCCTTGAAACAGCTGAGCAGTCTTATCATATCTAGATAAAAAAAACATCTTCAGCTGTCAAATGCTAAGGTCAGAGTCCCAAAGTTATTGCAAATGCGCTTTAAGACGGTCTGAAGGACGGAATTTAAAAAAGGGAAAGAATTTCTTTATAACTTCTGATTTTCCGCATAGCGGTCATCATAAGAATGCATTATACAGGGGGTTCTCTTTGAAACATCGTCTCAAAAACTTTGCAGAAAGGAATTAACCTTGGAGGAAGAAAAGCTAATTCGGTGAGAATTCTATGCCTGAAGAGAGAAGAATGTGCCCGTGTGGTTGATTCATTTACTGACATAAACATGGCGAGACATTGCTGTGTGAAAACTGGCGAACAAAAACAGAAAAAGTACTCCAAACTCTCCGCTATAAAAAAGTTGTTTTATTATTTTACTTGATTTCATGTTTTTTCCTTTCGTTTTTCGACTTTGAAATGTATTATTTTATTAGAAATACCTTAGTAATTTTGTACCTAAAACTAGGCATCTATTTATTACCCCAGATCTTCTTTTCGAAATTAAATATATTATAATGTGTATAGGGTATAAATGTTCACTCAGGTCTATACAAACTTATGCCGTGTTAATAAAATAAATCTATTAAATAACATTAAATAAACTCAATGTTTTTAAAATTGTTGTTAAAATAAAACAAATAATAATTTTATGGTATTATTCAATAAAAAAACAAAAAATTTAACGACAGTGGCAAAAATCTTTTTCAAGCCAAATACATTAACATATTTAATTACATTTTGTGATCATTCAGTCTTAGTTTTCTCGAAAAAGAATACTATTGCTTGCATGCGTTCTTGTGTAGTTATTAAATTGTTATTTAATAGCATCTTAGTGTGCAATCATTGTTTAAGTTTCCTGGTTTGCGTCTTTGAGAGAGGAGAAACACAAACCGCCTATAAAATAAGCTGGCATGGTATCAAACCTAAGAATATATGTTAGATGCTAGTTGGTAAGATATTCACATTTTTATCCCAAAAACTTGTTTTATTGTTAGACAAGAACTTTTGTTATTACAGGTGGCGTCGTACCAAAACATAAAATAAGCAAAAACCGTCTCAATTTTTCAAACGATGTAAAATTCAGTAAACCATTAATACAAATAAGTTGGAATAAATTCGTTTTGGCAGTTCCACTCCTACTTACTACTTACTAGAAAGTGTTAAGAACATGTAAATATGCTATCATATTTTCATACATAAAACTGTCTTAAATGCTTCCTGTACATTTGGTTTTAATAATTTACATTTTCTGATTGAATTAGTCGTTTATAATGCTGTTATAACTGGTTGCAAAGGATGTTTTTATCATAAAAGTCATGTCGAAGGGTTTAACTACATGTTGATGTCTAATGTCTGATCATGATTAGAAGATGTATGAGCGGAATGAGGATGAAATGGCAGGCTGAATTTAAGTCAGACTCATAGTGTTGAGAGCGTACCTCCTTGTTTGGGATGAAGGATGTGATTTGCTTGTGATGTTATCTTTATGGAAGGTAAGAAGGTGACTCCCTTTGGGGTAGGTACTCTCTCGGTTGGTAGGAGTTTTCACCCAGTGGGGGCCCGGGACAGAACGTGAATCTGTCGTCGTTGAGTCTGCACACGGGGGAAAGTAATTCAACGTGTGATACCGTAAGAGCAATGAAAGGAGCTGTCCATATTCGGTTTTTTTTTTTTTTTTTTTTTTTTTTTTTTGGTAGAAGAATGCTCTAAACATAGCAGGTTGCATGATCATATACTAACATTCACCTCTGATCAAATTATTTTCCATATGCATCGTTATAAATAAGAGTTTATTTGCTGAGTTAATTTGTACTTTTACTTTGAAACAATTGAGAGAAAATTAAACACTAGAGCACTTTCAAAATTTCGGCTTTCAGATATACCGCTACTCCTAATAGTTCGATTTCCCTAATTTTCAGAAATTATATTTAATATTTTATTTAAATGGTAGGTATATATCGAGTTTTGTTGTGAAAAAAAAAAAAACAAATATTGGTGCAGCAAAAGTGATTTTTAAATGTTAGGTTTTATATAAACTCCCACTCCTAATAATCTGATTTCACTGATTTTCAGAAAATGCCTTTCTTATTTTATTTCATTGGCATATATCGAGATTTGTTGTGAAAAAAATAATAATTGCAGTAGCTAGAGCGATTTTAAATTTCGCTTTAACCTACCCTCTTTAAATTTCGATTTTCAAGTAAAACCCACTTCTAATGATCCTATTTCTCTGATTTTCAGAATATATATATATATATATATATATATATTATTTGCTTGGTATATACCGAGGTTCGTTGCGCTAAAATAAATATTGGTGCCGCTAAAGCGATTATTAAAGTTTGGATTTCAGGTAAGCTCCACTTCTAATAGGCTGATTTTGTTGATTTTCGAAAACTGTTTTAATTATTTTATTTTAGTGGCATATACCGAGTGAGCAAAACAAAAATTGCAGCCGCTAGAGCGATTTTCAAACTTTTGCTTTAGGTTAACTCCCACTCCCAATGGTCCAATTTTGCTGGTTAACGAACTGGATGAATCGCTTGCTAATTGATCGATAAATGCCGAGTTTTGCTCAGAAAAAAATTGAGACCGCTAAACCGTTAACACACACACACACATACACACACACACACACCATTGTCATTTTCTGTGCCTATTAGTTAGGATGACAGAGATTTGAAGGAAATTTTCAAAAATCTTTTTATGGGTACGATCGCAATAGAATTCCTTTGGAATTCACTAAAAGAAGAAGAATCAAGAATAATTACAATACAGAACAAATAATGTTTCCAAGGAAATAAACAAGAAAATGGTGAGAGACAAGAACGATAATATAAAATAACGAGGAAAAAGGAGAGAAAATGGAAAAACAAAACCTAAAAAAAAAGAAAAAGAAAAAGAAAAGAAAGAAAAAGAAAAATGACCAAAAATGCAGAAAGAAAGGAAAACTTTCTTGTTACTCCACTCATTCGTTCCTTTTCCACATATTTTTCTTTAAAAACATGATTATATTTGTAAGTTGCGCCGTGTGTGTTTAAACCTCAATAATGCTATGCAATTGATCATTATTTTATTTTTAACTACATGTATCTCATCACATTTATTCATTTCTGATCACCAATCATTTCAGTTATTAATGGACAGATAGTGTTTTCTCTACAAGAAATGGATACTGTTTTAACAGCTTTAAAAGTAATGATTGAAACTTAAATAAAATTGCATTGCTATTAATTCAAACAAGTATCAAACCATTAACACTGCAGTAGTTTCCATTCTGGCATATATGGAGTCGATTTCCTATCGAAACCTTACTACATTTTTAATAATTTTTTTCATTAAAAAACACCTATCATAATTCTGAACTTTGCTTCTTATATAAACGACATTTAGAGAATTTTCATTTTTTAAAAATTGAAATAGTGTTATTACAATTAAAATGTACAATATGTAATTTTAATAAAGTTGAAAAATTGACATTAGTGCAAATTAATCAGAACAGCATTTTTTTAAAATAGATAAAATTTATTCACAAAGAGTTGCTAAAATAATTTCAGTATTTATTACACATTTGTAACTAAAGTTTCCAAACGAATAGCAATAACTTCATGAGTATTTTTCAGTAACATAAACTTATTTTTAATAAGTATTTGAACTTTTGTTAAGGATTGAAAGATTTTGAAATTTCCACATTGACTCGCTTTAAGAAATAAAATGTGAGCATATGGAAACCAAAATAAAGATTTTTAAAGGATTAGCGCCTCAAGATTATTCCATTAGTGTAAATATTAAGTTATATTTAGAGTTAGCTATAGATACAGTCAATATTGCAAATAAGTATCACCCCATTTCAGTTTCACGTATTTCATTTCCCATCATTTGTTAACACGAAGTCAACACAAAATCAATCATAAATTATGCATTTCCTGCTACAGTTACTGTAACACACAACTAGTAGTTATTGTACCTTATTTATTATGCAACATGGGACCTATCAATATACTCCCCACCAACGTCAATGCACCGTTGTCATCTTCCTGTAGCTTCATTTTGTCGCCAACAATGCCACCACTAATGGATAGCTGCTTGAATGTCCTCGTTGTTGCCGAATTTATTTACCTTCATACTGTCATAATCAGATAGAGTGAGATCAGGAAGGTGATGGTTGCAGCACAGCGATGCTAACTTTGCTGGTGTGGGGTCCGCATTGCCATGTTGAAGGAAAGTCCTTTCTCCTTGCTGAATCCTGCGTCTAAGTCGAGTACACATCGCTTGACAGTCCTTCCTTGGAGGAAGCCAATCCATTAGCAGAATGCCTGAAATGTCCCAAAAGATGGTGAGCATCAACTTGCAAGCACAAGACCTGCACCAAATGTATTGGTCATTGCCAAATTTACTGAATTGATTTATGTCATTTATAAAAATCTTTCTAAACTGCAATGTAATACTACGTTTTCAGCGAAAATCCGAAAAAATATTCCCAAGCCAGGATATGTAGATACAGCAAAACTGGCCATACTGCAGATATTAGGTCACCCTAAAGTAGGCCTGATGATATCACATCACAAAAGTAGGCTTTCAACTTAAATATGCATTTAAAGTCTCGCAAAATGCTGAAATTCTGTAAAGTCATAGCTTAAAGATAACGCAAATATTCACAGGAAGAGATCAATTACAGCGAAGACAATGACTTGGCGATAGGATTGAAAATCTCGGCGCAAATCTGACAGCTTCGACAGCTTTGACGGATTAGTCTAATCTAACCCGATACTCAAGTACGCGGTCAAGATATAAAAACCGGTAACATTTCAGCTAGTCAGGTAAACTCAACTGATCTTCGCAACACCAACAAGTGAAGAACGAAGCCGTGCACCTCAACAAGATGTCTGCAATAAAATGTGAGTAACGCTAAGTGCGATTTTACTGATCCAACGTTTGTTATTTGGATTCTGAAAATGCATACAAGCAGCGTCTTGTTTTTCTTATATTATATAGAGATATTGCCACCTTCTCTTTGTACTGACGGTGTAATCATTTCATTAAATGCTCTTTCACTTTTAACTGTGCATGAGCTCCAATGAGAAAGCTTATATTTCTGCCAAATTTCATCTTTCATTCTCAAAGAGATCGCAGCAGTAATAGTTTAAAAAACATTTTTGTTCTAAATTTATTTCATTCAATGCATTTTTTTCCTGGATTTCCTAGCATCGGAGTAATTTCCTGGTTCGTTCCCAGGATATATCCTTAACCATTTAAATTCAAACATTTTTATGGAGCATATTCACCATGCTTTCATTACAGAATTAAATAATGCATGCTCTCGATATCTTAAATGTTGATAATTGTCATCATTTACAAGCTAAATACACCTCTAGTATGTTGTAAATGACATACAGCACCAGGTATCTTCCCGAATTGTATACAGATGTCTACACGCCCATTTTGTTTACTGAAGTATACAAAATGGGGGTTACATGAAGGTAGAAGCATTATCTTGAAAAAGAAAAGAACAGCATATACATTATTGCTGTTTAATATTTGGGTGTCTGATAGAGCGATCATTGAGAGATGCTCATCTATTTCAAACTGCATTTATTATGAAACCGTGCAATTCTGATCATGTTAAAACCTTTGAAGCAATATTGCTGTTTGATAAATGATTTTAGTTTCATAGCTGTCTTTCTATAACTACTGCTTTTTTTTTTTTCTTTTCGTCATTCTTAACTTCAAAATTGCTCCTAAGGGACTTCGAAAATGAGGAAACCATTTTTTGTTTTCCTTCACGTTGATGAAAAAATCCTAGCAAACTAGAGTTACCAAAGAATGATGCTAAGACTAGGCAAGAGTCAAGTTTTTCTTTTTAAATTTTTCCAAAATGCTATCTTAACACCAAAACGCGCTTCGAAATGATGAAGGCAATATTTTGACTGAGCTTACCAATAATCTTAAGTATTTACACATTCCGACTTGGAACTTAGGAATTAAAAGTGATTAATATACTGTAATTCAAATAGGTTTTCATAAACAATGCTTAAACTAAAAGTCAAATACAGGGTTTTTATTCTTAGAAAACACTTGAGCACGAACATTTTTTCAATGGAAACAAAAGGCATTTATGGCATTACTTGTATGAAATATAACGTCGTCGGTAAATTAAATGGCGTTTCTCTTTGTCGCTCAGTAATGCAAATTAATGAACCAACTTATTCATAAGTTTAACACATCCAGACAAATCCTAAAAATTCAAATAAAGGTCTGAGACATTTTTCCATTTTAGGCATTTCCCCTCATATGATAAGAAAAGAAAAGGAATGCAATTAAAAATATTGATTACACACAATAATATCGCAAACATATTCCATTTTTATACCTAAACTTCTTTCAGGATGTATGATTTGACGTATCTGAGAGTTTTCTCCATTAAAACTTGAACAGAAATTATGCGTTGGTTATGAAAGACTCTTGAAATTAACAGTAGATACGATTTCGGTGTTTCATACCTCCCTCGCCGTGACTTGTATCAATATCCAGCGCATCGCATTTGTTTTTAATTGTGAGTTCTACTATGATAACAGCCACTTTGCTTGACTATGAATAAGAAAATGCAGTTATTCGAATACTGCGTTATTTATGTGGCAGCTTGTCCTTCTTATTTCACGTATCATAACTAAAACCCTGCGTTTGGACACCGAGAAATTCCAAGCATTCCACAACTGTGCATGAAGTATTGCTTGGCGGCAACCCACCTCACTTATATATTCTCTCCTGAAGGTCAGTAGAGGGTGGTGCCTTCACTGTAGCTTGAACTGCTTTGACTCACAATGCTCTCCTTCCAAAGCGAAGGTTCTGTGATTAATGTATCCAAAGTGACCAACGGCAGGGCTTTTCTCATAAGTAACAAAGATAATTCCGGAGAATGGACATATTTTAGAAGATATTAATACCATGTGATAGTTTTTGTTAGTTGGATTTCTAGCTATAGTTCTGGGTTTCAGGTATGTGTCTGCTGATAGTGGGGCTAGCTCTCGTATCGAGCATCGAAGCCTGGGGCCGAGGTTCCATCGCGTGCTGCCCACCAGGAACACCCCCAGTATGTCCAGTACAGCCATGTGACGATTATTTTAACCTGTTCCCTCATCCCAGCGATTGCAACTTCTTCATCCATTGCGATGCAGGACGCGAGCCTATCTGCAAGCAGTGTCCTGCAGGACTTCACTGGAACAACGAACTCCACGTGTGTGACTGGCCCGAAAATGCCGGGTGCGATCCCAATTACAGCACGCCAGCACCACCCTGCAGCACAACTAGCACCACTGCGACACCCACGCCACCTTGCACCACCACCACCACCACCACAACCACTCCCTGCATCACCACCCCAACCCCCACCACCACCACTCCCTGCATCACCACCCCCACACCCACCCCCACTCCTACCCCCACTCCACCACCAGAGTGTTTCGGAGATGAGTGCTAAACCTCAACGTTTGAAGTCTGACCCAGCGCGCTTGAATGGAAAACTGTACTGAAACTTTATATAATTATTATGTTTGATAACACTATAACATTTTTGTAATAATGGTTTAACAGAAATAAAGTAAATAAGCATCAGAACCTCTCATTACTACTTTCAATCTGAACTGAAAATACTTTTTATTAACGCCAAACTTCATTCTGCCCCTGATGACGTTCCTGTGGCCACTGCTACAGGAGGAAACGTGAAAGTAATATCGTTGAACAGATGAACGTCAAATTCAGTTGTTAGCAACTTGTTATTGTGCCGCACCTCTTTGCATTTTGTCCTCCATTTTGCATATCCTATACACGTCATATGTGCTATGAACGCATACCCAGATTTAGGTGTTCAAAAGTTATAAGTACCTACTGCAAAGTTGTTTCCAACATTTCATATCTAAAATCTTTCCACCGATCCATCGTCACTTGGTTGAAAATAACCTGAACTATGCATGTAAGGATCCCTTATGGTAACTAAGTGAGAAAATCAAAAGAGACAACCGCATTATATTCCTTAGAACAGTTCTCTTGGAGCACAAAACACCAAAAGCTTGCAAAAGTTGAACGCTTTCTTTCTCTGAACCAAGAAGAGATAAGTGTAACAACCCGCAATATATTCATTCCGTTATTTATTTTTTATTCGTGTGGAATAAAAAGAAATCGCTTTTAGCAAAATGTTACAATTTACTTCCCATAAAATTTATGAAAGATGTGACTTTTAATTTCAAATATTAGCACAGCATGTAAAAAATTGATTTCGTCATTCTGTCAGGGTAGTATTGATTATAGTAAAATAGTATAAAAGTAAACATTCATTCTGAAAAACACTAAGTTCATTAAACAAAATCTTTTTACATAACATTTTGCAACTAATTTAAGTGTTTTAGAAAGGAAATCGAGTACAAGAATACCCAAAGCACATTATAAAATCTCTCTTTTGTGTTGAAACATTTCCAATTGTCCTCAAGGGCTATCAAGCAGTACGAACTACCTACGTCACTAAATCAGTCCATGCATCTAAATAAAGGAAATTCAAAAGATTTAATTTCAAAAGTAGTTTATATTTAAAACATATAAAGCTTATATTTACTAAACTTTTCGGATTTAATTGACGTTTTTCGCCAGTAAAACACGTTGCAGTATATCATCTATAGTTAATTGAAAATTCTATATACTTCTGATTCAGGTTTACCTAAATAAATGTTCGCTTTCGCCGCTAATATCTGGTGCTTCACAAGCTTCTCGGCCCCAGATTTTCCTTTATAACGTTCAAACTAATGAATATAAATCAATAAACTTTGACATGGATTTAGCTTGATGTATGAAAACTATCATTATGTAGCAGCCTGGGCGGTGACTCTGCTCTTTAGCCCATGTGATGGGCAGTAGCGGTTCGTATCTAACAGTTAATACAATGTCTTTATGTAACGAGTTATATAGATCGCACAGTGGAGTATGAGGCGGTACACAGTGAAACAGTGCGTAAAAAGGAATGTTGTTAGGTTTGAGCTTGTGAAACACTGATAAAATCTTCCATTCAGTATCTGGGGAAGAAACTGCAGGAGTACGTCCAGAACCACTCCCCCCAAATAAAGACGAGGAGGTGAACAACAAACCGCACATCTCCCTAAAGAAGTCCCTGGGTAGACTGTCTCAAATGATGAGGGCTTTTACATGTCAACAAGCTGCAACTTCTGTGCAAGAATTGCTACATCCTGACATACAGAAGTTATTCATTTACTGTTATTGGTTCCAGCAGCTTGTCAATATGCAGGCAAGGTTTCACCTCAGTTGGCAACTCGATTCCAGGAAGACCTTTATTGGGTGATATGGAAAGCTTCTATGAGCTTGTGTGTCAGTTGGTAGACGCACTCCAGATGACTATTTTCAGCAGATTGTAGTCTCCTGTCTCAGCTTTAATTCACTATGGATGAAATCGTTTCGTTATTTGAAGAGCATGTCATTTTTAAAGAACTTTGGCAGTCAAGGTTACCTTACCTCACCAGATTTCTTTCTATGATCATACTGAAATGTAATGTGTATCGTGACAAGCTATACATTCTTGTGGAAAATGTCCGTGTCACATATCAATGAATAACGTTTATTAGATTGAAAAGTATAAAAAAAAAAAATTAGGGACCGAGAGTGAGTGAAACATTCCCTTCCAAAACAGGAATCTGCACATCACACTTTAATCCAAAAACCAGATAGATATAGTTGGTGATATTAGATATTAAACAGTTATTTATTCGCGCTTTAAAATATTTCTCATTCTCGTCTATGATTGGGCAACACGTACGTAAATCAGTGCTTGGCAATCTCAAATGTACCAAGTTTTAATTTCCTTACATTGACATGTATAGATGCTTAACTACCTCTTCCTCCAAATGGTTTAACATTTTCAGTTTCAACTGTATCCGTCATTTCATTTTTCTCGCTTGGTTTCCACGCTTGTTCACTAACCCCATAGCTTCGTTACTGTATTTAGAGGCACTGAAACACTCACCAATTCCCGAGTTTCGGTTCAGTATCACAGAAGTAATGTTCACATTCAGAGTGTGTATTACTGTTTAAATTATCTGGGGGCTATGATGATGACCAGAGCCTGAAAGTTCAGGCATTTGCTTAAAATAGGCAAGTAAAAAGGCACTTAAATACTGAAAATATGCAGTAATATTATAAAAATAGCCATTTATTAAAAGTTAAAACAGAAAGTAGTGTCACTCATTATTAATGAAAATAGGAATTTAAGATACTCAATAATTTCTTTATCACATAATTAAGGTATTTAAATCTACTTTCCTTCCTTCCAAGCAGCAACAAGATATTGTCATAGTCGAGAGAACATTTTTCATTGTGGGAAAAAGAACTTTCTACTTCCTCTGAAGTGATTGAAGCATGTTTAAAGCAAGCTATTTCGGAAGGACTCATACCATTACAACAGAAAATTCACCTTTCAGGACACCTAGGGAATGTTGATCAAGACAAAGTAAAGTAGTTTTGAATAGCCCTGGCGAATGAGCAAAGATGCGCAGTGGTTTCTGGTCGAGCTCATTTTCTGTTTATGACTTTATAGGGGTATCAGGTTAATATCTCTCTTACTTCCATGCTGAACACATTGTACGGACGGTTTATTGCACAGCTGTACCGCTTTCACCTTTCTCGCTTGCAATTGTTTATTGCATTTATGCAGCTGAGAAGTTACCCACCAAAAATTTCCTGGAATTGTTTCAAAGATCAACACATATCATTTGCAAGACTAAACTACAGTATTTTCCTCGTCTTATTTCATGGTATTCGTATGCCCGAGGTAACCGTGTGTTCCTTTAACTAATGAAGGTTCTCCTATTTAAAGAGCTTAACTGAATGGGTTGAGGAGAAAATGTTTGACTGCTTGAAAAGAAATAAATGTATAACAAGATTCTCAATAGATATTTTCGTGAAGTGAACATGCCATTTAATTGTTATAACTTTTTTACTTCGAGGTATTAAAAGTATTAATGTGCTTTTTAAAATGCGTAAATAATCGCAGAATATATTCATAACGATCCAGAATAGAGAAAAAAGAATTAAAACTTAAAAATACGAAACAAAAGCCAAAATAAATAAAAAGACAAATAAACGGAATCATGTTCATTTCTATCCGACTTTTAATTATATATAACCAAATAGAAAAGGCATTTTTCCTAACTTTGGGGCTCTGATGATGACGTAACAATTCCACAGGACGGAAAGTAGGCACCATGAGCTCTCTTGAGATGATTGCTGACTAGTTGACTGCAAAACAAGCTCTCAGCGCATGCGCAACAGATCAACAGCAACAATAAACGTGACAAATGACGTGGAGAAGATCATAGCCTCTCGATCTTTTATTTTCCTACCCAATAAAGAGGATGCACCCTCTTCAAACGCAATAACAGCACCCTTCTTCAGGAAAGGGTCAGTTTCATATTACAGTCACCCTCTCCCCTTTAGCAGCGGTGGAAAATTTAATACTCCAGCTACCCCACTCCCATATGCAGTTTTATTGCTTACAGCCTCTTGCATGCGGTGAGGGTTGCACTTGCCAAATTGACGACATTAATCTTGTTAACCCCCTTGCAGTGTCACCAGCTACCCCTCCTCCACACTCAATAACAATTATTAGTACTCAAATCTTTCCCCTTCCTCTATTACGGGGCAGAGAAGGGCGGCTATTCTTCCTAGGTGCCAAGGCAACCGTGATTACTAGCGGAGATATTTATTTCTGTACCTTAACAGAAAAGCTTACATTAATCTTAAAAGTTTAGTTATTCGCTTAGAAACTTATCAAGCCATGCTCTAACACTAACCTAGCCCATTTCCTTCGCCTACGACATTAGTGCATTCATATATTAACTGTGTTCACGTGTTTACAAGTTGATCTCAGAATACAGGCGAATGTGTAACAGTCGTAACGCACAGAAACAAGCAATAGGATGCAAAAAATGAACATTTTAGGGAGGCATGTTAATAGTTAACCACATGCAACATACAGTGAAATCAAATGGGGAACTGTCATGTTGCAATGTAAAATTCAAAGGAAACAATTAATGCCGGAAAAGGATCGGTATAAGCTGTGGATTTTATTTTTAACTTTAGCTAACCTAAGCTACCCTAACCTAACCTAATTTACTCGTAAACAGCATAATTTTTCACTGCGTTGTCTCCCTTGGATTTTGTCGGTCCTGGTGGTGTAGTGGTAACCACACTTGCCTTCTAAACCCAAGACCGTGGGTTCAAACCCGGCCATTCAATTCAGGACGTGAAACGGCCGACAAATTTTGCTCATAGGTCTCTTCTTTTAGGCTTGAGGTTTTTTTACGTGCCGTAAATCTATGACACGATACCCACGGCTTTTTTCTCCCTTACGAAGGAAGCCATAACTTAGCACTTTTACTTCCGAAAAAATCCATCGACCCTGGCCGGATTGAATCCGCGATTTTGGTTTTAGGACGCAACTATGGTTACCTCTACAACACCAGGACCACTGGATTTAGTCAGATTTTAAGAGTCTAGAAGTGTTGTCAAAATATCCAAAATAGTAATTGATGACTTTGATGGCACCCCCATTAGACGAAAATGTCTTGCCACCGAATCAAATTTTTAAGTAGAATTAAAGAAGAAGTCGCTGGGAAACGGAATGGATGAGGAATTAACGAACGTGCAATTCGTGCACTTTGCCACAGTTCATTGTCTTAGTTAAAGAACGTTAGTCTTAGTCGTTTTTTCTTCAATTTATCTTTCACACGATCCAACAGCGCCGCATAATAAGCTCATATGATTATGCTACCCTTTTCTCAGTGCTCTTTCGGCTTCCCAGTCGACAAAACGGCTTTCTAACAGCGCACTATCCATTGCTTTGACTTGTTCAACCTAAATGTGTACCTAATACTGGAAACGGTCACGAATAATCGCAAAAAATCTGCGAAACGGAATTAAATATCCACATATACTACGTACACTGTTGTGTTCTATTACATACGTTTTTGACTCATACTCAACAATCGCAAAAACCGCTTTTTCATATAGGTACAAGATATTACGCACTGTTCAGTTGATATACTTACAGTTAGCCACCTCCCGTATTCCATTAACATATCATGGATTGTTCAATGATAAGTTCAGGAGTGATGTATAGAGTCCTAGATCTGCGCGGCCCTTCAGTTCTTCATATAAAAATGTTGCAAGGAACTTTACTTCCCCATGTGGCAATGGTTAAACATAAACTACCCGTCTGGCTGAAACTTTATCATAGATCGCCAAAAGAATGATTTCACCTAGTGCCAATTTACCAGTCTTTTCAAACCATTTTCATAATTATAAACACTACATCCTTTTGATTTGGTCTAACTTCTGTTAAAGAAACTTTTCGTAAACAGTGTCTTTTCTATAGCAAAGTTATGTTTGTGTATGTTAATATTTCACTCTTTAACTTAGTGCTGCCAAAGCATTGATTATCTTTTATCTTCATTAATTCATTGTATTGTTGTTTACCAATATAAACAATTTGGTCAATCCTATCAACTTTCGCTTTCTGTATTTTAATTATTGTGAAATAGTAGAGGGTGGGGACCACAAGGGAAGAATGTTATTGTTAAAGGTAAAATAACCATGGAAACAGAATATGTTTGAAGAAAATTCCAAATATATCAATAAATTGGTTGGAGAAATTGTATGACGTTGTATCGGAATCAAAAATTCAGTAGAAGTATGAGGAACTTTTAAGGGGTGGTTGAAAATTGGTTTAATTCATAGCATGTTTTGTAGAGAGGTGTTGGGATTGCCTAAAATTTCACCCAAAGGAGTAGCTTTAGCTGAATTAGGGTGGGTAGGGAGGAATGGAGGTGGAGAGAATTCTGAAACATTGCTTCAGGATTTTGAAATTAAGGAACCACAATGTTCTAAATGTGTATGAAGTATCAAACTAAAATAATGAGAGGTAACAGGTGAAGAGGCAAGAACTGGGTAGTTTTAGAGATTAAGCGCTCTTTAAAATAGTACAGAAAATGAAAAACCAATGGGGGAGAGAGAAATGTGTGGTTTATAGTAAGAGCTGCCCAGGATGCGAGCAGGAGCATTGTTTTTAAATCATTTCAAAGGAAATAATAGTGAAAGGGGCGTTAAGTTAACTGTATTTTCATCGCTTGTTTCATCATTCATAAGTTGCTCAGATATTTGCTTCAAACTGTCCCACTCTTCTGGAGTTTGACGACCAACGAATTTTCAGAACTTTGTTGACGGCGTTACATACAAGGGCGTGTGTTCTTTTCGCCGAGTGGTGAAAAAATGCTGGAATTCCACTCGCACTGGCGAAAAATATCCTACATTTGGAAATTTTCTTACAACTCTGTTGTAGTTCCAAATTGAGGCGATGAGCTATATATAGAACAAATACAGCTTGAGGAATCTTATATTTAATCCTTTTTGCAAACCATTTACATTCCCTGACATTACAGCTGCGACATCGTAACACAGTGCAACCAACTCACTTTCATAAGAATATTCTTTCAAGATATCATCCAATAACAAGAACAAATTTTGTGTTGATCTATCTTCACTCACATCATAAAATCCTAAAAATCTTTCCACCGGGATACTGCCATTGTTCACAAATCTAACAATGACAGAACACTGTGATTGTTTACAAATGTCTGTTGTATTGGATGGGAAAAAATGTAGCATTATAAAGTTCATTTTTAATGTGATGTACTCTGATATTATATCTGTTATTTCATAGTGAATAGTTTTTGAGTTTCCACTAAACACATTTTTTATTTTTTGATAGTGGTTTTGAAGATCCAAGGACTTTTCAGATATCAATGTCTTCAATAATTCCTTAAAGTTACCGCGGTTTAAATAGGTCTCACTCTCATCGTGACCCCTAAGAGGAAGTTCCTGTTAACTTAAATGTAGTAACAAGTCTCAGAATCTGCCTGTTTAAGTTACATTCTCATTATATCTGAGTGCACATAGTCTTGCATTTGCCTTTAAAGCATTCGATATTGTGTTTCTGTTTTTTTCAAATGTTCTTAGTTGTAACTGGCACTTCAAATATTCCTCACTATTTTTGTGTTTATTCAACCCACCTGTAATGTTTTGGAAATTGCAGAAATCTTATCTGTTCCAGGCACCACTTTTGTTACTAAAAAGTAAGCAGGACCAACAGAAAACATTTTGAAGAATAGAACTATAGAACATCCATGTGAATTGTTCGAACCACACGTGTAACTTTATTTGCTGGGAAACAAATGCAAACTTCAACTCTGAAGAAAAAAGAGCCAGTTACGTTGCCAACTTCCACCAGCTTAAACAGCACTGGACGAGATATGCTGAAGAGACAAGCTAGTTCCTCGCCTCAGCATGTGGCTATTCAAACAGTCCTTAAAGACGTTAGCACTGACGTTAGGTTTCCATGGCAACAGACGAATAACAACTTACTTTCCAAAGATTCGTCCACGACTCGTCCCAAGGCAGTGTGCCTGACTGTTTTACTGTATTGCTTTACGGCAATAGTCCTGCCATCTATGATTGCGATTACTGCTAACAACTAATATACCCGGCTTGTTCTCCCTATAAATGCTTTCATTGCAGAAGGAAAATTAAATACTTATTTTTAGGAAAATGTTCGTGAAGTGGCAATTCACTTTCTTCACCTGAATAGCCGCTACCGGCTGGAGTTCATCTGTCACACGTGTCTGCTATTTTTAAACGTTTAAAACATTTTGTTGACATTGTCTAGTTTAAAGGCTAACGGTGAAACAGTCTGTCGGGCTCAAAGTCCTAATGGATTTAAAAATCCTTCAGTTTATTAACCATCCAACGGCAGTCCTTTTAAAAAGTGGCATCGCACTCAATCCTCTGGTTTCTCTTTTTGAATAGAATTTTATGGCCGCTTTGGCCTTTCCCAGCTACCGCAACAGAAAACACCAAAGTACTTTCTCTTGTGTCTACGTATAATTCCCATGTTAACATTATGTCATATTATACATATATATATATATGTATGATACAATTACAATACATAAAATATTAAAAAACAAAACGTCAGGACATCCATCAATACTTTGCGCAGTAAGATGAATCTCAGTACGCTGTCAAACAAATTAATTTTCTGCACTGCCACTTTACTGCCGGTGGGGCTGTGCAAACAACGCGTGGTGGGTAAGGCGGTGCTTTTGAGGTTATGACTGTAAGGTCACGGACTGTTAGATACGCCTGCCAGTCAATCTGTGCGCCCCTTCTGGAACGCTTCCAGCAGAAATATTAACTTGCCGCATTCCAACGGCAGAAACGTTTTCAACACTTTCCTAACACAAGACGACCTGGCGAAAACCGTTCCATTAGCAAGATAAATTAAAGTGAAACAGGTCATTGCATGAAGAGTTTGTAGAAACCCTTAGTACCAGACGGCCCATTTCCCTATCTCTGCTCCAACTCAACCTGTGAACCATGACACGCTAGTGGGTCGCGAGGTAATGGATAGTATGTTAAACTCGGGGAATTTTCAAATCGGAACCTAATGAAAACAGAATTATTCGACAATCATTGTTTTGAAAGACCTCATCGATAGTATTTTTAAATTATGCCTCCGCACAATTCTTTTTTGATGACTTTGAAAAGCATGTCCATGCATGTTTGGATATGGATTTAAGTTCTAAACAAAATACATCTCTAGTGACAATTTTTATACAAATAATCTTATTTTATTTCAATATTCTATATTTTAGAATTCAGTACAATACGGTTGCAGCTTATATAGAAATACAGCAGGAATTTCAATGAATATTGTCACAGTCCCCCCCCCCCCTTTTGAGTAGTGTTTAACGCCCGTTTTTACTACTGAGACACCACAGGCGGTGACACCGATGATACATGAGCTGAAATGATAAATTGGGAAATTATATTTTTTTAAGGAAGGAAACGTTCCAGGCCTAAGTTTAGGGTACCTCCCCGGCATTTGCCAGTTATGAGGACTGAGGAAAACCTGGAAAAAAACCCCAGTCAGGGAGATGATCGCAAGTGGACAAAACTGATATGCATCTTTGTCCGCAGAAAAGAATAGCATTTTTGAGACATGGCTCTAAGTATAATGGCTTGTAATATGACATCTCCGTCCCAATTAACGCGTTTGGCTTTATTTTGAAGCAATCTGATCTGACTGGGAGAAAATATTTGGCCTAATACTCTTCTCATCTCTTCAGAAACATGTCGGTCCTGGTGGTGTAATGGTAACCATACTTACCTTTTTAAACTCAAGATCGCGGGTTCAAACCCGGCCAGGATCAATGGATTTTTTCAGGCGTAAAAATCCTAAGTATGGCTTCCTTCGAAAGGAAAGTAAAGCCTTGGGTCCCGTGTCGTACATTTACAGCACGAAAAAAAACCTCAAGTCTGAAAGAAGGGGCCTCTGAGCAAAATTTGTCGGCCGTTTCACGCTCTGAATTGAATGGGACGCTGATGACCTGAGATGTTAAAGAGTGTCCTTAAATAAATTAAATCAATCAATCTTCAGAAGCTTCGCTATTTCTATTACTTTTAAATTTTCGAAATTCCGTTTTCATTTTAGAAATTTATTGAATGAAGTTTCTGTTGCGATTTTTAATTTTCACACACGTTTGATTTAAATGTTTATTCTTGGTCTCTAATGGTCAAACAATTTTCAAAATTTTTGTGTTCCTGAGAACTCTAAACTTTCGAATTCGTTATCACATACTTCAATACTTTGTTCAAGTCATCCCCTTTTGGCGACAAATGTTTTTAATTCTCGTTTTCGCACGCCATTTGTGACTCTCTTATCTCTGTGGTACTGAGCTAGTTTAGAAGTCGGGAACATGATTTTTCGATGCTGTGCAAACGGCAAGGTTAGTTAGTGAAGGAACTGCGCCTGGTTTAAGTACACGTTTGCTAGGTAAGGTAAGCAGTTCTGATCACAAATCTGTTGTAAAATAAGATTCTGAAAATGAAGGCAGCACATTCTGGTGATGTTTACAGTGTCTTTGGGAACCTGTGCAGCTAGTGTTATTTTCTTTCGCATTGCGATTATGTGATTCACATCCCCTCATTGCATAACCACGCATTTTGTACAGAATATATTAAAAACAAACTATATTCAATAAATGATAATACAAAAGACTGTCAATAATAAAAAAAACACACAATCGCATCAATTGTACATGATACCAGACACACTTCTTTGGTAGATTTTGGGTGTTTTTGTTCCCGTGTGACTTATGCGCAAAGCAACGAAAACATATTACCGTCTGCGCACGCTGAATGTACCACCCTGAATAGATTGGCGCTTTTTCCTTACCAAAATTTTCAAACATTGCAGCTATATGCATGTGCAGAGTTGCTTTTCTTGTGTTTTACACATGCCAGACGAGCCTACAATCAGCTCGCGATTGTTGACTTCTAGAATACTGTAATAATAATGGGCCTAGTTTTTAGTAATTCAATTATTAACCTCCATTATTAAGGCATAATTTCCATTATTAAGCACCCCCCCCCCATACCTACTGAACGTTTACGTCGAAAATTTACGCTTAACCTCATTTACATCTGGCGATGGCTAAGGCAAATTGCGAATTTGTTTTGAATTGCCTACATCCTATTGTGCATCATATTCTATTATCATCAGAATCTCAATTTTCTATAAAAATATTATTTTATGTCGATTTTGAACACACAATTGTCTCTATAACACAAGGACTAATAAATCCGAACAAGTTGTTTTGTTGGCATAGTAACGCAAGCTTCTGTAAAACAAATGAAGTGCTACATAGCGATATGTGGAAAAATAGGTATGCCATTTCAGATAATATGACAAAATAATACGTTTCCGTTTAAAAGGTTGTCTATCACAATATAACTTATACAACACTGGGTGTATAGAAGTTCTTTCCGAATATAATAACAGTGGTTTTTCATGCAGCTGATTAATTTTAATTAAATTATATACTACCCTTCAAAAAATCTGTGTACGAAAATGATGGCAAGACATTTTATTTCAGGTAAATTTGATTTCATTTTATTTCTTACACCATAAATCTTTGGTATACATTTGAAAAAAAAAAAATTGCATTCTACATTACAATTTTTTAAATTTTACTCATGGATAACTAGACAATTATTATTTCTGAATACTTTTTTACTATCACTAGAAAAACTGTTCAGTGTATCAAAACAAATAAACTACAATGGTTTCCTTGAATCCACCGTAACGTGTTACCAATTGAATGCGGTGATATTCAATTTGTAGTGTATTATAACAATAGTTTTCATTAAAATTGTCTCTTTTTATATTTAATAACTCCAGCCTTTAGAACCGAACTCACAGTTTCGAATTAAAACCAATGTGTTACTTCGTAACAGAGGTTTTAAAGATAATATCGCACTTAGGTACTCTGCTGTGTGTGAAAACAAATCTCGCAAAAATGATTTAAAACATATATAAATCACACAATGATTCTACTTTACTTCATGCATTTACTAACAATAGCCCCAAGGCACATCTTTTACACTGGTAATAAGCATTTAAAAAATACTCCCCGGCGGGGAATCGAACCCCGGTCTCCCGCGTGACAGGCGGGGATACTGACCACTATACTACCGAGGACAGTTACAAAGTTCTATTTTTAATAGCATTCCAAGGCTAAATTCATTTCGTTGTTTAAAGTACTCATATATCAGGGTAGATCCTCAAGTTTCCGGCCTCGCCGATAATGATTATCCCCTTCACAAAAGCCTATCTGGTGTCGTGCCGTATCTATTAAATAAATAATTGCAGGTGTAACTTCCGCTCCGCTGTGTTCAGTTGTTCAGATATAGTTGCATAAAGAAGGCTATGTAGGTTGTGACACGTTCTAAATGAAGTATCCAGCTGTTATTAAGTTCTTCACAAAAGAAGGACTTACTGCAAATGAAATTAAACAGTGATTGGTGTATATAGGGAAGCATCCCCCGCATATTCTACCGTAAAAGAATGGGCAAAATTTTATCGAATGGGTCGAAAGCATTGAAGACGAAGAGTGTACAGGTGGGCCTTGGAGGTGCTCACTCCTGAAAACCCGCTCTTGTGGAAGGAGAAATTATGGAAGACCGGTGGCTCAAAGTTACAGAAATAGCAGCAAGGTTGGGTCTTTCTAAAACAATAGTCCTTCGAATTATTCATGAACATTTAAACATAAATAAGGTTAGTGCAAGATGGGTGTCTAGACTTCTTTCCTCAGTCCAAAAGCAGCAACGAGTCATCAGTTGTCAGGCATTTTTGGAGCTCTGCCGTGGCAACGAGAGAGAAGTTCTGCAAACCATTGCTACAGGAAATGAAACTATGGTCCTCTACTATGATCCCTTATCCAAAAGTGAACCAATGGAGTGGCAGGCGTAAACCTTACGAAGCACTGCCTCTAAAGGTCAAGGTCACTCAGTCAACCAAGAAGGCCATGGCCACAATCTTTTGGGACTGTGAAGGAATACTCTTCATTGACTACAAGGAGATGAACGCCACTGTAAAGGGGGAGTACTATGCTGGCCTACTGCATAGACTACGTGCTTCTATCAAAGAGAAAAGGCAAGGAACGCTGAGTGGTGGTGTGCGCCTTCTTCACGACAAAGCGCCTGTGCACACAGCCCTAGTTGCAAAGAAAGCTGTGAAGAAATGTGACTTCAAGGAGATCTACCATCCACCCTACAGCCCAAATCTAACTGTCAGTGACTATTTCCTCTTCTTAAAACTCAAGAAGGACCTTCGAGGAAATTTAAGTGTGACAAAGAAGTGATGGTTGCTGTTTATCCCCATTTTGCAGATAAGACGTTTAACAATTTTTTTGGGGGGGGGGTGGAGTTGAGTTCAAAGATGTGAGAAGTTTATTGCAATAAAGGGTAAATATATTGAAAAGTGAAGTATAGTTTTTGCCTTTATCATACCTTGAAAATGGTTAGCCGTAAACTTATGGACCAACACTCATATCAACAATTATTCTGCGTTATCTAACTGGGCCTAAAATTCATCATGGTGAATGACGTGGAGGAAAACTAGAATATATTAGTTTGCACACAACGTCACCTGTCCTCGGTAGTATAGTGGTTAGTATCCCCGCCTGTCACGCGGGAGACCGGGGTTCGATTCCCCGCCGGGGAGTATTTTTTAAATGCTTATTACCAGTGTAAAAGATGTGCCTTGGGGCAATTGTTAGTAAATGCATGAAGTAAAGTAGAATCATTGTGTGATTTATATATGTTTTAAATCATTTTTGCGAGATTTGTTTTCACACACAGCAGAGTACCTAAGTGCGATATTATCTTTAAAACCTCTGTTACGAAGTAACACATTCGTTTCAATTTGAAATTATGAGTTTGATTCTAAAGGCTGGAGTTATTAAATATAAAAAGAGGCAATTTTAATGAAAACTATTGTTATAATACACCATAAATTGAATATTACCGTATTCAATTTGAAACATGTAACGGTGGATTCAAGGAAACCATTATAGTGTATTTGTTTTGCTACACTGAACAGTTTTTCTAGTGACAGTAAAAAAGTAATCATAAATAATAATTATATTTGATATCCATAAGTGAATTAAGGAAATTGTAAACTAGGAATGCTACCAAATGTATATCAAAGATTTGTGCTGGTATAAGTAGGTAATTATCCAAATACCACTGCTGTAGCCTTTATATTATTAAATATATACGTTGCTAAAAATGCTCAATGCAAAAAAGATTAATGCTTTTCATCTCATATTGTCCGCAAGCTTGACATACATGTAATTCTTAATTTTCCCTAGGTTTCAATCTGTATATTGCTGATCCATAGAATTTTTAAAATTCAAAGTATCTATTTTTATACAAAAATTGTAAACTTTGGAAATTAAGTATTAAAAATTACTTACAAACTGTATACCAAAATAAATAAATAAATAAATTTCTCTTCATCGTGTATCTGTGAGCTTGTATATTGAATGTCATTGTAGTATCATTTAAATTGCTACGCAAGAGCATTTTACGTTAACGAACGTGCTGAAAATATAAATAAAGAATTAATAATAATAATAATAATAATAATAATAATAATAATAATAATAATAATAATAATAATAAATAAAGATTAACGTTTACAAGTCACATTAAACGCTCCTGATACATAAATTGGGCCTTCAGGCACCATTTACCTTTTCTCTGCTAATACTTTATCCATTTCGCTTTTAGCTTCTTTCCTTGTGAAGATTTCCGCTTTTTTACTCCGGATAACACAATTTTGATCACGCTACAGTACTGTTCTTCTTGGAGTTACTCTTCTCTTCTGGTGCCTTGCTGAAGTTCAAGAGATTTCAACTCCACAAATCGCCTATGGTTACTCAGTAGTAAAAACGGGCGTTAAACACCATTAAAAAAACAAACAAACAAACAAAAACGGTAAAGAAAGAAGAAAAACAAAGGAGGGGGGAAGCTCCTCAAATTAAATTCACTATTGCTTTAACAACTGCTAAATCCATTTTTTTTTTTTTTAGATACATATATTTCTTTGGAATACTTATTCCATTTGCTGCGATGAAGAAGCTCACTTTAATTCTGTTTCCTTTTGTGTACATGTCTACAAATACTGTGAAAGCCAATTTTTAGTATATGAGCATCACTTTTACTGCAGGTTTTTCAGACAGTTTCACTTTCCATTTTGTGTATCTATACACCCTGCACATACCGTCTGTTTACAGTACCATGAATTTACGTCTTTAGTAAAAGTTTTACATAGCTAATAGAAGGGAAAGTGCGATCACTTCCCTACTAAGGAATCGTGGTGAAACAGTTTATATAGCTTACTGTTTCGTTTCATTATGTTATTCTAAATCTGTTGTTGATTGTCTTCCTAATCTGCTCACTTCTGTTCTCCCTATCACTGAGATGTTTGTGTTTTTATTCCCAGCACTTATCAGTGCTCTATGGATCAGGTCTGTCTTCTTGTGAGGTATTTATGTTTACATTTACAGCTATCATTGTTAAACCCAAGATCGCGGGTTCGATCCCGGCCAGGACCGATGGATTTAAACGCAAACGTAGTGAGTTTCTCCGACGTTTCATAACAGTAAATAAAGTATGAATTCTTCATTACACGCCAGAGACGAAGGAGCAGTCCAAACACTGGGTGATAACAGATGAAATTGTAGCAAAAAAAGCAAAAACAGTTTCCATCTGCAGGAAAAGTCGCGACTATGGTTTTCTGGGATTCCCGTGGTGTGGTTCTCGTAGATTACTCTTGAAGGGCAGAACCATCTCCGGGGAGTATTACGCTTCACCACTAGACACACACAAAAAATATAATAATAATAATAATAATAATAATAATAATAATAATAATAATAATAATAATAATAATAATAGTTGTATACGTCGCCCTGGTACCTGGTTTCCTAAACCAGGGCTTGTATATCAAAATTTCTATTTATTATTATAAAGTATACAATACCATAATCTCTTACCATATTATTTTGCAGATTTTCCTAATAACTAGATTAAAATTACAGACTTCGTGAGCGGGAGGACTGGAGTTCGAATCCCACCAGGGCCGTTCTCCCTGACTGAGGTTTTTTCTAGGTTTTCCTCAGTCCTCATAAATGGCAAATGCCGGGGAGGTACCCTAAACTTAGATCTGGGGTGTTTTCTTCCTTAAAATAAACCTTTCCCAATGTATCATTTCATGTAACATCAGTGCCACTGCCTGTGGACACTGTGGTGCCTCGGTAGTAAAAACGGGCGTTAAACATTATTAAAAAAAACAACGATTAAAATTATATAATAATCTAATAAAATAAAACAAAATAAACTACTGAACAACTGAAGGAAGCTATTCGGGCTAAACGTCCACATTTTGAGAAAAAGCAAGGTCTCTTTCATCACGATAATGCGCCCTCACGCACACCAGGGATTATTACTGCAAAACCGTAGCACCTTCACTTCCAAGTGCTTCCACATCCACCATATTCGCCGGATTTGGTTCCCAGCGATTATTTTTTTATTCCCAAATCTGAAGAAATGGTTGGGTGGACGAAGATTCATATCAAATGATGAAATTGAAATTGAGACAAACGCTCATTTTTCACACTTTGACAAATGTTATTTTACTGAGGGTGTTAAAAAGTTGGGAAGTTCGTTATACTAAAGGTATTGATTTACAAGGGTACTATGTTGAATAAAAAACAAAAGGCCAAGAACTTTTAGAATACCCATAGTATATTTAAAATATATACAGTAATATATAACAAAACTATATAATATACTTAAAAGCATACTTTCAGGCACGAAATTGCTCAAAAACATCAATGCAAACATATTATTTAAATCTTTATCAATTTTTAAAAGAAAAAAAAAATAAACCCAAATCACTTTGGGGTGTTCTTCTTAAGAGGGTTAAATAAGACGTTTAATTCTCGATTTTTATAATATTAGAAAGACGTACATAAGAAAAGTCAGCAATGCACTTGAAGAGAGAATTTGAAATTTATAAGAGAATACCCTATTCCCCAAATAATAAATTTAGGATTAAAATTGAAGAATTATTCTCAAGTGATTAGTTACTCAAATTTTCTCTAACCTTGTCCGTTACTAATTACGGATAAAGCTAGTTATCACAGTGTGCAATAGCAGTCCCTCACTGAACAATTTGCCCCAATGCACTATCTGGTAACGCTTTACCAAGTTACATGGCGTGAGGTGAAGATGGCAGTAGCTGCCACTCATTGTGCTAACACTCTGTCCCAGGTGGTGTTCACGCAAATGGAGGGATATCTATGCTCTGTTCGCTCTGTCCCTTCTCGCTGCAGCTCATAAAGGCTGCCAAACTGCATTTCGTTAAAAATAAACATTGAACTATTCCGTTTAGAAGCACACAGCATTGGTGTGAAAACTGCTGTACAATGTAGTGGAAATACGTACAGAGAAAGAAGCAAAGATAATTTTTTTTAAATGTGATTTTTATTTTTTCACACAAGCCATGTATAAGCTAGGATTTGAAAGCAGAGTTCGGTAGCTCAAGTCTTATGAATCCCAAAAAGAATTCCGGAATTGAAATATAATTTTTATAAAACTGAAATACATCCAATTGCATGTTTATTTTGAATTTGTTACTCCATTTTATTTTGAGAACAATTCTGTTGTTTGGTTGTGAACATGCATATATAAAAATCTCTAAGAGCAATCATTTACACAAGTTGTGTTATGTTTGGAAAAATCGAGATCACGATTTGGACACGAACCACGTGTTTTCGGCTTATGGATTAACTCTCTATAGCGAGATATAATTTGAGGTTTCCAGGAGTGGAGGAGATGAAGAGATCACCGTTGAGGCCGGAAGTGCTGGGGCATTTTGTTCATTTTGCTTGACACCGGCTGCTTTGAAATTCCTTTTACTTTTCAACAAACTTTTCTTCAGCTGAGCCCTATGCAGAGTTTGTTTCCCTATAGCACAGCTCGAAGATGGGTTAAAATGTAAGCGATCAGTTTGTAAGAAAGGTGGACCCGACGCTGTAGTTTGTGCTCTAACGGAAGAAAACCTTTATTAACATCGCTGCTGTCATAAGATGTAGGATCGTCAAATAATATTAAGAATATTTTCCCCCAAAAATTCCCAAATGTCACTAGGTACCATTTACACGTTGCTAAATGAAAAGTTGCCATGAAATGTGTTTGTGCATGGTGGATTTTAAGTCTGCTTATTCCGAACAAAAAGGGAAAAATTAGATAATCTCATTTTTCGATATTCAAGGAATGGTTTACTGTACACACAAATGTAAGTGGGCAATACTGCAGAAAAATCTGCAAGGCCATATCAAACGCAAAAGGCCACTTTTCCATACAATAAACTGGATGCAGCATCTCGATAATGCACGGCCGCACACCACAAAAGTTGTTCTGAATATCTCACAAAAATCAATATGAAGTATGTTCCTCGCCCTCTCTATCATCAGTTTTAGCCCCGTATGACTTTTATCTTTTCCCCTAAATGAAGTGACACCTTCGTGGGAGGCATTTTTCATCATCAGAACAGTGGTGAAGGCCGCGGAGGCTATTCTAAAGGACCTGTCAAAGAAACTCGTTTTCAGCGTGTCTTTGAAGACTGACAAAAACGCTGGGGCGGTGGGGAGTACTTTCAGAAAGATCGTAAAATGTTTGAGGATGGGTAAAGGCATGTTGTCCCCCCCCCCCAAAAAAAAAACCGTTTTTAATCGAACTGCTCTTGTACATTTAAAATGCGGAATTTCGTCATCAACTGTGCTTTTTAAAACTGCGTTAGATTGTAGACTGGCTTATCTATTTGAATATGATACTTTGTCCTCCCAATATCAAAGCAGAATAAAGAACTTATGAAAATAAAAACATTTTAGCGTGGATTAAAATCTTGAACTCTGTTTTCAAAATTACAAAGTAAATCTTTTATACTTGTAACATTCCTATTGAAATCTTGAAATCTATTAATGGATTTGATAATATTATCAGGCAGGAAAATGAGTAAAGCTAAGCAATAAATTTCCGTTTTTGCATTTTGTTATATTTGAAAAGTATTCGCAGAGCACGGGCAACTAACTCCCGTGTTTTGTCGCTGAAATTTCAAATTAAATAATTTAAATGCCTACCTTGTAATATCTGCCAACACTTTATGAAAACCGCTGTTTGCTCACATTATTTCACTGCAATAACCCTTTGAATAATACTGTTCCAGGCTTTCCTCTGCTATTTGGTAGTTTTTCAGCTAATGTCAATAGGGCTGAATTTCACCTCATGTTAAAGACCCATTCTTGTCCAGAATAAAACGCTTTGCCTTTTAATTGCCGTGATTTAATTGAGATTAGAGCAGTTCATCTATCAACGAACGCTATTTTCAACACTGTAAATACACCACATCTTTTTATGACAATGAAGTTTCAATAAGCGAGAGGAATATGAATCGGAAGAAACTGAGAGAAAAAATGTAATTATATTCTCAGGTTTTTCTCGAGTACTTTAACCATTTGATGTGGTTTGATTTCTGAGCCGTTTCACTTCTTGAATTCAATGGGACGCTAATGACTAGAGAGTTAAAGAACTTACTTAAATAAACCATATAACTAAAATAAAAAAAAAAAAAAAAAAAAAAAAAAATTGGTGTGGTGGCAGAATGGAAGCATACACGTTCCCAACTTTAATTAACAGTTTCATCACGTGAATTACATACAATTAAGTTGGAGATAATACTTTTCTTTAATTAATTTGGATTGGTAGATATGAAATATAAATAGGAAATGATTTTCCCGTCGCTTATCATTAGCTATTTCAATACGTTTTTTCGAAACTTGCAGTATATCATTAAAATAATAGGTAATAAATATGAAATTCCAGCTTTACTTGTAATTTAAGTTAAATTACCATTATTCAGTAATGAAATGTTAGCGTTAAAAAATATATAAAAACATACTCCCCGGCGGGGAATCGAACCCCGGTCTCCCGCGTGACAGGCGGGGATACTAACCACTATACTACCGAGGACCACGAAAGATTTGTGGCAAATAATAATGTTTTATTTTTATACCAAACTGCTAACGACCTCAAATTGCTCTTGAAGGAAATTAAAGAAAATTTCAATTTTAAAAACTTCTCTGATAAATGCTTTTGCTTTATAAATTTTCTAATTACCATAATGAATTTGCTCATCGATTTAGAGTAGTATAACATATTCCTTACCCTCCAATCAATATTCCTTTGCACTCTTACTATTTTAAATGTATTCTTATTCTACAAGTATTAAAAAATAGTTGCATAAATTGCATATCCAAAATATCACAGTAGCAGATTATGAGATTATCAAAACTTACTTCACTATTTTCAAGTGAATGAAGGAGTATGAACTTATTGTTAGTTATTTTGTTTTTCACAGGTTGCAGTATAATAATAATAATAATAATAATAATAATAATAATAATAATAATAATATAGATAAAATTTAAAAATATGAGTTTAGCTTTCTTCATTGTGTGCGATTAAAATAAAATGTGAATGGGTGAAAATTTTCTCCCTCATAAATAGATTTTCCAGCTCATAAATTAATAATTCTCCCCCCCCCTCTCTCTCTCTCTCTCTCTCTCTCTCCATCTCTCTCTCTATGATATATACATAATAAACATTAGTGTCGCCAGACTGTGTAACACAACAAGAAACTTAGGATACTGTCTACGCTTATAATGGATCCTGTTTGAGAATCCGCTTGTGTCGCTGGGAAGTAGAACATCTCTAACGATCACCATTTTGCCTCTGATACCCGCTTCTGAACGCAAAAAGTAAAAATATTGAGAATAGAAGTAAATAAAAGTAAACTTATTCTGCAATCTTAGTCATTAGTAGTATATTGAAATTTGGGTTAGCAAAATTAAGCCTAAACACTCAAAAACGACTTATATTATTTAAATATTTTATTTTGAAACTAACATTCCAAAAACAAATATCAGGGGTTAATATTATTTATTTATACTGGCAGAGTTAAGGTCTTATGATCTTTTTTCCACTCAAACAGCGTTGTTTAGATACATACACACCACATATACATATATAATTACGTACGTACATATAATGAGTGATCTTTTCTTTGCGGGACCGCTTCATATACAGTTGATCGAGCTGTACAGTTTTTGTCTTGTTTCCACGCTTGATAGCCGGTTGGGAAGCCGGAGGGGAAGTCAGTAGGAGTTTAACTCTAAGAACGTACGGACAGTGTATTAAGTATTAATTAGGATGCGTAATAAGGTGTATTAATTACTTTAATATGGCTCAATTCAGGCATTCTATTTTATAAAGAACATTTATTTACAATTCGCACGTGCGTACAGAATCGGCTCATGATGTACGGAGATTGTTTCAAGAGAGATTCCCTCATATTCTACTTGAAAGATGAAGTTCAATTCACAGGTTCATAAATAAATTTCACGAAACGGGAAGTGTTTTTGATAAAACGTGTGCACAGCCACATACAGTACTTACAAAAGAAACATTAGGTAGCTTTGGGTAAGCTCTGGAACGTTCCCCAAAAAATCATTTAGACGCCTTTCATTGCGTAAAGCTGTAGGGCAAAAACTTAAACAGGATGGCCCTGCATCCAGGAGTAGTAGTATTTTGAATAGTGTGCATGACGGAGAAATTTGCCCTAATTTAATTTTTTTTACAGACAAATGTTGGTTCCACCTAAATTAGTATATTAATTCACAAAACAGGAACCGATATTAGAGTTCAGAAAAACCTAGCCTGCTTCTTGAGGAGCCCCTGCATTATCAAAAGATAGGATTGTAATGCTCCATTAGCGACGAGAGAATAATATGCGCTATTTATTATAAAATACAAATAATAGCAATGTACAGGGTATTTTGCAACCCTTTTTCCATTAATTAAATGTGGGGAAAAGTAGGTTCTCGACTTTCCAACAGAATTCTGCAACCGCACATATAGTTCATATCTCCTTGCACGCAATTCATGAAAGATAGTGTCAAACAATCATCATTAACAACATACGGCCCCCTTGGTCCTCCGATTTAACGCCCGGCGCTAAATCTCTGGGGAGCATTAAAGACAAATATAAGACAAATCTATACACATTAGATGAACTGAAAAATGACACTCGTGAGGAAATGTCTTCCATTTCTCAGTGGTCAATTTCATAAGTCATTGTCGAGTCATGATCGACCGGGCGTTACGTGTGGAACTGATCAGCGAAAGAAAATCGCCCATTTTTCATAAAAATAAAAGGAATACAATAATTAATGCAGTTAAAAGAAAAGGCAAGTTTGTGATTATATTTATTTATTTCAGACGTATAACTAATTATATAAGAAGAAAGCTTTATACTCGGTAGTACGAAAACATAATAATTTCTCTTTCTTTATTGAGACATTTGTCGCTCGATCTGCTCAATAACAACAACAACAACAACAACAATAATAATAATAATAATAATAATAATAATAATAATAATAATAATAATATATCAGCTATTATAATTGATTCTAGATTATTATTATTATTATTATTATTATTATTATTATTATTATTATTATTATTATTATTATTATTATTATTATTATTATTATTATTCAAGGAGAACACCAGCTATAAAACTATTTAGTTTCGCATATCTTGTTTTGCTGATTAAATCAGGCAACAAGCACAGTCTAGCGAGCAAACTGAAAACATTACTGCTCTAATCGAATCGAAACCGGATATTTTCATACACGAGCGAGATCTAAAGAGTGACATGCAAACTTCTACTTTGCACCCACGTAAACGCGGGAAGTTCAATAGTGCCAAATGGGAGTCCGAGGTTGACTTCTGCCCAAATGGATCAATAGTCACTTTGCCATGTAAAGAAATCACATTCTCTAGTTGCATATCAGCTATTATAATTGATTTCCAATAAATAAGGTGAATAATTATTGCAAGATAGAAATTTAACAATTTCTGCTGAAAAATAAATAGGAATAAAATACAAAACGGAGAAGCCTATACTTATACGAGTCCCTCCTTTGTGAAAGTCAAACTACCAGCCAAACGACTCACTTCTTTTGCCAGGGAAGACAAATAGGGGTACTTTTTTCAATTTGTACTATCCAGTCATTCTTGGTTCAAACATCACTAGTACATAATCCAGAAAAAAGGAATTTAATTACGGAGCTATCTATCAATTACATTTCCTTCTTGTGAGTCAAAACTTATTTTATAGAAACAAACATAAATATTTAATATAGAACTCATTAGTATTATGATGAGATAACTCAAATAAAGCAAAAGAAAACTTTAAATAAAATTAAAAATAAAATGGGATCTGCACTTTACCTGCTATAAAATACAAGAAACTAATTCAAACAAAATTCACGGACATTTACTCAGCCACTTAAAGCATAGGATAATACAAAATTTAAACAAACATAGTAAATGAGGTAGTACATACATAGAAGTACATACTTAGAAAAGTAGTTTTGAGTTAAAATTGTCAAATTCGTGTTTAGAAAGTTACACACTTTCTCATATTTATTAAATAACAACATAAACTGGAATTAAGAAATATAACATTAATAATCATTTCATTTAATATCTCATTAGTCAACAATTATAAAGCTACATTTCCAAAAACCAATAAACCTAACGATCTATTTCTGTCCAAGTCTGTTGTGCATTTCTTTCATGCGAAGCAATACTTAAAATTTTTCTTTACTTTTACAAGGTGTCTTTGTGCGGATTTTATTTTTATTATTTTTTTTATTATTATTATTATTATTATTATTATTATTATTATTATTATTATTATTATTATTATTATTATTATTATTATTATTATTATTATTATTATTATTTTTTTTTTTAGTGGAAATTTTTTGTGTGCAATCTCGTTAGTGCTAGTGCCAACACCACAGTATTGTATCTTAAGCCAATGTAATTAAGTAATTGCTTTATAATTTACTTATTGTGTGCGTTTTATTGCCGTTATTTTTTAATTTGATTCATCCGGGAATGAATTTGGTGAAGTACAATTTAGAATTGGTCATATTTTAATATATAACTCTGTGTTATTCTGGTTTTCTGTTGGTAGCATTGGTGATCCTGTTGTGGATCAGCTTAAACAAGATAATGGAAAAGCAGAAAACATCGGAAGATTCTGGGTCAGAAGATGGCATTATATTACAGAAAAATAAAGAAGAGAACCCTGAGAAAGCCTTGCATTCTTCATCTTATGACCAAGATGCAGAAAATCATAAACCTGCGGCTCTACCAGGTGATGAACAAGTAAATTCTAACCTTCATTATGAAGGAAACAAATGCATTTATACCGACCCAGCTACGAAAAATCAATTCGAATGGAACGAAGAGCGAAAAGAATGGATATCGAAGGCAAAAGATAAACAATGCAGCGAAAATTCGGATGTTAAACCAGTTGTTGCAAACAGCAAATACGAATTCGACGGCGAGTTTTATTGTTACACAGACTGCAGCACAGGTACTTATAATTATTATAATATATTACATTTCCAGTAGGACTCATTTTCGTACTATAGCTACTGGAGTAGTGCTTAAACTAATAATATAAACAGTTTAATTTCATGGATTATATGAACTCCATCGTGTGTAACTTATAATGCAGAGTCTATTCGTAAATTGTGGAGGCGAGGAACTGCGTGTGGATTAAAAAAAAAAAAAAAATCCAAGCTGTACGACTGCACAACTGTTTGCTTTAGAACTAGCCCATAAAATAAAAACGTATTACTAAGAATGAAAGCTAACCTTAATCAATCAATAATTTTGATCTGAAACACTAAATTTACACTTATATAGAATTAGTGCTAACATCAAGACTAAGCATCTTTTCATATATAGCATAGAATTCCTCACATTGAAACATATATTATCCTTATTATGTGACATACTGGGCAGTTCATGTGCTCTTTGGTTGCCATTTTTTATGCTTACATGGCAAATATCATTGTGGATGCTAGCTCTAGCATCATGTCACCATTTTCTTCATTTTAGAACAAATTTTCATATGCATGAAATGGTTAGAACATTACTTGGTTTGTCATCAATTCATTGCTCTAGGATGCCTGCATTACCTGTTCCACTTATGATGGCAGGCAACTGAGGGACAACTGAGCAGTAAATAGGCCTAAAGCTTATAGTGGCAGTATATACTTGCAGTAATTGCAAGGAGATATAACTAACAAATGAATTTATATATGCATGTTAATATAATTATTCTTTGGAGTATATATCATCAAATGCGGAATGAATGGGTTACAAGGTGTAGAGTATTGTAGGGCAAGAAAATCGTCATAGATAATGGAAAAATACAGCATTATAGAAAATTTCCTCAGTAAATATATTTTTGTTACACAAACAAATCAAGGTATTGGATACTTAGAAGTGCAATTTATGTAATTTTCCTCTTACTATGCATGCTTTCTGAGTTAGAAATGTGAAATTTATGAATATAATGCATATTCTTCTTATTTTTCTTAAAAGGACATACATTTCAACATATATTTGGCATTTGTGACTGAAAGTAAACAAACTGTTACATGTATTGCACTAAATTCTTTATTGTGTATATCTGCTCCATGCTCCTTTGAGATCTTTTCAGTTGTATTAGATTAACATTTTTTGCTATTGTTTGTATGATGGCAAGTTGCAAACCACATTTCAGGTTTTCATTTGAGCCCACTTCTATGTCTAGATTTACTATTCTATATTAGTGAAAAAAGCTATTTGCATAATTCTGTGTATATATAGATTAAGTTTGTGCAATTTAGGGAATCATTTCTGTGGAAAATAAAACTCAAAATGTTTGTATTTTGAAGCTTGTCTTTCATATCAATATCACACTGTAACTCAATCAGCTCTAGCTTCAGTTCTGGTCAGATAGTTTTCAAACACCTGCAGCCTTTTCTAATACCTCATTATCTTGGAACCTATTCTCAAATTCCTCATATAGTTTCATTAGACCCTTTACATTCTTCTACTTGAATCTGATACATTCTTCTAACTTGAATCTGAATCATTTTAAACTAAACACATCTCTGCAGTCAAATTTGGAAAATGTGCTGTGTTTTTAATAACAAACCAATTTTCCCACAGCTGTAATTTCCACTTAAAAGCTTTAATAACATCAAAAAAGTAAATAATTGTTAGACACCTACTTTAAAAGAAGAAATAAAGATTATTAAGCTGACAAATAAGATCTACTAGAAATGCTAAATCTTGTGTTCATTTTCATTCAGTTCTTCTAATGGTTTACTGTGCATTTCATTGAAGATGATGATTTCTTTCATATTAGTATAAAAAGAGGTAAAACATTCCCTCTAATTAACTGTTGCTTTTCTGTATGATAAAGAATATCACCATACTTACTTTCAGAGTTGTGGAGAAACTCCTGAAATTCCCAGATGCTCAGTCCTTTTGATCCGATAATCTGATAGTTTTAATAACTACATTCATGGCAATTTCATGTTGAATTTGCTTTGCACACAGAGTTTCTTGGTGTATAATGCAGTCACAACCAAAAGATGATGTCAAACGTTCATTTCTTGTAATTTGTTTTATGGCATCCTATCACTCCCATATTCTTCCCACACATTTTAGCTCTTCTATCTGATGCAAGAGACACAATTTTCCCCCTTGGAAGGCCAAAACTGTCACTTTGGGTTTGCAAATATTGTCAAATTGGGGGTAGCATGCTTCGTTGGCATTATAACATTCTTTTCCTACCTCAAGGTCATTGTTAATACCTATAAAAAAAATGCAAGTTGGAAAGTGTCATTAATATTCACGCTTACATCTATAGCCAGTAGTTATGCTATAAATTTGTAATGATAACTAATTGACTGCCATTGTCATAAGCTAGGTCCTTCATCACCATATAATAGTAGAAGAGGATAAATTAATAGATGCAAATCACCAATTTGCTCAGGATACATTGCAGATGTAAACACACTGTTTCACAAACTCATCTTGACTGAAGGGCCACAAAGTATGCCCTTTCTGCAAAGCAATCTTGTAGTTGGGTTGAGCAACAGTTTCTCTGAATTGTATATCATTCTGTTAAAAATAAATACATAAACAAATCATTTGTAATGCATTAACAAACTGTATTAAGGTGAAACATTTGTATAGAATAATAATATGTACTTTTTGTACCTCATCAAATGTGTTATTTTTTTCATTGTTCTAACAAAACTAATCTTTTCTGGCCTGAATATTTATCATACTTGTTGACATGATAATAGAACTAATAGCACTGCAGATTAAATTTTTTAATATGGTTTTATTAATGAAACATTTTGCTGTTTATTTTGTTGTTGATTTTGACTTCCATTCAGTGAATTAAAATGTATGTACTGGCATTACAAACTTTTCCTCCATTTCTCATTCAGCTCCTCCTATAACCCCCCCCCCCCCCCCCCCAAAGAGCCAAGCAGGCTGGCCAAAGCATTTTGCTCTGAGTTGATATCTGGGTAGAAGACATAAAGGCAAAATATACATTTATGTCTCTTGTTCTTTAAAATTAAAGTACTAATTTTTAACATTAAACATTAATATGAAAGAAAAAAATTATTGATAAGTTTTTATTTTTTAATTTTCTACCGTACATTATTTTTATATTATGAACACGCATGGTGCCTTTAGATATAATCATATCATACTGCTGAAACAAATAAAAATTGTGTTTCATTACAGGTATAACCTACAAATATAATACTAATAATGACAAATGGGAAGTGAAGAAAAGTGCAGAGAAAAAGCCAGGTGATTCAAAAGCCCCAAAAGAAATTGACCTTAAATCTGAGAAGAAACAAGATATGGAATCAGGCATCTTTGGTTATGAAGGTGACACACACACTTACACAGACCCTTCTGATGGTACTGTCTATATCTGGGATAAAGAAAAAAATGCATGGTTCCCTAAGGTAATAATACTGTTATTTTTCTCTTAAGTACATAAAGCCTAAGTATAGAGGAGAGCAATTTTAGATGATCTATTTGCAGATATTATTTTGCACAAATGTATATTATTTAAATTACCATAGGTATAATATTAAAGTTTATCCAAAAAGATATAGTAATAGTCTCTCTTAATTAAATATTTAATAGATTACTACACATGAGCTAGATACTGGGGGGCTCAGTTGTAATTTTTCAGAGTTGCCAACTGTGGTATGAAAGCCAGTGGGTGAAAATATGGCAATTTATCATCCATCAACAGCAAACTATAGTTTTAATTGATATCATTGTATGATTCAGTTGAACTACACATTCTTAAAGCTTCACTTACTTTTCTGTAAAAAAAAAAAAAAAAGACTATAGTTTAATTATCATAGGCTCCAGAGTTATAGATTTCCTTGGATATAAGAATGTTAGAAGCTCAGTCACTATAACTGAGACCGATTCTGCCAGTGATGCAATAATGGAAGATTTCAGCTTTGCTACCTTTGCTTTCTTATATTGCAGATGAAGTATACTACAAGAAGTTCAATAATTTTAATTAGTTACAAAAATTATTTTAAAGCTTCACATTGTTAAAATTACAAGTTTTTATTTTGGTACTGCCATAATAGTAAAGCTACTTTTCCATTATGCTACTACATGGCATATGTATTATTGAAATCAAACCATTATTTATATTCATATCAGCTCCAATTTGCTATACCAAAGCATTCCATAGACTGATTACTTGCCTGTCATGCTTGGCATCGAAACCACATCATTGTAACTTAATCATTTTAGAAGTTTAAAAGACCTGCAACTTGTCTAACCCTCTCTAATCGCTGAGATTCCCTAAGCTGCATATGCAGTGCCATTCTCTCTTCAGTCGGTCCTGATGGTGTAGTAGTAACCATACTTGCCTCCTAAACGCAAGATCGTGGGTTCAAACCTGGCCAGGATCAGTGGATTTTTTCGGGGCGTAAAAATTCTAAGTATGGCTTCCTTCAGGAGGGAAGTAAAGCCGTGGGTCCTGTATTGTACATTTATGGCACAAAAAAGAACCTCAAGCCTGAAAGAAGAGGCCTCTGAGAAAAATTTGTTGACCGTTTCACGCCCTAAATAGAATGGGATTCTGATGACTGTGATGTTAAAGAGCATCCATAAATAAATCAAAACAAACAAAACAATTCTCTCTTCAATTGCAAGCAACATTTTTAGTTCCACTGTAAGCAAAGTTCAGTTCGAAATTCTGTTATTTAATATGTTTATATAAATTTTAAATTGGTGAAGCACTCTACAAGTTTACACAAGAGTGTTGGTGGCAATGGGGGGATCTAACCACCTACCAGCTGAACTGTATATGGGACTTATAAATGCTCTTGCTATATGTTTACTGTTCCACTAATGTGCTTAGAGCATGCTCACCTGTTTGTACAAATCGAACTATGTCATACATTTATAAGGATCAAAATACAGCCTAGTCCTCAAAAGTATTACATCTTAAGTTAGGTTTACGAGGGCAGGTCCATAAGTTTCTGGCCTAATCATTTTCTAGGTATGACAAAGACAAAAACTATATTTCACTTTTCAATATAATTACCCTTTATTGCAATACACTTCTCACATCTTTGAATTAACATTTCAATCCTCCCTCCTCCCAAATAGTCAGAAGTCTTGTCTGCAAAAGAGCATAAAAGCATCCATCACTTCGTCGTCACAGTTAAATTCCTTCCTAGAAAATCCTTCTTGAGTTTTGAGAAGAGGAAATAGTCACTGGGAGGTATTTCTGGGTTGTAGGGTGGATAGGCAATCTCCTTGAAGCCCATTTCTTCACAACTTCCTTTGCAACAAGCTGTATGCACAGGCCTGTTGTTGTGAAGAAGGTGCACACCACCACTCAGCTTTCCTCATCTTTTCTCTTTGATGGAAGCATGTAGTCTGTGCAGTAGGCCAGCATAGTACCTCACATGTGGTGTTCCTCTCCTTGAAGTCAATGAAGAATATTCCTTCACAGTCCCAAAAGATTGTGGCCATGGTCTTCTTGTTTGATTGGGTGACCTTGGACTTTAGAGAATGTGCTTCACCAGGTTTATGCCACTCCATTGATTCTCTTTTGGATAAGGGATCATAGTAAAGATGTAACAATAGTTTGCAGAACTTCTCTGTCTTTGCCATGGCAGAGCTCCAAAAGTGCCTGATAACAGATGCCTGGTTGCTGCTTTTGGACTAAGGAAAGAAGTCTAGGCACCCATCTTGCATTAACCTTATTCATGTTTAAATGTTCGTGATAATTCAAAGGACTAATGTTTTAGAAAGGCCCAATCTTGCTTCTATTTCTGTAACTCTGAGCCACCGGTCTCCCATAATTTCTTATTGCACAAGGGCAATGTTTTCAGGAGTGAGCCCACCAAGGGCCCACCTGCAAGCTCTTCGTCTTCCATACTTTCTCGACCTGTTTGAAAAAGTTTAGCCCATTCTTTTATGGTAGAATATGAGGGGGATGCTTCCCTATATACACCATCCAATCGCTATTTAATTTCTTTTCTTTTATGAAGAACTTAAAAACAGTTCGATGCTCCATTTGTAACATGTCACAATCTTCTACTCATATCCTTCTTTATGCAATTATATCTGAATAAACTGAACACAGCAGAGTGAAAGTTACAGCTGCAATTACTTACTTAAAAGATAAGGTATGACACCAGATAATGGTTTTGTGAAGGCAGTGATCCTTATCGGCCAGGCCGGAAACTTATTGATCTACCTTTGTAAGTGGCAGTTGAATTAGTAATTTATGAAATAGTGATGTTGACTATCCACCCTCAAAATCATTACCAATAAGGGAACACAAACTGTACGAACTTTACTAATTAGTTAACAATTAGTGACATGATGGGAGCAGAAAAATGGTGTAACTAAAGTCATATATACACTTGTTTTAGATTCAATAGATACTCTATGCACTATCAAAGTTGATAATAACTACATTAAAATAACAATAATATTCTCTGTATAGATTTAACAATTTGAAGAAACTGTTACAAGTTCAGATCATTTTTGTTGCAGATAAAGGCATCAGTTAGGATTTTTTTTATTATAAATTTTACTAAATGCAACTACATGGTTTTCTTCTTTAATATGTATTACCCTTTTATTTTATGTTTGCCAATTTTGATGGGAGAGCTGCAAACTAGTTACATCTGTCCCTGTTGGTGCCTTCCTCACTACTCTGACATGATTCTAGCCCATCTATGTAGAAATGCTAACGGAAGGCACAAACACAGAAACAACTTTGACTAGCTGTTGTTAATGGATATAATCAAAATAAAGTTATCACCAATTACAGCTCTGATTAAGCAAAGATAGTACCCTCCCTCCTTCCCTCCTCACTTGATGTCAACTCAGCCTGGGAATGCTTGTGTGTTGTCTGCATCACTTGGTACAAAACAACAATAATTCCTTTCTTGGCCATTGACAAATTTAAAATAAACAGGTAATATTTAATATGTATTTCATTTTTCAAATAATCATCAGGTGAAACACAGCCTTCTGATGGCAAAAAATATTTCTGGAAAGCTTTGCCAAAGATATTTAATAGTAGAATTTAGATTAGCAGAGGTTAATTTAATTTGTGATATTAGACTACCATGATATTTATTGTTCTACTTTGCAAATTTTGGAGAGTATGAACAGATGGACACTTGAGTGCTTTATTTAGCAATTTAAATGCTACCCTATGTAATTTAAGCATTGATTGCTTAAGTACGCCCTTAAAAATATTATGTTATTTTATCCAATTAACTAGATTTTCAAGCATTATATTATCAACTTAGCACTTCAAAACCGATACAGTGTAAAAAAATTATTGAAATTAAACATAACAGATTCCAGGCCCAAAGAGAAAAAATATTGTATTTACCAGGTTAATTATAAGCATTGTGAAAAAATCTATGTAGGGAAGACAAAGAGAGACATAGGCATTAGGTTGAAAGAACATTGGAGAAACATCCATTACAAACAAATAGATAAATCAGCTGTGGCAGCATATCTTTGAAATGAAAACCATGAAATAGAAAAAGGCATCAAGTTATTATAAACTATTCAATAACCAAAAGAACTAAACAAATGGGAAAGTTTATATAAAAAACATCAGCATAACCTTATGAATTTTGACATTCTGGAAGCAGACAGCACTTTATTTAGTTTATCACTAGACCACCAGAGTCAACATGGATATCCACCTACCCAGCTCCTACGAATAATGCAACAGTCGTTTAACAGCTGATGATGTGGACAATAGCTTCAAGAAGCATATGTCCTGAGTAAATCTCATTCAAGTGAAACCGTAAGGAGTGTTCTAAATATCCAACTCAGAAGAGATTATTAATGGGTGTTTCACTGTGTTTGATTCCAAATTGAATTAATTAAAAAAAAGTCTTTCTAATGTTTCAAATTGTAATCTTCTTCAGAGAGATATAAGAATAGTTTTAATAACTTCATCACTGTCAATTAAGAGTTACTTTTGGTCTTCAGTTGAATGCAAATTGCCTGGGGCCCAATGTGTAGCAGTCACTGGCTCTATTAAAAGACAAGTTTCCCCTCACATTTCTTCTTGTACAACTTTAATCATAATAACATTAGTTTTATTTCATAAAGTTCTGCTACAGTATAGGAGTTATTATTGTAAAATTTATTTTTTTTCTATTCTAATGGTAACATTTTAATAAGATGCTCTACAGTAAAATTACTGCACTAACAATGTAATTAATGATATAGGTACACTAATAGGCTGTAATAGCAGAAATACTTAAATTATACTGATAAAGTACTTGTCATAATGGAGACCCAAATAGTGAGGATTAGGTATAGGATTGATTTGGGCAATAGACATACAGAAATAAAGTATTACTTGTTAATCATGTTTTAGGTGGATGAAGATTTTCTGGCCCACTATCAGATGAGTTATGGATTTACACCTTCTGGAGAAGCTGCTCCAACCCAAGCTGTAATGCCTAATATGGATATTAAAAATGCTGAGGAAAACAAGCAAACAGAAAAGAGAAAGGGCCCTCCACCTGAACCTAGTAAGAAATGAAATATTAGTTTTAGTGTAGAGGATGTATATGTTTACATTATTTAAATGCAAACTAGTGTACCATATTGTTTCCTTATTACTGCTACAATAATTTAGTGGTTTAGAAGCAAAGCAGTTAGCTTCATATCAGGATGAATTTCCTCCTGAAGGTATATCTTATTAGAAATGAGCATGAAATAGCCATAATGGATGGATGGATAGATAGATTCATTTCCTTCTGTGATTTCTTTGAACTAAGAGCAATTCTTTCCTGTTGCTCAATCATAGTAACTGACACACTCAAGATCAGCATCTAGATGTGAGAATCTTTCTGAAGTTTTTCTTCTGAAAGAGTTCAGGTGCTAAGATACCCAAATCCAATGAATCCCAAAGAGAATTCCAGAATTTAAGCATAACTTTTATGAAATCGAAAAACGCCCAATTGTATCTATGTGGTTTGAAAATCTTTGTAATTCATTTAAGAACTTTCAAAAAATAAGAAAATTTATAAAGCATTCATCAAATTGATTGAAAATGGAGAGGATGTCTCTTCAAAACTGGTCCCACTGTATTTTAAAGTAAGTGAAGCACAAGAGTGTGTTAGGCTTGAGATTAGATAGAATTTATATTTAACAGCTTCACCGCGTGAGTTCTAACAGAATTTTTTAAAAATTTCTTATTTTTCGAAAGTTTTTAAATGAACCCAATTGTATGTTTATTATGAAGTTGTGTTACTCCATTTTATTTTGAAAACAACTCTGTTGTTTGATTGTAAACATGCATATATCAAAAACCTTGAAGAACAATCTTTTACACAAGTTGTGTTGTTTGGCACATGCATTTAACATCACAATAATCCTTTACTTTTTCCTCTTTTAAACATCTCTTATGATTACATCTTGTAGTTTAGCAAAAATATTTAAAAGTGTTTTCTTCCACTTAGATATATTTTCAGCTACCTTGTGTAATTTGAACAGTTCTATTTGAGATAGCAATGACCTCATCTGTACTAGTTCTAATATGAGAAAAAAATAATGATTCTCAAATAAAAAAAGTTTGTACTGTATTTTGAAAGTATATTTATAATATTTGGAGTAGGGTTGTGTGTGGCATGAAAACTGACATAATCAGAATATATACCTCCTTGTTAAGTAGATTTTTTTTTAATAATGTTTAATGTTCATTTTTTTTGTTGCTAAGGCATCACCAGGTGGTGGGCATTGGTGATGCATCCAATGAAATTATAAACTGGGAAAGGATTTTTTTTAAAGGAAGGAAGTGTTCCAAGCCTAAGTTTAGGGTATCTCCCTGCATCTGCCATTTGTAAGGATTGAGGAAACCCTGAAAAAACCTCAGTCAGGATAGTCCTGGCAAGAATCAAACCCATTCATGAGTCATGTCTTAACAACCTCAAACCATCCTTGTTGCTGTTAATAAGAAGTATTTTGCAAATCAGTAAGCAATGGCAAGTAAACTTATACATATACAAAGCAATCATTCTCATGTTTTTTTTATTTGTTTATTTATGGACACTCTTTAACATCTCAGGTCATCAGCATCCCATTCTATTCAGGGCATGAAATGGCCGACAAATTTTGCTCAGAGGCCTCTTCTTTCAGGCTTGAGGTTCTTTATCGTGCAGTAAATGTATGACACGGGATCCATGGCTTTACTTCTCTTCCGAAGGAAGCCATACTTACGATTTTTATGCCTGAAAAAATCCATCGATCCTGGCCAGGTTTGAACCCACGACCTTGGGTTTAGAAGGCAAGTATGGTTACCACTACACCACCAGGACCAACATTTTCATGTTACTTAGCAACAAAGGGAAATCCAAAAATTTTTCAAAATAAAGCATCTTGTGCAGTGAAAATTGCATCGGCATTGGTGATTAAATGCTACACGCCATATTTGGACTATCTGGGTTAATAAAAAAAACAGAATGATCCTCATAAGGTTGGCGAGTGATTCATTTTTCCAGCTTCAAAAATAGTAAAAATATTGCTTAATAATATTTCAGAATCTGGAATTTCATTGTGCAATAGCATTATTAGCAACTTATATAAAATAATTTTACCAAAGCATCAAAATGAATGTAAACAATAAATATCTATACTCTGGCGTTGAAACTTTGCACTTAACAGGTCCCTTTTCAGTTGGCAATGTTACTGATTGATAAATAAGGAATGCTATCCATTGCACCTTCTGAACCAGTTACATAGTAGCCTTATCGGTCAATCAGTCATGATGTAGAAAATGCTATAATGCCAATTTTTCTTATTGTGTGTGCAGCTGATTTCTATCACATTTGAATTTAGTTATTGTTATTAGTTGAAGTGGTTAATTTGTAGTAGTTAGAAAGTGTCCCAAAGAGGTTACTTGCTAAGTTATTCACAGAGTGATACCTAATCCTTTGCATCCAGGTGTTACATTGGCACAAAATGCTGTTAGAGATGGCACATATTGTAAAAGCTTAAAGCTTTTTCCTATTTAAAATCATGAGCAAATATCTACACAATAGATCTCTCAATGTCGAAAGTAGGTTCTTTATTTTATATTAGTAGTCAGCAATTTAATTGCGGTTATAAATAATTTTGGAGCAAAGTAATTCATTATTATGTACACTTAATATACTTTTACAAGGCAGCTTTGAAAACTACGATATCAGCCGTCAAACAGTGGTGGGTGTTGCATTATCACAACTGCAGCATAGGCAACAGTACATCAACTAAATGATGTTGACTGTCAAGTGCAAAGTTTCTGCAACTGGAATATAGGGCCCATTGTATTTATTGCAAAATCAGCACAAATAGAAAATGCCAATTAATGAATTATATTAGGTTTCAAATTAAGCAGACTAATTCTTTTAATAGATATTATTGTATGATTTAGTTGAACTACACAAAATCATACAGTAATATCAATTATATGATTGATCTCACTGTGCAAGTTCCATTTTACATTTTAATTAGACTAATTTTTATTTTGCACACAGCTTATACCCATTACCATTGGTGAAGTTATTTATGTCTGTGTTAATAATTAATTTTTTAATAAAATATGGACTGTAAAATTTTTTTCTTCATTTCTATAAACAGATTACTGGCATTAATGCAGAAAATTAAAGATGTTATACAATTTATTAGACAAGTTAGCCCTGTAATGGTGGCACTGACTGTTTCTTAATGAAAGAATGTTAATGATTAGAGCTATCAATGTGGCATAGGTAGAATAGCTTTTAAAGACAGCTGTTGCAGTAATACATTATTTTTGAGGGCCTTTTGGAAATGATTTATAATATTAATGTTTTTGTACCTAATTTGTTATGCAACATGGTTCATTGCACATGGGATTTCTCAATATACTCCCCACCAATGTCAGTGCTCATTGTCATATTCCTAGTAACTTAATTATGGCGTCGAAAAACCATTGTTTGGGAATGGTATGCCACTACTGAAACAGCTGAATTTCTTTCTTGTTGCCAAATTTGTTATCTCACAGCAAATCCTTGATGTTGTTGACTAAGGCAAAATCAGATGGAGTGAGATTTGGTAAATTTGGTGGGTGCAGCACTACAATGAACTCCAGGGATGACAACTATGAGATCTTAATGTTGCTTGTGTGGAGCCATGTATTGTTGTTGGAGGAACACTTCTGTCAATCATTTCCCCATCACCGTTGTGAATCCTGCATCTAAGCCATGAGCCATGTAAGGGTCTTGCAGTACACCTATTTACATTCTTTCCTTGAGGAAGTCATTCCTTTAGCAGTGTGCCTCAAATGTCCGGAAAGGATATTGATCATCTGCTTGCCCATAGATAGAGCTCGGCACAAAATTTATTGGGCCGGGGACTCCCTGGATGTTTCTATTGCATGGATTGAACTTTTTTCTCTGGTGTTTGGTAATGACATCACTTGTCGTCAATCATCAGTTTCTCCAAAAAATCCAGATCTTCCTTCATTTTCCATTTCCAGTGGCTGATGACAGACTTAACCCTATTGTCCTTGTGTGCCTATGTCAACTCCCATGGAATCCAATGTGCGCATATCTTTTTCATGCTCTTGTGAACAATGATGTGCAGGGTTATGCAGCCTATGCCTATCTGACATTCCAGTTCATCAACAATTATGTACCTATCAGTCATAATTAATTCAGACACAACCTCAATGTTTTTAGGAGATCATGATGTTGATAAATGATGATTATTCACATTCATGTGTGCAGATCCCATCAGTTGGCTAACCCATTGCCTCAGGTGTAAACAATCTTCTATTCAGGAGCTTTTTGACCCCTTCAGTTAATCATCTTTGAATTTCTGCTATTTTGACGCCTTCCTTCCACAAAAATCATGCAGTTCATATTTGTCCATAATAGTTGCATATCATCTTATCCACATCTTTCTCTATTTGACAACAAACAAGCACTGTCCTTTTGTTACACTTCTTACAACCACCATCCAGCATCTGCATAGCATACTAGTACTAATCCACCATCCTACAAATGGACATGCCCATAGATTGTGTGATATTCGTAAAACACTGCTATGCCCTCATAAAAACAAGAGCAGTTAATTAGGAAACATTTATAAAAGCTTTATAAATCTCTAAAAATTAACATACCGATTTATTGTTGCACTCTGACAGTGGGGAGAGTGTTGTTTTGAAGGGGCAAAAATGTGGAATGTGCAAAACTTTCAAAAGATAATTTCTGGTGTACTAAATTACCATATATTGCCAATATTAAATGCAGAGATGTGACAAAAAGCAGAAAATGTTATTTCTGTTTGTAATAAATTAGTATAGCAGTCTTCAGTTGCAGTGGATAAATTACTGTTTATTGTGCTGAAAATTTTGAAAATCTGTTTATACAAGATGAAAAATTAACAGAAACACTGAAATGCACTACAGACTTATCCAGCAAAATATTTCCCTGCTCTTTTTATTTCAGCAATTGAATGGAAAATTCTCCAGATATTTGGTGTATTAAAGGATAATACAAAATGATACTCAGGTAATATTTGTTGAGAAGGAGGAATTGTTTGGTTAGCCATTCTGCTATGAATGCAACAATTTTAGAAGTTTAAAAGTTATATTTACACAGATCAGCATTCTCTGCAATGAAAATAATGAAATGTAATCTGAGAAATGGGCACTTGCATTTTAAAGATAATTTATATTTTGGTCTGATCATGGTATTGGCAAACTCTATATAGCACATCAGGTACAAATTTCACATTAAGAGATGAAATGATGATGATGATGATGATGAGGAGAATAGGATATGCTGCAGAAAGAGAAGGAAAAGAGTAAAGAGTATTGTAACATTTGGATTTGCTTCTGTCTTTCTAGCACAATGTGTCTTCCATCTTACATGGCTAAGTTTGATTCATTGATGAAATAAGTTGCCAGCCTGAGGTGTTTTGCTGCAGTTTCCCTCATGCTTAAAAGGCAAATGCTGTAACTTTAGGTACCAAAGGTTCATTTGAACCTCATTAATTCTTTCATTTCATTGCAATGAAGACTTAATGGTAGCTTGGAACTTTAAGATACTGAAAAAAAGAAAGAAAAACTAACATTTTAGGAAGTTTGGGATAAAGTGAGTGTCCATTTATCCTGAATACACACCGTCAAAGCTTGTTTAGCAGAATCATGACCTTCCCTTACCAGATACTAATGCCGTACTTTTCCCATTCTGATATGCTGTAATAAATTCATACAAAAATGTTTTGCAATCTGTCCATATGTATATTAATTTACATTTTAAACATAAGTACTTATTAAATTAAAATAATTACTTTTTCAACAATTCTGTAAATGAATGGGAATGAGTCATTTCAAACCAGAGCCTGAAGTTAAGCAAAATGCCTTTTCTATCTGGAAGGATATATTTAGAAGTCAGATAGAAATGAACATGTTTCCACAAATTTGGGGCCAATAGGGCTAGTTTTTATTTTGTCTTTGTTGGCTTGTTGCCTATTTTAAAAACTTTTTTTTTTTTTTTTTTTTTTTTTTTTTTGGCTGTTTTGGTTATGGATTTTTTATATGATTATTTATGCATTTTAAAGAGCACACAAAGAATTACAGTATATTGAAGTGAAAAAAGTATTGAAAATTAAATGGCATGTTCGCCTCAAAAAATATCTATTGAAAATCTTGTTATACATTTATTTCTTTTTAAGCAGTCAAAAACTTTTTACTTAACCCATTCACTTAAACTCTTTAAATAGCAGAACCTTCGTTAGTGAAAGGAACGCATGTGAATATCAGAAAATAGATAAAGGAAGTAGTCTAGTTTTGAAAGGACCTTGTATCAGTCTGCTTGAGATAATTTTAGGAAATTTATTGTGGGCATAACTTCTCAGCTGCATAAATGCAACAAAAATTTGCAAGCGAGAAAGATGAGAACAGTACAGCTGTGCAATAAACCTTCCCTACAATGTGTTCAGTATAGAAGTAAAAAAGATACTAACCTGATTCCCCTATAAATGCATAAACAGCACCTGAAATTCAGGCTGAATTTAATTTAAACCACAAAGAAGACCAAGGGCTGCTAATCTGTTCGGAAGGGTAGCTATGAGAAAACCTCTTCTTAGGAAGGTAAATATACAGAAAAGACTTTGCTGCACTTTGAAACACAAAAATTGGACAATTGAACACTGTAAACAAGTGCTTTGGTCTGATGAATCTAAATTTGGGGTTTTTGGTAACAAACAACAAACTTAAGTAAGACAATCATCAACTGAATAGATGCATCTAGACTGTGTGACCCCAACAGTGAAGCATGAAGCGGGATCTGTAGGGGGATCTGTAATGTTATGGGGCTGTTTCCATTCAATGGGGTTGTGATCTGCAGCACATTAAAGGGACACTTGACAAAAATGGATATCATAGCATTTTAAGCAAGTATGCCATCCCGTCAGGTAAACATCTGATTAGTTGAACTTTTACCTTTCAACAAGATAATGACCCAAAACATACTTTAATTCAAAATTGTTGAAGAATTATCTGGAGAACTAGCAGAGGGCAGGAGAGCTGAAAATTATGGAGTTGCAAGCACAGTCCCCTGATCTAAACCCGATTGAGTTAATAGCCGGTATGGAAGATATGCCCTACATCTGAGAAGGTACTTTGAAATATGCTACAACCTCCTGGAATCAGATTCCCAAGCCTAATATTGAAAAAATTATACACAGGAGGCCAAGAGTTGTAAATAAAGTGATTTCAGTAAAAGGACATTATTTCAATGAGAAACGAGTTTGAACTAATCAGTTGAAATTTAGATAATCAATGACTTTTTTATTGTTATTAGATTATTAAATAGTGAGCAGACAGTAAAACCTGTAAGGATTTTATATATTTGTATTTTCTGTCATGCCCTTCCTTTAAATTTTCTTTGAATAATATTTGTTTCTTAGAGTGTCTGGAAACTTTTGACCTGCAATGTAACTTGTTGTGTATGCTTTCAAAAATTCAATTCATTCACAGACTTTTATTAGTAAATTTTGAAATTCAAAATGCCATCTGAAACAAAGAAATGCAAGTACAGTAAAAGTAAATTAATTAGAAGCAAAAATATGTGACACTTTTATAAAAGGTAATGTGATAAAACAGTTTTTATTTCTTATGATCTTGCTTGACTATTGTATTTTAACATTACCAGGGATAGTTGCTAATGCCTGGCTTATTGGAATTATTCTTTCATTAGGTATTAGATGATGCTAGCATAGACCATTTGAATGCAGACCTGAGAAATCAGTGGATTACATCATGCTAGATGATGATGGGGATGATAATGCTGCTTTTAATATTAGCCAAATGTAACATTTTTGAACAAGAAGTACAAATTTGAAGCATTTGAGTAAGTAGTTATTTTGCATCTTGAAATCAGAAACTATGTATGTATATGCAGACAGAATGAGTTCCTCAGAAGAAAACTTCAAAATTGAACTTTTTAAAACAGCAGCAAGGAAACAAAAATAGTTTTTATTTTGGAAAATCTAAATATGTATGCATTTTATTTGCAGCATGGTTTGAAATGGATGAGCAGCACAACACCAAAGTGTATGTCAGTAATTTGCCTTTGGACGTCACAGAGCAGGAGTTTGTGGATCTGATGCAGAAGTGCGGCTTAGTGATGAGGGATGTAGATACAGGTCGTATGAAGGTGAAGCTATATATGGAACCTGACACCATGCAGCTTAAAGGAGATGCACTTTGTACTTACATTAAGGTAAGTGCACATGAGTAGATTAATAAATCATGTCACTTCACTTGTACTTAGTTTTTTCCACCAGTCAGTTGAGATAAATCATATTTCAGAGTAGCATTGTGATATTCATAGTATTAGGCTGTGTTTTTATTCCTGCACACTGTGTGGACAGTTGATCTCTCACAAACCTTTGTATATTAAAGTGGTGCTATAATCTGTCCGTTGTAACTTTATAATAAAATATTACTGTGCTTGCTCCTTCCTTTTTTAACTGTTGGTTCTCAAATTTATTGCCAAACACAATGCCTGTAAACTTGGCCATTATTCTCAAGATTTCATTGTTTATTGTACATGTTTGTTATGCATCTTTCATAAAAACATTTCATTCTTACCAGAAATTAAAACCAAAATCTTTTACATATAATAAAATTCTTTCTTCATGCTATAAATGATAAAAATAAAAAATAAAAGAAAAGTGTAGAAATAACTGAGTTTATCATTTAATTTGAGTGCTAATTTGCGAGTAAAGAGGTTGGCTAGCAAATGAAAATTATTTTCTGCACATGCTTTTGTTGACATCTACTATAAACTTATGATGGACAGACCATGCCATAACTTGTTTAGTTTTGCAATGCACCTCACGTTTGAAAAAGAAGGATGTGCATATGTGCTATTGATAGTATATTTGTGAAAAGACTAAATGCCATAAATCTTCAGCAATTTCTGGTGTAAAATATTTAGCTTTTAAATTTTAAGTTGGCCTAGGATATGGGAATTATTTGCATACAAAATATCTTTAAGTTATTGTAAATATTGTGAACCACTGAAGATGGGAGAGATTCTCCGGAAATGCGTATTACTTTTATGTAAGTAAGTGGAGTTTAGTGTAAAAAATGAATACCTAAGTTTAGGATATCTTTAAGGTTTTTCATGGACAAAAGTCAAATGTATTCAAAACATGTGATCTTGAAGGATATGTTTGATGTAGATTGTTAGCACTATTAAACAACTCTTTTTGCTGCTACCAATAGAAGAGTAGAACATTATAAAATACTAAGTAATTCTTCCCGAACTGGCCTTTGAAACTATTTACAGTAACTTTTTACTTTGTTCCATGATGTTAGTTTTGTGCACTATATAGATTTCATACAACTTTAGTTTGCAAAATTTTGTGCCATTATGATTGAAGTTTTTGACATTCCCACCTGTTGTGCTAAATGCTACAATAATCTATTTTTTGTTTAGGAATATTTTTTTAACTGTGAAGTTATTTTAAATGATATTAGCTTGGATATTTTTACACTGGAATTATCATTAACCTTTTTATTTTTTTGGACATGTTTTGAATACAATAGCTGATGATGTATGCAATTACATTCAAAACATGTCCAAAAAATAAAAAGGTTAATGTAGTTCCATGTAAAAAAATCTAACCAAATGTTACAATGCTACAATGATTTTCTAGAATCTATCTGTAATGTACTAATTCACATAGTTTCTTTTTGGTAACACTACAGTTTTCTGTTCACTTTTTTTTTTATCTAAAACTATTTGCTTTAAATTAAGTCAACTTGAACTGATACTTGTAAAAGTGTCTCACTGTATTTTCTGTCTGTAATTTCATAATTTCTGCTGTAACATATCCTGATGTCCACTTGTACCAATTGGTATCGCTTCTATGCAGGAAGGCTTTTATGGCATATTGTGGAGGGAAGCTTTACTTCATTTAATGAATGATCAAATGCTATGAGCAGATATTTTACTCATCTTATGCATATTGCCTCATACTTTTTTTTAACGCAGACTATAACTCAATGTAAGGTTATTCCCTATACTAATGTATTCAGCATGTTCATACTAACTCCACTTACATTAAACTAGGATATGTTTATGTAAATAAGTGGAGTTAGTATGAACATGTTGAATACATTAGTGTAGGTTATATTTCCGTTTCATTGTCTACAGCTTTGTAAGTACAATTTATTTAATAAGGTTATTTATTGATCTAATATAATTTCTTGGATGTTTCCTTGTGAATGCGCCCATATATATATATATATATATTTACTTATACAGCTTCTAAAATAAGGATTTGATTTCTAATTTTAATTTTATTTTTATCTCAAAGATAAATATGATATTTACCAATATTGATTGCTCGGAGTGCCTGAAAAGTTGTATGCACAGTGTGAAATCTAATTGAAAAAAAGGATATTGTTTTTCTGTTGCTCTTCCTACAAAAAGATACAGTTCTTTGATGATATTTGGTTGAATTTATAACACAAGAACTTCACTAACCTTTTTATATTTTGATCATGTTTTGAATGCACTTGCATTCATCCTCAGCTACTATTTTCAATTGTAGTTGATGATTGCAAGTTTATTCAAAACATGTCCAAAATATAATAAGGTTAGTGAAGTTCCAATGTTTAAATTCAACCAAATATTTAAAATAACTGCACTGTTTATAGCCTTCCTAAACAACTTTTTTTTTTTTTTTTTTCATGGTAACTTTGTGTGGATGAATATATGCTATTTTTGGAATCAGAGTGTGGACCAGTATTCAGTATTATTATTAAGAAATATAAGTAAAACTAGATTGCATTGATCATTGATTTTTTCCAATAACAATTTACAATATTGCAAGCTTCAACAAGTCATGAATGTTAATAGAATGTGTGGTTATTTAATAGTGCTTAATTTCAATAACTTTACGTCTCTTTTGAAAAAAATTATGCATCCACATCTAGAGTATAGAAACATAATTTATGCATATCTGTTTTGCCGAGGAAGAGACATTTTTTCTGATATAGTATGCTACAGAAATCCTTCCCACCAAACAGGGCTTTCTAGGAGCAGTGTGTTGACAGCACACCTGGTCAAAATGTTCTATATTTCTCCAAGATCAAAGAATTATTTCTCCAGTATTTTCATCTTCAGTGTCAAAGGTACCAAAAGGCGCATATTTGTTCCTTGCAGAGCTTGCTTTCTGAGAAAATTGTATACGTAAACACAACAATCTATTGCATCTATTGCATTTTCTAATTTCAAATTGTTTTCCAAAATATTTGGAAAAATTAAAATAGTAAACTGAAGCATCCTCGGCAATACATCTTGTACTCAAAAACTTGTAATTGAATATACGATTTGGAAAATCTTTTTAACGTCAGCTGGAATTGGTGTCATATTATTGGAAGCTAAAGGAAAGGAAGCATCAGCTATAACAGATAAGTTAGAGGTGATGTTCTCCCTAAGAGAGGTTTTGGTTCAGGTAAATTGCGATCATTATTCTGTAGCTATTTATAAAAGTTTGAATTTTTAACAACTCCTCATCTGATAGTATCCCTTGGCAACCTATGTTGTAATATATAAAACAATAATTTGCATCAACAATGGCAAGTAACACAATACTGAAACTTCATCTATGGTTAAAAAATGAAATAAAAGAGTAAACTACACTACAGGATGACAATTGCTGTCAGTGGCACCTAAGCAATTTGGAAACTTCCATTTAGCATCAAAGGCCCCAACAACAATTTCCCATTCTTCTTCATTTGCAGGTATCAGAAAAAAAAAAAGTTTCAGATACATAGGATTGATTATGGTGGGGGAGAGGGAAACATTGAAGAAGCTGTAAATACCCAACCTTTTTTTTAACGCCCATTTTTACTACTGAGGCACCGCAGGCAAATACCCAACCTGGATCAAGTAATACCACCTAGAAACACTGTCACAAGCAGTAAAGGACAAATTCAGTTGTAGCTGATGAGAGGGAGGAGGAAGCACACAATTTATGCAATTTGCAAGGGCACAAAATTGCCAGATGAGAATTTCAGCTTTTGGGAAAGTTATAAGTCACAAAATTAGAAAGTTATGCACTAATAGATGCTGCAGTATTGCACAAAACAGAATCAAAAATTTTTTTGAGTTAAAAAGCAGTCAATGCCCTTGTACTCATTCAATTTTTGATTCTGTATCAATAATAACTACATCTAAACCACTGTCTTCGTCATTGATACTTCAGCCAAGAAGGTGGCTTTCTGTTGATTCGAATTTGTGTTATATGGATGCATGTGAATTTGAATTTGACTTTTCACTCGTAAAAGCTTATTCATGATAAATAAAGCAAAATGTAATTGGTCAATAAATCAACATATACTGTGTAAACTGCTATTTTATAATTACTTACCTCTATGTAGTCCTTCAAAATCTCTTGTGTGCTATTCACAGATTCAGTAATGATGAAAGGAGTACTTGAACAAGTAACACACTCGTATAGGGAGTCACCCATTACCAGATATCTCAACATTAATGAAAATCTGATATTAGTGGGAATAGCATTTCTCATAATGATATCTTTTTAGATATGATATACTTCTTGAAGTGTGTGCTAAGCATACTAGGAGAATTTCTGAAAAGAATATTCCCATCACACCACAATTCCTCCAAAATATTTCAAATGCAATTTTCAACCTACATGTTACTATTTTCATGCACAAAGCAAGGATAAAAAGAATGAAAATATGCATCATCTGGACATATCTTAATTTGGGATTTATGCTATATCTATCATAGGTGAACAAAATATCCAATAATATAGCTAAGTTCTGTTTATTTATAATATTATCCCTCCAAGATTAATATTTTCTTCAAGTACATCAAGAAAAAAAATGTTTGGTTTTTACTTATTTTATTTTTTTAAAAGATATTTTGAGGCAATTTTATCTTCAATCCTATTTTTTTGTTACTTTTGGTAATAGAAAAAAGAACAAGATTTCTTAGCCTAAGCAGCCTACACATTTAAAACAAAGGGGGGGGGGGACAAGACAAGAATTTGCATTTATAACACTTGTATTTAAAAAGTATGAGGCTTCAGTTCCTTGTCCACAGTTTCAAACTTCAGTGTTTATAATATTTTTGGCAGTGAAATGAGTAACACTGACAGTTTTATTGATTACGTGGTATACGACGAGTGTTTGTTTGTGTTAATGGCCTAGGCTTCCGTGGTCTACCCTTCCTGTTACCATGTCTTCGTCTGGAAGGCCTGGGTGGCAATGCAGTTGCTTCTTCATATGTTGTTATTGTCCTTAATGGAGTCTCGCAGATATAGTGATGCTGTGTAACACAGCTGCGCATTCCCCACTTGTAGTTCATCATTGGATCCATGATTGTACAATGCCAAGAGGGATCAACATTTGGAGATCGTCTGGAGAAACCCTGATATCCCATGCGCCGTCCAGAGGCACCCCATACCCATTTTTTAGTTTCCCAGTTGTAGATACCACCAATCCAACGTTCCAGTCGTGCTGCCAACACATTAAAATACAGTTATATTAGCATCATTTGCTTTTACATGTAACACAGTATATTGAGCATTGTAAGAAGAGATGACACACAGGTTTGAAAATGTCATGTTTAATTTTCAAGTGCAATTTTCCATAACATAAATTTGGAAGATAAGCTTATTGTAAAATAATATAATTATGCATTTTAGCTTTAGAATTAATAATGCTATTAATTAAAAAAAGCCTTTGTATATTTTAAGAATGTTTTTTTTTTTTTTTTTTTTTTTTCTTGTTTGTGGCATTCTGTCATAGAACAATTATGAATTAAAAAGATTGAAGAAATTAGTTAAGCGTCATAAAAATTTAAATTACTTTATAAAAATAAGCAAATCAGCAACACATAAGAAAACATTCTCTATGATCTGAATCTTATATCAAAACTGTTTAAGGAATGTCGTTACTTTTTTTTTTCATTTCATTTAGAGTTTAAGAGTTTTTCTGTATACTTCAGTTTAGAGTTACCCCTAAATAATGGTTCCAAAAAGTAAAATAGGAAGAAATTTCTAAAAGTGGTTCTGCCATCAAAACCTCTACTGATTCTCCAAAGAATACAAGCATTGTGGGTTGTGGTAGAAATTTGTTGAACATGTTGGTTTTTTATTATGGCATAGTTGTTAAAAAAAACTGTGCAAGTATTTGCATGCAATACCTCTCTGAATTTATATTATGCTGAAAAAATACAGGCCTTCTAATTATTCCTTGCAGTTACAGCACACCACACACCAATTTTTTTATCATGCAAGGATACTTGGTATAATAATCAGTATATGAGTGCAAACAAACATAACCAGGTAAATGAAACCGGTTCATTTAAGAACTTTCGAAAAAAAAGGCATTTTTAAAAAATTCTTTTGGAATTCACACAGTGAAGCTTGTTTATTGACAGATTAGATATAATTTACATTAAAAATGAAACCAAGTTCCATTGAAGAAAATTATAAACTGCAGATCAGCAATATCTACAAAATCCAATTGTAGATATTCAAATAACTTATAATGTCAAGTAGTTGTAATTCTTAGGGTACATCGACTCTGTACAACTTCAATTTTAGCAGTGAAGTACCTATTTGGGCTGAATTTTCTCAAATACTTGTTTCCTGAGATACACAATTTATAGGTGTCACCGAAGAATGCTGTAATGTTTCTCCATCGTCTTCAAGCTTTTCATATATTAGGAAAACATTATAATGTTTCTCCATTGTCTTCAATCTTATCGTGTTTTAGAACACATTTTCAGCTGGAAATTTTGTCACATATCAATTCTTTTTTCTTGAAATTAAGAATAATTTTTGTAGCATTTTTATATGGAATTGGAATTACAAGAAATTATACTAAAATTGCCTACACACTGATCTACAAAATTTTGTTGTGACATATGTGTCATATGCAAATATTCCCTGTTGTAGTGCAAACTTGTGTGGCATGAAAATTCACTAAATTGATTCATACTTTGTAATGAAATCCTTGCACCAATTGACTTTTGTGATGAAGTTGAGTTAGCACCTGAAATGTAATCTTGAGGAGAAATTTTGATTGATAATGTTATAAATTTGGTTCATTGGCTGGCCATTGTGACCCCATTCTTTTGGGCAGCAGGTGGCTGACTGGGATACATGGTATATATTAAAATTTCAGTAAATACTTGATCGGTATGGTCATCTCTTTGTAAATTAAAAAATAGTGCACAGTTATTATAACTGCTGTGCAACATTTTAAATTATTAATAATAACATAATAACAAATATTGTACTTACGAAGCTGTTGACAATTGAGTGATAATATATCCAAAACTTAGGTATTCACTTTTTACACTAAACCCCACTTACATAAAAGTAAGACAAGTTTCTGGAGAATCTCTCCCATCTTCAGTTGCTCACTGAACCGCTGTTACTCGAAACGATGGCTAGACAACCGGATGTTCCTGTGGTGGCCTCTGTTGGTTGAAGTAGGAAGTTGCCAAGTTCATCCATTGGAGGAAACTTGAAATTCATTAGGTTTTCTCTATTTTTTAATATGAAAATGTTTTCCCAAGTGGATAACTCCAATGGGTTGTGAAGATGTTTTAGCAGTTTAATTCCCAGTTTTATTTCATAATTTTTGGTCCAAAAGTGAGCTGCTACTGCTGATTTATCCACCTGCTTAAACCGAATATTCCTAAAATGTTCTTTCGGAATGGAAATTTGGAGGAAAGATCATTTGAGGAATGTTCTTTAGGCAGGTTTAAGCAGGTGGATAAATCAGCAGTAGCAGCTCACTTTTGGACCAAAAATTATGAAATAAAACCGGGAATTAAACTGCTGAAACATCTTCACAACCCATCGGAGTTATCCACTTGGGAAAAAATTTTCATATTAAAAAATAGAGAAAACCTAATGAATTTCAAGTTTCCTCCTATGGATGAACTCTGCAATTTCCTACTTCAACCAACAGAAGCCACCACAGGAACATCGTTTCGAGTAATGGCAGTTCATTGAGCAACTGAAGATGGAAGAGATTCTCTCGAAATGCGTCTTACTTTTATGTAAGTAAATGGAGTTTAGTGTAAAAAATGAATACCTAAGTTTAGGAAAATAATAATATATTATAATGATATTTTGTTTGTTTACTGTTTTAATTGCATTGGTATTCTTACAATATCAGTAGATTGGATGTGAATACTGTAGGTATAAGTCTGTAGTCAGGAATGAAATAAATTAATGATGGCATAAATGAGCTCAGATTCCTTGACACCTTAGTTATCTGGCATTCACCTTTTTGGAGTAAAAAAAAACTTTGAAATAAACCGTACCCAGACATGTTGACCTGCCTGGGATTCAAAGCTAAGTACTCTTAGACCACAGAGGTAGTCAATTATGATATTGTCTGTTCCTCATATAGCATTAAAAGTTGAATAATCCAATACTGAGAAAATGCAGGAGGTAGTATTAATATTGGTTGAAAGAACTACAAATAATTTTATGTCACGGTTCCAAAATGAGTGATTTCAAGCCCAGGAAACCCATATTTCTTTCCATTAAAGAAAGTTCTATGCAAATAAACAAAGTAACAGAAACAGCACATATTTGTACAGGTTCCCCCCTTTCCTCTAATGGAATTATTATTGAAAGTAGCAACTTAAAGAATGGGAATTTATGTATACTGTACTACTGCAGTAGATGGAGACACTGCTTTTATAATAAGATAGACCTGTCCCTCAAGATACAAAACTCTGGACTTAGATTTACAAGGTTAAGCATATCCACTATGCTCAAAAAAGCACCTAAAATATAATTAACTTCTATTGTCAAATTTAAGGTCTAACTTAAGGTCAGCAGGAGGCATGGTAGATATTAAAAATTAAATCTAGTATACCCACCAAGTTCTGGTCTATTCAAATATGATCGCATATTACGATCCTCCCAGGATCTCTCTAGGCGAGCTAGTTCAGCACCTCGGTCCTTGCAAGCAAAGTGTGCATCCTGCCATGTAGCCATATGCTTGCTAAACAGATAACAGCTATTGCCATGACGAACAAATTCTGGAGGACACACATAGGTTCTCCTTTCTTCCAGTTGGGATAACGAAACTGGAAATATAATGTTCATTATTATTGCAGAATAAGACACCTGATTCATGAGTTTGAATGGAAAAAATACAGTGAGGGTAAACATTGTATTAATAAATAATAAGTATGTGTCAAGGTATAGAGGTTTCAAAATTATGTACAAGAGTATACTGAAAAATAATGTCTTCGTGTTTTACCAAACAAGTTAAATATCAATGAACTTATTTAATCTTTCCATGTTATGGATATAAATTTTAGAGTTTTGCTGCAGAAGAGCTCTGAATCAATAGCTTGGAACAAAATGACTTGTAATAGCCAAATGTCAGTGTGACAAACAGTATGCAATGATAGAGCTTCTGAATGAAAAAAGTGTTCCCCTAAATGTTTACTTCACAAATGCAAAATATCTCAGAGAGCAACTTTTTGGTATAATTCATTTTGTTATGTGAAACAATACCTGATGCCTCCATGCATTTCGACCATGGAGATTGCATTCCCCTAAGATTCGCTTACTACTTCAGAAGGTTACTGCACACTATTTTGGAAAATTTTACATATGATTTAACATTTTCAGAATTATGTAAAATCAGTAGTTCAATAATTGGATTTGATTCTTGTCACAATTGAATTATTCAACATCCTAACATTTCTTAGCTGATTTGTTGTAAGCTTTTTATGTTATTTTGTGTATCATCTTAACAAATATGGTCAAACTCAACAAAGTTAGTAATCTTATCCTGCTTTCATTTTTTACCAAAATTAGCTTCATGGTGTTGACTTTTTTATGTGAAAGGTAAGGGACTCAGACAAATGATTCGTTTCCACATTCTCCTCACTGGAATTTTTGCTCTGTAATTTTGCTGATAAATGACCTTAGTTACCTGGTTGTCTTATTAGTACAAATAATCTCATTTGTTTTCATTGTGATAGCTATTTAAAGAATTCATGATGAAAAAGAACAAACCTGGTTTTGCTTTCACAGAACCCGCAAAAATTTCAAGTCTTATCAGCAAAATATTGAGTCTGGGATCTTCAAAATGCAAGTTTTAGACTCTTGTATGAGCTGTTTTGTTACTTGTGGCTCTTGCATTATATCCAAGCTAATTACTTGAATTTTCCTTCTTTCGTAACATTTACTTTCGATAATGTTGTTTTGTTTCACAGTTATCAACTTCTAATTGCAATATTATGAATATTTTCTTTTGGCTTTACAACTTCATGCTGTGGTAACTTTTATTGAACACATATTTGGAGCTTTTTTGAAACTTATTTACCCATTAATGTTTACTTACTTTTTCTCCCGTGACTATATGATCTGTAGATCATATTATTTAATGTTTTTCTATAAAATCACAAGAACACTCATGGAAATTATTATTAGTATATAAAATAAATAAATACTTTTTAATCTATTTTAAAAAGAGCATAGGAATTTATTTATTAATATGTTTTTACAAACCAGACTTCCATTAATTCTAAAAGCATAATAGATTTTAAACTTTTATGTATTTATTTTTAAGTTATCAGACCTTAATGATCATGAAGAATGAATCATGATTTTTGTAAATGAGCTATGGAATGAGAAACTCTTGAAGTTTATTTTTTTGGTTGAGCCCTGGATAAAAATCATCTGCATTTGAACCTATCCAAAATTATGTCACAGAAAGGCTAATAAGTTTCTATTATGGAGCTGATCATTGAAAAATTTCTGATTTCAGGCTCTTGGGCAACCTTGCTTGCTTATACAAATAAAAAATGTGTAGTGTTTTCCATGGAACTTTACCGGAAATTAGGCTAATGTAGACAAGCAGGTATATCCAGATGTTCATGATTTGTCCTTGATTCTTTCACATTGCTGCTATCCAGTCTAACAGTTGTCCACCACCTGTAATATAATTAAATTAGTTTTTTTTTTTAAATTCTAGCACATTTCAAAATGTGATACACGAAGTGCATGCCTACTTGGAAAGTAATATTATTAAGGGTAACAAAATGTTTTCTTTATATAAGGATATAGGTGACTCATAGGATGCATTGCACTTTGACTTTGAGCAAGCTTGCCATTAGTTACTGAGTATATACTATTTCCTTATGAATTTATGACATATAAACACTCAGAAAAATCTCCTAGCCACACTTTTAGGTAAGAAGATGCTGAAAATGAGTGCCTTCATTATCAACACCACTGTAAAAGCTATCCTATTACCCACAACTGGATTTTGCCATAGTTTATATCATTCATTCAATGTTGTTGCTAAGTGTTCATCATACTTTATTGTATTAGGTAGCTTGCAAGAGCACAATTGTCAGATGCTCAAATGTTAGTATTATTTAATGTTCTGCCAGACAATCAAGACCTGTATTTAACCTAAAAAGTTGCGGCGTCATGGTTTTTTTATTTCTTTACTTTTTCAATACTCATACTATAATGTATGTATGTTTTTGCTAGTTTACTCTGTTTTGTTTCTAGTTGCTGCATCAAAAATAGTACTTATTTAAATTTTGTAAACATTTAAATTAACAAGAACTGAATTGCTTCTAATTTGGCATGTTCTTCCTTATTCATATAGGAACCATGTGCATAGATTGTAACCTTTCCTGTTGTGGACATCTATGGTAAATTGTTTCATTGACCAATTTGTTTTAGTATTCAGGTGAAGCAATTTATTTATGCTTTCAATAAGATTTAAGTATTCAAAAGAGTTTTGTAACGTTCATAAAGTCAGTGTTTCTGTGAATGAAATCAAATGTTGAAGGATGCTGGAGTTCAGCTCCCTGGCCTGAAATTTTTTTATCTCTAGGAACAATGTACAAAACAAGCCCACACATTCTAGAACAACTGACTTTTAAAACCACAAGGAGGATCTATTTTGCAATAGCAAGTGAAATTTCTAGTTGGTGGTGTTAATGTTGGATCCTATAAATCATTTGATATAAATTTATAGCTAATGTAGAGCACTGTACTACAGCCTGAATAGCCCAGTGAACTATTCTGTCAGTGGTAAAGGGATCTTTCTCAATTTTGTTAAGTCGGTCATCTATTCTGCTATCAAATGAGCACCTTAGAACTTCTTTGGGATATAAAAATGATAGAAACAAAATGCTGATAATGAGAACCTCAATCTCATGCTGTGATTAAAAATTGAGATGGCTTACCATCTTTACTCTATTAGTAAGAAACTTTACCCTCACTTCAGGAAAAGAAATAAAGGAATAAAAAGAAATCTCTCAAAGCACATTTTCGGCTTTGTAGTCATAAAAGTGTACCTACAAAATTGGCCATTTTGATATATCTGCATCATTAGTGACTTGGGTAATCAATCTATCTAATGCCTAAAAAAAATAGAACATCTATTTTTAACCATTATAAAATAGTGCAATGCATATCTAAAACACACATTAGTATTTAATGTCAGAACAATATATCATTTTGTATGTTATTTTGGCTCCATATATTATACTATGCTGTTGCATGTCATAATATGTGCAGATCTGTCATTTTGTTGCTAAATGTGTACAATGTATTTTTAAATACAAAACCAAAATGCACAGCATGCATCCTTGTATTAACTCATTGTTGGTCAACACTTGAAACAAAGGATTTAAACAATGAAATTTATTTCTAAAATACTCCATTATTGCACTAGAAAAGGAATTATAATTATATTCTCAATGATTCAATAATCTCATTCAAGGAATTGGTGTTAAGCAATAACATGTTTTCTAGAGAAAAGAAGAAGAAAGATTGCTTGTATTCTGAACATTAAGTTCATTTATAGATACAACATTTTTTCCTTCTCCTGAAATATTGCAGAAACTGACATAATACCTTTTAGCATTGATTGATTCAAATAATTATGAATATTTAATTTTTAAAATGGAAGCATATTTATTTATTTTACACTTCTGTATTATATTTCTTCATAAATACAAGTTTAACATATCTTTTCAGATCAAATAATCAAAATGCAGAAATATTTTAATATTACACTTATGCGTAATGCTGAGGGAGAAATTACAAAAAAATATTGTTATTGACTCTGGCAATATTATTTTAGAAAAGAGAAACAATGTTAATAATATTTGTGCATAATTTTCAGATTGGCACCATACAAAATCAAACATAATGATGCAAAACCATTAGTACATGAAAAATTTGAAATAGTGGTTGAACCGAAGCGAAAATTCAGGCACAACCTGAGAAATAGAAGAAATTTGACTCAAAAATTAGATGACAGTCAGGGAAACCACACTTTTCTAGTAAAAACAATTCCATTGCTGGATGATCAATTGAAAAAGTACTGAAAATGTGTGAGGAACTGTAATTTCAATTTTACAGAGGCTAGCAATTCATGAAAAACACTGAAAATTAGGAAATAAAGATAAGCAATGGTTATACATACTTTTGGAAAATGAAGAGAAACAAAGTAAAAGGCTTCTATGATATCCTCTAAAAGAAAATTCACAAATAAATACTTTTTAACCAAACATTTTTATTTATTTGGTTTATTTTATGAATTCTCTTTAATCTCTCATTGATCAGCATCCCATTCAATTCAGGGCGTGAAACTGCCGATAAATTTTGCTTAGAGGCCTCTTCTTTCACGTTTGAGGTTCTTTTACCTGCCGTAAATCTATGACTTCTTTTACTTCCCTTCTGAAAGAAGCCATACTGAACCAAAATTGGTGGAAAAGTTCTTGGAAAGCTCAAGTGTCTGAATCGTTCATGTCAAATACTGTTAAAAGAAATGAACATAGCATAATTTCAAGAGATCAATAAGAACAGAACAAACCAGCTGTGGCTGAGTCAGATATTGTAAAGGAAAGAATTACATTTCATTTTAATTATTTTCCAAAATTATTTTGCCAGAAAATTTCAAAGAAAAAGAATTCATGTGTTAACTCTTAGGAAAACTTAATTAAATGTTAAAAAAATGTTAAAATAAATGCCATCACTCCTGAAAAAGAATCATTTAAGAAATATATGTAATAAAGAATTTAGCTTGCCTAAAAATGGTTTGTGTGATACATGCTACAGATTTTGTCACATGAATGCCACAGAGAAAGAAATTAATTTTCAAGATCAGGATGCTCAAATTGAATGGAAATGTTTGGTCAGTTCCGGAAAAGGCCACATTAAGTCCCAAGCTTCTAGAGAAACTATTTACCTGAATTTGATCAGTAAGATATTTGCTCCTGTATCAAGACAAGTGCTAAAGCATTTTTTAATCAAAAAATATTGACTATGTACAACTAAACTTCTAGAGAAACCGCATGCAATATGTGGGGTGAAAGAATTGCCAAACATGGATCTGCAGGAAGTTTCCTCATCTTAAAAAAAATTCACATGGTAAGGACTGGAATTTCTTTTCCAACACATTAGGAGGACAAAGCAGAAATGTAAATTTGTCTACTGTCTATGAATCTTTATTTTCCTGTAATGAGTAATTTATTCTTTGAGTCAGGTCACTCACAAATAGAGTTTTATTCATGTCTCAATAGAGAAAAGAACAAATTGTTTGGCACATTTGATTCATCAGAATGGTTTATTGCCGTCAGAATGACAAACAAAAAATGTCATTTAATGGAAATAGCTTGTATGAATTTTCCATAACTGAGACTCCACGTGATAAGGAACAGAAAAGTTGACAATAATGTGCCAACTGGCTCAAATGACCTTATTTCAGTACCAAAAGGAAGACTCATAACACATTTATGACAACAGCCCTTCTGAAGAATTTTAAAGGTTACGAACTTCCCACAGAACTAAAACTAAATTGCAAGATTCTTTCGCGCATCAGTCTTTGTTTTATTCCCCAGAAATAAAAACTTAAGACTCTCCTGGATCTAGCAAATGTAGACTCTCTGTAAACGCGCAATGGCTCAAGGAATTATTTGCAGAAAAAAAGTATTACATATATACCGTTTTAATTTTATTAACATGAGAAACAACCTGAGTCAGGGTTACTTTTCGAAGATGTTCATTGTGACAGCTAAGGCAAGACAGCTGGGAGTAAATTACGTTACTTCGCCCCCCCCCCCAAATCATAATGTCTAGTCCCTAAGTAAATTATATGAAGGTACAACAATCCATTATTCGAAAACTCCTGAAAACACCCAAGTTCCATAGGTTATCACGCATGACAGCAACGCTAAGTTATTCCGCAAAACACAAGAAATATCCCAGCAAATGTAATATCTTTATAAGGACAAAGACATCCTTGCCTCTTAGAGTGTAGATTTATACCGTCACTGTTCGCTTCCCACGTGCAGCGCTCCCCTTCACAAAGAAAGAAACATTTACACACCCGTAAGAAAGCGAATCTGTTTAAATGGGTGGGATGACTTTAGCTGCAGGGTCATATATGACAATGTACCGACACGGGCTCACCTAATGATATGCATATGATTACCTTTGTCTTTACCTTAACAAGAACGCGGTATTCATCTCCTAATTTGCGTAACCGCCTACATCCTCATATTGTGCCCGTGCCCCAAATATCCATGACCGACACACCTTCCGAATGTCACAGTGCTTTATTAGCGTCTACAACGGAGCCTTCGTAATAGCCGCAATGTCTTATTTTCTTACATAACTTTCTTTGTTATATAAATACTGTATCAAATTATCTTAGTACGATAAATACGCGTAAAAGACTTTTTTTAATCGTTTATTTTTCAATACAGGCTTATTCAAATCTATAATTTATTCCAGCGATTTTTAAAATTTGTTTATCCCATCCATAGAACGAGATTTCTTCATTTCTGCAAAACATGCAATTGTTTCGGCTACAACCTCTTCATTTGATGCGAATTTCTTTAGGGAAGAGGATCGGGACCTTTTGCTCCACCAAATGCGGACGATGTTTTGATCGCATCGTTGAATTGCTACAGTAACAGCGTGATAATCACTGGTTATGGGTTTACCCCTTTTCAAAAAGCCAGTAGAATCCCAAAACACGGTCGCCATCATCTTTCCTACCGAGGGGGTTTTATGTCTCTTTCGGATGGATTTCCCCGGTTGCAACCCACGTTTCGATTGCTTTTTCATTTCTAGCATGTGGTGGTATCCACGTTGTGAAATTTACTTCAATTCCGTTTACACAATTCTCTCTCTTTACTGGTCTTAGCAAACGCGTTACTCACCTCATCTGTAGCTTTTTCATGCAAAATACCCTGCAGTGTTTTGCCTGTAGGTAAGCGTGCCGGTGAGTCGGGGGGTATCGATCATTAGCAGGAGGGTAAAACAATAAAAGATATCAAATATTAAACACTATACAAACCAATTTAAAAGACTCATTACTTACCATATAAGCAAATGAGTTGTGAAACTTCCCGCCTCCATTCTCCACGTAATTTTGGCATCTCTTTAGGAAATTATTCACCACTCGCTGTAGTTTATTTTAGAATTTTCTTCACGAATGTTATCTTTCAGTTTTTGTATGGTGTGCGGGTTCGTCTTGTGCACGGCACTTTTTTAATTTACTCTAGAGATAATCGTGTGCTGTTAAAATAGAGAAACGAGGGGTCACAAAACCCAGTAAATAACTCGTCTTGTAGAAGCACATTGTGAATTGCTCTCTTGGAATTAGAGCAGCGGCAGAGGCCTGCTGAAAAAATGATCACACTTTGTTGTTTAATTCTCTGAAAATGGGTACGTATGGTATTTACATAAATAACAGAATCAACTTTATGCAAAAAATTTAGTCTTATGATTCTTTCATCACTGGCTTAACACATGAATCATACAAAAAGACAAGATGTGTCGTTATAAACACATGAGGCATAATATATTGTAGAACTAAGAAACGAACAAAACAACACACACTCAGAAAAGCTCCACTACGAGTGCGATAATCAACAATTTTTTTTGTTTGTTTATTTGGTTTATTTACGGGCGCTCTTTAACATCTCAGGTCATCAGCGTCCCTTTCAATTCAGGGCGTGAAACGTCCGTTGAATTTGGCGATGAGGCCTCTTCTTTCAGGCTTGAGGTTCTTTTTCATGCAGTAAATCTACGATATGGGACCCAAGATTTTACTTTCCTTCCGAAGGAAGCCATACTTAATATATTTTACGCCCGAAAAAAAATCCTCAACCCTGGCCGGGATCGAACCCGTGATCTTGGGTCTACGAGGCAAGTATTGTTATCACTAGACCACCGACACAGTCAAAAAGGGCAGTAAGTAAGCAAGCAGACAGGCTTGCTATTCCCTCCATGGCGCGGCAAAGAATGAGGACTCCTCATAGGAAAACCCCCACACCCGATCTCCAGATATCTTCAGCAGTCTCGTACACCTTCAATTTCCTACATCTCAGCACCTGTCGTGATTCTGTTAACCATTTCGGGAATATGACATCCGGAATGTCCTCATAGCTTATGCTCGTTTGGTTTCGTCTAAACTCACCAAACCATTTATATACCATTCTAAGTGAAGGCGTAGATTCACCGCAATGTTTGTCCAGCTTCGCTTTAGTTTCTGTGAGTTGTCCCTTTCAAAAAGAACTGTTTATTTATTAATATGCAAAAAGTGTGTTCATCCATTTTGAACGCTTGTTTACTAACTAAAGCAGGAAAACGACTATAAAACATAGAATACGCTTGGTAACTGCTTATAACCATCACTTAACAATCACCATGTTGTCAAGGTAACTTTAAAAACAATTGAGTGCTACCACCTTTTGAGTTTGTACGGACTTATCGAACAGCCCTCCAGTCAGCCACCTGCTAGCCAATTATGCAATAAACAACTGCTGACCGAATAAATTCTGGCGTTATCGATCCGCTCTAAAATAGTTGAATGTTAGTTCAACCATTTATCCCAGTCAGACGTCTACTGGTTACGCGCACGGACCGCAAAATTCGGCCGACTTACCAAATCCTCGCAATGATATACATAAACTCTGCTCAAGGTCTTATTTTTAGCGCCAATTCAGTTTTATCTCACAGTTATGTGGCGTTTTGTTAGCAGTGCGTTATTGTGCAAATTATATTATAATTGTCTTTGAATTAAATTTAGTGCATTAAAATGCCGCATCATAAGATATCAATAGAATAAAAAATATTTGCAGTTGACACTTATGTTTAAAAAATCTTACAGACAAGTTTGTAAGCAATTGTAGAGAAAGTTTCTGATGTTCCGATTTCACATGCAGATAATATAAGAACATTGGTCTTGGATTTAAGAAAACAGGATCGATAAACTTTAGAATTCCTAACCGAAAACCACGTATTCTAACGGGTGGGGGCCGTAAAAACCCGAAATATTGGAAAAAACAGAATGTTCCCCAAAGAAACTTTTAAGTCATCTATCACAAAAACTAGGCATTTCAAAAAGTGCATCTCACAGAGCTACTAAATATCTAAAATTACAAGCGCTTGACGATATAAGTCGTGTTAATTTCTGTAATGTGGTTCTGCAGGAGATAATCCGACAAGGCTTGGTTTCATTTACATGGTTGGTTTACTCGCAAAACTGTAGACACTGGAGCCCAGAAAACAACGATTAACTCATAAAAATCCATAGCATGGTGAAAAAAAATTGGTGCGCAATATGCTGTACAGACACAGTGAATAATAGAACCCCCTTTTTACTCCAATATACCACGGGGGGCGGTTCTTCTAGGAGGATGTTGGTTTGCACCACCTCCATTATTTCAACGTTTAATTATTTTTTAATAGTGTTTAACGCCCGTTTTTTACCACTGAGGCACCACAGGCGGTGGACATTGATGATGCATGAGATGAAATGATAAACTTGAGAAACGATTTTTTTTAAGGAATGTAGCATTCTCGGGCTAAGTTTAGGGTACCTCACCAGCATTTACCATTTATGAGGACTGAGGAAAACCTGAAAAAAAAAAAAACCTGTCAGGGAGGACGGTCCTGGCAGGAACTGAATCCCAGACCTCCCATTAATGAGTTCGCGCCTCACCTTGGCCACCCATGCGGTAACGTTTAATTTACTATAACTATCGCTTTATCGTTTTATACAAAAAGCAAACAAGTACGTCAGTAAGGGACTTCTATCTTGCATCTGATGTTGCTATTTGTGATTATTATCTGCAAGGGACTTACATGTGCAGTATATCTGCAAACCAGAGTCTCGGTACACTCCTGGAGTACGAGGTGCATTCAAGTTCTCCGATTTTTTTTTCTCACTGACTAATAACACGAAAACTATGAAACTTGTGTCACTTCTCGACGTAAATCTCCCTGCAGTCATACACATTTTTCACACGTCGACGTCACGACTCCATGGCCGCTGCGAATCTTTCTGTAGGAGTCTGTTTTGACCACTGGAAAATCTGAATGAATTTGAGTGCTTCCATTCAGCAGACTGGCGCTTCGTTTCAGGATTGAAAAACGGCACCCATGTCTCATCCATTGTCACAATCGATGAAAACAACGCTCCATTCATGCCGTCATCACGCGTCAACATTGTCTGGCAACGTGCCATGCGCGCAGCCTTGTGGTCGTCCGTCAGCATTCGTGGCACCGACCTGGAGGACACTTTTCGCATTTTCAGGTCTTCATGCAGGATTGTGCGTACAGATCCCACGGAAATGCCAACTTTGGAGGCGATGTGATCCACACTCATTCGGTGATCCTCCAAAACAATTTTCTCCACTCGCTCGATCATGTCGTCAGACCGGCTTGTTGCGAGGCCGAGATTGCTTTCGTTTGTTGTCACACGACGATCTGCCTTCCTTGACCTGTCGCACACATGAACGCATATTAGACGCATCCATGACACCATCGCCTCATGTCTCACTCAACTGACGATGAATTTCCATCGGTGTCAAACAACGCAAATGGAGAAAACGAGTGATTACATGTTGTTCTTCTAATGAAAACGTCCCCATTTTGAAGCATCAAAAACAGTCCTCACTCTCGCCGCTGCCGCTAGAGTTCTAAGTGCCATACAGTGCTGCCATTCTCTATCTCGGATTGATGAGTTCCCGCATACTTTAAAACAAACCGCATGTTTCTATCGAGGGGGGGGGGGGGGGTCGGAATTGTTTTTCTGCAGGAAAGTTTGCCTCGAATTTGATCAGATTGAATGCTGCTGCGTTACCCAGTTAAATGAGTGATTTCAAAAGACTACCAATTAATAAAAACATAATCATATATATGTATACGAGGGTAGAGCCATAAGTTTCCGGCCTAACCATTTTCTAGATATGATGAAGACAAAAACTGTATTTCACTTTTACATATAGTTACCCTTAATTGCAATACATTTCTCATATATTTGTATTAACATTTAAACCCCCCCCCCCCAAAATAGTCGGAAGTCTTGTCTGCAAAATGGGCATAAACAGCATCCATTACTTCTTCGTCACACTTAAATTTCCTTCCTCGAAGGTCCTCCTTAAGCTTTGAGAAGAGGAAATATTCACTGGGAGGTATATTTAAACTGTGGGCTGAATGATCCTTGAAGCCAAATTTCTTCACAGCTTCCTTTGCAACAAGAGCTGTGTGCACAGGCACATTGTCGTGAAGAAGACGCACACAATCACTCAGATTTCCTCGCCTTTTCTCTTTGATGGAAGCACGTTGTCTATGCAGTAGATCAGCATAGTACTCATCATTTACTGTGGTGTTCCTCTCCTTGAAGTCAATGAAGAGCATGCCTTCACAGTCCCAAAAGATTGTGGTCATGATCTTCTTGGTTGACTGAGTGATCTTGCCTTTAGAGGCGGTGCTTCGTCAGGTTTACGTCACTCCATTGATTCTCTTTTGGACAAAGGGTCATAGTAGAGGACCACAGTTTCATCTCCTGTAACAATGGCTTGCAGAACTTCTCTCTCTCTCTCTTTGGCACGTCAGAACTCCAAAAATGCCTGACAACAGATGACTCGTTGCTGCTTTTGAACTGAGGAAAGAAGTTTAGACACCCATCTTGCACTAACCTTATTCATGTTTAAATGTTCACGAATAATTCGAAGGACTGTTGTTTTAGAAAGACCCAACCTTACTGCTATTTCTTTAACTCTGAGCCGCCGGTCTCCCATAATTTCTCCTTCCACAAAAGCGATGTTTTCAGGAGCGAGCACCTCCAAAGGCCGACCTGCACGCTCTTTGTCTTCAATGCCTTCTCGACCCATTCGAAAAAATTTGGCCCATTCTTTTACGTTAGAATATGAGGGGAATGCTTCCCTATACACACCGTCCAATCGCTGTTTATTTTCAATTGGAGTAATTGCTTCTTTTGTGAAGAATTTAATAACAGCTGGACACTCCATTTTTAACATGTCACAATCTTCTACACAAAACAACTATATGTGAACAACTGAACACAACGGAGTGGAAGTTACAGCTATAATTATTTACTAATCAGATAAGGCTTTTGTGAAGGCAATAATCCCTGTCGGCGAGGCCTGAAACTTATGGACCTATCCACGTATATCTACATAAGAGAGACCATCTTGTGCCAGAATGAAAAGTGTAAAATAATGATGGCAACGGCTGCAAATACGTCATACCTCTGCTTGAACATCTGATGTTAAAACTAAAGAGGGAATATTTGTTGGGACCACAAATTAGGAATGATTATGGTAACTTATTTGAAAAAACAATGACATACTGAAAAACAGACTTGAATTGGTTTTAAAAATATCATCAAAAACTTTCTAGATAATTACAAGGATTCAAATTACAAAAATATTGTAGAAGAAATTTCGAAATCTGGTGTGCATTATGAATGTTAAATTACATTTCCTACACACTCATTTGTGTCAGCCAGGAGCAGGTGAAAGATTTCACTTGGACATAAAGAAGATGAAATGGAAAGACATTACCGGAGAAAGTAGAATGTAAACATGACAGACTATTTATTGTTAGTCATTAAAAAGAGTTCAACCAATGTTTTTTTCCATAAAAAATTCTGAAAAGCGTTAATTTCAAGATAACAGATAAAACTGGCCTACCTTCAAATTATAAGTGATTAATAGAACAAAGCCAAATATTAATTTATGCTGAAGAATGTTGTGGATTTATTAAGGTGCATTCAATAATACAACATATTTGATAGGATTTATTGTAAGAAAGTGTATTTTACTATTTCTTATATCGTGGATAATTAGCACATGAGTAAGGAAAAATTAGCTCATATTTACATCCAGCATCGTCGAATTGGACATATTCAAATATTAGGGTAGAAATCCCAGGGAAAAATTTAAAGTTTCATACCAATGTTATGTTTGTGCGCGATAGTTGTATGGGCATTCATATGCTCATATTAATTGTTTAATGAAATGTAAATTTTATAACAATGTGGGCATGCAAATATTAAGAATGTTCTGTTGAAATATGCCGACAAAATTATTCAATGATAATTTTGAAAAATGTCCACCATACGGTAAATGTATCACGGCTATGCGACTATACTTATAATGACTAGATTCTTTTCGGAAAGAGTTCGTAATGTGTAGTATAAGTAATATCCTTCAAAGATCGTTCCCACCCTATCGCCTTGTAAACAATTTCAGCAATATCAAAGCTACTGTATTCTGATAGTCGCTTTTAATGCTCCGAAATTTCGAGGGTATTTACAGCCGTGCTGCCCTTTTAAAAAGCGAGCTTATGCTTCGGGTCGGCAGAGCGCAGTTGTGTACTGAAAGAGGTCGGTCGTCAAGGTCGTATAATACATGTTTAGGTATCAGCTTGTAGTTAGTTTGAGGGAAACTTTGTCGGCGAGTGATTGTGCGTTTATGTTTTACTCAGTTCTTTCATTGTGTGGTAATTATTCTTCGTTAATTATGCCACTACATAAATATGACTTGAAGAACAGGGTTAAATGTATGATGCGTATGTGAAAACTGATTCTTGCAGAGAAATAGTAAGGCGGTTTGCAAGAAAATATCCTGGCAATCATGTTTCAAGTAGAGATACTGTTCGCCAATTTGCTAAATATTATGAGAGACAGGATCTGACAGTAATGTTCCGAACAGCCGTGTTCTTGCGGAAGAAAAGTTGAATGTAATAATGGAAATTTTCTACACAGGTGCAGGCAATGTATTGCCGTTGAGAGGGATCATTTTCAACATTTCTTATTTATAATATAAGTTATCAGTTTTAAATACCGTATTATGTTAAGTCTTTAGTAAAAATGTAAATATTAAAATAAAAACACTAACTTTACGCGACTCTCTCCCTTTTTCTAGTTGCTGCAGCAATTGCGCATAGAAAACATTCGACAATTGGTAGCCCAACGGACTGAAACGGGATTTCCTGAGCGCCTGTCCAACACGAACTTTTTGCTTCATGTGCTGGCGCTGAATCCTGTTGGAATGTCTAACGCTTTCCCGCCAACAAGATAGCTGACACTTAAAAACTGTACTAAAACGCCACTTTGTTGATTAACTTTGTTTTACGAAACTCCCTTCCAAACCGCCATTGAAACTGCGTGGTGCCCTCTTCCCACACTGCAAGTTTTATTTGTTTATTTGTAAGCGGCTTTCTGAGAGTTGTAAGCATTAACTCAATACTTTCGTGGGTTAATAAATTTTTCTTCCACATTGAAGATATTTTCTTATGTGAAGACGTTTTGCAATGACCACCTCTTCGTTCTTGTGGCTCATGCTGTCGGTCGCAGTCCAGTGCTTCGATAGGTAATAATGTGTGACATTGCTCAAGGTAGGCTCTTGATTGCTTTTTTGTTTCCGAAGCAGATTTTTGTAAATTCTCTCGACAGGTTTGGTGGATGCTGGTTTTCTGGTTTTGATCGTTTAATGTCTTTGCTACAGACGTAAAGCAATAACAGTGATGTGGTTTTGTGACTCCACATTCCATGTTCTGTGCACGATGTATGAACTTTAATTGACTTGCTTCTAATAGCTCGGGCTCTCTATATTATATACAGAATGTAACAAAATTTTCAGATACAGTTGTGTTATTTTCTTATTTAGTATGTACATTCTGAAAATATATGCTTTGATTTTTGGGACCAAGATTTATTATTGTTTAATCATATTGTAGAAGTAGCTGCGGTTCAACATATCATTGTCTAGGACAGAGACTCACTTAAAGCATGCTCAGTAGCTTCTTGTAATGAGATATAAACAGTTCAAATTACGAAATCGTGAAGTGATATTACATTTGGTCTTTAATTGGTAAGAAACGTTTAATTTGCACACCAGTATTCAACTTTCTTGCAGAATATGAAAAATGAAAATTTATGGTTTCTCAGTACGATTATCCATAATATGAAAGTGTAACATTTTTTGTCATGCAACAGAAAATTTTGTTAACATGCTTACAAATAGAAAATTCTCTCATTGATTTAAATGAACATTTAAATGTGTTTTTTTAAATTGCTATTTAAGGTTTTGAGAGCCATTTTTATCCATTCAGGATCTCAAGTCGCCAACAAAACTTGAGCATAAATGGTTCAAAAGCCAAACTTTAAAATGGAAGAATCACAAGGGTGGTTCGGCTAACGATGCTAGACGTTCAGGCCCACCAAGGAAATTGTCACCTTAAACAAAAGAAAAATAAGAGAGGTGGTGTAGCCGGAGGAATTCGGACTGTAGCCAAAAGGTTAAATTTTATGCAATGTTATTGCTCCGCAAACAAAACCATTTCACACTTGAATGTCAGTAGGTATTGCCGCAGTCAGGAATGGGAGAATGCTTATATTAAGTCAAAAGAATGACTGATCAGATGAAATTTTGCGAGAGAAATTAGGAAGATGCGCCACAAGGCAGATTTCTAAAGACTCATATTCTATGCACAGACGAGTCACCCGTGTACAACTTCAACTCACTCCGAATCTTCAGAATGCCAGAATTCGAACACTGATCCTTTATCCACTTCTCCTGTTCAAGTCTCTAAGTTCTACAACAAAGAATGTGATAGTTGGAGACATCTGAAAGTCACACTTACTGGTAGTTGATGAGAAGAAAACTAACTGTGAATATGTACATTATTGCAGCATATTCTAAAGTTTCACTGAACAAAACCAAATATTTCAGTTATGATGCAAGTTGGAGCCAAGTCACACACAGTTAAGCACACTTTTAATGAAATAAAGAAAAGCAGCGTAGAGTATGGAAAGACTGGCGAGGAAATTCACCAAATTAAACTCAGTACAGCATTTGTGAAGCAGATTACAAGATGGTGTGTTTCGAGCTCCAAAATCAACAGATCGTAATGGGCTGATAGTTCAAGTGATGGGGGAATGGGACTCTGCGATGAAATCTTAAATCTCACAGATCATTTTGGGAGGCAAATCTTGCAGTATCTTGAAAAAAAATGACTTCATACATGTTATTGATGAATTATAATAAAACTAAACAAAAGTTCATATTACCTTATGTAAGATGATAATAAATTTGCTAAATATTAAAAAGTCTACTTTTATCAGAAATTTCTATTCACACCCTGCACATTATTACAAATCTTAGGTATGTATATTATTCAGACCATTTCTCTTATGTGACGTCTTCTTATTTTCGACCGATGAAACGAAACAAAATTTTGAATTTTGACCAAGCACAGCCGGATGTCGAGTGAAATTATCGAAAAAAATCATCAAATCCTTTTTATCACGCGACGTGCATTTGTCTGTGGTCAGTGTAGGAACTCTGAACCTAACACTAAACAATTCCTGAGCATGCATCATTAACCCGTTTTCTGTGTTTTTAGTCATTGTAAATTTAACTAACTTAATGTGTATTCACTCAAGCAATTGTTTTTTGCGTATTCAGCCAAACAGTCTGAAATCATTTTGTAAATTATGTAACAATACCTGCCTAAGCAACAATGAATATTAATAAACACCTTGTTCAGAATGATAAAATGTAATCTATGTTTTGTTTTTCTCAGTTGGTAGTAGTAAATCTAACTGTAGCGACTCTTATTTCATTTTCACGGTTTCTGTATAGGTAGGTAGATATTCATAAATAGTGTAATATTTCATACTGTGCGTGAATTTCAAATATATATTATTTTTATTCATTCATGAAATAGTCCCAAACGCGTATTTGCCTCTTCTCTATTGGTATTACTGACAATAGATATTCGTCTGTTGCTAGATTGCTTGAACAGGTTAAGTATTCATAATACAAATATACAATTATTACAATATTGTAAGCCAAGTTTACGGGAATTATGTTTGAATTCTTATTTTATTCGTCAAATAGTCCTAATATATATCACTTGAGGATTTGAGCTTTCGAAGTAAATAGACTCACTACGTTCGTGAATTTATCGACAATTTCAGACGCTCTTGTGATATTACTTGTGATAATTTTGCTACTGAATCTTGCTTGTTATATTCACAGAAGTTCTGTTGATTTCTACAATTGCTTTGTAGACTAGTCTTTTTAATTACAGGCCGAGTCTGTTTTTAGTAAAGCATTCCGCATTTTATCGTCTGAAAATACATTATTTTAAAAATGTTTAGATGTCTGGCAATCTCGCTAAGTCGTGTATACACTGTCTTCTGCTATCCTACAATTAGAGACCGGCAGTGTTCTTAATTTGAAAGCAACTCCAGTGTTCCGCATTCTCTACATTGCCCTATGTCAAGAGGACGATAACGTCATAATTACTGGGAATGCAGTTTGCAAAGCTACTCATGCGTTTAATGTCCTCGTCGAAGAAATTCGATATAAGAATACGTTGGTTTCTGACCAATCAAAGTTGTCAATCCTGAAGATTTTATTCCTCGGCGTGTTATTTTGATGCAGTCTTATCACCTAGATGTTCGATTGTGTTTGTGTGTCGGCTCGGTCTAATGAAATGATTGTTCGCTTATCCACTGCCTCCTAGATGATTGCAATGTATGGGCAAAATATGCAGTAATTGAAAGCTAAGGCCAAACAATGATAATCTCGCATATTATGAGCTTATTTATTAATTTTATTCTATTTATTCGCAAAATCGTGAAATATTACTCTAAGTTGTTACCTCGATATAATCTGGATCTCTTGTAGCTATGCTTGAACCGTATTCATTAGATTATTTTGAAAAATAAATGGTGTAAATCTTACTGAAGCTTAAATCTCCCTACGTAAAACTTTAAACGTGATAAATCGCAAGCTCATGTAGTTTAAATGCATTGGAAACAAAGAAACACTCGTTTACATTTTCATATGCTTCATAATTGAGTAATATATGTTCTTTCTTACATACAAAAAGAATTTTAAAATATAGGCTGTAAAAGTTTACGCCTTTTTAGGGTGGCTGGGTGCCATACGCATTCATATCATCTGATATTTATATTCTCTCGCCTGTTATTCTAGGTATTACTTGTGGGATGCACATATGGAAGTTTTTCCAGTATCATTAATGTTTTATTCTTCAGCAGCTATAGTTAGATTGTCGTCTCTGAACATTTTTATTCAATCTCCCCTCTCAAAGATAACTCCATGTTATGTAAATAGACCTGATTTTGAGTAAAACTTAAATATAGCAGGTTTCTCTGTAGTATCATTAAAATGCCTCAGATGCTTCGAATACGTTAGGCTGCTCCAGAATAGCTTCCACACCCAACCAATCTTTCCTCTCATTCCTTCAGAAATGTTGAATAATTGTGTACGTTTCTTCCGAGACGCGTTTACTATGATGAATTAGAGGATAAGATTCCACTTGGCCTTTTGCCTACATTTTGAAACCTGTGAAAAGATTTTGACGAATTGGTTTCACTGAACAAGTTAGCGGGGGGAAAGAAAAAGTAGGGTTTTGAATTTGATGTCGTTCCAGTGGGTTCGCGGATTATCTATTTATGACTAATGTGCCTAACAAGCTGTAGCTCTTTCTTTTAGCGAATCCCTAAGGAAGTTCTAGTGGCCGCAATTTTTGTTTTTAATCAACGAAACCTGGCATACAATGATTAATTAACAAACGATTAATAGAGTTCTTTAACCAGCAAAATTGGACCATTGGGGCGGGGGTTAACCTAAAGCAAAAGTTTTAAATCGCTCTAGCGCCCGCAATTTTTGCTTTTCTCAACGAAATTGGACGTATATCATTGGAATAAAATAAGAAAAATAGTTTCTGAAAATCTGTGAAATCAGACTATTAGGCGTAGGAGTTTACCTGAAACCGAAAATGTAAAAATCGCTCTAGCGCAACAAAACTCTGTATATACCATTTAACTAAAACAGGAAAAGTACTTTCTGAAAATCAGGGAAATCGGGCCCGTAGGAGTGGGGGTATTCCTGAAAACCGAAATTTAAAATGCGCTCTATAATGCTGTTCACAATTAGACTTGCTGAGCAACTCGGTTAGTCTACGCTACTGCTGCATGACAGATTGTTTTATATTAGTACTTTTAAGAATTTAGTAAAAAGAAGCGGATATAATTGTGAAATGAACAAAGTTAAAGGTTTGAACAAATCTTCAAAAAAGCCTTGTTATAAACCCTTGAATAAATGTTTAAAAGGAAAAAAAAAAAAAACTGTTAAAACGCCTGTTTTAATATTTTCTACATTCTTACAAATAAAATTGGCATTCATAAAAGCCGATGTTCCAGTCAACAGTGCTATGAAAGTGGCCATGTCTAATTTACAGAAATAACTGTTTTCGTTTAAAATTAATTTACCTCTCCCCTTCTTGAATTTTGCTGAACAGTTAAATAGAACAAGACCAAACAGGAACATTTGCTTCCATTGTTTCCAGGTTTTTTACAATAAATTTGTAATCATATATGTTTAGACATATGTGCTCAGATTCCATTCTTAAAAAGTGGTCTTGCCATCAAGAACGAAAATATCGTCTCGTATATTTAGAAAACATCATTTTTTATAAATGAAAATTAAACATTTTCTTCATTATCGATATGCGACTTATGTACACCATTTGTATGTGAAACAGAGCACCTTTACACTACTTTGATCTAGAACTATACAAGCTCAATCTGGCTTAAACACTCTAGGTGTATATGCATGCGCAATTTTCTTTATCTTTCTCCGACTCACATTTTATTAAGTTCTTCTGCAGATTTCTCCACTTTGTTCTTTTTCTTGCTTCTAGGCCTATCTCTTCTTCTCCTTCAGGTGTAAAGGTCCCCACATCGTGGCCACGTCGTCTCGATTTGAGAGTGAATTTCGTGCTTCTTCAAATGGTCCGTCCGTTTCCTCAGGTTCTCGAAGTGAGATATGCATCACCTTTTTCTCTAGCTCACTTAAACCGTGCACATGGTCTTCTTTGTTAGGGACTATGGTAACCGTACACGAGTACTGGAAACGGCATTGATCTAATACCTCCCGCTTGAGCTTTATTTTGTTTCCTGCAGGATGAAGTCAGTCCCCAGAATTTTCTCCAAGTAAGAGCCATTCTTATTTTATTTCTTGTAAAAAACATTTTGACCCAGAAAAACATAGTGCAATGTTTATCCACTTACTCGCACTCGGATTTCACATCTATTTGTCATCAATCATCACTTCTGTCTTTAGAGTCATTTCCAAGCCAACTGGGTTGCTTTTACCAGAGAGCTCTTGGAGCATTTTTTCAAGTATACTGATTTTGCAAACAAAATTATGTCCTCTGCAAAACATATTTATGCTCTTGTCATGTATTTATTTCATATTTTCGTGTCTAATCTAACTTTCTGAATATGTCTTCCAAGACATATATTAAGGCGGAAAAACAAAATTTGTCAGCTTTAGTATACTATTACTTGTTTTAATAAATGTTAATTTTAATATATATATATATATAATGTTTTTAAGAGAAAATAAGAGATTGAGATTATAATGATGGATATTGTGTCAGAAAGCTTATACAGCGGATCGACAGGTGTCCATTATCTGTACACCTTTAAATACGGAAACATTTCGAACATAAAATGAAGTTAATGTTGAAACTCGGAGAAAGTAGGTCAACCACTGAACCATTTGTAGTACTTATCTAGAAATTAGTGAAAATTGTTATACTGAATTTTAAAATGTTTTGGTAGTAATATTTCATGTGCACCCAAATCGATATCTTGTACATAATCTGAAGAAAATCATAAAAAGTGCAATTAATTGACCATGGTCGTGCATTTAAAGATATCCACTTTAAGATATGAATTATGTTTAAATTGTTGACGCCGTTACTATCACAACACTGGTAAGAATGTTGCATTAAAAACGTTCTTTCAAAATATACGAGTTGGCGATTTTTATCCTCTTTTTTTTTTTTTTTTTTTTTTTTTTTTTCCCTGGACAATCTCTCACATATTTTTAATTGAACTCTTATGCTACTTTAAAATGTGCTATATTTTTTTATGGTACTGTACCGATTGTTTCATAGCAAATCCCGCTATCTCTTATCTTTTTTGATAATATTCATTTTTCAATGTTAAAACGGCCATGACGATATAAAATTTATGTATTATTTTCATAATTTTTCTTTAATGAAAAGTGTATTGTTGCCGGTGCCTAATAGTAGGATTTGAAGTGTTTTATTACATAGTCCCTTGGTCGGCCACAGGTAGCTTAATAAAACAACGTATTTAAAATAGATATCTGTAAATAGTTTAATAAATTAAAACGTTTTTCCTCCAATTGTTGTAACTCTTTAAATTTTAAAATATGTGTTATCTTGTTGGACATTGTTGATTGCTATTTTTTGTCACTTAATTCAGACTTTATTCGAGTTAGATAAAATAACTAAATCTGCGAAAATAATAATGAAATTGAAGGCACAGTTCCAATTAAATGTACGATATTCAGTTGTACTTTCGTTTCCTGATAACTTCAAGTTGTCGACATAATGGCATTTCCGAGAGAAAATTATATCGAAGTCAAGGAAACAACTGAATAGCGTTAAATAAATCACATCTCTCGCTGGACATTTATTATCTGCTTCTTACAATGCGTCCACATGTAAGGTATGATTGATATTTTCTGGAATTTGTGGTGATACACATTAATAGGGTTTACTATTGTGTATCTGTGTATCCCTATCTGTAATCAAAGTCTTCCTAACGCAATATAATTTAGGAATATTAATGAAGTTTTCTGTGCTTAGTGTATGGTTATCACGACATGTTTTGAAGCGTTATTTCCCCAGAGCTTTTCCGATTAATGGCACCGAACGCCTTTTCAACTTCAAAATAATTGAAAACACAAGGAATAGACTTAAACACAAACTAAAAAGAAATAAAAATGTGAAGATCATCCTTTATTAGAGGGTTAAGTAGGGGCAGCTTCTCTAGCAAGTTGATGGTTGCGCTATCCTCCAAATGTTCAGCTTTTATGCGTAAAAGAAAAAATCAGCTGTCTGTAGAGGACTTCTGTCTTGCGCCTGATGTTTGATAATGCGGTTAATTTGCTGACGCGCTGCAAATCGATGTCTAGGCGAATTTGTGGAAGTATTTTGACCGAGGGAGGTGAGGGGAAGCCTGTCGCCCATAAGCTTTTATGTGCAAGCACCACTAGAAACGTCACTTCTGTAACGGGCGTTCCCAGTAACGCCCTATTGCTGTTGCGTTACAAAGTTCAATTAAATATTTTAAAAGACTATTAGGTAAACATGGAGACAGCATGTATAATAGCAACACAATCATACATGTGGGAAAACTTGCAGTTATTTCAATATCATTACAATACTACATTTGAAGCAACAATCCTATGCAGACATTCTCCACCAGCGATAGTCGGCATTTGGTCACAGTATAAAAGCATCTCCTTATGCTGTGGTTTGATTTGTAGTAAGCTGTTATAGAATGACAGGCTATTTTCACGTTAATTGGTGAGGTGTTGCTTTAGTTCATTTTGTTTTCATTAAACGTAATGAAAATGAACACTATACAAATCTTACATTGTAAACCTTTTTTCTTTGAGATCATTGAAAGAGAAAATCTAATTAAAAAAAAGGGATAAACAAACTTAAGTATTAATTTGAGTCTATGAAACCGATTTTTTTTAAATGAGTGTTTAGCGCCCGTTTTTATTACTGAGGCACCACAGGACACTGATGATACATGAGATGAAGAGGTAAATTGTGAAAGGATTTTTTAAGGAATAAAACGTTCCAGGCCTAAGTTTAGGTACCTCCCCGGCATTTGCCATATACAAGGACTGAGGAAAACGTGGACAAAACCTTAATCAGGGACGGTCCTATGGGATACGAGCCCCAGACGTCCCGCTTACGAGTCCGCGCCTTAACGACCTCAGCCATTCTTGGCGGTAAACAGTGATTTCAAAACATAGAATTACACAATGTTTTCTGTAGCGGCAGACTTCATTTGCAGATTCCAGACTTTAGTCAAAGGGTCGTCGATTAGTTGACTAGTGTGTTGCATAAAAACCTGGAGTAATATTTACATGTTGCATAAAACCAGAAGAAGTAATATTTTATTAGATGCGTTATTACGATGTTTCATTAAATTCTCTCTTTCTCTTTGTTAAGTATGCTCAGCACATATGTATTCTAGAGGCTTGCAGTAGCAGTGGTAAAATTGTGCTCACCGGGTTTATGCTGCAACGAGCCACCGCTGAGGTTGAGAACACTGCAAATTGCTTCTTCAAGTCCCGTGAATGGTGCGAAACGGTGTCTGTATTATTGTCGTCTAAATACAATTATTATTATAAATTAATGTGAAATAAAGTTGCGAAGTGTTCAGGTAGTATTAGAGCTGCTGGAATCAATTCTAACGGAAAACGAAGAAAGCAGACGTAAAGAACTAAATGCCATCATCAGTAAACCATTCAACAGTTCATGCGCGCGCAAAGAACTTCTTTTGAACTTGTAACAATAGTTATTAGCACAATTCTATTCCACAAATGTTTCTGCTGCGTGTACTTACAAATGTACAAGGATTTTTCGTTGTTCTGTTCCAGAGTGTACGAATATGGGTAATTTCAAATACTAGCACAAAATTTATTATCTTTTTAACCATTCATATTAGCGAAAGTGATGATGTGTTGATGATGATGATGATGATGATAATAATAATAATAATAATAATAATAATGGGTTGGAACGTGTATAAAGAAAGAATAAATATTTGTGTACAATGATAAAACTAGGTTAAGTTAAATTAAAGTACTGCTTATGACTGGTGTTGGCGTTTCCTGTTTCAAATGCATATTTCAGACCAGCATTAATGTATTTTTAAGGTTTTTGTACATATCATGAAAATAATTTCTTTTCATTCTTCATTCTCTTTCAAAATAATCTCTTTTGACACAATTTTGCCAATTTATTGCTTATAATGAGAACGTGATTGTCAAATAGACAAATAGAAATGATCAAATGAACTATTAAAATGAATGACCAAGAACAATCAAGAAGTTTAATCCTTCTGCCATCTCTCGACGACCGAAAATGGTGGTTCTAAATGTAACTGTAAGAGACCGTCGTCTCAAAGTGGATTATTACGCTTAAATATCGATAAATGCATAATAAAGTATTTAAATTATTATATCTGAGAAAAAATACAACACCCATTTAGCAGGAATGACAGTAATCCCCTCTGTATATTAAAAATACCTAAGGAGTGGTATGGGGACGTGTGGCAAACACTGTTCCTCCATCTTCCTCTTATATGACTAATAACTTTAAAGTAATATTGTACCGATGTTACACTTTTTTCGTGAAACAGAAAGTTACAAGACCATACTTTACAAGGACTTGTACTAATACACTTGAATATATATAGACCATGTTTTTGTGGAATAGGGCCCTGGTTCATAGCAGATTTTCGAAGCCTGCGGTACAGCTGTGGGTTATAAAAGGATGGATATACTTGTTAAAGAGGAGATAGTTTTTGTTGTCTTCAAAACAAATGACGGGTAACATTTATTTTACTGTTGAATGATATGGCCTCGGTAACCTCTATCTCATTGAAACTATTAAAGAATGGTTGAGGAATGAGATAAATGAACGCTTTGTGACAACACTAAATATCATGGGATTTATAAGACATTAATGAACGAATGGTGGAAGCTGATGGAAACATCTTTAAGAAGGATTTCCAGAAATTGAATCAGAAACTTACTGGAGTGTATGGCTTGGTTTATAGAAACTCTACACGAAATGTTTGACCACCGCCATAGTCTAGCGGTAGGGTTTGCGCTTCCCATTTAGCGGGCCCGGGTTCAGTTGCCGATTGGGTTAGTTTCCTAACAGTTGTTTTTAGGAGTTTTCCCTTAGACCTTAAGATAGCCTTAGGTCACAAGTTCCCGCCAAATTATCATCTTTATCCTTCATATTCGTAGAATTTCGGCTTTGTGGTTCAGACAAATATTTTCATAAATGTTTGGTACTCATTTATCCAGTGTTATGTCATAATTCAGCAATATTGTGGGGTTTTGTAATAAAAATTGATCCCGCTGTAATTCGGGCGTTGAACTTCTGCTTGTAAGCTGGCGAACTCGTGTTCGATTCCCTATCGGAATTAGTTGCCCGAGTTTTCCAGAAAGAAGAATGCCAGGTAACTTTAGGCGCTAGTGGATTCAAAGCTTACCTGGATTCCCACAGAGACGTTTTGTCCGTTATATAGGTGACAGTACACAAATATTCGAATTGATTGTAGACGATGTTTTAAGTAGCTTAATGGTGTTGGAAATTATTTTAACAAAACAGAATATAGCCAAAAAGTAGAAGGTGGCAATAACGTTGTGCAAAGTGAATAATAAACATCAACTGAGAGTTAGTGCTGTAAGGACAGGTGAATATATGAAAATGCTTAAAAGCTTAGAGCACTTATTTACTCATTTACGGGAGAACAAGGAGAAATACAAGCTACATGTTGACAGCAATATAAGAGTGTGTCCTGAATGGCAAAAGATAACGCGCGTTTCCAATGTCAGATGTCTTGTGCTTGTTGTCTGCTAACATGAAGGGACCAGAACATTTTCGGGCAATGCATTTTAATTATTATAACAAGTGCGCAATTGCTGAAGCATTTGCAGACTCTACTCCTGATGGTTTATAACTGGATATCTTTGAAAGACGAAGTAAGTCATTGTTGTGACGGATGAAAATGTGGCAGGTGCTGAGAACATACTTCGCACGGGTTTATGAACAACATACCAGCACTTTGATTAGACGCTTCGCCATATCAGTACAAACGAAGTGTGTGCCACGTTCGCTGTCAGAAGGCCGAGCTCGGATGGAATGTTGCTGCTACAGGATCCAAAGATTTGAAAATGGGGCTTCACAACATCTAGCAGATATCGTAACAATGGAAGAAAGCTGGAGTTACAAGCAGATCCAGAAACCTAACTCACTCACCAGGTTGAATCTTTCTGGACGAAGAATCTTGTGCACGCAAGACCGGCCAGCGAATGGCGGCCACTTTCTTCCAGAATAGCCGACATTTGCTACTGTCTCTCTGGAGAAGGTGATTGTTGCCAACTGATATATGATGTTTGTGTACCAAACATTTGTAAGAAAATCTGTGAGAGGCGATCATGCTTTTCTCAACGCCTTAGTACATTACGATGCTGAAAATTGAGTTTCTGGAGGAGTCACTTGTCCATTGGCTACTCATCCTGCTTACAGCCACCATTTAGCGCCGTGTAACTTTCTTTCCCACCCGAAAGTGAAAGAGAAAGTTCGGGGTCGATGGTTTGGTAGGGCTGTTGAATCACCCAGGCAAAAAGATTGGCCGGATGCCTCCTGACATTTTCGAAGGATGCAAAGCTGTAGATAATGAAGGGGAGTACTTAGTGAAAACATGCGATGGTAATTCGGAAGTTATTTCTCGTTTTCCCACATTCGGAAATTAAATCAGTGATTCTGTCGCTGTCTAATACAACTCAGGTTCTCTTCTAGCTAAAAACAAGACAAGTCTCAAAACAATGAAGCGCTTCCTATCTCTCGCTAGAGGAGTAAACAGTTCCACTGCATATTAGTTACATTTCGAAGCTTAGCAAATAATATTCAAAATGTGACCACATTATTTCAGAAAATCCATTTAAAGACCATTGACCCGTAAGTTGTTAGTGTCAGTTCTGGTGGTATAGCGGTGAACATACTTGCCTCCTAAACCCAACATCGCGGGCTCGAACCCGGCCAGAACCGATGGATTTTTTCGGGCGTAAAACTCCTAAGTATGGCTTCCTTCGGAAGGGAAGTAAAGCCGTGGGTCCCGTGTCGTACATTTACGGCACGAAAAAGAACCTCAAGCCTGAAAGAAGAGGCCTCTGAGCAAAATTTGTTGGCCTTTTCACGCCCCGAGTTGAATGGGACGCTGATGACCTGAGCTGTTAAAGAGCGTCCTAAATAAATCAATCAAAAAAAAGTTGTTAGTGCTAAAATTCGCTAAACTACTCTTTCTGCACACTTCAACAGCGAGGGCCAAACAAGTATTGACCACGCGCGGCGACGAGCGCGCATAAAAGTACTTAGGACTACAAGAAAGTACCGTTTTGTGGAAAGACGACGCTAGATGGATTTTGTAGGAAAATGCCTCTTAAGGATGGTCAGTGTCGTCCAACTCCTATGGCTGCATTCTTCGCACACTTCTCGTTTCCCGAAATGTATAAATTTGATCATGACTTGGAAATGTAGTACTGGGAAGCTTTGGTTAGATTCGTGTTGGAACTTCCCAGTGTTTTATCGTGCATGTCCTTCGTGATTAACTTTGTCGCGTGCCTCTGTCAACCGGCAGTAAATGTCGTGCAAACGACCCACAATGTATGGCTCACCTGTAGAAATTTGAAGTATTGCTCGCATATCGGAGTAAGAAAAGTTGCACATCGCCGTTATGTCGAGCCATTCAATTACCCGATTATCTATCGCTCACGGCCGGTAGGGCTACACTAGGCTCAGAATGGGAAGGAGGGGTTGATGCTGGAAACACAGAGTAGCATAACGCACTTCAAAAGTTAGGTGCTCACCCATGGAGATGCTGAAACTGCTTTCCTTCATTTTCCACACATTTCTGACATCTGCTTGTAAAATTACTAATTACCCTTTTCAATTATCTTTAGGAAGCCAAATGAATCTCTTGACGCAAGCTTCCTTTAGCTCGTTTAAAGTGTGTGAGTACTGCTAATTTATGAATGACACTGCGACTCGATCATCTGGAAATTTCTCTTGAGATAATCTACTGACGGCACGAGCGGACTCGGTACGGACATGCAAAGTATTTGCCATTTAACATTGTTAGCAGACTCTAGGATCAGATACATGCTGTTTCAATGACTAACTAGCGCGAGACTCAACGCCAACATAGCAATTCGGTCGTGTAGCCAGGCAGACTTTGAGCGATTGCTTATCGGCCGTTACAGTCTCCCCGCAGACGCCGCAGCGTCGGTCAGCAGATAATTGTATTTTTAAAATAGTGTAACGCTCGTTTTTACTACTGAGACATCACAGGCGCTGGACACTGATGATACATGACATAAAATTATAAATTAGGAAAGTAAAGAAGAAAGTATTCCTGGCCTAAGCTTAGGGTACCTCCTCATTTGCCATTTATGAGGAATGAGGAAAACATGGAAATAACCTCAGCCAGGGAGAACGGTCCCGTGGGAATCGAGGGGAATGGGAGGGGGGGGGGTGATCTCGGTCATCTTCTCGGTTAGATAATTGGATGACCTAACATATTCGAAATAATTAGCGTTATTCTAAACACAGCTAACTACAAGAGAATAAAATATTTCTGTAGCGTGCGCCGATTTCTCTCGATGTTAAAGTCAGGAACCTTAACGGAGCGGTACATCAAAACTTAATGATGTACCTAAAACAGCAAGCCACCTTCCGTTATCCTCAAACTTAGGTAAACATTTTTAGAATAACTCCGAGGCTCAGTACAGAATATTGCTTATATTCATTAACCAAAATATTAATGAAAATATAAAAAATACAATCAAATAGATTAGAGTTAGTAGATTTTGACTAAAATTGCCGATCAAAGTGCAAATGTATATCATATTTGTAATGTAAATGTATCATATCCCAAATTATATTTATAATAAAGGCAAATTGCACTTAAATATATAATTATAAATTAAAATAAATATTTATTTTAAATTGTTCAGGTATAAATGTTACATATGCACTTTGACTTTTATTCACTTTCTATTGCCTACTAGTTTATTGATAAACTTAGCAATATTTCTGATTTAAGTAAACTGTTTACATCAAATAGTAATATAATTTACTACATATTAATTGTAACACATAACTCATTCTTTAAATTGTTTATATTGTCCCATTCCCTCCTCTCGCCCTACTTCTTCCATTCACTGCAGTAGCAATACAATCCTTTACTCATTCAACCTCAGAGTAAAGTGACTAGAAATCCAAACTTAACATATTCCAACTCTAATCACAAGAAAGTATGTAACATTTTTATTTTGAATTTTTATTAAGTGCCACGAACGGATCTAACTCGTGGAGAATACAAGTATCATCAGGCAAAGAAACACGTTTCCGTGTATTTTTAGGACCTTATGCAAAACTAGGTTACGATAGTTTCTCACCAGTATACAGGATGACTATAAAGTCTGGGACCGTGGGAAAACACTAAATAACAGCAATGTGGATTATGGTTTAATTTCTCTCAACAAAATAAACATTTAAAGGTTTGACAGTAGTTTGAAGCATTTCTCTCGTCTCGTTTCTCTTGTTGTGCGCTGTTTCTACTTGCATGTTAATAGTTCGTGTTTTCTGACTTTACTGGAAAATGTATTTAAAGTTATAAATGAAGAATTTTGAATTGGCAAGCCACGTAATTCTTCTTTGAGGAAGATAGGTGTGGTCGCAGAGGGACGCGCAGACGAGTTCATTGCAAGAAATCTGGTTAGTTCACAAAGCCATAGTGCAAATTACTGAATATTTTTCTTGAAACAGAATAGTTTCAGAATAAACGGCGTTATAGCAAACCGTCGGAAAATGAAAAGAGGAAAACTGCAGTTTCACGCTAGTGCAACAAAATTAGTGAGGTGCAGACGTATGGAAATCAATATTCTTCAGAATGACGTGGAAACAACTACATTCTTACAAGTTGCAGCTTCTGTATCATCTAACGGAGAACAATCCTGACCGCATGGCGCGAATGATCCGTGCGCCAAATTACCGCGAATTCATCTTTCTTGGAGGAAGTGATTTTTCACTGACGAGGCAATTTTTTATTTCTGGAGAGGTCAACAAACAGCATTTAAGGTACGAGCCCTAACTGGTTCATTGACAGCAAAATGCAAGGTTATCCAAAATTAATGGCGTGGTTTATTGAACTGATTTTTGACCGATTTTTCTTTGAAACATTTGTCGATACCTCAGTATGTTGAGTGATGAAATGGTACCAAAATTGAATGTAATAGGCGGATATTCAGAGTGGTTTATTAAGACAGGGCTCTTATCTCTTTATGCAATTTTCATACTCCACGGTCGAACGATATATTTCCCTGACGCTGGATTGGTAAACAGCACCTGTGGAATAGGCGGCATAAGCACATGTACTTCGCCATATGGGGGATACGGCGGGCGGGTGAGTTGGAAAGCTCATAACTAGTAAACATTGGGTATCTGAAAGTGGATAAACATCTGAAAGTGGGAAGGATAACCACGGCAACTGCTGTTTTGGGCTGAATGATTGCGCACATTTGGAGCTCTTTCCATAGTAGACTGTTCACTTCTTCTAAGGTTGCAGACTTTATAGTCACTCTGTATTTGATTGCATTTAAATATTCTGCGACCAGGGCTGTAAAATTTGTTATTTGTGAAATTTGGCGAGAAACTGGCATACTCGTTTAAGCATCGACCTGTGCTAAAGGTATCCCACCATCAGAGGGACTATTTGCTCAAGCACAATAACGTCAAGTTCTATCCTGTCAGTTGTCACGCGCCATTTAGTGAGCGAATCATATAAAGCAAGGCTATACTGGAATTTCTGCAAACATTTTAAAAATTTTACTGAGGTTTTTAAAAAGAATTTCTTTCTTCACATTGTAAATAACATAAAAATACCAGGTGAGGCATATTTTATTAAAATCGCTAAAATTTGCACTAAGAGGGTTAAAAAAAAAGTCTTTCAATGTATCTTTTTCAAATAAAAGTATCAGGCATAAAAGAAATATTTTTGAAACATAGAATTAAGTTACCAAAATGGGAAGGAAAAGGAAATCTACTAAGGAAGATGGTGGGTTGAGTAATGTATATTAGTATAAGGTATTCTTAGCAAACGATTTATTGTTAAATATACAGAGCAACCAATGAACTGTAAACCAATTGCGGTGTTTTGCTTATTGGCGAGAGCGGCGTTCGTTGCCCAGTTTCCTTAACTGTGTTAGAAGATTTTACTTAACAAATATGAAAAGAAGTGGTGAAACTAGCCACCATCATTGTTCATACATGTTTGGCGCCTCTTTAAAAAATTATCCAACACTCGCTGCAGTTTACGTTGATGGATATTTTGTTTCAGTTCCAAATGAATGGTGTTTAACGCCCGTTTTTGCTACAGAGGCACCACAGGCGATGTATGCTATGAGAGGAAATGATATATTGGTAAAGAATTTATTTTTAAGGAAGGAATCGTTCCAGGACTAAGTTTAGGGTACCTCCCCAGCATTTGCCATTTATGAGGACTGAGGAAGACCTGAAAAAAAAAACCTGAGTCAGGGAAGAGGTCCTGGCGGGATTCGAACCCGAGACCTCCCGCTCACGAGTCCGTGCCTTAACGACCTCGGCCACCCGTGGCGGTTTTTCAGTTCCAGGGGATGTGAGTTTGCCTTGCATACGGTATTTTGTAAATTACCTCAGAGATAAAAGCTGCAAGGGGAATCACGCCCCATGTCGGTTAATTTTCAAAAAAAAAAAAAAAAAAAGGAGGTGGCAAAATTGTAGCCTCGGGGGGGGGGGAGGCTCTATGACGTTCTCTCTCCGCTCATGGCGCACCCACCATACATAAATTTTTTCGTCCTGAAAGGGCACTTCATGAACGATATCAGGTTTCTCAGAGTTGCAATAACTATTATTCTGTGTTCACACATAATCATGAAGGTGAAACTGGCCTCGCAAAAAAAAAAAACAAAACAAAACAAAACAAAACAAAAAAACATTAATATGGGTCTATACCTCCTCTCAACATATTCCAATTCGCGTTTCTTGCTCCAGTTACAAAACGTACCTCTAAGTCCAGGGTTGAAATAAAATGTGCCACTTTTATTTTATACAGTTTTGACAATAATTATGTAGCTCTTGCATAGAGCAATAAAAATTCCTGTTTGTTGAAAAAAATGTATGTGCCTTTTTGGGTGAATTCTCCAAAAGATGACCTATGTCTTCTTCGGCGAGAACCCTACGCTGTATGTTATGTTTCTTAAACTGAGCCTGAAATTTATCATAAAAATTATGGATTTTTGTACAATCTAGACCTTGTACATTCGGGAATCTTCCTTCAAATGACCTTTGAACTTGACGACTGACTCGTTAATACACATGAATCATAAATTAATACATTTTGTGCAGTTAAAGCATATGCTGAGCCACTGTTCACTTCACAATTAAATACAGAACGAAACACGCCGGCTGTAATAACTGAACTGAACTCAACCACTATCAGAGACAGCTAGCGTGACCTAGTTTCAGTCAACGGCGGGAAACACCTCAAGTTGGTTCACTACGTATTTACACAGTGTAAAATTAAATATTTGCATTATTTAAAACAAAAGTTAATATTTCGGAAACTAATGACTGTAAGTTATGTCCATGCAGTAACACATACACAAGAATGCATATGTGTAATTTAAGGCTCTCAATACAAAATTGAACTGTTTTGACATTTCATTACAGGCACCACTTAACAATAACCTTCTTATTCTTCCTCTCATGCAATTATTTAAGAGGGGCGGGGGTGTGAAAGTTTGTATTTCTCAGATCTTCCAAACATCTCTTTAGCCCAGATTTGGTCTCTGTAATTTCTGTCTTTTCTATTTCATCGTATTCTTTGTACTTTCTTTATGTCTTTTGTTAGTAGTAAATAGCTGAATGCATAATGTAAGTGCTTTAAGATATAAAAACATGTTTGCAAATTATGAAGCTTAATGAAAAAATGTTATATGTGCAACTGCAATTAAAATTAAACTTTACTGAAAAGATTACTTCGTCATACATAAAGCTTACGTTGTATTTGGAAAGAACTCTAAACTGCATGATTCAACTGTATTTAATTTAAAGGCTGCTAAATATTACTCGGAACTTAGGCAGAAACATCGAAGAGACTGTCTCCATAGTCTAGTGATAGTGCTTAATACGGAGGTCGAATCCCGGTCAAGTCACGCTGTCTGTGTGTGTGGTCCCCCCTCCCCTTTCCCCCTGAAAATGTGAACGCCAGATAGATTTAAGGACTCCGAGTATATTTTCGCCATTATTAATTCAGTTCATTCATTGCTACAACTTACACTAATAGTATTCAGTTCGCAATCTACAATACAGTCAAAGCGACAATAAACAAAACATTTAAAAAATGAAAGAAGTTCCATAAGAATTTATAAAGATAGGTAATTGTTTCTTACATACATTAATGTGGTAAATCACGTTTTGAAATGGTTAACTTGGATCTTAAACATATTTTTTTTTTCAATACAAACGTATTTTTGAAGCATACTTAGTTTAAAAGATGTATTTGTTTTGTGAAGAAATTGCCTGGATGTTTCAGTGCTGCATTTATACGACCATAGTTTTTTTCTGTATGCTGGGTATTTTAGTATTCTCTAACATTGCTTAGGGCATCGACCCAAAAGAAAAAGCTGCAAATGCGCAGGGCTAATGGTCCAATTTTTGCTTCGATTCAGCTAATTCCCCTTCCCCTTTTTTCAGAAGTGTTACAGCCCAAAAGACGACTTAGTTTAGCGTCTTTGGTCCCCAGGCTTGTTCACTTTATTTACCTACTTACTATATCTACAACAGCACAAAGTTCGTATAACATGATCAAAAGCATTCTGAATATCTAGGCATTAACAGTAAATAAATACTATATTTTGAAAACATTTCTTGTTTTGTTCTAACGAAATAACCTGTAGAATTTGTTCATTTTGTTATACGCCCATATGTTTTACATACCCTGTCGAATTAGTTATTTTTCTTGAATGCCAGAAGTTCAAAGGAGTTACTGGTGACAAGATTCCTTAACAAGTGTTGAATGTAGCAGTCAAAATAATGCACCTTATGAGGACACCCCTCCCCCCAACTTGATCGTATGTGTGTTTCAGAGGCAGTAATATGTAGCTTTGTTGCAGCATATTTTCTATTTTATGTAGTGTTCTTACCTCGGTCAAAATATCGTTGTGCTCTCTGTTGCTTTCAGTATATATACGAGCAAACGTTCCCACTTTTTAAAGCGTTTTATCGTAAAAATCGTGTTAACGCAATTCCTTTTAAATTAACTACACTTACCGATGTGATTCACACAATTACACGCTTCGCGTTTGTTCACCGTAACTGTCGCGAGGCCACAGCAAGAACTTCCTCCCGTCCCGGTAAACAAATGAAGTGGGACTAAGCGTCGGTGTAGATCATGTAACAATTTCACGGAAGCTGGAAACGCTGATGTAAACACTGGAGGCAGTGCGTTGTTAACAGGAGGACGGTAGAGACAAGGCTACTGAACAGAGACTGTCATTCACTTTGAGCGCACCGCGATGATGAATGGAGAATCCTATTGCTGCATGCTACGGAGATGCCGGGCAGTTTGTGAAGGCGCGTGGCCGTACGCCAGCAAGACGTGCTCTAGTCTGGTCTGCTGTATCCAGCATGTCTGCTATTTTCAGACGAGTGACTAAATGGAAAAGATGGCTGGGAGGGGGACACCTGACTGCATGCCGATGGTGTTCCACATTAAGTGGGATCAGTAAACATACCGAAATATCCGCGTGTTCAAGGCCGATAATCGGATTCCTTCCGTAATGAGAAACGTTTTGAATTAATGCTAAAAGTTAGGTACACAAAAACCTGAACAATAATTTGCGGTGAAAGAAAACTTCTTCAAACCAAAAGTAACACTTGGAACACGAGTAAGGACCCCCCTCCTTTCTCCCCATCGAAGCTTGTAATTCGTGTAAGTTATATCTTAAGGATTTTCTCCGCCTCATACGCAGGCAGAAGCTCTTTGTTTTATTGTTGTTGAGTACCCAGGAAATCTTTAGTGTACACCTTATGTTGAAGTCTTGGTCAGCAGAACACGACCTCAGTGAGTTCAGCGAACAAGCAGCGTTGCCAACATGTAAATATAATTCCCACTAGATCAGTGCTTGAAACCCACTAGATATTACAAAATAACCACTAAAACCACACACACTATATATATGAAAATTTCGTTTCGATATTTCTATTGTCTAAAATTTAACTCGACAGTATAAATAATTAAAAGCAATATATTGTTAAATTTTAAGCAATAACCCACCAAACAGTGTTCTAATTGGGCCAGTTTTGGAAAACTACAAAGTATTTTATTACTTGTTTATAATTATAATTGCAATTTCTAATTATTCATTGTCTTTGACTCGTCAAAGAGGGTACTATACTTTCCCTTTTCTATATCATTACGTAAATGGAGTCCTAGGAATTTTTTTATGATAACGCAACAGTTTGTCTGTTTTTACATAAGCCAGTTTTATGGTCACACGACGTTATTGCAAAGTGCGTAGCGACAAAAAACACAAGTGAATCCTTTGTATTATCTACAGTTGTATTAGAAACAGGTTTAAAACCTAGTTTTATTTCTCCTTGAAACAAAAATTGAACTTTTTTTTTTTAAATCCATACACTGCACAGTAGCTGCAAAACTAACAGGCCAAAAAATCTTTTAATGCTTCTCTCGAATTTTCGGAGTGTATTGCGGCTTTATTTTGCCTGATTTGTCACACATTTAGGGAGCGAGCGAGCTTAACCCACCTTAACACTACTACAAAACCAAACAGATCAAACTACATAAAGTATTAAATCAGTTCTTCGCATCTTCACGCCGCAGTAACCGTTAGTAAATAAAAACATAATGCACAGCAACTGCATATATGCCAGTGCTTTAGGCCGGAAAGAGCTGCCCGCAGCGTAACACAACAAGTTGAGCAAGACAACTAGTTAACACTTAAGTTGCAGATTCATCAAATAATCACGTGAATTTCATCGTGCCCAACGTTACAACAACAGTGTCACGTATATTCCTTTTACAAGAATCAGTTTCAAAAGAACTAGATAAAACCGCCGTCTGAAATATCAGTCACCGGATTTCCATCCGTTCACTAGATTTGATTGATTTGTTTTATTTACGGACGCTCTTTAACATCTCAGGCCATCAGCGTCCCATTCTATTCAGGGCGTGAAACTGCCCACATATTTTGTTCAGAGGCTCTTTCAGGCTTGAGGTTCTTTATCGTGCCGTAAATGTATAACACGCGACCCAAGGCTTTACTTCCGTTCCGAAGGAAGCCATACTTCGGATTTTTACATCGGAAAAAAATTATCGGTCCAGGCCGGGTTTGAACCCGCGATCTTGGGTTTAGAAGGCAAGTATGGTTATCACTACACCACCAGGACCGATCCGTTTACTAGACCCAAAATTGTATCACTAGATGTGAATTAAAAACACCAGATTTGGCGGGAAAATCACTCACTTGGCAACACTGACAACAAGCAATAGTAGTGATCCAAAATGGTGTGTAATGAAAGATGTAGCGGTTATTGATGCATTTATTGGTTTCTTAACCATGTTAACGATCAGGAAGTTGCTTGTTTGCGCTAACCTCAAATATTTCAACGTTTAATTTCCTAAAACTATTGCTTGTTGCAATTTTTGTGCGTAAAAAACGATTCTGTAGAGAATTTCGTTTGCAGCCTATACTCCGTTCATTCTTAGAATGAGTCAAAATGTAAACAAAACAAATTGTATTCATCCGCCAAAAACAATTTACTTTTAAACGGTGTTATTCATTAGTAATAATAATAATAATAATAATAATAATAATAATAATAATAATAATAATGGAATAGGTTACCTTAGGGAAACTGGCTAATAATCCTCATTCATCATTCTCACTGCAACTTGAAGATGTCGATTCACAGGTGTGTTCACTAGTTCATCGAAGATAGTGTTGCAAAAGTCGTCCATTTCCCCCCAAAATGATTTTCTTCTACTGTCATAACATGTTCAATGCACTTTTTATTGCGAGTGTGAAGTAATTTTCGGCAAATTTGTTAAACACATTTATTTATAACTATTGTTTTCTCGCTACTATTTAAAGCCTTACCTCTTTTATGTATAATAGGTATTAGAATTGAACTTTCATCATGATGTGCCATTTTGTTTTATTTAACTAAACAACTATATTTTATTCTGATACGAATGTAGGTCAAGGATGTTTATTAATATAAAATATTAACATGTTAAATGTGTGATTGCAATTTGCTTCCCACTTTACGTGTATGTAAAATGTGCACTACTATTGCGTGAGTACAATGTCATAGGGTCAATGCCAAGTGGTTAGGGTCTAAGGATGGACGGAGTATAGCTGCAAACCGAAGTTTTGATCCGGAGAGATGGAGAAAAGCAATAGACGGAGGGTCATTGTGTGCATGCACCGCCTGAAACGCCATCTCGTTTCACGTTCGTTTCCAGGAAAATTTGCCTTGAGTTTAATGCAAACCGATTATTGTTACAAAGTGGAATAAAATATTTTAAAAGACTATTAGGTAATTAATGGAAACACAGTTCATTAAGGGGGAAACTAGCAGTTTTAATAGCAAACAGTGTTCTCATGCAGCAGTCATTTAGTTAGTAGGATGCTGTTGCTCAATGGCTGACTGATTAAGTTTCGTATGAATTCGTGAAATGGCTTCTTTTTTCTTTTTGTGTAAGTTGAATGGAAAGAAAAGTAACTGTGTACAACCTGTGTTCTTAGCCTTTTCTTTGCAACCATTGCAGGAGAATGTTGAAATTGAAAGGGGGGGGGGGAGAAAGAAAACCAACTTCAAGTGTGTCAAACTATGATCTTAAAATACAGGAAAGATACACTTTTTTGCAGAGACAGACTTCACCCTGCAGATTCCAGACTCCAGGACCAACTTCAAGTTTGTTGCTATGAAAACCAAAAGAATGTTTTTTTAATAGGTGAATTTTTAGATGTTTTTATTAAATTCTTTCAGTTTCTCTTGTGTTCAGCCTGGCACGTATGAGATAAATATTATATATTTTGAAACTGGTGTTAATATTAAATAGGGTGGTATTTTGGGTAAGTAAGTATAAAACACGAGAATGAATGGGAAGGCTTCTCTCGTGTAAAAATCCGAAGAGGGAAGTAATCATTTGTAATAGGGCATAGAGAAAGGAACCTTGACTGCAGCTCGTTAGTGTTTATACAACTTTTTATTTTAAATTTTATAAATGTAAAAGTATGCATTAGTAGAAGTAGCGTATTCACCCCCATATGTCTAGAGATACTCCCTCGTATTCTCTAAAAGACGCTGCTCATCTTGATTTAAGTATGGATGGCTCAGTTTCAGCAAACATGGTCACGATAATAAAACGTCAGCGCTCTTGTGATGATACCTGGATTAAACTTTGTTCTGGCCCTACTTATATGTTGTGAGTCTAAAGGGCTTATTGCATGAAATGTGGTTATCTGCAAAAGTCATATATTAAACCTAAACCACTAAATCATTTGCAAAATATCTTGCTGTTTATTTTGACAGTAGTCTTGACTGGTAAATTCACAGAAAAGAAACTTATAATTTTTTTTCTTTCCCTTCATTATTCCATTCCTTGAAATGACTTAAGAACTTCGTCACACTCAATTTGAAAACAAACACTTGCATCAACAATGATTATGCCACATTTCGATTACTGTGACGTCACGACAATTGTTGGAGAAAGACTACAACGTGTTCATAATGCCTGCTTTCGCTACGTATGCAATCTACATAAATCAAATAGCTTTTAAATTGTTATCCTGGCTTCGACACGATGCAAGAAGGTAGTTGCACTGCATCGAATTCTGTGCATCTATCTTTCCACCCCCTTTTCTACCCTTATCTCATAACAAGTTAAACACCCGATGCAATAACAATTCCATTCTCTCCATACCCTTACACCGAACTCGCTCCCCCCCTCCCATCCTTCACAGTTGTCGCTATCATCTCTGGAGCTTTTTTTTTTTTGAGTAGTGTTTAACGCCCGTTTTTATTACTGAGTACCACAGGCGATGAACACTGAAGATACATGAGATGAAATGATAAACTGGGAAAGGATTTTTATTTTTAAAGAAAGAAGCGTTCCAGGCCTAAGTTTAGGTTACCTCCCCAGCATTTGCCATTTATGAGGACTGAGGAAAACCTGAAACAAACCTCAAGTCAGGGAGTACAGTCCTGGTGGGAATCGAACCCCAGACATCCCGCTAATAAGTCCACATCTTAACGACCTTGGCCACCCGTGATGGTGGAACTCTCGTCTCATATCAAGAACTGCCGGTCACACGAAGATTATTTATTTGAAGAATACACCATTTAACAAGTGCTATGTTCAAAGTGTTAATGTCATTAACTGTAGTGCATAGATTTGAAAATCGTAATTGTCCTTGGTGAAGTGGAAGACAGGACCTTAGAGTCTTCGTCAGGTAAGGTAAATAATAATAGTTTTCATTATCATCATCATCATCATCATTATTATTACCCACAGCAGGATGAGTGCGTAAGGAGATATGAATATTAGCCTGCGTTGATGGAAATTGATATGGTAAGGAAATGAAAGAAAAAGCAACTGACAATCTGGTACTGAACAGATCCCAAATAAACACTTGTAGTTGTACGGGTCACTGCAATTTAAGACAGCATTTGCATACAAACCGTATTGCTGAGTTTGTACTCGTAGTGAAGAGAACCTAATGGAAGATTGATATCTCTGAACAATCTCCTAAACCTTCTATAAGGTCCAGCTCTGTTCACAGGAGATAATGCAATACCCTTTCTGCGGTAGAAAATATTAATGCAACTCAAATTTTATTTTAATTTAATCTAATTGCATATAAATGCCTGATGTCTTAAACTGTGTGGGCATTTTCAGGTTTGTACATGTTCGTGTGACCATGATACCTGCGAAAGAAAGGGGAAAAAAGCCTCAAATTCACCCATATGTGAACAATTACAGCAGCATCTTGTGAAAATGAGGGGTCTAGGAAAATTGTCACAGCAAAAAATAGCAATGACGTACATGATTGTGTTGCATGATCGACATGATGAGAGAATGGAGGGGGAAACAAGACTTCTCACAGCGTAATGTGCAGAATGCTCTGATAACAAAATTGGACGTTAAAATTTTGCATGCAAATGGAGACCTTAACCGATTAATTGTTTAAAAGCGATTGAGAGCTATGGTTGGCAGGCCGCTGCTAAGAAATTTCTGGACAAACAGAAATGTTATGAAATGTTTGTGCCCTAGACGAGATCACCACTGTAACCCAACACCAACATTCCAAGTAACCAATAGAAAACTGAGTCTCTTATTAATTAGAAATTCAAAATGCAGCAATCAGAAGACAAGCAACGCACGCTCAACTTTTTATTTGAGTTATTTTCAGAAAAAAGCCAACATTCTTACTTCAAAATTAATTTCATAATTGCCGAGTTTAATTAAGAAAAGACGTCTAGGAAAGTCCGGAAAGTTGTGCTCCTTGCTAAAAACCATACACTCCAAACCAAAAGTCTGCAACTGATGTACGAGGGTGGGTCCTAAGTTTCCGGCCTAACCATTTTCTAGGTATCATAAAGACAAAAACTGTATTTCACTTTTCCATAAAGTTACCCTTTGTTGCATTAAACTTCTCACATTTCAACCTCTCCCCCAACTAGTCAGAAAGCCTGTCTGTAAAATGGGCATAAACAGCATCCATCACTTCTTCATCACACTTAAATTTCCTTCCTCGAAGGGCCTTCTTGAGTTTTGAGAAGAGGAAATAGTCACTGAGAGCTGGATCTGGGCTGCAGGGTGGATGGTCGATCTCTTTGAAGCCACATTTCTTCACAGCTTCCTTTGCAGCAAGAGCTGTGTGCACAGACGCGTTTTCGTGAAGAAGGCACACACCACCACTCAGCATTCCTTCCCTTTTCTCTTTGATGCAAGCACGTAGTCTGTGTAGGCCAGCATAGTACTCCCAATTTACTGTTATATTCCTCTCCTTGAAGTCAATGAAGAGTATTCCTTCACAGTCCCAAAAGATGATCTTCTTGGTTGACTGGGTGACCTTGGATTTAGAGGCGGTGCTTCGCCAGGTTTACGCCTACCATTCCATTGATTCTCTTTAGGACAAGGGATTATAGTAGAGGACCACAGTTTCATCTCCTGTAACAATGGTTTGCAGAACTTCTCTCTCTTTCTCTCTCTCTCTCTCTCGTTGCCACGCCAGAGCTCCAAAAATGCCTGACAACAGATGACTCGTTGCTGTTTTTGGACTGAGGAAAGAAGTCTAGGCACCCATCTTGCACTAACCTTATACATGTTTAAATGTTTATGAATAATTCGAAGGACTGTTGTTTTGGAAACCTCCAACCTTGCTGCTATTTCTGTAACTTTGAGCCGCCGGTCTTCCATAATTTCTCCTTCCACAAGAGCGGTGTTTTCAGGAGTGAGCACCTCCAAGGGCCGACGTGTACGCTTTTCGTCTTCAATGCTTTCTCGACCCATCCCATTCGAAAACGTTTGGTCCATTTTTTTTTTACGGTAGAATATGAGGGTGGTGCTTCTCCATATACATTGTCCAGTCGCGTTTAATTGCATTTGAAGTAAGTTCTTTTTTCGTGAAGAACTTAATAACTGCTCGATACTCCATTTTTAACATGTCACAATCTTCTACACATTGCCTTCTTTATGCAACTATATCTGAACAACTGAACACAACGGAGCGGAAGTTAAGCTGCAATTATTTACTTAACAGATAAGGCTTTTGTGAAGGCGATAATCCTTATCGGCGAGGTCGGAAACTTAACGGCATATAATCCTAGAACACCTTTGTTTACTCCTAAGATATGGTTACCAGCAACTGCAGACTGTTCCTGAAACTAAAGAAGCATATATATGTAATGTAATAGGATAACCAATTTCAGATAAACTAGAAATAAATCGGGCCACACATAGGAATCCACCCATCATTGAACTGCAACTCTGAAAAAATAGCGTGCTTCTTAAGGAGGCTGTCTGTACTGCCAACATCACCACCACCTGAAGAGCTAAACTTTCAAATGCTATCTCGTTTTGTGCAGAGTATAACTCGTACCTTTGCTTCGCAACGGGTTGGCGTTGAGCGGCGCGCAGTGGTGGAATTAGCTCACTGAAAATTGCCCTGGCGCATGGATCGTATTCCACAAAAGTATGGTCTAATACATTACAAGTGTATTATTATGAGTCCTTATAGAGTATGGAGGTGTAACTTTCTGTACTACGAAATAATGTACAACACTTGTAAAGTATTAGTAAAAAGGCAAGTGACATCATATTCGAGCAAGATGGAACGGCTGTTTGCCACTTGTGGTGATACCTTCAATTAGTTCATGTTAACTCAGTAATCAATTCCTATTTTTTTAATGTACAAAGCGAATTATTGTCATTGCTGCTAAACGAGTGTTCTGATTTTCTCAGAAATAATGCTCATTTAAATACATTATTTTGCATTTGTCAATATTCAAGCGTAATAGTTCGTTTTCAGACGACGGTCGCATTCGATTACATAACATCACTTTCAATCGTCGAGAGATGGCAGAAGAATCGAGTTTCTCGATTACACTCGGGTTTTTGATAATTTATATTTATATGAAATTGTTGATATTTTTGGCAGTCATATTTACATTTTATGTAAACATTGAGAAAATGTGTTAAAAGAAATTTTTTAAAAAAAGGATGTTGAATTGAAAGGAATTATTTTAGTGGTATATAGCAAGAACCTTAAAAAAACAGATGCTGAACCAAAATATGCATTTGAAACACGAAAGGTAAAAAATTAATCACAAGTCATACTATAAATATACTTAACCTACTTTATCATTGTACTTAATTACTAAATTATTCTTTCCCTATAGCATATTTCTACTCTCATAACGTTCGCAAATATTTTGCATATTTAGGTCAACTGATTCCAAAAAGTATTAAAATATATCAAAACTTGCACTAGTATTTGCAGTTACCAATCAGTATTCCTACACTTGTAGTGAAATCTATACAAGTTACAGCAGCACCACTAATACCAATACTTCTGTGGAACAAAACAATTTGTACACTTGTAAGTATAGAGTTGTAAAGTACAGGGTAGCGAAACCTTTATGGATCAGAATTCTATTAATATCCACAGGTTACAAGTCCTCACACTTGTAATATGACCACACTTTTGTGTGACAACAGCCCTTCTGAAGGTCTCCGCCGGCATCGTAACAGAAAAACAAAAAATAACAAATCTGGAAACATTAGGGATCTCATTTGCCTTCGTCCCTTCCGCCCCAAATATCTGGCCGCCCTTCACATTCCTATCTTCACACTCAAAAATACAAAGGGCTCTCATTGAGTTACGTTGTCCGAAATCCTTCTCTTCTCATATCCCCCCGTAAGGGGGGGTGCGACTACGGTCGTTGCTCTTCAGATGCTCCTGGTGCGGGCTCTGCGGGCCCTGAGTACCCGTGGTACTTCTGACGTTACTACAAGCAGCCGGGCCGGGATTGATACGAGCCCCTCCCGCAAGGGAGTTGTCTGGATTGGGTTGGACTCGGCGTGGCAGTGGTCCCGATACTCACGGGAAATTGAGTACTCACGACGGCAGCGTGTCGCAGGGGAGTGTATCCTGGGGGCAGGTTTTCCTAAATCGCTGTCGTTTGTGGGGAGGGTGGTGGCTACCTTAATGCTGGGGTGACTCACCTCTAACACGAGTAGGTCCTGCTAGATGAGACCTCTCCACTAGTAAGAATCTGGTAGCTAAGGCAACTTAGCGCGTCTGGGCGTCGCAAACGTCTACAGCCGAACGGCGGGTCGGAATAGCTTCTAGGTGCCTTCCTGATGTAAAAACCTACGAGATGCGTAAGTAGTATATATCCCTCCTCGCGTGATTTTTATATCAAATTGATATCAAAAGGGGTGGGGGGTGATATCAAAAGTGGTGGGAGGTGGGGGTGGGAGGTGGGGGTGGTGGTGGTGGGAGGTGGTGGTGGTGGGAGGTGGTGGTGGTGGTGGTGGGGGTGGTGGTGGTGGGGGTGGTGGTGGTGGTGTGGGTGTTGTGGGGGTGGGGTGTTGATATCAAAATCTCAATTTGAATTGATATCAAAATTTCTGTTTGATTAAGCGATAGGAAAATCTCTGTTTGATCGAGTGTTGGATTTAAATCTCCCGAAAAAAGTGTGTGTGATCAATTAATTACGTTGTAAAAAAATGGAGAGCCCTTCCGCCACTGCGTTGGCAGTTCGCCACTGCTCGCTCCCCCCACCGCTCGCTTTCGCCGCCCGCCTCGCTTTGTTCGCCGCCCGCCTTGTGTCCCTCGCTTTGTTCGCCGCCCGCACAATGCTTTTGCGTGAATTCGGTCTTCAATGGGTGGTTTCTTATTCGTTTGTATATATTCTTTTTAACAAAAACTCTGTATTTTCTCACACAGGGTTAGAAAAGTCAAAAACAATATGTGTGGGTTTTTCTTTACAGAGCCAAACTAAAAATAACACGTTGGCTCGCTCTGTACACCACACAATGCTTTTTGTTCCCTCACATGGGAGTTGTCACGGTGTTTTCAAAAGTCGAAAACAATATGTGGGTATTTTAAAAAGTTTCTTTTTCACGTTGCTTTTTCTCTGTATTTCTAAAAAGCTATTATTTTCACAAGGAAACAAAAAACATTCTTCTAAAATCCTATCTTCAGAGACATTTAAAAGTTCTTTCTTTCGGGGGAAAAGACATTGTTAATAAAAGTTCTTTCACATCGACATGGGTGGTTTCTTATTCGTTTGTATATATTCTTTTTAACAAAAACTCTGTGTTTTCTCACACAGGGTTAGAAAAGTCAAAAACAATATGTGAGGGTTTTTCTTTACAGAGCCAACTAAAAGTTTCTTTTTCTGTATTTCCATGCTTTGTTCACGCGTGTTTATAAAAGAATTCGGAGGCCATCTTTTCTTCTTCTAAAAAACCGAGTCAATGGATTGTTTCTTATTCGTTTGTATATATTCTTTTTAACTTGTATATATTCTTTTTAACTAAAACTCTGTATTTTCTCACACAGGGTTAGAAAAGTCAAAAACAATATGTGTGGGTTTTTCTTTACAGAGCCAACTAAAAGTTTTCTTACTAACACACAGTGACAGAAAAAAGTCAAAAACAAGGGGATTCTTTTTTCTTCTTCTAGCAAACTCACACCGCGTACCCGATGGAAGATTAAAAAAACCTTCCCCCACCATTTGTACGACGATTGGCTGTAGGGTTATGCATGCGCAGTAGAAACCTCACCTTCTCATTGGTTGTGGGCGTGGTCTTTGTTGTCTATTGGGTGTGGGCGTTATCTTTTGTTGTCTATAAAAGTTCAATCGCGACGAAAGATGCTTATATCACGTGGTAATCATGTCTGCCAAGGTTGTCAACTACGGAGACGAATCTTCTGCCGATCAATCTTCTACAAACACTTCCATCAGTGACCAGGGGCCCGAGTCTTCGAGGAATAACGGAAACTCCGGTACTGGGAGTCTAGTTGAAGGGTTCACGTCGGTTTTAGAACAGTTCGTCAACAAAAAGAAAAGTTGTGATCATCGCAAGAGAACACGTTATGGGGGCAAGCTCACTCTTAAGAGAACACGTGGCTTCTCGGGCGGTGTGGCCAGCAAAAGTGATCAGACCGGAAACGGTGAACCATACCGTCCTGCTGCTTCGTCTTCTACCGGAGCTGCCTCGCCTTCTACCGGAGCTGCTTCGCCTTCTACCGGAGCTGCTTCGTCTTCTACCGGAGCTGGCTCGCCTTCTACCGGAGCTGCTTCGTCTTCTACCGGAACTGCTTCGTCTTCTACCGGAGCTGGCTCGTCTTCTACCGGAAATGGTGTACCACCTTCTCTTGTTGACAGCATTGTGCCACAGGTAAGTGCAACCTTGCAACCATCTTTCGAAATTATTAACCATAGCCAGAGGGCAACTAAAAAATTTTATTCTGGGTACTCTGAAACTGAAATTATGGTGAGTTCGATGCCTAAAGATGCAGATCCTGACCAATGGGTTTCCAAAGTGTTTCATGATTATTTATCATTTGTTGATGACAATCTGCTAAAAAACCAACCAGGGTTCGTAGGAATAACCGTTCATGATACCAAAAATCCTGCTAGACCTTTTAACATGAGTGTACGTAGGTTTGATCAGGTAAACCCCGAGGCCGTATTGAAATCAATGGAGAAAATAATGCAAAGTAACAAAGAATTTTTGTTGGGAGGGGCAATCAAAATTTCGTGTATTTGGACAAATGAAATATCAGGTTCATGTTACAAACGCTGCGACGACTGTAGTAAAAACAAAGGTATTATAGAAATTAAAAACAAAGACAATCTTTGTCTACCTAGAGCCATCGCAGTGTGCAAATCCAAAATTGACGGGGATGTTCATTATGGTTCTATTACGCGATATGACCGTCTGCAAAAACAAAAAGCTGTAGAGTTGTGTGAGAAAATAGGCAAAACCGATGGCCCGTTTACACTTGACGACGTGAAACTCTTTGAAATAGCGCTAAAGGAGTATCCTATCACTGTTTTTGGTGGTCATAATGGTAAAAATGTCCTCTACAAGTCGGAAATTAACACCGATAAACACATCGACGTAATATTCCACGACAGCCATTTTAATGCAATTGTAAACCTACACGGGGCATTCAAATGTAAGTGGTATTGCCGACATTGTAATTTTCCCTCACTTAATAAAAAAGAAACTCACAGGTGTGATCTAAACTGTGTCAAGTGTCGACAGAGGTGTCCAACATCATTTGATAGGTATGTGAAATGCGATTCATGTCATCGCGATTTCAACGGGGAGACCTGTTTTAATAATCATTTGATTAAGGGGAAATATTACCCTAAATCCATGTCAGTATGCGACGTGGAAAAAGTATGCCCGTTGTGTAACAAACTTGTGAATATGAGGCTTAGGAAAACTCCTCACCAGTGCGGAGAAATTTATTGTGTTACTTGTAAGGTCCATGTGAATGCCAACCACGAGTGCTACATTCGGCCGTACAATTCACCAAATTTGCGAAAGAATTTCGTGTTCATGTTCATAGATTTCGAGTGTACTCAGAACACGCTTTATTCCACAGACGTGTTTGAACACATTCCTAATCTATGTATAATGCATAAAAGTTGTGGTCTGTGTGTGGACAAGTCTCATAAGATGCCCTATTGTACACAGTGTGGTGTTAAAGAATGGGTATTCGACAAGGAGCCTGTAAAAGAATTGTTTGACCACATCACACAACCAGGGTTCGAATCCCGTGACATTATTGTCATAGCACACAACTTGAGGTCGTATGATGGCCAGTTTTTGTTAAAACACATGGTGGGCACCCTAAATTGGGACCCCGAACTGATTATGAATGGAAGCAAAATTTACAGAATGAAGTATAAGAGTGTAACTTTTCTAGACTCTTTGAATTTCATTCCTATGCCACTGTCTCACTTTTCAAAAACCTTTCAACTGCCTGAATGTAAAGGTTATTTTCCTTACCTGTTCAACACCAAGGAAAACGAAAAGTATGTTGGTCCTGTACCAGAGCAAAAATATTACTGCCCAGATGGCATGAGTGTTGATGACCGCAAGACTTTCGAGCAGTGGCATAATGAAAAGTTGTCCTCAAATTATGTCTTTGACATGAAAAAAGAAATGGTTACTTACTGTAAAACTGACGTTTATCTCTTGAGTCAAGGTGTTTCCAAATTTAGGAAACAATTTATTGACGAGAACGGTATTGACCCGTTTAGAGAATGCGTCACCATAGCTCAGGCATGCATGAATGTATATAGGAAACGGTTCATGCCAAGAAATAAAATACCACTTATTCCCGCAGGAGGATACCGTTTAGCTGATAAGCAATCGCGGGTAGCGTGTATCTGGCTGTCTTGGTTGGAACAGCAGCAATCAACCATCATACAGCATGCTTATCGGTGTCGGGAAATTAAAGTTTTAGGGCATAAAGTGGACGGGTACAAAGAAGAAGGGAAATGTGTCTATTTCTTTCATGGATGCTTCTACCACGGTTGCACACGTTGTTACCCGAATAGGAATTCAAGGTTATACAACACTGGCAACCAGACCATGAGTTCCAGATACGAGGACACCGTGAAGGTCACGAAGATGATGAGGCATGCTGGGTATAACGTGACCGAGATGTGGGAGTGTGAGTTCAATGGTTTGATTAAGACCAATAGGGTTTTGGCTGAATTTGTCAAAAGTTTTCCCTACCCCGAACCTCTCAATCCACGAGATGCCTTCTTTGGTGGACGTACAAATTGTACGAAAACCTACTGCGAAGCCTCTGGAGATATGAAAATGTTTTACTATGATGTGTGCAGTTTGTACCCGTTCGTAAATAAGACCAAGGCTTACCCTGTTGGACACCCAAAAATTCATGTGAATAATTTACCAAATTTGCAAGATGTTGAGGGCGGTATTGTAAAGTGTAAAATTCTTCCCCCAGAAAGACTGTACCACCCCGTCCTGCCGTCGCGCATTAACGGTAAACTTATGTTTCCGCTATGCCGAACATGTGCAGAGATGGAGAATCAGACAGAGTGCACGCATACAGAGGACGAAAGATGTATGACAGGAACCTGGGTAGTGGACGAGATTAAAGTCGCATTAGAGGAAGGTTATAGCGTGATTCACGTGTATGAAATATGGGAATATGACATGGTACGCTATAACCCCATCACTGGAGAAAAGGGGCTTTTTCAGGACTATGTGAATCAGTTTCTGAAAATTAAAACCGAAGCCTCCGGTTGGCCCAAAGACTGCGACACTCCTGCCATGAGAAACGAGTATATCGCACGATTTTTGGAAAAAGAAGGCGTGGCACTGGATAAAGACGCTATTGAAATCAATCCTGGCAGACGTGAGTTGGCCAAACTGATGTTAAACTCCTTTTGGGGAAAATACGGCCAAAGAGATAACTTGTCCACATGCGAGCTTGTGAAAGATTATTCGAGGCTCATAGACCTACTTAATGACCCAGGTGTAGAGGTACAGTCTTACCTGCCCGCTACAGAGGAGGTAATGTATGTGGTGTGGAAACATTGCGAACAGAATCCTAAATTGAATTTTACTAGTAACACAGTCATAGCTGCATATACAACTGCCCATGCAAGAATCGAACTCTATTCCTACCTTAGGAGATTGGGCGAACGCGTGTGTTATTTCGACACAGATTCTGTTATAGCCACGTACAGACCGGGGGAATGGATGCCAACCACGGGACCATTTTTAGGCTGTATGACAGATGAAATAGAAAAGTACGGCGATGGAGCGTATATTTGCAGATTTGCATCTACAGGTCCAAAAAGTTACACCATAGAGGTTAAGTGTGGAGATAAGACGCACTCTGTCTGTAAAATTAAAGGCATCACCCTCAACTCGGGGAATTTGGAAAATGTAAACTCCGACGTTATCAGGAACACCGTGCTGAGGGATAATTCAATGTCGGTAGTACTTGAAGGCACACAGATTTCTAGGAAATTTCTAGGAACTGTGGTAACTGAGTCTTCAGTGAAAACCTATAGGATGGTGGTCAACAAACGTGTGCAGTGTGAAAACTTTGATTCCTACCCGTATGGGTATAAAAGAAGGCGTGTCTAAATGAGATCACATCAGTCGCCCACAATGTCTACTAACCAACACTTTAAATTTAATTTCCCGTGCACTATGCTAATTGCAGGTCCGTCGCGGTGTGGTAAGTCTACATTTGTGAAAAATTTAATTAGTAATGCAGACAGAATGTTTGACAGACCCGCGAGAAAAGTGTTGTGGTGTCATCCATTAGAATATTCTCCTAAACCAAGCCCGTTCTTCGCAACCCATGCAGGTATACCAGATTTGGACACTGTTAACGAGGGGGATTTAGTTATTTTGGATGATTTAATGTATCAAGCCTCCGGGGAAAACGTGTCAAATTTTTTCACTAGAGATTCACATCACAAACGCTTCGGGATTATTTACATATTACAAAACGTGTTTCCACAAGGAAAGAAATTTCGAACTATATCTCTAAATGCAAACTACATTGTCGTGTTTAAAAACAATAGAGATAAAATGCAAATTCATAGGCTTTGTCAACAGATCGAACCAAAGAACTCTAGGTTTCTTTTAGAGGCATTTGAAAAAGCTACTGAAAACCCACACGGGTATCTAGTGTTGGATTGCACTCAGTACACGCCAAATCAATACAGGTATCGAACCGGCGTCCTACCAGGGGAAACGCCTTCTTATTTTATACCCAATTGTTGACCACTTTTCTGAAGGTTTTATTTGTGTGCTTCCCAGAGAGTTTAAATAAACGAGCAACGATCACACTTCAGTCATTTAATCACAGACATAGACAGGATGAGCATTGCCAGACTGAGTAGCCCACTGATTGCAAGGCAACATGCAAATTTGTCAGTGCTAGCCAAGGCTAAACCTATTTTGCGACAAAAACTGTTGAAAAGTGCTAACCCTCAGCTAATTAAAGCCATTTCCGAGTGTGTACTCAACGTGTGCAGAGGTCATGTTAGTTTACCTATAAATTGTTTAAAACGCTTAAAGAAGCATAAAGCTAGCTGGAGAAAATTAATTAACAAACGACTTTCCTTAAAGGAAAAGAAAAAGATTCTTGTACAGAGAGGAGGTTTTTTACCTGCTTTTCTACTCCCGATATTGGCTTCACTCGGTAGTGCACTCGTGTCAAATTTGAGTTAAATGAAGCACGGTAAGCAAATTATACTAGCTTCACAGCCAAAAGCTGTCGAAAAGCTTCACCTCGTGGACAAATCACTTAACCAACTCATCAGAGAAATGAATAAATTACAGCGTACACATTTACCACACCCTGAAAAATGGCAGTTGATAAAATATAAGTTGGCCAACTATCTCGATCTTATGTCACAAGTGAGGGAACCATACCTTGAAACCAATGGTATCGAGTCACAAGTGAGGGAACCATACCTTGAAACCAATGGTGTCGAGGTAAAGGAGGAAGAGAAATCGACAAAGACGAAAGTAAATAAAAGCCGATTACCAGTAAAAAAAGTCTTATAACCTTCGCAGACAAGTGTGGGAACAACTATGAACGCACTGAAGAAAATCTATTTCAATCCTGAACACTATGCTGGTTTTGGCACTGCAGACAAACTTCGCAAGGCCACAGGTATACCGAAATCTAAGATCGAGTCGTTTCTTCAAACACAGGATAGTTATACATTTCATAGACCGATAAGAAAACGGTTCCCCACCAGAAATTATCACGTGACTAACATGGACGACCTTTGGGAGGCCGATTTAAATATTATGAGTGGCGTAAAGGAGCACAATAAACCATACGTTTACATCTTGACGGTTATTGATGTTTTCTCGAAATATGCTTGGGCTATACCATTAAAATCAAAAGTAGGGGGTGAAATTACAGAAGCGTTTAAAACTATATTCGCTCATCGTACCCCCAAGATATTGCAAACAGATAAAGGAACGGAGTTCACCAACAAAACCTTTCAAACATTTTTAACCAAACATGGTGTAAAGTATTACACTACAAAAAATAATGTCAAAGCCAGTGTTGTAGAACGTTTCAATAGAACCTTAAAGACGAAAATGTGGAAATATTTCACACATAAAAATACATATAGATACGTGGACGTGCTTCCTGCACTTTTAAAGTCTTACAATAGTTCCTTTCATAGGTCCATAAAGATGGCTCCAAAGGATGTCAATGAAGACAACATTTTGCATGTTTACGAAAATCTTTATGGTCGGAATGCAGACAAACCACGTAAAGTTAAATTTAACGTGGGAGACCATGTGCGTATATCTAAGGAGAAAATGAAGTTTGCCAAGGGGTACGAGCAAAATTGGACGGACGAAATTTTACAGATTGACGAGGTGGTATACGGCTCCCCCGTTGTGTATAAATTAAAGGACTTGGGTGGGGAGGCCATAGACGGTATCTTTTACTCCGAGGAGATACAAAAGGTAGCTCCCCCGGCATCATTCAAAATAGACAAAATACTCGACACTAAAGGCCGCGGTCGAAATAAACAGTTTTTGGTTAAGTGGAGAGGTTATCCGACCAAGTTTAACTCGTGGGTACCGGGTTCGAGTATCAGCTCGATATGATTAGAACAAAACCATTTTCCCTCACGCTCGTGAGTAACGCCTCTATGGACCATTTCACTGACAATACAACTTCCAGATTTTCAAACATCTTACCCGAGAGAATAGTATTGCAAGGAGAATGGGAAGTCGCACTGCAAAAGGTTAGGTACCCTGTGAAATTCTATAACGTAACAAATCACGAAAATCAAATCATTGGTACAATGTATAATATGGTAGCACCAGTGACACATTCAAAATTTAACTTACAATTACCACATGGCATCGTGCACAATTCTAAGGATTTGGTACATGCTGTCAACTCAGTTATACGTGAAAATTTGCAAGTCGAAGACTTTTTCATTTATAACGAGAACAAAAATACTGCCAGCATCAACATCAAAGTCGCACAGAACAGTCATATCCCCAGCAGCAAATATGTAGGATATATAGAAAATGCTGAGTCCTCTAGGAGATCGAAAACAGAAACTAAACCCCCTGAAGGCGCGAACCAAACGTTAAAAAACAAAGCTAGAAATATTGCTCCTACTAGAACTCCAAAACCTATCAATCCTAAACCACCAATCCCTCGTAAACCGGGCACTTCTCCTACGGTAGAAACGCAGGAAAAACCTGACATTCCTCCTAAAACCACGTCAAAGAACCTAATACATGTGCTGGTTTTGTCGCCATCTTTGGCCAAGATGATGGGGTTCGAACCTTACACAAACGTGGTTGAACAGGAAATTGGCAAACACCCTGTAGATCCGTACATGGGTTTCCCTTACGAAATGTTCATTTACTGTAATCTGATAGTACCACAAGTGGTGGGCAACACGTTTGTGCAAGTCATTGAAAGCGTCTCTGTAGAGTATGAAAAACGTGACAACACCTGCATGACTATTGAAAAGTCGTTCATTCCACTTAACTGGGTACCTTTGATGCAACAGGACTTTAAAATCGTGAATATAGATTTAAGGAACGGTTATGGAGATTTCTTGCCATTTGTAGACGGACTTTCCTCTACTATAGTTCTAACGTTTCGTCCGAAACAGACATAATGGAGCTGGATACTGTCACCAGATATTACTTAAACCAGGCAGGAGGAGGATTATACAATCAAGATTTTCACCTGTATAGAGGCAAGCGTTATCAAAAGGGTAGCGGCTTGTTCTCTGCTCTCGGCGGTCTTTTCAGAACTGTGCTACCGTTTTTCAAGAGCGGAGTGAAAGCTATAGGTAAAGAAGCATTGAAAATGGGTGCCAACGTGCTTGCAGATGTTGCAAGTTCGGGGGTACCGCCAAAAGAATCTTTAAAGACTAGATTGAAGGAGGCGGGAACTAACTTGAAAAGGAAAGCTGATGTAAAGATAGACTCTATGATAGGCACGGGTCTATTAAAGCGCAGGAAGGGTGAAATATATAATCAGTTTAAGACTAAACGCCGAAGACGTAAGGTGCTAGACGTATTTTCATAATGGCTGACGAATCGTTGGTGCACATGAGTTCGGAACTAGACATCTTTAAAGACTTGCCCGTTCAAATGAACGTGGAGGAGTACCGTTACATTTCTCTAAATCCACAAAATACACTTATGAAAAATGCCCCCATCACATTTCATTACTCTGGCAATGCTGACGATTACCTCGATATGACTTATGTAGTACTTGAGCTGTTCGTGCGAATAGTGGATGACGGTGGAAACGACTTGAAAGAGGACAAACAGGTTACCTTTGTAAACAATTCCCTAAATTCCTTGTTTCAACAATTGGAAGTATCACTCAACAATGTCACAGTTTCCATGCCTCAACCAGGCTACCCCTATAGAACTTACATTGAAACGTTACTCAATTATTCGGAAGATGTCATGAACAGCAGACTAGAGTCCACACTCTGGAAAAAGGACAAGGGAGGAATGATGGACACGTATGTAACAAATGATGGAATTAAGTGGCGTAACGACTATACCAAAGGAAGCAAAGTTGTACAGCTAATGGGCAATCTTTCCAATGCACTCTTTAATCAGGAAAATCTGCTCTTGAACAATGTTAGCGTCACCATCAAACTCTCCCCCTCTTCACCCAACTTTCATCTCTTTTCGGATATAAAGGACTTTAAAGCCTACACAGAGATTCAGTCTGCTAGACTGATTTTGAAAGCTGTGAGGCCGTCCCCGACCATCAAACTTGCCCATCAGGCTGTGTTAACAAAGAACAATGCAAAGTACCATCTCAAAGATGTAGGATTTCACGCTCTCAACATTCCAAAGGGGGTTAGTAATATGACTTTCAACGATGTTTTCATCGGGCAAATACCTCGAAGAGTGGTAGTGGCGATGGTTGCAGACCAGGCATACAACGGCAACATTAACAAAAACCCATACAATTTACAACACTTTAAAATGAATTCGTTTCAACTGTATGTGAACGGCCAGCCTTTTCCCTCACAACCCCTACAGCCCGATTTTGATGCAGGTCACTTTCTCCAATGTTTTCAAACTCTTCAAGATGGTCTCGGAATACACTTTAAGGACGAGGGGCATTCAATTTCCAGACATCAATATTCACACGGTTACACCATTATGGTGTTTGATCTTACAGCCGATATGAGCGCTAACGAGTCTTACATTTCAGGGCAACGACACGGTACTGTGTCTATAAGTGTAGGATTTAAAGATCAAACTCCAGAACCTATCAACCTGTTGGTGATGGCAGAAGTACATCGCACTATAGAAATTGATGCTAACAGGACCATTTTGGTATCATGAATACGCTGCAAATACACCGACTTCTGTCTAAATGTACACCACACTTTTTAGGCGTGTACGCTTGCGACCAATTGTCGTCGATAAATTTGTATAATAGACAGCTTCCCATAGCAGTTGTCATTAACACTGACCCAAGCACGAAACCAGGGAAACATTGGATCTGCATCTTTGTTGCAAAGAACGACCGGGGGGAATATTTCGATAGCTATGGTATAGAACCTCTTTCGGGGGAAATTCTAAATTTTTTAAATCGATGTTGTGGTACAAGATGGTCTCACAACACTAGAAGGTTGCAAGGCGATTTCAGCACTACCTGTGGCCATTACGTCGTTGCTTACCTATCCCACCGCTTCCAAGGTCTGCGCAAGGAGAAATTCTTTTCAAAATTCAGCATAAGTGATTTTAATCACAACGATGACATCATTAAAAGAACCTACAGTCTTGGCGGGTGCTCACAAACTACACATCAGAGATGTATATCGTTAAAGGTTAGTATTAATACAAATTGTGGATGATCATGCATGAATAACTCTGACACATTTTATGTTGCTAATTCTTGTATTTTTTTTTTTAGAAGGCGCATTGACATGATCCGCTCTACCAGTTGTTCCGAGAGAGCTGAACAGGTAAGTCGCATTCAGTATGTGTGGTTAATTGACGAATGAAAAAAAGAGTGTGCTACATAAGGGGTGTTCTTGTTTTTACAGTGACATGGGGCCGCTAACGGATGTTTACTTCCTGAACAGCAAGCAGTCCAAGTTTGCAGCCGTTGGGTTTTCACCTAAATCTCCTCACAAGATCGTGGTGACCATTGGCGGGCGACGCAACACTGTGGTCCTGGGTTCGACCGAGTGGCAGAAGCTTTCAGAGACGATGCCGACTATACAGAGCTTGACCTTTCATCTAAGAGAGTGGCAGATAACCAACCGACTATCCATAATTTTTAAACGTTTATTTGGCACACAAAATATTATCATCAAAATGGACGGTCGTTGTACATCGTTGAGTATGCAGGAATGGAGGACGCTAGAAAGCCTACAGCGTATGGTGACCGACATCATCTATCACAAGAAGAAAGAAGAGTTCGAAGTACAAAATCAAATAGCAGCCTATCGCATGTATTTACTTCACGCCCACGATTCCGGGGAGAAAATGAACTACACCGAATACACAAGATACATCCGTTGCGCAACCTTTAGAGTGTTCCTAGAGATGGAGCATTTTCTAAAACCGATATTCATCAGAGAGCTGGAGTCCAAACAAGGCGAAGTTCAACCATGATGACGTCACGAAGACAAGTTCAATCACGATGGACAAGTTCAGGAGGCCGTGATGACGTCACGGAGGGTGATGACGTCACGAAGACAAGTTCGATCACGATGGACAAGTTCAGGGGCCGTGATGACGTCACGGAGGGTGATGACGTCACGAAGACAAGTTCGATCACGATGGACAAGTTCAGGGGCCGTGATGACGTCACGGAGGGTGATGACGTCACGAAGACAAGTTCAATCACGATGGACAAGTTCAGGGGCCGTGATGACGTCACGAACACAAGTTATGGAGGGTGCGATCACGATGGACAAGTTCAATCACGCCTGCGACGACGGACATGGACCTAGTGATAAAGTTTCTGAAAAATGGTCGACGCCTCACAATGATGGACCCAAATGAATGTCATCTACTTGCCGTGGAGGGAAACGCCATCTTTATACATCATTCACCAGAAGAAGTGGACGCTGTATGGGCGGTGCTTACACCTGAAGCTAAAATAATTTACGCCCCTTACCGCCGCTGCAACCAGCACTACAACCTCCCCTCCACTACCACACACATCGATGGTCCACCCCCTCTCTCCAAAAACTGCCCAATGTGTGTCAGTAGCAAACGTTCTACAGAGAAGTCAACATGATCAACGACGCGTTACGCCAGCTATCTACAGTAGCGAGCAGCTCGGAGTACGTGTCAGTGTCAACGTTACAACCGAACGTACCATACGTTGTGGTAGGGGTCCGGAACATATCAACAAAGCACGGACCCAGGGCGCTTGTTCGCCTCGAAAACGGGAAAGAAGTGTTTCTACCTACTAGATTTAACAATCTTTCCGCAGAACTCATCAACCAGCTCAACTCGTTCGATTTTTACATCGTGTACCAGGGTGAAGAGGTCCTCAGAAACGGCTACCGGAGACACGTATTGAAGTTTACACCGAAATAAATCAACATGGCCTGTCAAACAGATCCGGTGGGGGTCGGCAACAATGTGTTTGTCAAACTAGTTTTTGACAACCAAAATCACGTCACAAGAAGCGGCAAGCACCCTGCAAACATCAAACTCATCTCAACTGAAATCTCCTTCTTTGGCGATGACAAAACTGTCACCGTCAAATTAGCAACCAACAACTCCGACGTCGTGGAAGTCAAGTGCACCCCGTCTAAAATACTTCACTACGGCATAGACGCACGCTGCACCATCTACCTCGGCACCATCGACAAGACACCAGCCCTAGAGTACAAGGTCACATCGGCAGGATGCTTCACAACACCATCGATCAACGATTTCGTCGTCCCCATCGCCACCCCGTCGACCCAGGAACCTCTCAACATCAACTTTTCCCACATGTCGCTCACCTGCGTCACCACACCATACGAGGAGGAGGAGGAGGAAAGCAGCAACGACGAAGACTGTGAAGTGTTGTTTGTCAAAAAAACATATACCACACATTTTAAAATAATTTTTGTGAAGGGATAAAAACATTTTTTGAAAACCCTCACCAGTGAGACAGACTTTTTAAAAATATTGCATTTTTAATTGTATTTAAAACAAATTCTTGTTTTTTGTAGACCACCATTCCAAGTTAATTTTTGTGATCAGTGAGCACCGTCATTTTGTATAATTTTGTGTACAATAAAAAATCTAATTGTGTTTAAAATTTTGTAGACAGCCATTCCAAGTTAATTTTGTGTACAATAAAAAATATCTAACTGTATATGTTAATTTTTTTTCTGTATATATCCCTCCTTGCGTGATTTTAAAAAAATTGATATCAAAAATTACACCTCACCATCCCCACCACCTTTCCCCCGAACATACTAAGAAAGAACTTTTAAATGTCTCTGAAGATAGGATTTTAGAAGAATGTTTTTTTGTTTCCTTGTGAAAATGATAGATTTTTTAGAAATATAGAGAGAGCCAATGTGAAAGAACTTTTATTAACAATGTCTTTTTCCCCCCGAAAGAAAGAACTTTTTAAATGTCTCTGAAGATAGGATTTTTAGAAGAATGTTTTTTTGTTTCCTTGTGAAAATAATAGCTTTTTAGAAATACAGAGAGAGCCAACGTGTTATTTTTAGTTTGGCTCTGTAAAGAAAAACCCACACATATTGTTTTTGACTTTTCTAACCCTGTGTGAGAAAATACAGAGTTTTTGTTAAAAAGAATATATACAAACGAATAAGAAACCACCCATTGAAGACCGAATTCACGCAAAAGCATTGTGCGGGCGGCGAACAAAGCGAGGGGACACAAGGCGGGCGGCGAACAAAGCGAGGCGGGCGGCGAAAGCGAGCGGTGGGGGGAGCGAGCAGTGGCGAACTGCCAACGCAGTGGCGGAAGGGCTCTCCATTTTTTTACAACGTAATTAATTGATCACACACACTTTTTTCGGGAGATTTAAATCCAACACTCGATCAAACAGAGATTTTCCTATCGCTTAATCAAACAGAAATTTTGATATCAATTCAAATTGAGATTTTGATATCAACACCCCACCCCCACAACACCCACACCACCACCACCACCCCCACCACCACCACCCCCACCACCACCACCACCACCTCCCACCACCACCACCTCCCACCACCACCACCCCCACCTCCCACCCCCACCTCCCACCACTTTTGATATCACCCCCCACCCCTTTTGATATCAATTTGATATAAAAATCACGCGAGGAGGGATATATACTACTTGCGTAGACCTCTGGTAAAAGATTGAATACCACATCATCCCCTGGTAATGGGAGGGATCCCCTTTATAATCTTCTCATATGCAATGTAAGGTACCAGAAGTTTCCGGACTGACGTGCAAACATCTCGCCAATTTTAAATCACCATAAGTGGCAGATAATATCTATGGGGAGATTAGCATATCAGTTTCAAACTTCAACTCTGTAGACGCCATTTGTTTGACCAACACGTGACGTACTCAATTGCTGTAATGTTAAGCATTTAGTACGGAGAGTTGGAGTCACGCTTAATCCCAGAAAGTGGGCGCAAGGAACCCGGTAGAGAGCGAGGTAAACAGCGGCGTAATTTTCCTTCAATGCTTCGTGAGTCCAACGTTTGCGGCCATGGCTTGGTAGAGATTGGAGTATTTGTCTTAGAACACGTGTTTGCGCGCGCTTTATGTTACCGGTCGTTGCTTTGTACAGGTTCAGGTGTTAGAAGACGTGTTTGTAGTGTACTTGTTTTAAAGTGCGTGTGCTGTGTATGCATTAAATTAACTGTTTAGATAATTGAAATGCCGGCTGAAAAATTTACTCTACAACAACGAATGTTTATGTACGATACTTACATCAAAACATTCATAGCGACAAGTGTGTAGGCAATTTGTAGAAGACAGATTCTCTGGCATTCGAACTCCAAATAGAGATGCAGTTAGAAACGTTGTCAATAGATTTAAAGAAACGGGGACGCTGAACTGTAAAATTAGTAGACCTAAACGTAGAGTTCTAACAGAAGAAAAGTTGGGTGATATTGGGGCATCATTTGAAGTGTGTAGCACAAGAAGTAGACGTTTCAAAAACTTCAGTCCATGCGGCTACTAAACTTTTAAAATTGAAACCTTAACAGAGTTACCACAGTCCAAGATTTACGGCCGCACGATAACGAAAGTCGAGAGAATTGAACTAATTGGGTTTTACAAACCATTTATCACGATAATATTGATCCACGTTTAATGATTTTCTATGATGAAGCTGGTTCACAAAACAATCGATTCTGGAGCACATAAAATCAAGGAATAATTCACGATTCCTGCATGATGAAAATATTCATATGGGATGTGTCGTAACGGAAATAATAAAATCTATATATTTTTTTAAGATATCGTAATTCGGAGATGCACTTTTTTGAACCAAGCATGAGAGACAAAATGCACGTTTTCAACAAGATTCTGCCACAGCCCTTTCTGCCTGTGATTCTTTGGAGGCTATAAGGGAAGGTATTGAAGACAGAATTATTTCTAAAAGTGTAATGGTCCGCAAGTTTCCTTGATCTTACCGCGTGCGATTATTATTTATGTGAACACCCTAAAACTAGAACCTATAAAAATAACCCACACACTACTGTAGATGAACTGAAAGATAGTGTAGAAATTAGAAGAATTACAAAAGAAAAATTTTTGCTTGTGAATGCAAATTTCACCAAAAGATGTCGGGAAGTGTGAATGTCGAAGGACACCATTTTGTGCAACTACTGTTACAGATTAGTGAAATAAAATTATGATTGTATGCATCCCATAGATAAATGTTTATGAGTAGAATGCTCGGGAAATTACGGATGTAGAAAGCCACTGTTTACTTCGTGCTCTAACGACTTCCTCCCGCCCGCTTTCTCGGATCAAGCGGAACGCGAACTCTCTGTATTAGTTGTGATAGCTTTTTTCTCAAAAGAAGGGCTATATCCAATAGTTATTAAACAGCAATTATTGATATTATAGAAAACTCCTCCCTCATATTCCAACGTTGATTAAGGAATTCATAAGAAAACAGAAGACTATTCTCGAGATGGTCGGTCTGCGAAATTATAAACTGAGAAAGGATTTTTCAAGGAAAGAAGCGTTTCATGCTTAAAACTAGGATACTACACTAAAATTTGCCAATTATGAGGACGGGAAAATTTGGGGAAAACCTCAGTCAGGGAGGACGGTCCTGGTGGGAATGGAATCCTACGAGTCCGTGCCTTAGTGATAGTGACGACTAAAAAACACTTCTCTTATACATGGAAATTGTTTTTTACACTAACCATGTGTGGGGCATTAATTGAGAAGTAAGAAGCAGATTTGAAAAATTAGGGTCAGGGCCGGGATTCGAACCACGGATCTTCACAGCCTTCTGTGCTCTAAGCAACTGAGCAAGCAAGGAACCACGAACCTCTGATCTGATTCTATATACCCGGGAGTGCTCCGTAAGGTTTCTCTACTATAAAAGCTGAAGATTCATGGTCGAAACTTGGCCGTGACCCGAATTTTTCAAGTCCGATTCTTTCTTTCCAACATCTCTCTTGTTGAGGAGGAACTATAGGCTGCTTATGCTTTTGTTAAACTGACTTTCGAATTTCTCAAGAAGTTTTACATGACAAGTAAGTGAATGCTGCAAAGTAGGTGTCCCAGTTTATTTTTACCGTTAAGCAGCATGGTATAAAATGCCTGTTTCACTTCGTTTCCACATGGTTATTATTGTCAAAGCTGTACTGAAGGATTGTGACCTCCAGAAAATTGAACACCTACCTACAGCCTGTATGTAAAGCCCATAATTTTTCTTACTCCTCTAAACTGAGGAAGTATGTTCGAGAAAGAAATTTACTGATGTGGTGAAAAGTATCTTAAGTTGCTGAGTTAATTTATTTCTCTCACTAGCGAGCCAGGCCGGAAACGTACCACATGTTTATTTGTGAGTGGTTATACGTATGCAGAGAAGGTTGAAGTAATACATGCAGGAAAGAGAAGCAGGAAGCATCTGTGTTACCTTTACTCCAGACCTTAAGAAGATCATGCGAGGAGCGTTCTGAAAACTCTTGGCCTAACCAAGAAAACACAAGATTTAAAGAGTTATTTCCCAACATAGTTTACCTTGTCAATCAATGCGTTTAGTTGAATGACTTTTCAACTTTTTAATAAAATAAGATTTGTCCAGCTGTGAAAAATAAGCATCTTCTCAGCCTCATCCTCATCATTTGATGCCAGTCTTAGTCCACCCAGCCATTTTTCAGGTTTGGGAACAAAAATAATCGCTGGCAAATTTGGCAAAAATGGCGGATTTGGAAGCACTTGTAAGCGAAGGTCGTGCAGTTTTGCAACAACAATTCCAGAAGTGTGAAGGTGCATTATCGTGATGAAAGAGAACTTTCTTTTTCGCAAGGTTGGACGTTTAGTGTCCTTCAGTTGGTCCAGTAGTGAAGCGAATACTCTCCAGTGATAGTTCTGCCCTTCTGGAGGTAGTCTACGAGCACAAGCCCATGAGAATCCCAGAAAGCCTTAACCATGACTTTTCCTGCAGTTGTAACCGTTTTTTGCTTTCTTTGGTGCTCATTCACTTGTTGCCACCCACTGTTTGAACTGCTGCTTCGTCTCTGGTGTCTAGTGAGAATCCATATTTCATCTACTGTTATGAAACGTGCGAGAAACTCATTGCGTTTGCGTTTAAACAAGTCTAAACACTCTTGCGAAATGTTCATTCGAATGCGTTTTGGGTCCATCGTTAATAAACGCGGCACCCATCCAGCGGAAAGTTTCCTCGTACCCAAAACTTCTTGTAAAATGAATAGACAAGATCTATCGAGGTCTTTGCAATGTCATGCAACTCGTTCACTTTCAGTTGGCAATCTTTTAGTATGTCATCGTGAATTGACGCCTTGAGCGGCCATCATCTCGTGTAAGATCACGCTAAAATTCACTAGTTCACTTTTTCACCTTCGAAAATGAAGGGGAAGAATCCTTTAATGTGGAATCTAACTCTTTTTGTATTTTTGTTGGGCATTTCAGTTTTATCCAATTTGTAGAAAATGTTAACACTAATTTGTTTACACAATCGTCACAAACGAGTCACTACATTTCCGCGTCTGAATCGTTACAGCGGATCTAACAACTTAACAGCTATCATAATAATTTGGCCATCTTCTCGACATCTGAGTCAGGCCGAGAACTTTTAGAACACCTCTTGTACATAATTATACTCCCGGACAAGATTCTGTTTCTACATTTGCAAACAACGTTAAAAATAATTCTCAAACTCACAGATAAATTCATTCTAATATTTTCTGCAGCCGCCAGCACAAAGAAGTCGATCCTGATGGTCTAGTGGTAACTGTAATTGTTCGTACGTCCAAGACAGCGGGTTCAATCCCAGACAGGGTTAATATATTTTTTTTTGAACTTATAAATTCTAAGTATGGCTTCGTTCAGAAGGGATGTAAAGACATGGGTCCCGCGTCGTAGATTACGCAATGTAAAAGACTCTTAAGCCTGAGCAAAATTTATCGACTGTTCCATGCTCTGAATAACTGGAATGTTGATGACCTGAGCTCCCAAAGAGCGTTCATAAACAAATAAAATTACAGAGGAATGATAGTAGTAGCAATTTGTATATCCCCTTTCTCCCGTAGATGTATAGACGGTTCAACCTGTAGAGCTGCCAAAATTATGTCATGGCAATGTTCTAAATGGAAAAGTACACACACTGGGTGGTTCACCTGACCTTGGAGATTACTCAGATAACTTCATTTTACAGAGTGATACCAAAATCCATTACCTATGCTCCCAAACTGTTATTGCTTACTTGTAGATGTATTTCTTCTCTGAGCAAGCCACAGCACAAACATTTGCTATGGATTAACACGCACACGCGTAAATAATGTGAGTTAATTCATCTAAATGCAGGAGTTTATAAAGGGTTAAAAAGAATTATTAATATGAAATCCTAATAATACACAAATATATAGCAATTTTTATACTGTTTATACATATCGTTACTGCGACATTGATGAAATCTTAAGGCGTTTTTTTATAAGTTCTTCAGAGAAATAACGTTTTCCTATAGTGAATTCTGATGTAGAGAAATGGGATTTGTAAATGTTCTCATTTAGGAGGTTCCAGACAATGTGGACATAAAGAATTATCTACTGGTGGCATTGGAACCCAAGATCAACAGTATATAGGGTTTATTCTAAAGTAATTTTCCAGTTTCAAATGGCCATAGCTTTGGATTTTTGTTCTTTCTTTTTTTTCCTTTTTTTCTTTTTTTCTTTTTCTTTCTTTCTTTTTTTTTTTTTTTTACATTCCGCAAAAATAAAACACCAATTTGTAAAAATAAAATAAAAGGAGATTTTATTATAATGAGAATAAAGAAGAATTTTATAAAAGAATAAACTAGATAAAGTTAAATATAACTACCATCGTATTGTTCAATAAGAGAGAGTTAATTTGTGCTTGTGCTATAAACTGCAGACTTTAAAACCAACGTAACAGGAAACGTTAATTAACCTATCTTCATAAATATAAACGGATATTTTGTAAGAAAGATCTGAGCTACTTCTGGGTAACAAGTAGAACAGAAAAGCTCTTTCGTTTGTGCTTTATACAGTGTTTCGGGAATATTTTTACAAACTTTGATGCCTGGTTCCTCGCACCAAAACAAGAAAAGAAAACAAAAGGGGGGGGGGGGTGCAAGAAATATAAACATATGTCCGAAAATCCTTAGTTTTTGAGTTATTTATGAAAGTTTACGTAAACCAGTTTCAAGGTGCAATCTAACAACTATATTCGTAACGGAAAATAAAAAGTCGTTTTGTTAAGTAATCGAATGATGTTATGGATACAAGTCTGCTGATGCACCACTTGGCGCATCATCATTGCATACTTATGTGACAAAATATTATTTGCAAAAAGCAGCAATAGTATTTATGTGATTTGATAATAACCCTGTTAAAGATGTGATAGAAATAGTCATTTTATCTCGGACGTAAACTTTCATTAATAACTCAGAAACTAAGGATTTCCGGACTTATGTTAATAAGGACTTTGATTTTATTTGTTTGTTTATTTATTTTGGTAAACTTTCATTAATAACTCGAAAACTATTTCCAAACATGTGTTTATATGGACTTTTTTTCTTGTTTTAGTGTAAGGAACCCGCCAAAGTTTATAAAAGTATTTCCGAAACATCGTATATTGCTGTGAAATAGAAGTTTTACCAAATGTAAACAATAAAGAATAGACAACAGACAGTGTAACAAACTTTCAGTGATTAATTAACACTAAGCAGGTTCATATTTCTCGCTAAGCATTCTATGCAACACTTCTGTGAAATAATAGTATTCATATAAATCTTAGAAATAAAAATGTGTTACATTTAATATTTTCTGCAATTTTACAATAATCACAATAAGTTATTTCTAAATTTCCACCGCGACCCACGGTTTGGGAACCATGCATTAGGAGAAAAGCAGGTGGTATTAGTGATCTAATGACGATGCAGCGGATTAATATTTAATAGCTTGTAAAACGGCGGGCTTGCATAGCTTCACAATTTGCAGGATGAGTTGATGCACCCAGTAGATACTAATGGAACATTCTATCGACTAATTAAAATAATGTATTATTTAACTAATGTTTTAAGAGGAAAGGGTAATAAACAAGCTCGCAACAAATAAAACAAGATTGTTCTTTCAACATTTAGTTCTATAACTTTACGTCACCAATTGTATATAGCCAGTTTTGAGTTCAGAACGGTAGTATTTGAAGACATTGTAACTACTCATAAGGTAAATTTATTAAAAGTATTGCTTTGTGTTGGGCTTTCAACTAAGCACACACAGAGAAGAAAATGTTAAACTCTAATTCGCCTGGTAGTAAAGACGTACACATAAGTACATCGTAGCATTGCACCGAAGAGGCACACTTGGGATCTTCGGTTAGTATCAAGTTCTTAAGGTTGCATACTTTTTGTCTACACTGCCACGAGTGAATATGGACAAGTGGTTCAGCAAAGGATTTCGACAAGGAAGCTTATACAATGGTTCTTGTACAAAGTATCGCAGACAATTTCAAATATTTAACATGTTATTAGAAGCTAACAATCCCAAAATATAATAAGGGTGTTGAATAAAGAATATATTTTTTACGACATACCTTTATTCATGCTCATAATTTTGGTATTTCTCAATATAATCCCCATTCGATGTAATGCACATGTCCTAATGTTTCTGCCATTATTCAAAAACATGCTGGAAACCATTTTTGCGTTGCTTCAGAATCGCCTCCATAGCCTTCGCCACTGCTTCTGATGACGAAAAATGTCCCTCACGGAAATGTTTCTTCAATTTAGGGAAAAAAGAAAAAGACACGGGACTAAATCTGAACTATAGGAAGGGTGGGGGACATACTTCACATTCATTGTTGGAGTTTTCAGCAACAAACAGCATTTGCGATGTGTAGTGCAGTTTCTGGCTTGTTGCACGGAAATCTGGCCTTTTGCATGTGTTATGACCTTGAGAGTTTTCAAGACATCTCTGTAATATCGCCCAGTTACAGATAGGCATGTAGATACAGCATGCTAGTAAACCAATTCTTGAATATAAACAAATGAGATGACCGTAGCTTTCCCAGTAGAAACAAACATTTTTATTATTATTATTGTTGTTGTTGTTGTGAGAATTTCCACACAGCGTTACTGTTTCTCAGAATCGAAACTATGTAGCCAAGTTTGATTAGCAGTGATTACTTTTGGAAGAAATTCCGCATCTTCCTGTAATATCATTTTGAACATGCGAACCTCCTTTTGTTCGGGAATCATCAATCAGTCTTGGAAGCAGTTGAGCACAAACGTCTCATGTACAGCTTCTTAGTAACAAACATGTGGGTGGCTATCAGAAGTGTTATTAATGTTATTCGACAACGGCAGCAGCGGTGTTTCGTTCCGTTAGAGCTCACACTGGAGGGGTTTGGAATTGATTGCCTCCTCTCTTTAAGTTACATGTCCATACACCGGTAATGTATTAAACCATACGTTTGTGGAACAGGGTCCTAGAGGTAAGAGAAACAAGAAACATCTCAAATATTTTAGAGGAAGGCAAGTAGACAAAAACCGAGCTGGGAATACCTGGGGTATATATCGTTACAGCATGTAGGATGTAATTCCGTAGTGCTAGAAGCTACCGAGGCATTTACACCATTCCTCCAAATATATCGATATGGTTTCCTTGAAAGGCCGGAAAACATTTTCCACATCACATACGATGACCTCTAAATGAACGTAATGAATGCGAATTTGCGTCGCTTATCTTTTCATCTGCAGTTACATCACTCCAGTAGCTGACCTGCAGGTCACCAGGGCGCATATCCGAGTCGCTTATCGCTTTCGTATGAAGAGTCCACTGCAAAAGAGGAAATGTCAGGAAATGAATTTTAACCTTCAGTACATTAGTTGTAAAAAACCTCACATGATTCAGAACAATCCTTAATTGCTAAGCAAAAAAGAAAAGGAATAGCAGTAACATTGCAAATAAACTTTAGAAAATTACTTTGAAAAGGTTTGTTGTATTGTTCTTTACCATCTGGGCCACGAAACTGCTAGAGATGTTGCAAATAGTAACACTTTTGAAACATAAACTAAATTGGTATCACCATTTGCCAAAGTTATCAAAAGTTGTAAATAAATACAAAAACTGTACCTACATATCATCTTGACAAACCTTATGATGCGATAGAAAATCTTTAACACTTTTGTAAAGTATGCTTTACTTGTGTCGATGGGCCATTCAGCTCAGTTTCCCACATTTCATATGCTGTATGAGATGAACATCTGAAAAACAGCTTCAACATTAGGAGAGATCTGCCCCGAATTACTGCTGTTAGTGGTCTCGTTTATGAGCACCATCTTCCGGTCACATGCTAAATAATCGATGTTACTTTAATGTAACTCCGATTTCCAGACCCACTTCTAATTTTCAGCAGATACTGGTTTTAAATGTTTTAAACAAAAATAGCTCATATTGCGATGATGGTAAATTCAGCACGATAGCCTACTGCCTTTCTAAAGAAGGAAAACAAGGCAAATTAAATTACCAATGCAAACTGATACATTCTCCTTTCTTTCGCTCTGACATTCCTACATTTTGTATTATACACAAAACGTAAATATAAAATGTACGCTTTTTAGTTCATGTTATTCTACAACACTTTATTTTTCACAAAATAGTGCCATTTCCCTATTTTACAGTAGACGCTTCACATTAGAAGCGAAAAAATGTGAGATAATTAAGTTACTATCGTTTTTCCAAATCATATGCAAGCTTTTCCACCATCTCCCCTTTCTAGGATACGTTTATGCGTTCATTCCAGCTGTATTCAGTCATTTCTTCAAGGAATAGGCAGCGGAATTGTTAAGCATTTAATATCAAGTCATGACACTCAAACACAGACTATGAGCTACCGCCTCGCAGATAAACAAGAACTATGAATGACAGGGAAGAGCACGTGACCTATTGTAAACCCCTCCCCTACATCAGTTGTATACATATTTCCTCTTTATTCTGATTTTACTGCTTAAAAATTCCGATTCTTAATAATGAATACGAATGAGACCATGTTGTAACTTTCAAGGAATTATGGCCAAGTATGTACTAATATGACGTTTTAATCCCTGTACCGCTTTATGTATATATTTGAACAATGTTGCTGAAATAAAAGTGGTACAGTAAAAGAGTAAAATGTTTATTATAATAACAAAACTTAGACTATTATTAAAAAGTTATTCCATTTCAGAAGGATAAACTATAGTATTGCAACTCCTTGTCTTTATAATAAGCTGAGGACAGAAGAAACAATTAAGATTAAACAGCTGTGGTAACTTGAGATATTAAATTTAAACACTATTCTTTAACAAATCATGTTAATGTTTTATATTTGTAGATGAGGTAATAACTTAAAAAGAACATATATTTCAAATGTTAAATCAATATTTTTAATTTAAGAATAATACCATTCATACAATGAATACCTAAAATACAAAAACTCTGCGGGGAACTAACGGTGTACCAAATTGATTAGAACATCAGAGAATATCAACAAAAAATTAAAACATTTTCATTGACTATCTCAAAAATAGTCAATTCATCGAACCTATCATCATCTCGCCATCTATTTCGCAATTAAACTCGCCTGCAGCAATTAGGCCTTTATCGGCCATTTGTTGTATAAGGGTGAAATTCACCCCCTCTCCCGCTTAGCTTATTAACTGCTCCAACGGATGTTAAGTTGCAGCTCTTTCGAAATATGGCAGTTTACTTATTTTTACAAGCTTTCTGTTAATTTAACTCAAACATTAAAATGTTTATTCCAACTTAAAAAATCGACTACGTCAGTACGCTTGAGTCTGATAAATACTGGACCATAGAACACTTTGTAGCTACAGCTGAGTCATAACTGGCAAGACCTTGCTTGCTAAAGATATAGCGGGCGTGCTTTTGTCGATCGTTAGGACAGATGTTATGCGAGTGGTCAATACTTGTATGCCTCAACCAATATAAGATGAGCGTTAAAAGCCTGCAATAGAAACTTAGAAATGTTCTTTTTCGATTCGCATCACTACTGTCACAACTGCAGAGGCCCAGAAATATTATCACTTACAGCTACTTCCGTACCTACAGGTATGTTTTAATGTATGTTTTATAATAATTACTGTTAGCGGACTATCAGCACGCTGTTTCCCAGAGAGGAGATGAAAAACGTCTATTTTTTATCGCCAGTGATCTATTAGATGGTTCTTTAAATTGCGTACTGTGAATTTCACGTCCCTTTTCCAGCTCTGTTTCAAACGTACAAGCCGGAATTGACACTTTTTTTTTCTAGGTTAATGTAACGGTCTTTCTTCACTTTTCGGCGTAATGATGGGGTAGGTTCCGCTCTCTCAGTCAACTTCTGTTGCGTGAAATGCTTCGTTTCGCAACTGTTAGCAATATAAATTACTTGGGCGGGGGGATACTTTAGTGCGTCCTTGTACATGTATACAGCTCTTGGATTCTTTCCCAACTAAAACATGGGTCTTTGCACGTGTTTTTAAAGCCTTGAACATGTTACATGGGCCAACCGAGATGTTATAGCTGGTGGTGAAACGAATTTATCAAGTTCGGGGTTTGTTACCATCCAATTGTCTGGCAGTCGCTGTTTCAAAATGAGAGAAAACTTAAGAGAAAATGTCATCAGGCATCTCTGCTAATACGGTAAGTAATGCCATAAGCGTTTATCTTTTTTGTTTCGAAAAAGTCTTGCTAAAACAGCATTGTTATCCGTGCAAAATAATGGAAAATATGACCTCATTTATTGACATTTTATTTAGATATGTGTGTATTAAAGGCAAAGAACATTTTATGATCATTTATAACTGCAGTATCGTGAATTTTTCCTGCTAATGTGTTTTAAACTCCATACAAACTAATCCAGTGCCTTTAACTAGTCCGGTATCTGAGGTTGTAAATAATTCCTTCTGTAGACGTTGACGTTGACCTTGCATAAAGTGTTCACATCTTCAGAATAGCTCATAAGCGAAGGATTTCGGTTAAGTTTTTAACAGAGACTTGCCTAGCAATAATGATGAAGGCCATGGAAACATATGTCTATGTAGCATATGAACCAATCAATGCTTCAAAAATGTATCTGGATGTTCTCCATAAAATATATCCAACCTCTGGGTGTTTATTTCTTTAAACACCAAAAAACATATGTGGGAAAGATAAGAAATTTATAAGACCTCGGACGTAAATTGTGAAACAGTGTTTATTTGAATGTGAATCAAACATAAAACGGAACTGTTTTGTAATTTATTGAAAACAAATTAAATAAAAGGGGGAATACAGTTAATTTTTCTATATAATGTCCCGAAGTACAAACACATTTTCCCTAGTGAACAGGAAGCTTGTTAATCAGTTATTGCAGAAAGAGTAATTTTGGGTTTTGCAATCAGTTGCACACGAGTTCTGACGTACCATCGTCGTTGTCAACTCGCCCATCTCTCAATGCTTCTTTTAACGGTCCAAACATAGGTAACCGCAAGGCAACGTGTCTGAACTACAGAGAGGTTCCAATGCTGTCCAGTGGATTCCTCTAGTTTTTTCGTGGTCAAAGCAGCTGTATGCGGATGGGCGTTGTCTTGAAGGAGAAAAAAATTCTCGAAATAGGTTGTTGACGTCTGCTTTGCAGATGAGCATGTTTTGCCATAACCACAAGCTGGCAGCAATAAGCTCATCGACTGTTTACGTTTATGAGGAAAATCGAAAACTACGAGGGTAGGTCCATAAGTTTCCGGATTAACCATTTTCTAGGTGTGATAAAGGCACTTTTCAATATAGGTATTCTTTATTCCAATACACTCTCACATCTTTGAATTAACATTTCAATAACCCCCCCCCCCCAAATAGTCAGAAGCCTTGTCTGCAAAATGGGCATAAACAGCATCCATCACTTCTTCGCCACACTCAAGTTTCCTTCCCGAAGGCACTTTTGAGTTTTAAGAAGAGGAAATAGTCACTGGGAGCTAGATCTGGGCTGCAGGATGGATGGTCGATCTCTTTGAAGCCACATTTCTTCACAGCTTCCTTTGCAACAAGAGCTGTGTACACAGGCGCATTGTCGCGAAGAAGGTGCACACCAGAACTCAGCTTTCCTCACCTTTTTTCTTTGAAGGAAGCACATAGTCTGTGCAGTAGGCCAGCATAGTACTCCCCATTTACTGTGGTGTTCCTCTCCTTGAAGTCAATGAAGAGTATTCCTTCACAATCGCAAAAGATTGTGGCCATGATCTTCTTGGTTGACTGAGTGACCTAGGCCTTTAGAGACGGTGCTTCGTCAGGTTTACGCCACTCCATTGATTCTCTTTTGGGCAAGGGATCATAGTAGGGGACCATTGTTTCATCTTCTGTAACAATGGTTTGCAGAACTTCTCTCTCTCTCGTTGTCACGGCAGAGCTCCAAAAATGCCTGACAACAGATGACTCATTTCTGCTTTTGAACTGAGAAGAGAAGTCTAGGCACCCATCTTGCACTAACCTTATTCATGTTTAAATGTTCATGACTAATTCGAAGGACTATTGTTCTAGAAAGGCCCAATCTGACTGCTGTTTCTGTAACTTTGAGCCGACGGTCCTCCATAATTTCTCCTTCTACAAGAGCGATGTTTTCAGGAGTGAGCACCTCAAAGGGCCGACCTGCACGCTCTTCGTCTTCAATGCTTTCTCGATCCATTCGAAAAAGTTTGGCCCATTCTTTAATGGTAGAATATGAGGGGGATGCTTCGTCATATACACCGTCCAATCGCTGTTTAATTTCATTTGGAGTACGTCCTTCTTTCGTGAAGAAGTTAATAGCTGCTCGATATTCCATTTTGAACATGTCTCAAACTTCTGCACATAGGTTTCTTTATGCAACTATATCTGAACTACTGAACACAGCGGAGCGGAAGTTACAGCTGCAATTATTAACGGATGAAGTTTGTGTGAAGGTGGAAACTTATGGACCTACCCTCGTAAATGTCTTGGGTGTCCCAGAAACCTGTCGTGAGAACCTTCCTAGCTGTGGCAGTAGAACATTCTCCCCTTTTCCGCCACTTCATGTCTCTTGCTTCCACTTAGGAGTATAATGGTGTATCCATTTTTCATCGCACATTACGATTCAAGCAAAAACATTTTTCTTTCGTCCTCGTAATGGGCCCAAAGCTTCTTGCACACTCCCACAAGTGCAACCTTTTGATCGTCAGTAAGAATTCGAGAAAATCCGCCTACCAGCGACTTTTGATAATCCAATTCATCTGAAGGGAGGGATTGAAAATTTTCAAAATTTATTTCAAACATTTTTTTCCTTTACGGTCGTCCGAGATTGATGTTAGTGTTTTCATTTTCCACAGTTTTTCGTCCTTCTGTGGAACTTTTGTGCCTTGTGTCTTAGAGAGTGCCTCATCCATAAACGATGCTTCAATATTTGCAAAATTTGTGCCCAATAACTTAATAACAGTAACAATGCATTGCGCAATCGACGATTGTACCTCTTGCTCGGACATGATGCTGCTGACAAACGAAACTACTTTGCAAGGCGAACGGTTTCCCTTCCCTACGATTAGTGTCTAGCTTCGTACTGCTCACAATCAGCAACATTAAAATTCTGGTTTTTATTTTATTCATCCTGGTAATGAATTTTTATCCATGACCAGTTTTCTCTTCCAGTATATCGCCCCATGCATTAGTATTGCTTTGAATCCTGCACAAGTCCTCGGCTTCAAACATGTAATTCTATGGAATATGAAGAATCAGAAGATTTCTCAGCTGTTGTTTTTGCGTGTCGTGTCTATTACTCTATTGCATGTCGTGTTATGTACTTAATGGATAATCCTCATGCACATTTTGAACAAGTTTATTGACCTGTAGACGAATGCCATGGTAAGTTTTTGTACAAAATTTTAGCCGGAAATTGCTGATGAATCCAAAGCCTTTATTGGTGATTTTTAAGTATTTTTCCTTGTGGCAGTTTTTCTTTCATATGAAATTTGTGCACTGGTGCTACAATACATTGAGCGTTCTGTTATTTTATTTATTTATTTTCTTTCGAGCTTCAGCATGTGAACCTACTTGTGTGTTATTTGAGTGTGTCTTTTCTCTAAATTTTTAAAGACAGGCTCCTTCACTGTCAGGGAAGTTGAAAGGTTACTCAACCTGGTTACGTTGTGTTTCATTCAACTTGGGACACGACTCCTTAAGCCCTTTCTTCCGTATTTGCAGCTGAAACTTTTTTTTCACCTGACCTAATTCTAAACTTGTGCATTTTCGCACATTCACATTCTTTGGTGTTGCTAGTAATATGAATTGTTATTGTGGTACAATTGTTTTCAAGGGTGTGTTTTTACAATAGAACGATTTTTTTTAACCAACCGCATTATACAAAACTCAGATGGTAGGGAGACGGACAAACGACAATTTTGTTTAATAAACAATACACTTAATCCAATTTTCTGAAACAGTAATAGAACGTGTATATTAACTTTTAAGGTAGGTTTTAAGTAATCTTTTACAGAGAGTTATTTTTGACCTGCGTCCGTAGCTGAACGCAAGTCGCACCGATGCCAAGGTCTTACAAGAGGTCGGCGGCGTCGATGGCCAAATTCTTCTTGTATTTCTACTCACACAACATTGATTAATAATAGCATGCGCATATGATTAGTTTTTTTCATATGAGTTTTAAGGTGTATTATAGAAGTTGTTGGAAGTGATGTTTGCCTATACTTACACATTTCTGACACCTTTTAATGCAATTTTCGCTCAGTCACCAACTTCGTCCGTAGTTCTTTCAATTTAGCCTAAAAGTTAAGTTCCTCTACAGCAAAGGAGTATTCCTGTAAGTTTTATTTCTTAAGGTTCCCCATAGAATAAAGTAGTAACGTAAAGTAGTAACTGGAAGCATGCTGGCCATACCCCTGTAGAAACAATTGTCATCAAAATGTTCACTTGGTGGTTCCAAAGAAGCTAAGCTGTGTTTGCTATTGCAAAATCTTGTTGAAGATGTGCACATTATCAAATAACTATTAAAAAAGTATACATTCGTGTTCAGCACCTCCCTGAATGTACAGACTTTAAAGGGGGGGGGGGAGAAAAAAGAAAGGGGGGGAAAGGACTCACGGACCATTAACAGTGTTATACAAAATCCAGTATAAATAATTCAATCGTCATGCATTATCATATACGATTGCAATTCTTGGGTTCACACTAAGATTTCGGTTTCAAAAGGTTAGCTGCTTTGTAGGCTGAAAATATTGAGACATGTTTCATGTGCAAGATGACGTAGAGATTTCCTTTGTCTAAAACTAAGAAAAACATTCACAGTTTCTTTGTGAGAAGTTAATTCGCCAGGAAATTTCTGTAAAAATTGCCTGTACATCTCCCTACAACACAATTGTGATAACACCAAAATTCCCTGTTTGTTGGTAACATTTCAGTGTCCTACAGTAAAGTTTACTTCATTAACCACTGCAATTAATAACACTAGCTCTCCAATAGCCTGTAATAATACAAAGACAGAAATAATGCTTGTTCTTGTGACAGCAAACTGCGACTGACGCTCCATGTGCAGCCATCAGCACGGGAACTGTCTGTTAATTGGTGACTGATAATTTTAGACCAGGACTCACTGCGGGCACAGGCCAAAAATAACTCTCGGCATTACAGTACATATCTGTGCTTTTTATTTGCGTATGGATCTTAAGCATTGTAGAAGACAAACTTTTTAGAGTTGTGCACTGCTTTTTATGGTTCAATGTGAGTAAAGCTAGTTTTCTTTGTTCTTTGATATGATTTCAAACCGCGACACAGAAGATTTAAGATGCAAAATCAAGCACGACAACATGCTACTGATCAACACAACGCATTTAATGACATTTTTATGCATCAATTACACGTTTACCTAGTAGGCTTCCTGTTTGAACCCACGGTTTTCTCTCTCTGCTTTGTTCATCTTATTGGCTTCTTGTTATACAAAACACGATGCGTCTATATCCATACTTGCACCATACTTTAGATATTAAATTTAAATCAATACAAGATTTGTGAGTAGTTAGATTACAAAAGATAAAACGATCCCTTGACTTTGTATACCTGTTATACCTACAATTTACCTGAAGCCTACTATCCTTTTCACTATTGTCGTAAGCATGAACATTTCCTTTCTGTTTTGAACTTATCCTCTATATCAGCAGTTTCCAAATGTTTTCGACTCGCTAACTAAGCCCCTTCCCCCCTTCATAAAGATCTTAGCTAAGCAAACCCCTTATTAATATACAAAATGTCTAACAGCCCTAGTTTACCTAAAGTTGCTGTAGTTACGGTAAGTACATCAACCTTAAAATTCCCCGAACAATATTGAAACTATATAAGTTAAAATAATTATACATTTATTTTACACTTAAAACGTTAAACCCACTAAAACTAAATAATGCGATAGTTATATTTCCCCATTTTAAAGCCACATTTTAATCTAAACCAAACACCGAGTACTACTTTTTTCATATTATTGAACTATTTCATGCAGCGACAGAATAGATTTTCATACCCGTCTGTTTCTCCCTTCCATCTTCTGGCACGCATCTGCGTGTCCATAAATTAATCAAAATCTTCTCCTTATAACATACTAAGGAAACTATTCCATGTCACGAAATATCTAATCTCATGCCTTATTTCAACATATCTAATACAGTGGCCACAATTCGATATTCCAGGTATTATTATTAATAATACAGTTTAAAAGTTGAAATTCCACCATTAGAGAATAGATTTTGAATAAGCCTTTGCAAGATTTCGGGAACCCCCAAAGGGTTTGAGAAACAAAGTTCTGTATCAAAGTTCGGACTCGTTCTTCCACAAAGACCAGTATACTGCATTATGGCCGGAAGGGAAATAATAAATACAGAAAGTGAATGCACACAATAACAAAGTTGCACAATCTGTGTGTATGATCTGTTAAATTATAGGGGGAAAAAATACTATACACTTTTAGATTTACGTCTTATAGTCGTGGCTTCTAAAAACCGTTGTTTTTAGACAAGACGACTAAATAGTGTTAAAGCTAAAGGAAATATTATTTTAAATAAATTACTTTATATTTATTTTATTCAATTTTATTAGCAGAGATGAGTAACCGGTAACAACATGAACTATTATTTAATGCATAAAATTAATCAGAAAACTTCGCTATTTTTTGAGTTTATTTTCAAGTTGTCATCTAATTTTCGAGTTGAAATATCAGAAGAAAAAATGTAATGCTCTTCCAGTGTTATTCTATTTCTTGACTTCACTAAACCTTTTAAAAATTATATCAGTTTTGATATTAAGTTATTTTTGACGTTAAAACTGTATATAAAGTGAGCTAAATTTGAACCAGAGGAAAAGATTGTACCATTTTTATGATTCCAAAAAATGTTATATTTCTGCTTGATGTTAATCGATTATGATCTTAATTTACCCAAATCTGAGTATACAATCAGAAAGGCTTGAATTTGTTAGCTCTTCTGTTTTGATTTATAAACTTAGAAATAAAATATGCAATTTGTAAGGGACTGGGATTTTCAGAACGTGGAGGACGCTGCTTATTCTTTCTCTTGTTTTAAGCGTTCCTTTAATCTCGATGAAGCTCCCTGGGGGCTAAATGCGAGCGAAACAAAAAGGATGGCCAAGGAAGAAAACTCTTGACTTAACGGTGCTATTCCACTTAAAATAGAGCCATGGTAGGAACATGATTTGAGCGTACAGGGAAACTATTAGCGGAGAAGACAGTTTATTTACGTGTGTGATGGTGCTCCACTTAAAATAGAACCATTATGTAAACAGGTGGTTTCAGGAGTAGGAAGCTGTGTAGGTCTAAGCGACAGTGATTTGGCACAGGAATAAAAGTATCACAAGCATTTCTAACTGTCAAAATTTGGTCAGGAGGGTGAAGGAAACTGTATACATAATGGATGACAAATAAGAATAATTTACATAACTGGAAAGAAGCGAAGTTTCTAAGAAATGTAGAAGTACATATTTTGTAAATACGTTTTTGCAGCATTGGCTATTATACGACTTTTCATGTGTTGAGTGACGTCACAGATCAGATAGTAGCTACTTACCAAGTCATATTTGCAATAAATATTAAGTATTAAATATGTCAATTATTAGGTGTGTATTTTAACACTTCGCGTTAAATAAGTGCATGATTTTATTTCTTTTAAATATAACATTACATAATTCTTTTTATAATGGTTTAAAGTAGATTTGTTTTGAAGGCAACAATTATTCTCTGCGATATAAAATTTTGCTTTACTTTTGTGTTATGGAACTTCTATACAAGGGGGACGCCTACATAACATGTAGTTATTCTCGTGGGGTTTAAATGAGTTCTCGGTTCTCAGTAGAGTTATGCGTTGTCATATAGGCTTCAGAGCGAGTGTAAGTCACCCTCCTATCTTGATGTAGTGTCACTTTGCTCACAAATAATAAGTAAGATACATGCTTTATGATGTTCACGTAAATAAGAACTACCAGCTTGGCTATAAAAATAAAACGAAATTATTTTGTTAAATCAAAACTCTTGATTCTCTAGATTACATTATAATATTTATTACTTCCAAATTATCAAAGGGTGAGTGTTAATTACTACATACCTTGTCTTAACATAGTTCCGAGCTGGGGGGAGGTGACACATGCTATTTTCTGTTTTTTTTTTTTTTTTTTTTTTTTTTTTTTTTTTTTTTATTCACAACTAACTCTTCCTAGCTATTAGTGGGGGTACTCCCAATCAAATTAAAGTACAAGACATGCTTCTGGAGATTTCTGACAACCGACCGTCACTAACGAACATTCTCCTTAATGAATTTTCTCCCCCGTTTTTATTTGTGTATTTATTTGGTTTATTTAAGGACGCTCTTTCACATTTCGATTCATTAACATCCATTCAATTCACAGCGTGAAACGACCGATAAATTTTGGTCAGAGGCCTCTTCTTTCTTTGAGGTTTTTTTCATGCCGTAAATCTACGAAACGGGACCCACGGCTTTACTTTCCTTCCGAAGGAAGCTATATTAGAATTTTTACGCCAGACCATCAACGCCGGCCGGGTTTGAACCCGCAATCTTGGGTCTACGAGGCTAAACCATGACCCACATATCCCCCCCCCCCATAACATACGAATACATTACAGCAACCTAAATATTGCTTATGCCACATCTAACCCTCATCCCGGTTAAAACAATGTCATTGTTTGTACTGTGGTAGAAAGGGAAGGAAAAAGTGAAGAGAAAAATAAACCCTAACCTAAGTGCATACAAAAGTATAATCTGTAACACTTATGTGTATCAAAATAGGTCCCATTGTAAGTCAACTTTTTTTATACCCACCCGTACAACACAGCAAGATTTCATAAGATTTCTGCTGTTTTCGGGTTCCTTAATTGCTCAGATAATTTGTATCTTTATGGTGCAGCTATTTTTACGTTTGTGTATATGAATTTAAATAAATTTAAACTTTTCCTTTAACTTAAAGGACTGCAATAAATGGTGCAGATAGCTAAAAAGACTTCTTTCCTACTTTCTTATGCGCTATTTATATATAAGTGCGGTGTTTGCCCTGGGTATGAAATAATTTTACATACAATAGCTGGCTGGCAAGCTGTGTAAGGAGTAGCAAATCTGTAGGAACGAGAGAGAGAGAGAGCTTCTGCTTCCTCTTAGCTGTAAGCATACATTAAAGCGCGCTTTTCCTATGTTTACTTTTTAAGTTTTCTATTATATTTGATAACTCTTTAATGCTGCTTAGTGACAAATTTCAACTGAGATGCTAAACCACAGACAATATTGCTTACTAATTCAAATGTTAAAAAACCAGATATTTTCCTCTTTTTTGTGTATGAGAGGTTATCAAAAAACAAACAAATAAATTAAAAAATGACGGGACTACTAGTATTGACCAGGATTGTTGGATTTCTTTATTGAAATGCGATTACGTCGTCTCTTTTTGTTGTGATGCATTGATTCTAACGTGCAGGCACGGTTTCAAAATACTTGTTGATGCCCTTCTTTGTTAGTCTGTTTAGCGCATTTTTAACTTCATTGTCTAGCTAAAAATGCCGTCCTCGAAAGAAATGCTCAATCGAGAGTTCCAGTGCGCAGTCAAGTGTAACTTGGATCACATGACTTGATGAATTGGAACTTTATCTTGTAACAGATCGCCAATGCGAATAAAGAGTCTCTTCTCAGCATTTTTCCGCTTGGTGATCTTGAGGGTCATCAAGGTACTTGGCAGTAATTGTAGACAGTTTACGAATCACATGACCATAAACAACACCAATTTTGTTCTCCCCCTCAAAAAAAAGTGTATGATTTTTATTGCATTTGTCTGAACTCCTTTGTTAAGTTAAATATTTCCATCATAACATTTAAGGGTTTCGTTTACAGAGTTGTGCAAAAATACCCATACTTTGTAACCAAAATTGATACCTAGCTAGGTATTACAAGAATGGCTACCTCTTGCCAACAGTGGCTCGTCTCACAAGATGATAAACAATCGCTAGAGCGCACGCACATGGATGAATAAACCAGTTCCGCCATTTTCTCATAAATCTTCGCATATGTAAACAATATTTTTATTGTATGCCCATTCGGTGCAGTTTTTTGAATGTATTAGTATACTTTAATGCTCCCGCATTTGTTAAAAAGATATTGAGTAATGCATGAATTACTTTAATATTATTTATATATAAGCAACATTAAAATAATCGTTACGTTTTAATAGATATTTTGAAATAATGAAATCGGGAACAGTACATTTATGTGTCGTACTTGACCTTGTTTTGGGTCGAAGAGAAGTTTTAGCTAACTCTGATGTAGTTTTTGTGCTAGAGTGTACTTCGAGCCGAGTGCGCATGTGCAACTTATACCGCTAAGGCACGGGTATTAGTAAGACTGTAACCACTTTCACGGTTCTTCAAGCGATAATCGACGACATTCATCAACTAAACAAGGCATCTTTCACATTATTAGCGCCAGTTTTTCTTCCATCTTTCTAGAACGCGCATTTCGTACCCGTGTTAAAAACTGGCAAGATCATTCGTTATAAAGGCATTTGTCTCTGAAGCGTATTAGTTTTCATTTTTATTTTTTTTTATATTAACGATGAAACGAAAGGAAAAAAGTGTCAGAGATTATAGTAATTTGAAAGGGGGGGGGGGGGCTGAAGAGCCCTGTGAGCTGGTTAAGGGGTCATGCGGGAGTGACGGCGATACATATAAACAATGGCGTTAGTACGTTGAGTAGGTTCCGTTAAAAATATTGTTAAGGAATGCCAAGTTGTGGATCTGCAAATAAGCTGACACGCAAACCAACGAAAGGAAGATACTTTACAATAATGGCATGATGGATTCTTAAGAACTAGTCAAGGAAAAAATCTCCGATTTTATTTCTTAATACGATCATTTGAAAAATTTTCGGGATAGATTGCAGCAGTAGTTCCAACCAATTAACGTATCAAATTTTCCCACACAATTATCTGTACGTAATGCTTCGCTCGGTAAAGGATCAGGTTTCAGTGCAGACGTAAACATGTTGGAAAAAATGGCAGTTGACGAACAGCTGTTGTAAACTATTGTAAAGGTAGGACTGCAGCAGAAACTCAGAGAGATACTCTATGCCATCCTTTCATCTGTTCTAACAGAGTTCAAGAAAGTGAAAGCTTGCAAGGTAAACCGATAATTGTCGAAAAAGTACCCGATACAGACCGAAAATTTCCTTCACAATTCTCCATCAACTATCCGGAGTACATACATCGTCGATGTCATTCGTGAGAGGGCAAAGGCGCTGTATGACAAGCTTTCATTCCACCCAAACCAGCTGGCGCGTCTCCTGGTCCAATATGACCACAGGGCTAAATGACTCTGCCCTTCATACCGGCCCCCAAGAGGCATCTTGGGAACCTAACGAAGCATTCAACCAGTTTCTCCCCAGAAAAATGATGTCACCATTGCTTGCCAAAGGATAATCCCGGAGGTTAAGCAAAATGGAGTATGGACACCACTTGGATGAGTGATCGTAGGTTAAGCTGCCTTGGCCATGGTTAGTAGTTGGATGGGTGACCATCAAGCAACATTGGCCATGGTCAACAATTGGATGAGTGACCCTTGTTAACGTCATCAGAATCCTCTACTATATAATATAAACGAAAAGACCAACACAGCACAAGACAGTAGTAAACCCAACAAAGATCTAACAACTGTACAGGTAAAGCCGCAGGTGCAGCTCGGCTCGTGACTGTTGTGCAAGTACGCCAACGAGGATCGTCAACTACAGATGTCTGATTATTTCAGAGGAATATATGCAAGAAAAAGCATCTACAAGTTGAGTGGCGCGGCTGTTGACGCACATCAAAAGCAAATCTCTGAACAAAGTTTAGTGGGTTTTCAGAGGGATCCAAGTGATTTTATCCATCGATTATGGCCATCGATGAACATGGTTGCACTACTACACACCAGAGATAAAACAATAGAACCGTCAGGATTCTCCACGCCAAAGAGCCCAATTTTGATACTGTGCTAAGCTTTTGGATCAATTAAGCTAAGACCGGTTTCCCAAAGATGAAAGTGATCTTGCATTAAGACAATGGCGAAAACGAATGAATTGGGCTATGATTCGCAGCCATATCCGCCACATTCCCCGGATTTAGATTCCTTCCCAAAACTGAGCAAATTCCTTGGTTCAAAGAAACATTTTATCCGATGAAGAACATCACTTAAGGTGCAACTCTGGAGGAATCTGATTATCTTGATGAGATAAAGGCTTTAGATCGTCGCTGGACAAAGTACATTAGAGTCAAGAGAGACTATGCTGGGAAATAAAGAACAATTTCAAAAGGATGAGCCATTGTTGTGCTTCATTCTGAGGACTTTTCACCTCGTATTTTTTGATTAAAACAGAAGGCGTTACAATTTCTGTCTTATGTTAGCCAGTTTTAAACGTTCGTAGGACTAAAATGAAGCAAACGTTTTATTATACTTAGAAGTTAACTTAAATTTAAGTTTTTGTTCAGAAAAGTTGTGAAATGACTGAAAAGTTTTGAAAATCATTTTCAGAATTTCTGCTAATTCGCTTACCTGCATGTTACTCGCTAAGGGCTCCTTTTTTCTTCTCCTTTTCTTTTAATGCATTGTACTTAACGACAGAGGATAGATCGCAGACTACAGAAAAACTTCCTTTATATCTTTCGAACGGATCCGATCACGATCTATGGATTTTCTGCTAAACGCATTAACTCATGCTTTTTAATTAATTGTACAATACACTACTATTAAATAGGTAGGTGCAACACAAAATACGTGTCTGCATTGAGGTGAAAGAGTACATTGCACAGTGTACAAGTTTCGTTCAAATTGCGATGCTGTACACAGAAGCCATTGCATTTTTTTTTTTGTTTGTTTGTGCGCTAACATATGCATAACACTTCTATCTAAATGTCTTTTAGGTGAATATTGTGTAAGGTCAGAATTTATACGTAATAAGAAGGTGTAAAATATGTACATATTTATGTAATAAAACGGGCAACTGTATCATAGCAAAAGAAAGTATAACATCGATATCGGAGATTTATGTTTATTAGCACTGAAGAATTTGAAGCTCAAAAATATTACTACATTATGTTTAGTGAAATTACTTCTCTTACGTTAGTTCGAAGAAATTTTGAATATATACGTTGAAATTTTGTACATGTAAATTAGTAATGTAGATACAGAAATTATAAGACAGTTATACCACATAAAATAGAGTTATAGTTCACAGATTACTATAATAGAAATGTTCTTATCATACCGATGTGATATAAAGAACTCACAACTAACATGCATAAAATTTGTGGTTAAAACCTTAAAATAATTATATTAAATAAAGGATACAAAACAATAAGTTGCGTAACATGTGATAAGAATATAAATCCAAAAATGTGGAGCAAAAGTTAAACATACATATCAGATTAGCCAAATGGTTATTTCTAGTTTACAGATATTTAATACACGATTTAATGAGACATCTACAGGAATAGATACAATAATCTTGAAGCACGAATGTGTTTGTATGGAGAGGTAGGAAATTATCATGAAATTTTATTAAATAAGTATAATTAATAATTAGACATATGATTCTTTTTTAATCTATTTGAGTTAAGCTCACCCAAAACTGGATGCGTTTTAATTAGCGCATTATATATTCTAGGCCAAAACATCTGCTATGCGAAGATCCTGCAGCAGTATGGTATATGAGTTCAGTAATTAGGAAACGGCTTTTTTGTCTGGTGGGAATATTCATGATGTTCAGCTTTGAAATTATCATTTATTGAAATTGAAACTAATGACCATGTTTTCTAACAAACGAACTTAAACTTAATAGGTACCGTGTCTTCTGAAGCTGGAGGAAAGACTGGCATGGCAAAATAAATTAATTAATAAGGGAAAGGGTAAAACGTGTTAAAGTGTGTCATTCCTTTCTTCAGAGGATGAAGATTTTAGAAGAAAATCTTCAAGAAACAATAACGTCAGGTGCCATTGAATTGTGGTTTGATTATTTGTATTCCTTACTTTCAATACCCTAAGCAGATAGATGCCTCTTAGAAAGAGATGGAGATAGATTTTTTAATTAGTGCTTAAAACCTGTTTTTACTCTGAGGCAAGTTTAGGGTACCGCTCCGGCATTTACCGTTTATGAGGATTGAGAAAAACCTCAGTCAAGGACAGTTCTGGTGCGAATGGAACCCCAGACCTCCTGCTCACGAGTCCGCGCTTTAACGACATCGGCACCTTGGCGGTATGGAGGTAGAGAAAAGTGACAAAATCTATAAAGGTACAATAGAGAACTCTCTTTTCAGGCGTGTTGGTTTTTCATGAAAACCTTGTAAATTTTGTAAGCTTGATTTTGAAAGATTATCTCTTTCTCGAGAGAAGTAAAATGACAAATATCTGAATATGTATTAACTTAATGCAATTTCATTACTTCAGTGATGATTCGCAAAGTTGGTACCTTATTGATAGGAATGAATAGGATCTTAACTAAATAAAAATTGGGTTCTAATTGTACTATTTGCGAGCTAGACATGTTTAATATATATAGAACGTGTTCTTTCTCACTAGCCGTGTGTTGGGCATAAGTTGGAAGATGAAAAATCAGACTTGAAAAATTGGGGTCACGGCCAGGATTCAAACCACGGTCCACGCTGACGCTCTACCAATTGAGCTGCCGTGTCCTCAAAGCACTGAACCACGAAGTTCTCATATGTTTCTCTGTATCAAGGAGACCTCCTTAAGGTTTCTCTACTATGAGAGATTAATTCCTTAAGAGGCGAATCGTAATGCTACGGGTACTTATAACCCAGGCTTCTAGTTTAACCATCACCTATATAACGGTTAAAAGTGATGATTAGTTTGGATAAAACGGAAATCGTGATGAACAAAGTTTCACATTAGTAATGCGGTCTCCTATAAAACTGCACGCTATGTTATTAGATTGCGAAGCGCTCTTGAGCTTCTAAGTTTAGGGTCTCTTTGATCCAGACCCGGCATCATTACTGTATTTAATTGCATGCTCTGTTTTCTGTGCAAGTGCTGGCATTGCTCCCACCTGCAACTAAGTACAGTTGCACTAATGTTCTTTGACGTTCGCCGAAGTGTAAAAGGAGTAGTGTCCCTTGGCCTTGTGCTATACATCATGTTTCTATAGTTAGCTCCAAAGGAGAGGTCAGCATTTATCTAGGTGGCCAGAGAGTTTATTAAAAAGCTGATTATGAGCACCAACTCAATGTCGATAACCCACTTCTGCGCTTCAAAGTGGTGTTTGATGAACAACGTGTGATTTTCGGCAACCGCTCTACATGGAGTGTTGATGTAAAAGAGTAATGTTGGACATCTGTACAGTTTTTGACACAAGGCGGGACCGTGCTTATCGATGTTGCTGTGGAGCGAACTTAGCCTTTTACTAAGACAGAATCAAATCATCATGCATGCCATACTCGCTTGGTGAGAGTATTATTGGCAATAGGCAACATTACGTTTCATAATTCCGTGAATCCTTAAATAAATAATGATCAAGTGAGATTTTTGCAATATTTTAATACAAGTTTTAACAACATTTTTAAAAGTACATTTTAACTATAAGTAAACCAACTTTTTAATATATTGGGAGTTTTGTAAAAAGTAATATATTTTTTAATTTTAATTCCATAATGTTCTCATGAGCTTCTGGGTATTCCCCCGTACAAGGACATGAGGCCGCGGTGCCGTTTGTCCCAGTGAAGATGATGGTGAAGGTGGCACCATGGGATGAGTGAAATGAATGAGTGATGGCATAAATGAACTCGGAGTCCTTAGTGCGTTGAAACTCTCCTGCATTCACCTTCTCGAGGTAAGGAAAACTTACCTAATCCAGACAGCCTGACTTGAACGGGAATCGAATTCAGGTCGCAAACTCAGAGCACGGAGACGGTCATTAAAATTCATCTTGAAAGTGTAACAATAATAGTAAAACTTGCGCATGGGCCTCCTATGTGTTTTCATAAGTATTACAGAAGTCTTTTAACTAGTGTGGTATGGTTTATCGGTAAACAGTTTATTCTGTAAGAGACAGAAATTTAAACAGAAGGAAATTATACAGACTATTGAAGCAGTCGTATAGAGCAGTAGCATCAGTATATGCAGATTACTTGGCAGAAATCTTGAAGAAAAAGAATGACGAAAGAAACGAAAGTAATATAGAAAAAGAAAAGCATAACAAGAAACTTAAACTGGAGGGAAGCAAAAAAAAGAGAGAGAGAGAGAGAGAGAGAGAGAGAGAGAGAGAGAGAGAGAGAACAGGAAGAAAGAGAAAGAAAGAACTTCAAGAGCGAATTAATATATATATATATAAACGTAAATCAAAGGGAACGTATGTTCGTTGATGATCAGGTTGTGTAGCAGAGACGGTCTGGAATACGACATAAGGAAAACATCTAATAGGATAATGATACAGCGATCATTGCTTTTCAATGAAAACAATGTCATAAGAACCAAATTTATAATTATACTTTCTCTTATGAACAGTTTTGTTCCTTGGATAACAATTGAGACATCTGTACAAAAATAAACAGAGTTAGCCAAACGTATCGCTCTCCATTCAAATAAAACAAGAGAACATCAAATCCGGTAAGGCTACTTCTCTTTTTACAGTTTGTATAAATAGCAAACATGTCGTCTCCTGCACCTATCGATAGCTTCTCTAACTCATAATAGCGGCATCAGTGAGGAGGATGAATGGTAAAATAGATCAACCAGACGAGATTAGTCCTGGAAATTAAAATTTCAACAAAGCATATGCGAACGTCGGTCCTGGTGGTCTAGTGGCATCATTACTTGCCTCATAGACCCAAGATTGTGGGTTCAATCCCGGCCAGGATCGATGGATTTTTTTCGGGCGAAAAAATCCTAAGTATGTCTTCCTTCGAAAGTTCCCGTGTCTTTACGACACGTAAAATAACCTCAAGTCTGAAAGAAGAGGCCTCTTGATGTAAATTCATCGGCCGTTTATTGAATAGCGAGCTAATGACCTGAGATGTTAAGGCGCGTCCATAAAGATGCGAACCTTAAACGGGTAGTGTACAGATAAAACAAACAAACAAACTTGACGCAGGTTCAAGAAGTTTCCGTGCTTGCTGTGCTGATAAAAAGGAGTTGTTCAACTTATTTAATTTATTAGCAAAAATACGTTTATATAGAAAATAAAGACTTTTATTTTGATTCCCCCCCCCCCCCCTTTAACTAAAGTACCTATTTATATCCTAAGTGCTTTTAGAGTAACGCGAGCCGTAACAAGTAGCTGTGGAAAATAAAACACAGATAACAGTCACACATTTCCTTTACAAAACTTACTGTAGAAACTTCCAAATCAGCACATTATTGAGTTGGATATCCGGCTATTTATAAAGAAGTGTAGCAAGAAGCAGTGTCAATCATTGTTGTTCATACTTGCTGCACATGTATGTATTTTTATGGCAATTAATTTATATATCAAGATTTTGTATTTGGTTTATTGCATTATTAATATTTTGTTTGTCCTCCTTTAGGTATATTGAGTTGTAGTATCCTGCTTGACATTAAAACCACCACACTTCTGCAATTTTCTTGAGTTTCTCTGTCGTGAAACCACATACAAATTATGTTTGAAATCCGTTCCTCTTCAGTGCAGCATTGAAATTTTCCAAGACTATCTTTACATATAGACCATAAACTCTGTAGGATTCATATCCGGAGAATTACCTGCCCAAAAACTTGAATGCCGAAATCCTTCTAAAGTTCATCATTTTTGGAAACATGACAGCCGTCAAAATCTTGCTAGCAAGGAGAAACAAAAACGTGGGAGCAAACAAGATTGCCCTACACATAAATCAATGTGAGAGAGAATTATTGCCAGAATAGAATATGGATAGAGGAACTATAATTTATAAACCAAACAAGAAACCTAAGAAAAGAATTTTCTGCAGCTCATACAAACCTCTTCTCTTCGGTATTTGTTCACTGTTCATCGTTCCTTCGAGAATCAACACCATTATATAGCATCTTATGTGGATGTTTTACTCTTTGATGAATGTGCTGAAGTTTCATCTTCAAAGCAGCGCACTTGCTGTACTCTGAGACCCTGAACGTAATCTGGGATTCATCGCTGAAAACAGCCTTCCTCCAGTCCTCAACAATCCAATCTCTGTATTTTTCCCCCCATTGGAAATTCATTTCTTCTGTCAAGAGTTGTTTATTTATCGGTTCTCTAGATATTTAAACCAACTGCTGACACTGCAGTCATGCACCTTAACTCTTGTCTTCAGCTAGCTCCTTCTGAAGGTCAAAACTGTTTTTAGCGGAGCAATTTCTTTTTTTTTTTTTTCCTTCCAGCATCTTTCGTAGTTGCACTTCTCTTTCTTCCATATCGTACCTTAACTCTTGGAGCTAATTTACCGGGTTTCTACCTTTGTTTTGATTATTGTATTAACTGCACCAAATCTATCTGAAATTTCCCCTCTACTAAAGAGGTGTTCTCATGAAGAATTATAATAGCGGATTGCATTTTAGGTATCATCTTCCAACACAACAAAGATATATGTAGTACTAACTTGAAAAAGATAATAATGCTGTCAACTGTAACCTTAGCGTGGAAGGGGAAAATGAAGCACTTGATTGCAAAATTGAAATAAAGTTAGGATTAGTTCGCAAAGTGTACATAAGGAATGGTGTATACACTGCTGGTCATTAAAATTGTAACTCATTGTGCGTGTTCATAAGTAGTAGTCATGTGGAAATTATCTTCTCGTTCGGTGTTTGATCGATCTTCGTGTTTGTGTGTTCGTGCTACCTCGATCCTCTGAACTCATTCTTTTCGCTTTGGATGCATTTCGTTCAATACGAGTAGCAATATTTGGGAATGACACCCCACAATTCTCCCATGATCAAATTCAGACATCTGCGTCCTGCCGGTATTTTTGACAAGTCACACTCGTTCCTTCTGAGAAATTGTAGGGTAGGTTTAACGTCTCTAATGGGCCTTGCAACTTTATTGCTGAGCAGTGTAGTTAGCAGGTATGATAGCGTTCTATACGGGTTTTCTTTCAGTTTATGCATTTTGTCCGATGCTACCGTGCCATTATTTCGCTTGCACTCGTTTTCGGCGAAATGGCGGTAGCAGCATTGCACAGCGCAGCAATCTACACTCGGTATCGTGCCCGATTGACGAAACAAATATACGTTCGTATTAATCAAGGCTATGCATAAGACTGTCGGTCAGCAATAATGGTTTAGGGGGATCATTTTTCTTTTGCACTTATAACAAACCAAACACCAGACTTCACTAAGTAACGGACTTTCGTGCCTGAGTACTGGATTTTATGTTGGCCAGGACTTGTATATGTGACTGTTAACTCAGCAGACAAACAAGTAGTAAAAAGGTTAATTGAGGATCTAAAACGCTGTCATTTACGGACTGAAGAACCAGTTGCAAAGTCGCATTCTTCTCTGCATGTCTATGGGTTGTGAGGTTTGCACTTGTGTAGGACATGTGTGCTGTGCTAATCCGTAGCTGACTGCCGCTTGTTGGGTTAACTTGGGAGAGATTTTCACTGCGATCTTTCCAGTCCAGCACCGATATGATGAAGCGTTTCTCATGTTAAAATGTGGGATTTTCGGTTTATTTTCTTGTTCAACTTTGATCCTTTAGTCTTAAATTTGTTGAATATTTTATGGATTATATGTCTGTTACGAAGGTAATCCCAGAAGTACCAGAAAGAAAAATAAATTGAAGAAAAATGTATTTATTTCTCTACACAGTCTTCTTTTAGCTCGATACAATTTTCCTAGTGATATTCAATGGTTTTGATACCCTGTTTATAGTGAGAACGATGGAGCTCCTCAAAAGAGCATCAACCGCAGACTCCACCTTTTCGTTGTTGCAAAACCTTTTAACACCCAGCCACTTTTTCAAGTTCAAAAACAAAAAATAATCCGAGGGAACTAAATCTGGCGAATAGTTTGCGTGAGCATTATTTGAACTTTAACTCATTCATTTTGGCCATCGCGTTAACGGATGTGTGAACTGGTGCTTTGTCTTGATGAAACAAAACTTTCTTTTTCGCCGAATGCGGCCGTTTTTTCTTGCTTTCATCGCTCAAACCCTGCAGTAAATTCCATAATACTGGCTGTTGATTATTTTTCCTTTTTGAAGATAACCAATGAAAATTATCCCACGAGCATCTCCCCCCCCCCAAAAAAAAAGCTTACGCCTTGACCTTGTCTGCAGATAAAATTGTCTTCCATTTCTTTGGAGCCGATTTTGCCCTTTCAAGCCATTGTTTTGATTGCTCCTTTATCTCAGGTGTGAAGTTTCATCCATGGTTATGAATGGACGCAAAAACTCGGCTTTATTGCATGAAACATCCTCACGACGCTGTTTTTGTCCCATTGTGAGCAAACGCGGCACCCATCTTGCGCTTAGCTTTCTCATGTCAAATTTTCAGTCACATGCGATGTACAGCACTTTTTGAAATGCCTAACATGTCTGCTAGCTCACTCACTTTCAGTTGAGGTCATCTAATACCATTTTGTGGATTTTCTTCACCATTTCTGGCCTGATCACCTGCAACGTTGGTCTTGGCAGCTCGTACGGCCTCGTTTAATATTTTACTGTTGTAAACGAAGAAGCAGAGTAAAATGTAGCTCGGCTTTCATATTGGTTGGACTGGGACCTTTCAAATGAAAGTATTGTGTTTAATGACCAATTTTTCCATGTTTCTAATTCACTGACAGCGTTCACTATTGATGGCTGCCAAACAAATACAGCCTCTTCAAACTTCAAATTTCAAACTTATGATTTATAAGGTTGGTACTTTCTGCCATAGTCATTTTTTTCAAACAATAACCGCCATCTATACGGGTCAGGTCGGGTACTCCTGGAACTACCTCGTAGGTGGAGCATCTCCAGGAAAGCTTTCCCGAAATTCTTAGGACATTGAGCAGCTCATTCGCTCTTTAAATGAATACAACCAAGTTCTTTGTCGTGTATTAAATTGCTGAACCAAGACCAACAGCTCACACACAAAGAGATATGAAACAACACAGCAATGGCTGCGGTGCACTGACCTGCGTGGCCGCGTTACTGCACATCCATCTCTTCCGAGTGTGGGCTACTGGCTGTCTGGTGTAAACGAGCCCATGCAAAATGATAGCCCGATATTGGTTCTGTATACTGCTAAATATGGCAGTCCTGGAATTCAATAACCAGAATTGGTATATTGGAAGGAAAACCCCCAGAATGTGACCGGAAAAAGGTAACTTTATAATATGGAAGAAGAATAATTCACAATTGTAAAATAATTTATTTAACAGTAATAAAACTAAATATAATGCGCAGATTAAATACTTTTCAATTTAAAAATTTAATATTTTGTAAGATATAACTCAGCAATAATTAATTTACACAAATGGCAAAACCTTGAAATATATGTAACAATATACAATTGAATGGACTATTAGCAAAGAATTGCTTGGACTTAAGCATTTCGCAAAATATATAATTAGTTTTAATACATTGGCTTTCAAAAGTAAAGTTTCCTGCTTTTTAAAAATGGTCACAAAAATTTAGGTCAAGTGGAATTCAAATCATTACAATGAAGTGATTCAAAATTCCATTGTACCTGGGTCAGGGACTTACCTTTCGGTGAAGGCTCCGGACCTAACAGTTTTAATTAGAAGGAGCGAAAGCAGCTGTATTACGCACTGGCCCGAAATTGACTCTGTGAAGAAGAGGCAAGAGAGAGAACAGTCAGAATGGTTACGTAAAAGCTTGATAGTACTTTGGATATTCAGAGAAACCAATAGGAAACAAGTATTGGCTGGTGAACCATCCTCCTGTTCAGATAAACAGGATGGGGAAGGGGGACATGGAAAAAGCATAAGAAAGAAAGGAATTGCGCGCAAAAACGGTGCAATACTATATACGAATATTTATGTACAGAATGTTATTAAACTACACCGAAATACTTTCAGAGAGTGTAGAGGCGTCTTAGACACGCAATTTGAGTTAGAAAACGTATGGCCTGTTTGTTCAAATTTCGAAGCAATGGTTGTAACTTTCTAAAGTTCCAGTACCTCATTGAATAAAGATGCCCTTCGAAAGCATAACACATGATAACGAAAGTAAGTTTCAGAACGTATCACTCTGCGCAATGGTTATGACATTAGCTTTCGAGTTCGAGTCTCGTTCATCACGTGGTGCGGTCCCCCCCCCCCCCTCCTGACTAGGACCTAATAATACAGCGTTTAGCATATGTTTTAACTTGATGTTTCGATTTATATAAAGTGTTACTTTTTCATACAAATGAAATAAGTAACACTTTGAACAATGTAATATATTTATTTTGTTTGTATGGCTGCTACCTCCGAACTTGCATTGTGCCGCAAGATATTCTCGGAGCACGGCGTAGAAGAAATATTGCACAAGTTTAAGACCACCGAACAAACGTACTGATGCATGACAAATAGACGGTTCATGATTTTGGGGGAGGGGGTGATGAATCGATTCTGCAGGTTGCAAAGACTGCTTTCAAAACATTTTAATACTTATTAATCTATATTATTAAATTACGGCTGATACCGAATAATATGGTGAAAAATAAGCATCACAGTTGTATAAAGGAAATAACCTAACGGGTCCATTTGCTGTGGAACAACGTTTTACATTGACCAAAGCTCTAAACTGTTCCCTTGGTTACGCGAGACAGAAAACCGCGTAAGTGACCGCAGAGTAGAATCCGTGTTCGGAATCCAACAGATATCCTCGCGCAGTTTGCACAGTGCCATTTACTACTTGTAACAATTGCGAATGCTTTAAAAAAAATGTGAGAGTAGGTATATTATCTCCCTACAGTAAAGCAGGCCTACGACTAAAATTTTGCCAAATCGGATAGTATAACATGCAGTACTGGAAATATTTGTTGCATCACGCATAAAATATTTATGTTTTTCCCTTTATGCTCATCTAGAAATATCAGTATTTTGAAAGTTTACTATAATTGTGTTTCTAGGTATAACTCGAATATTTTTAAGTCTAAACACGTGAAAACGCCGAACGTCTTTATATCTGTTAAAAGTACACATAAAACTAAACAAATTTTATAACTGAATAGCTACAATGTTGTAATTAAAATGCATTAACCTGTTGAATTCTTGTTTAAGTAATTATAATAAGAGAGTCTTTTATGTACATAAAAATAAGTCTTTCTTACCGTAAAGATGCTGAATCAATACTTTTTTATTACGGTATCACATCATCTGGACATTGAAAGTATTAACTTTTTTACTTGGTCAGGCGAAATCTCACTGAACCCCACCCTATGGATGGCTTCAACCATGTATTTCTCTCTCTCTTTCGCTACAGCATTGCCAATCATCTTCCAACAGTTCTCAATGGGGTTGAGATCTGGGCTGTTCCCTGGCCATGTGAGGGTAAACATCCTTTGTTCTTTATGAAAACTTCTAATCTGTAACATAAAATGTTAACTTTTTTTTTTTAGAATTGCAACATAAGTTTGATTAAATAGTAGTTCAGTTTGGTAAAATGTTTAAGAAATGTTTCCTGCTCTGTGATGTGGTGCGAAGTAGTCCTGGAAAGTGCAATTTTTGGTGATACAAATTGCTCCACAGTTGTTGACATTTAACTTTCTCTTAAAATCATTATATATGCATCAGCATTTATTATTCCCTCAACGAAGTGTAATGCAGCCACTCTTGCTGGAAATACAACCCCAGGCCATCACACTTTCTGGGAACTCCACTGTTGCATCCAAACATTCTGGCAGAAATTCTTCAATGATACGATCACCGATAAATATTTTTCCATCCTTTCCTCTGACATTAAATTTTGATTCATCTGAGAACATTTTACTGCACATCTGTGCAATCCAATGGGCAAGTTCCTTGGTCATGCTAATCCAGCCTTCTTCATTTTAACTGTCAGAAGGTACTTCTTCCGTCTGTATCTAATGTTTCTGCTGCAAATTACCACACTAGACGTTCCTTCCCACTCTATTTTCAACTCTGCCGAAGTCATACGCCGGTTTTTCAGACAGATCCGATTCGAAACGAGGTCACTAGCAGCAGTAGATCTTTTCCTGTCCCTTCATGTAATTGTTTCCAAATGTTAAGTTTTCTCTTATTTAGTAATAATCTTGACACAGGGGACTAATTAAATATATCTTTGATGCAATGTGATGAGTAGAAAGGCAATTAGAAGCTAATATGACACTTACACTTTTTTTTTGCGAGGTGTTGAATTCCTATGCCCAATTTGTGCAGCTATTATTGAACTCGCATCACTGACTACTGCATTAAAACCAACAATAAAAGGTGTAATTTCATACTAATGGAAAATGTTTACAAGTTCTGTTGCACACAACAATGCATAATCACTTATAGATAAAAAAAATCTGAAATAGTGAACCCATTATTGACATTAAGTAATATAAGTGTAAAAACGCACAAAATCTCTGGGTGATGCAATCGCGTGTTTATTTCCATGTCTTACAGGGCCGTGTTTCGTACGCAACGTTTTAAAAACTTGCGGGTCGTGACTGGATACTGTGCGACCTAGTTTAGCGATTATATATCATTGAGACTGAGCATGCGACACGGAATTATTGGCACGAACGTTCCAGAACGGAGCCTAAATCCTAATAACCGTTAGGCTATGGATTTCTGGTAAAGAATTTCACCCACGACAAATATAACGTCATAAGTTTGTACGGAATGTCGTTACATTGTGGGTCACGGCTGTCCGGATTTATAAAATTCCTCGGCCCCTCCTCGGCTAAGATTGTGGTGTAACACTGTTGACTGTTTGAGATTCACTACACGGCCTTGCCTCTTAGCATCGCATCAGGCATCTCACACGAGAAGGGCTTGGTCATTGGGATGAGCATATGCTTCCAACTACAGAAGTCTGCTAATGAATGCGGTACATGTGGATGATTCGAGATAAATTCGCGCTTATCGTGAAGGGATGCTCTACGTTGAACCACATTTGAAATGCTTATGAACGATAGTTTAAATATGTAAGAATGGAATAATTTCTATTAATGTGCCCAACAGAAAATGAAAAATCCGCCACGCCTGAACAGGCAATGCCTGATATAATGTAATGCAGTTTTTATTAAATAACGTATATATTATCATCACAATGCTTATAAGTTTAAAGCTAACCTAACGCTCTCTTCCAGGACCAATTTAAAATTTATTCGTCATTGCAATTAATTGCTTCCGCACACATTTCCTTTCGAATTATTCGCTATATCGAAATTGAGAATTATGCAATGATCTTTAGAGACCGCCTCCGTGAGCTTGCGGTTAATTGTCTGCCAGTTAATCCGGATGTTGAATCTATTAAAGTAAGTTCTCTCACCTCCCGGAGTTTTCCCTTACCCTGAAAAGGCGAATGCGAGGTAAACGTAAGCATCGTGGGCTCCAGGCTCATATTTGCATTCATCTCATCAACGTTCATTCCTTATCCATTTAGAATCTTTAGAATTTCGTTGTTGTGAGAACGTTGAACTTTAACAAAAAGACAGTAAATAAGTTTATGTGACATTACATTTAATAGATTGTGATTAAAATTAAGCCTTTATAACGTAAATAATTTATAAGTTATATAACGTTTATTACATTATGTCGGTCCTAGTGGTTACCATACTTGCCTCCTAAACCCAAGATCGCGGGTTCGAACCCGGCCAGAGCCGATGGATTTTTTCGGGCATAAAAATCCTAAGTATGGCTTCCTTCGGAAGGGAAGTAAAACCGTGGGTCCCGTGTCGTACATTTACGGCACGAAAAAGAACCTCCAGCCTGAAAGAGAGGCCTCTGAGCAAAATTTGTCGGCCGTTTCACGCCCTGAGTTGAATGGGACGCTGATGACCTCAGCTGTTAAAGAGCGTCCATAAATAAATCAATCAAAAAAAATATTACATTATAAATCAATAACACACATAGTATGATATCGCAATTTATGTGTAATGTATATATACATACATAGGACATTCTAAAATTTCTCATCCTAATCAAGAAAACACAAGATTTAAGAGAAATATATTTTTTTATTTTTCAGCTTAGTCGCCTGGTAAGTCACCTCAACGACTTTCCAACTTTTTAATATCTTCAGTAAAATAAAATTTGTCCAATTGTGAAAAATAAGCGTTTGTCTCAACTTGACCCCTCATCATTTGATGCGAATGTTCTCCACCCAGCCATTTCTTCAGATTTGGGAACAAAAAGTAATTGCTGGGAGCCAAAAGAGCAAATATGACGGATTGGAAGCACTTGCAAGAGAAGGTCATGCAGTTTTGCTGCAACAACCCACGACAATGTGAAGGCGCATAATCGTGATTAAAGAGAACTTTCTTTTTCCCAAGGTGCGAATGTTTAGCCTGAATAGCATCATTCAGTTGGTCCAGTAAAAGCGTAGTACTGCTCATTGATGTTCTTTCCACCTGGAAATAGTCTACGAGCACCACGCCATGAGAATCCCAGCAAACCGTAGCCATGACTTTTCCTGCAGATGGAACTGTTTTTGCTTTCTTTGGTGCACTTTCACCTACTGTATGGACTGCTCTTTCGTCTTTGACGTTTATTGATGAATCCATGTTTCATCTGCTGTTCTGAAATGTCGGAGAAACCCTCTGGAATTGCGTTTTTGGTCCATTGTTAACAAATGCGGCACCGATCGAGCCGAAAGCTTTCTAGTACCCAAAACTTCATGTAAAATATAGCTATCGAGGTCATTGCAATGTCAGCCAACAATGTCGCGTGCCTTCAATCACGGCATTGTGAATTTATGTCATAATCTCTTCGGGCGCAGCAGTTTTGGGACGCCCTGGGCGCTCATCATCTTGAATGGGTGTACGACCAAGCTTAAATTCAGCACATCAAACGAAGGAGAAGAATATTTTAATGTGGAATCTAACTCCTTTTGTATTTCTATTGGGGTTAAACCCTTCAAAACGAAGTAGTTTATCACAGTTTGTATTTATGTTTTTGTCCATTTTGTAGAAAGTGTTAACCTAGTTCGTTTACACGATCGTCCCAAACAAGTGACTACATTTACGCTCCTGAAACTTTACAGAGCATCTAAATGATGTAATTTAGCCATCTTTGAACTGCCTTTGCGTTTCAACCAAAGTGTTCGTTATCCATTAAGATTAACTGGGGGGGGGGGGGGGAAGAAAGAAAAATAAAAAAGGGGGGAAAACCCAACTATTGAAAGAGAGTGTATGTATGTTTGCTATTTGATCTTTCTGTTTCTTTTTTTAACGTTAGACAACAGTGGACTGTGTGTATTTGTTTATTTCAGTCATTACTATCCAATCGATTCTTCTTCCAAAACCACTGCAATAATGAAAATCTAATATTAAGAGTGTGGTCTTTAACAAAGCAGAATAATTACTGAATGGGAGTTTTGCTTTGCAAGCGTGTGAATAACGTCAGTGATAGTGAATATTGTATGCTAATGCAAAGGCAAGCATGTGTGTCACAGCCACAGTTTCTGGGTCATGGGACCCAGACATTAGAACAGCGGGTGTGAGTAACAGATGTGCATCAACCTTTGCAGAGTCGATGTTAACTCTTTGTACGGCTCCATCGAGGCATAGAATTTCATGAGTAGGTTTAATACAAACCCCTTTGTGACATTTTAACAAGAATCAAAGCAGAAGAAACGATATAGTGTTGAGTGTCTGATATTTTTAATATTTACTACTAGATTTTCTTCAATGGCGATAACATTTTTGTCCCCCATTTCTTAGTAGAGCTAAGAAAATTCAAATGAAGTTAAATTTTGAACGCCACATTTTCGATGTTCTTAGGAAAGAGTTAAATGCACTTTCATGATCGGTGTAGTTGGCTCATTTATGCATCTCAGTAGAATGCAAGTGGCAGAATGGTCATAGCTTTCTTCCATGCAATGGATTATTAAACAGAATTTCACCCATAAATCGAAAAGTACCACAAAGTTTACAAAAACCATTGTGTGATGTGGAGTTTCTGCATTCACATGATTGGGATATCTATCACTGGAGTTCAGCTCTCAAAATTACAAGAACGTGCAAAAGGATGCCAACACAATGAAATTGAGTAATGAAGAAGGTTAATGTTCAAACATGTCTCTTTTCAGATGGTAAATGACACATTCCTGTAGTAAAAATTATCCAGAATCGTCCAGATGATGCATCTATCAGCAGTTTGTTCAGCGTTAGATTGGGATTACTAATCTAAAGCTATGCAAAAACGTATAACACTAGGATGGTTGAATAAATTGCATAATTTCTCGCTCTAAAATGTAAATGTATTTTTTATTAGTTTAATGTGTAACGTATACGTGGTACTGGTTTCATTGTTGTCGCCTTAAAAGTTGAAACATTCATTCCCGCAAACAGCAAAATGATACGCAACGAGCAATATGCTGCTCTGAAACTCTGCTTTCGTCAACAGATCTTCAAATAGAAGACCTAGAGAGATTTTGTTCTTGCCTATAGCACAGCTCACTGATTGCCACTCATACATAGGTAACTGAAAAGTTGCATATGAGACGTGTTTGTACACGGTGGGTCGGTTCCAAGACTGCAAGAATCCCGAATGAATGCATGCATTTGAAGATGGTATTACAGGAAGATGCGAAGTTTCAAAGATAGTCGCTGCTGATGGAACTTGGCTGCGTCATTTCGCTCCCCTTATAGCAAACAGGAAAGCGTTGTGTGTTCACCAGCACTAATAAAAACAAAAGGCTTTGCTTCTAGTGGAAATGTGATGGGATCTCATTTTCCGACATTCAAGGAATGGTCGTATCTGCACACTAAAATCTCTCCAAGGCATTAGTCCAAATTTCCGTGCAACATGCGGGATACCACATTGCGATAATGCACAGCCACATATCACATTGCTGTTACTGAATGTCTGACACAAATCAATGAGAAGTGTGTCCCTTCTCCTCCCTATAGTGTGTGACTCTTTCCTTTTCCGTCATGGAATGTATTTTCCATCATCAGAAGCAATGGTGAAGGCTGTGGAGACGATTCTGAAGGACCTGTCAAAGAATGGTTTCCAGCATTTCTTTGAATGCTGGTGGGAACAGGTGCATTGCATCCAACAGGAGTGCTTTGAGAAATATCATAAAAATTATGAGGACGAGTGAAGATTGATTTATTTAAGGACGCTCTTTAACATCTCAGGTCATTAGCGTAGACGAGTGAAGGATATCATAAAGTTACATCATTGTTTATAGAACAGGTCTCGTAGTATTTATAAAGCAGAGCTAGGGTTTATTTGTAATAAAATGGTTAAACATGTGCATACATATTAACTGCAATTATAAAAATTAGGAGTAAAATATGGACTAACATTAATATTAAAAATGTGAAATGTAATGCAAAGAATATCTGCGTTTTATATTTCAATGCTATTAAACGGTACAGATAAAGGTGTTGTATTATTGGGTAACAAATGCAAAGAATATCTGCGTTTTATATTTCAATGCTATTAAACGGTACAGATAAAGGTGTATTATTGGGTAACAACAGAACGTGAACTTAACCTTCTTAGTATTGGTATTAAAATAATTTGAACACTTTTGTACTAATGCAAGTTGATTTATTTTCATTTTACCATGACAGTTGCATATTTACGAAGCAGTGCGGTACAAAATATTATTGTAAATATTTAAAAGAGGAACTGCGTCTGTAACCTCTTAAGGTTCCTTTGTACTCACTAAAACTCCTAACAACATGGTAATGGGCAAAGACGTCCGCAAGGGAGGCCACAGAGGGGCAGTTGTTTAACATTAACAAACTTGCATTTAATAGCCAAAAACACTGACATTTTAAAATAAAGCATTCAAGAAAGTGATTAATGTATATTTTCTTTGTTATATCAATTTTAAAAATTAGATTATTAATATACCAACAAGGAAGCAAATTGAATATAAAAGATAAAGTTTTTCTGCACAAACGCGTCTAGTTTATTTTTATTCAAATCTCATTTTGTTTTTATTCAAACATTAGCGATACCGCCACGGGTGGCCGAGGTCGTTAAGGCACGGACTCGTGAGCGGGAGGTCTGTGGTTCGAATCGCGCCAGGACCGTCCTCCCTGACGGGTTTTTTCCAGGTTTTCCTCAGTCTTCGTAACTGGCAAATGCCGGGGAGGTACCTAAACTTAGGCCTGGAACTCTTCCTTCCTTAAAAAAAAAAAATGTCCTTTCCCAATTTATCATTTCTTTTCATGTATCATCAGTGTCCACCGCCTGTGGTGCCTCAGTAGTAAAAACGGGCGTTAAACACTACTCAAAAAAAAAAAAAACAGCGATTGTGTCTGCAACGCTATTTGAATGTTTTTATAATTAGGACAGTCATCTCTCGTTGTTGACCTGTAACTGTTGGTGCGTAGCGTAAGCACCAGATCTTCCTCACATATTAAAATGAATCTAAAGAAGTATTTTATTGTTAGCAGTTCATCTAGTATTGTTGAAGGAGCTGATTTTCATTCAATTAATTAGTGTATTGATGTTGACAAGAATGAAAGTTTAATAGCCGATTCTAATTCTAGTGTCTGTGATGTTAGTGAAACAAAAACATCATCTGCATGCCATGAAATCAACGACCGGGATATTGGAAAATGCGTAAGTAGCTGTAACTTGAGTGATTCTTTAAAATACAAGCTTTTGGATGAAACTTTGCAACATAACGAAGACTTATTCTCCCGATAAAAAAAACGAAGATTTTTGCATGGGTGGTTTATAAGTACGCACCATGGCTGTCATATTCTCAACTTCTACGGGAAGCTTCCTGTACATTCTGCTCTTTTCTCATCTAGCACTCGGACTCTTGGTGTTTCATACAATTTATTTTTGATAGGAAACCATTTTGTAAGTATAAAGGTTTCCATGAAAGAGACCGTGAACATGTGAATAATCAAATGCACTAAACAGCTGTCGAGAAAGCAATGAAGTTTTAAAAAAATCACATTTTCACAATAAATCTGTGCATGAACATTAAATGAAATTTTACAGTAAGTTATTCCAGACAAACTTAAATCTATAATCTCATCCTTTGTATTTTGTGGAACTGAAGAAATTGCTCTTAGAAGGAAAACTTCCAAAGATAGAAAATTCAATTCATTGTAGAAGCTGGGGATAATGAATTATCACAGCATTTAGAAACTTGTTCTTTTAATGCAAAGCACCGTCTGTCAGAACACAAAATGAAATCATAGATATATGTGATAGTATATTTCCAGAGAAATCATTTCGGACGTTAATCAGGCAGGAGTTTTTTCAATTATTGCAGACGAATCGTGCGATATTTGTGGAAGAGAACAATTATCAATTGGTACGAGGCATGTATTCTTTGATGAAAACGAGGAAAAGAACATTATCAAAGAAGAAATGTTGGGATTTATTCCCCTTTATGAGTTTGATGCTAAACATGTTGCAAACTCAATATTAACATTTTACATCAGCATGGGTTAGACATGAAAACTAGGAGGACAGGGTTACGATTGCTGGAATATATGGTGGAGTGCAAGCAAAAATAAAAGAAAAAATTCCTAAAGCAGTCTACTCAGCCATTAGGCTAAATTTGGTAATTAATAATATCTGTAAACTGTCACTTGTTCAAAACCGTACAGGTGCTATAACGGCTGTTATAAAGTATTTCAAACATAGCTCTAAGCGCAGGAGACGAACTGAAAAATTCCTCTCTTCTCTGAAACCAGGTGCACTGGAAAATGTAAAAGATTCATATATTCAGTGACAATTATGTCTATTGTAAATAAACTTCCAATTGGAAATTCTACAGCCAAGTAACAGGCCTTCGCTTTGAATAGTACACTCACTAACACTAATTTTATTTTGTGTATTTTTGTTATGACGAAGTGCCCTAGATATATCTAAAGCTTTATAAACCGAACAGTTGAATATAGTAAAAATAAAACGGATAATCAAAGTGTTGAACGAATCAATAAGTACATTAGATAATGGAATGTGTTCGAGGAGATTTTTCAGAAAGCAGTACTTACTATTGAAGATCTGGGAGAAGAAGTAAAAAATCCCAAGAATAACAACAAAACAATTGAAGCAGCGGTGAGAGAGCGTAATTCACAAACATATTTTCGATGGTTTCAGTGTTAACTGCATAACATTCCACTGCCTCTAACCACGTTCCTGATCTAGCTATGATTGGTTTTCTGCTTCGCACATTTCACACAAGGAGGAAGAAGAAGAAGAAGAAGAAGAAGAAGAAGAAGAAGAAGAAGAAGAAGAAGAAGAAGAAGAAGAAGAAGAAAACAGAATCCAACTTTGAAATATTGATTGTTAATGCTAGTACAATTAGTTTTAAATTGTCTAAAAATAATAATTTTGAAAGTATGGAAAAGTTTCAAATAAAGTGTCGAATTGTGAAGATATGTAACTTGTCCTCAAATAAGTAAAAACATTTATTATATCGAAAATATGGAAAATAAAATATAATTGAAATAAAATTTAATTGAAATGACTCGAAATATCCTTTAGAATCACTGCTGCCATCAACATAAAATTTCACTATGGGGGGCCAAAACTTCCTCAAGTGAGGAAAAAGAACAATTAGCTATTTAGCGTCTTTTAATTGGAAATTCTCGTGACTGACATTGGCATATAAATGTAAAACCATACACCTTAATAGATAAATATTTTGTTTGTTTCTAATAGTAAATTCGTGTATTGGTGGACTGAACCATTAACATATAAGAAACGAGTTGAGCACTCAGGGCGTCACAAAACTGCTACGACCGACGAGATTGTGACAAAATGCCATATTCAATGATCGCCGATTGAAGGTATGCGAATGGACTGGCATTGCAAATACCTCGATTGGGCCGTATCCACGAAGTTTTGGGTACAAGAAAGCTTTCTGCTCGATAGGTGCCGCGTTTGTTAACAATGGACCAAAAACGAATGAACATTTCGCAAGAGTGTTCAGGGTTGTTTAAACGCAATTCCAGTGGGTTTCTCTGATGTTTCATAACAGTAGATGAAACATGGATTCATCACTACGCGTTAGATAAGAAGGAGCAGTTCAAACAGTGCAGGGAAGGTCATGACTACGGTTTTCTGGGGTTCTCATAATGTGGTGCTCGTAGACTACCTCCAGAAGGGCAGAACCATCACTGAGGAATATTACGCTTCACTACTGGACCTACTGAGGAATGCTATTCAGCTTAAACGTTCACACCTTGCAAAAAAGATATTTCTCTTTTATGAAGATAATGCGCCTTCACACACGTCTGGGATTGTTGCTGCAAAACTTTATGACCTTCGCTTCCAAGTGCTTCCACATCCACCATATTCACCGAATTTGGCTCCCATCGAATACTTTTTGTTTCCAAACCTGAAGAAATGACTGGATGAACGAACATTCAAATCGATGAGGTTAAAGCTGAGACAGACGCTTATTTTTCGTAGTTGACAGATCTGTTTTACTGAGGGTATTAAAAAGTATGAAAGTCGTTGGAAGAAATGTATTGATTTACAAGGTGACTATGTTGGAGGGGGGGGGGATCTTTTAAATCTTTTAGTTTTCATGGACAGTCCGATAAATTTTAGAACGCCCTATGTACTATGAATAATAGTTTCAATAATAATAATAATAATCACATTAGTACTCACTATATTTACACATGAAGCTACAAGTTGTGAATATTAACATGATGCTTTACAAATATACTCGGCGATCCCTCTTGTCAAATCGTTCAGTGACTACGTGTCACCGCCCTTGAGCATGTTCAGTGTTGATTTTCGGTCGAAATACAAGCAATGACTGATAAGCGATATTGAACCATTCTGTTCCTCAAACAAGTTTTTGTGCATTTAAGACAAGAAAAACTCCTTTTAACCGAAGCATTGCTGGGATTGGTAGCAACGAAGTAAAATTGCTTGAAAACTTCGGAAAGAATTTGGCTTGTTTCATTCACAATACTTTTTTTTAAAATTAAATTTCCAAAATTAATACAATGCAATGCTTCTTTGTGCTGCGAAGAAAACATTGTTTTCAGTTCTACACGCAATTGCGTACGGTTGAAGAAAGTACTACAAATTTATAATGACGAGTGCAGTCCATCCACAGAAAAATGCATCCATGATTTCATTAACTGGGCAGTGTCACTTACTTTAAAAAGATTCAGTTATTCCCAACATAAAAATCGTACTTCTGTGTGTGTTACAACTTTATCCAACATCTCAAAGTAAAATTGCTTATATTTAAATATTGATGAATTGAAATTATTAACTTGTTAGTTCGGGCTATTCATGGAAGTTTTCAGAAATGCATTGTTTGAGGCTTCCGTAGAATTTAAGCAACTTCATGAATTTTTCCTTAATTTCTTAATACATTCTGAGACCGCATTGCAGCAAACCTGAATCATTGGTTTAGCATTATTTTATTTAAGGATATTCTTTAATATATTTGGTCATCAGCGTCCCATTCTATTCAGGGCTTGAAACGGCCGATAAATGTTGCTCACAGGCTTGACATTATTTTACATGCCGTAAATGTGCGACACGGGACCAATGGCTTTATCTCCCTTCCGAAGGAAGCCACACCTAGGATTTTTGTGCCCTAAAAAATCCATCGACTCTAGCCGAATTTGAACTCGCGTCCTTGGGTCCACGAGATAAGTATGATTACTACTAGACCACCAGGACCGACTATTGGTTTTGTTATAAACCATATTGGAAAAAATGGGTTTTTTAGGAATATACTCTGAAAAAAATGATAGAAGAAACATAAAATTAAAATAGAGAAGGTTTCCCATGTTTCTGCACTGGAGTCTGAAATTATTTCTATCAGAACATAATTACCGTGGATGGTATAATTATTCTGACGCTGTAAATCCATCTGGTTTCACTATTTACCAGCAATAGTGTCAAGAACTGCAATGCGATGAAAGAAAGCTGGAGTATGGTTTTAAATTTGAACAGCCGTGCAGCAAAACTAAATTTAAACGACGTGCAAAGCAAATGTGTGAAATAAGCTCGGCACAATTTCACGCGCTTTAACTTGCAGACCATTTAAATGGCCTGCTGCCTTAATATGCTTGAGCCACGTCTTTGTTTTTTACTTAAACTTTTCAAGCACAGTAAATAAAGCACTATCTTCACTATCTTCACTAATACCATAAGCACGGAAAAAAAAAAATCCTCTGAATTTCTCCTTTGGAATCCACCAGGCTGACAACAGTAGAACACTGCAGCTTTTCAGAAATGCCCACTGTCTCATCAGCAATACTTGCAAATATTGAGACTCTGTCTACATTTGAATTTGTATAATCACACATTTCTCCAACATTCAGTTTGTGTCTTCAAATCGTTTATTCTTATATAGCCCAAGTTTAAATAGCTCTAAACTTTCCTGACATCAATTAAAATTGCCATTATCTCCCTGTAGCTCTGAAATATTGAAGCCCTGTTTGGGTTCTTCCATATACGAAATAAAACTATTCAAATGATCTTTAGAGGAAGCGTGTTGTTGAATATTTTTAAGGTCATCGAAATCATCAAAGGGCTTTCTTGTGTTTAATGTAAGCATGGTCAACAACATGGTCTATTGCAGAATTACAACATAACCATTTATGCTGCTCATAGCACGTGTTTTCCAATTATTTTTCTGAAGAAAATGTAACACTGCAGTTGGAAGACGTGCTACATCCATACATTTCTGGCATCTTTTTGGAAAATCGTCATTCGCAAGCATCAGTTCACCTTCCTAAATTGCGTCAGTTTAGAATTAAAGAACATACAAGGTCGCCGCTGTCTACGAATTGCAAGCGGGTGATTCTCATATTCAGATACTTTTTGTGATTTAATGTAATGCAGCGTTAACGATAACGTTTTTCACCAATGCTTAATATTCTTTACTGATTTTTTAAATAGTGTTTAACACCCGTTTTAAGTACTGAGGCACCACAGGCGGTGAACACTGTTGATACATGAAATGAAACATATAGCAAAAGGAATTGTTAAGGAAGGAAACTCTTCAGACCTAAATTTTTAGGGTAGTTCCCCGGCATTTGTCATTTATGAGGACTGAGGAAAACCTGGAAAAACCTGTCAGGTAGGACAGTCCTGGTGGAATTCGATCCCTCGGCCCCTCGCTTACGAGTTCGCGCCTAAACGACCTCGGTCACCAGTGCGGTACCGAGGTGGGTGTTCATGTACCATAGTCACAGGATGCGGAATAATAGGTGAATAGGCAGTCTCAGAGTGTGGAACCACACTAGGCAAAACATAAGATCTTCTCCAAGAACTACCTAGTAGCTGCAGAAAAATACAAAAATAAAGCCTTTCATTTGTAAATAAAGAGAATTGTGTGTTGAGAAATGAGTTCTGGCGCAAGTGTACGGATCCGGTTCACTTCATAGGTGGACGCGGGCAGCCTAAATGAGCTACCGAGTAATCTTTGCGGAACCAGAAGTCTTTCAGCCCCGCCCAGTCGTCTATACCTCGTTCGGTTTTGCAGATGACATCAGTGTTTAGTCAGGCCATATTAAGTCGTGGACATAGCCCCCTTGGCGTATTTTTAATTACAACAGAGGGGGTCCCTCATTGAGACGATGTCGTAACTGCGAATTATGACCTACATCCTCTCCACCACCAGACATCTGGACTCGTGTGGCGGAGTAAAAGAGAGATTCCTTGTGTTGTTAAAAACAGAACACGTACACTGTTAGGGAACCATGTAAACATGCCACAACAGAGGGGAATTTAAGTTGAATTTCGCTTTTAAGACGGACTACATGAGCAACATGAGTAGCTATGTATGAACACTGTTTTCATAGCAACCGAATGCTGCCTGATTCAGGATGTTCGGAAACTTGGCGATTAGTTTCATAACGTTCCATTATGTTGAGTATTACCGTAACTGTAACTAAACATGTGAGCATCGTAACGTCATTATAGAGCATCGGCACTTCAGTATGTAACGGGAATTTGACGCAGATAAAGAAACAAAACAGTAAACTAGTGAAATATTTATTTACATAATTTTTCTCTTACATTCAGGTGTAACAGCAGTACTGTTTAACCTTTAGCTTAGCGCAATTTTGTCATGGCATTTAGTGTAATTTCTTTAATTGGGAAGAAAGGGCTTGTTTCTTCAAAGTGCTCCCGTGTCCGATATAATACGAAGCTACATTTGAAGTCAAAATACTTGTCCACAATGCTGTTATGTTTGAGTCCGTTATTAGTAAAGAGATCTAGGTGCCAGTGTTCCGCACACATACACACTTTCGAAGAGCCAAATTGAAGAAAATGTTTTCCGATTCAGTTCCAGTAGTGCTGTTATTACAGAGCAAAAAGATACAACTTTACTGTGTTCATCCTGTTGGTGAAGTATGAGGTAATTGAATCAGAATCTACGGCCTGGTGAGCGAACTGAAATTAAAAACAGCTGAAAGGGCTCTCTCTCCGGAACAAATACAGAGGTTGACGGTGCTGGTTGAGAAACTCACGTCAGAATGGGGGAGGGGAAGCTTACTTGCATGAGGTATTGGTGCAGCACCCCTGATGATAAACTCATATCAAATCAAATTTATGATGTACGCATCGCATTAACCCAGTTAACACTGGTGTGAAATTAATAGGTGCGCCCGGAGGTTTTCAACTCAGTAAGAGAAAACACATACATATGTTATTTAATGGTTTAAATTTGTCAACATCATTCTATCCTTCCTCTCTGTTAGCGAATTCCGAAGGAATGAAGCTATTGCATTTGTAACCACGGAAATTTTTAATAATTTATCCAAATCTGTATCGATCGTAGCTACTAACCACCTATAATTAAAATAAATAAATAAATAAAATTATCTATGTATGCATGTGTGTTTGTGTTTCTAGCGGTCGCAATTTTTATTTTTTCTCAACGAAACTCAGCATATAATCATCAATTAACAAACGGCTCATCGAGTTGGTTCTTTTTTAATGGTGTTTAACGCCCGTTTTTACTACTGAGGCACCACAGGCAGTGAACACTGATGATACATGAAATGAAATGATATATTGGGAAATGATTTTTTCTTTTAAGGAAGGAAACGTTCCAGGCCTAAGTTTAGGTACCTCTCCGGCATTCGCCATTTATGAGGACTGAGGAAAACCTGGAAAAAACCTCAGTCAGGGAGGACGGTCCTGGTGCGATTCGAACCCCAGACCTCCCGCGCCTTAACGACCTCGGCCCCCCGTGGCGGTTATCGAGTTCGTCAACCAGCAAAATTGGACCATTGGGGGTAAAGATAAAGCCAAGGCGATTAAAATAAAATGAAAAATCGCTCTAGCGGCCGAAAATTTTCCCCAACGAAACTCGATAGATTTCTTTAGAATAAATTGATAAAAGTAGTTTTCGAAAATCAGGGCAATCGGACCATTGGGAGTGGCGGTATACCTAGAAAACGAATAGGGGTTAGAGCGAAATTTTAAAATCATTCTAGCGGCCTCAATTTTAAACATTTTGAAGGAAATTCGGTATATGCCATTGACATAAAATAAGAAAAATAATTACTGAAAATCAGTGAAATTGGACTATTAGGATGGGGGTTTTACCTGAAACCCAACATTTAAAAATCGCTCTAGTGACATTAATATTTGGTTTTTTTTTTTTTTGATTGGTTTATTTATGGACGCTCTTTAACATCTCAGGTCATCAGCGTCCCATTACCGCCTGTGGTGCCTTAGTAGTAAAAACGGGCGTTAAACACTACTCAAAAAAAAAAAAAAAAGCGTCCCATTCAACTCAGGGCGTGAAACGGCCGACAAATTTTGCTCAGAGGCCTCTCTTTCAGGCTTGAGGTTCTTTTTCGTGCCGTAAATGTACGACACGGGACCCACGGCTTTACTTCCCTTCCGAAGGAAGCCATACTTAGGATTTTTACGCCCGAAAAAATCCATCGGTCCTGGCCGGGTTCGAACCCGCGATCTTGGGTTTAGGAGGCAAGTATGGTAACCACTACACCAACACGACCGACATTAATATTTGTTTTTCACAACGAAACTCTGTATAGAGCATTTCAATTATATAACACATATCTGTTTCTGAAAAGCAAGAAAATGGAACCATTAGGAGTAGAATTTATCTGAAACCCCAAATTTAAAAAAATCGTTCTAGCGACACCAATATTCCTTTCTTCACAACAAAATTCTGTATATACAATTTAAATAAAATAAGAACAATAATTTCTGAAAATTAGGGAAATTGGACCATTAGGAGTAGGAGTGCATTTGAAAACTGAGATTTAAAAAGCGTTCTTGCGTTTAATTTTCTTTCTGTTTTTTTTAAATAAAAGAAATTAATTCAGCAGATAAGCTATATTCATAATGTTGCATATATTTTATATTTAACGGAAGTATCGACGTGAACATAGCAAATATGAGAATTATATTTGTATTTAAGAGCGCTCTAGTAACCTTTCAGAAAAAGTTTGCGGTGCATGTTTTTTACCACAGTAATATTTAAATTAAAATTAATAGCCAATGAAAATCGATGGAACTTCGATTGTACACTGTTGATTATGCATATTTGCTTAATGCATTGTAATTGTCTTTAAGTAGTAACCTATTTTTGTTTTATTGAAACATATGAACATTATCATCTTAAATACACAATGTAACTTGGAACTTTCTATTATTTCTCTATTTTAAAGAATATAAAGATAATTCAAGGGCTCACTTTATAAACATGGTTACATTTAAAAATAAGCACGCCGTGTAGCTGTGGAGATATATTTAATTTAATTAATAATATATCATTAATTTTTGTGGTTCAATAATAATAATAATAATATTCTTAAAATGTGGTTTCTCTTTTATGATACTTATAGATTCTAATTTTGAATTGCAAGACTCCTAATGTCACTCAGTAATGTCATAACTTATTTCATTAATTAATAAGGCCATAAATTGGATTTTACATTCTTTTTTAAAGTTACTCTATCATTATTCGCTTAGTTTACGCATCTCCTGCGTTATGGACTTTTTGCTTTGCACTGTCAGAATACTGAGGGTGTTTATCGGCATGTTTTAAGTATAACAAACCAAATGCAGGTTAATGCTTTGCAGCCTATACATTCTAAGTAATCTAAATAATAATTAGAATTTCCATAATCGCTGACAAATCTATTATCATTTATCATCATAACAGCTACTGTGATTGATAAATTCTGTTCAAATGTAATGAGAAGCTTAAGAAAAGATCGACGTAAATAATTTTGGTGGAACTCGAACACATGTAGCCAGAAGTAGAAACTTACTTAAAATAAGAGAAGTGTAAATAGAAATATTATTAGAAGATGAAGTGAATGACTGCATTGGCCATCCAAAAAACGTGCCTCGACTTTTATGTTTGAAATCCGACCAAGAAGATAAAATGGCAGCGTGGTATGGCGACATCACAGTTGTGCCAACAGAAAAAAAAATGCCCTGGATAGTAACGTATAAATGCAGGCATGACAGCAGTGCCAAAAGAAGAAAAACATATGAAATAAGTACAATAGGTCACCAATCGGCAAAAATGGAATCCCTGATCAATGTATGCACATACACTAACCTAAACCTAATCATGAATGAACCCTTGAAATCGGAGGACCCAGCTGTTTACTGCGGCTCGCTATGGCCTTATGGCTTCCGCTCGCCTCCTATTCGTAAGTATATACATGATGGTACATGGTAAAATCCAATGAAAGTAATGCATGGACCCTCATTAGTGGGGGGGGGGGGGAATGAAAGGCATACTTGGGAGCATGGCAGTGTGAAATTTTGCTATATTAACACACCGTCTAAGTTAAAAAGTATGGGACTATGAACTCCAAACTGTTCACATTTGCTATAATCTCTCCACTCACTCTCCTGCCATTTTAGGCTGGTTTCTACTTCTTGTGTTGGCTACAATATATTCGAGCTTTAATATAATTTCTTATATTGTAAACGAAACTGCAGTTTTAAAATTGAAATATATTTTTTGCCATGAACTATATATATATACTTATATAACTATTTAACTATATAAATAACATACGATTAGGGAATTCTATTTTAATAAAGCGTAAAATTGCTGCGCTTATATTTATGTCGCAATTATTTTAGCAACAATGGCTTTGTCTTGATTTCTTCGCATAATGGTCTATCATTTTTTATATAGGAAAACTTCCTCGGATTTTATTTTTTCTCAATGAACTGATAACATACAGTTGAAAGGAATGTTGGCCAGTATTTTCACGCTCGTAAAGTAATGTAAACAAAATTATCAAAACGTAATTAGAATCTTTTTAAATTGCTCTACTGAGATTAGTGCGTAATATAAACTTACTATTATTGGTAAATCGTAATTAAAATTAAATTATTAATTAAAAACAAATACTTAGTCTATTTTGCCAAATATAATGTTGATATCACTGCCCATAAAATTCAATATCTTTGTAAATCTACCGACATGGTTTGCAGTGATGAGGCGACCGCAATAGAATCTATTCATTCTACTTTTAGTACTCAGTCTTTATCTTTTCCAATAACTCAATTCTTATAACTACATGAAGCTCTCTCTTTCTGTACCATATTGTAAATATAAACATGAACAAAACGTTCCTTTTAAGTTACAAACTCTCTAAAAAAATCTTAGATTCTTAATTCTTAAATTGTTAACAATTGAAATCAATGAAATATATTTATGGGCGCCCTTGGAAAGTAAATGTAAGTTTATTTCTTGTGTACAAAATGTTTATTTGTATGAAACATAAACTCTATATTTGTGGAACATGAAACTTAGGTTTGTGCTCTACCATAAACTAAAATTAAATCACTCTGGTTGCCTTCCTTCTATAGAAGACATTTTCAGCAAATTGCACGGTCACTGTGAATTTGTATAAAGTTCTGTCATCCTTGTGGGATTGACTATTCATATTACTTTTGCGATGTATATTTTCCGTTCTTCAATAAGAACAAGTGCAAGCTGTTGCTAAGTCTGAGCCCTTGAACTTGTTTTTCTAGCATATCCCACACATTTTCGATGAGATTAAGGTCAAGGCTTATAACAAGCCAGACGTTTGAACGAATGCTTTCTTAAATGCTCTCAGGGTGTCCCTTGCATTGCTCTGTTGAAGAATGGCTTCATACCGAGTGCAGGCATAGCATGTTCTTTACCACTGTAGAATGCTACAATGTATCTGGAAACATTAAGATTACCTCTTAATATAAAAAAAACTTGGACCTAAGGTCAAAACGTTTTTTGGAACATCCGTATTTATAAGATGATACGTTGTTCACACGTAGACATCTTGGATTCTCCTGGAAAATACGCCATTGCCTATGTTGTTGAACAGTTGTTAGATCTCTTCTACAGAGCCCTCTTTTGGACGTGTGGCCGCCTTAACGGGGATTTGCTTTTCACCGGGAAGTACACTGTTTACCGGAGGATTTCGATATTCATAGCCCCTTAAACGCAAGCGATAGCTTTCTACAGCACACCAAAACACCAGTTTTTGGTCATACAATGCCATTTCATGTACAAAATCGGGGTTTTCTGCACTCTAGTGTCTGTTGGTTTTTGTCGCTACATGGTCCCGAAAAAAATAATAAATAAAATAAACGCTAATAGAGGGAACATTAACATTATCCTATACCCAATTTCAGAAATGAAGTAACTCAAATTATTGTGTGGTTGTAATTCCTGAACCGCAGTTATCTCTTAGGTTTTTAATTTTAAAAGCTTAGTGGCATTCCAAGCCGAGGTTTGCGAAATTCCTCATTCCTGTACAAGCCTTCTCAGAGATTTCTTTGAACTTCGTTCTAACTCTACTCCGATGTCATCAAGTTTATCCTCTGTAAGAACACGGTGTTTTACTTTCGATTTTTTTTTATCAAGAACAGATCCCGTTTACCTAAATCTTCACAAGATTACGAACCGTTTCTTTCTGAGGCACACGAACAGCAGGGAATCTGTCTATAAATCATCGTCTCACTTCTCTACATGAATTTGTTGTCACAGGAATTTTACATGAACATTCCGTGTGATAAGTTATACGGACATTTTGGCAATATAACAGTTCTAATACACTGTAATACTGAAACACGTGGTCTCACAATGGTCAATTCCACAAAGATGTCGTGTTAGCACACGGAGATGCGGGAAAGTGGAGGGGGAACAAAAACGGTTAGAAACAGGGCAGGCAAATCTCCATTAACCCGGCCACGCTTCCAAATGAAGGTTTTGTATAAACCTGTTGCTGCCCAGAATTAGACATGTTACGTTCTTTTGGGCCCATACCGTCTCCATTGGGAAAAAAAGGGAGGTGGTTATATTTTCTGTGAAAACCTTGGTCTGTCCATCAAAATTGCAGCTTGCGAAAGTTCAAGAGAATCCTGTTATCTTCTATGGTCATCATTTTCCAATTTAAGGGGCAATTTTACAACATCCTCAGTTATAAATCAGTAATAAGCAACAACTCAGTAATCAAGTAATTAGCGCAAGGTCTATGAGGGCTACAACCCAAATGAGTTTGGTACATATTTAAGATCTCAAGCAGTAGCACTCCAATGCGCAAGAACACAATGGGCTAGATATATGTGCATCTTCTTTTCGTAACACTTGCATTTTTATCCCTGATTTAGCCTTCTGTGTGGTTAATCTGTCCTACTAAAATGTATCAGGTTCTAGCAATGATAGAAGAGTAAACATTGAACTCTTCAGCTAAGTCTCAAATGCTCCTTTTTCCTGCAGCATTTTGCGTCGATTCTTTATGTAAATGCGAACTGCAATTCTTTGAGTGCAACCCCAGCATGGCCACTTGTGGGTTTTGCACAGCTCGGAATAAACATAAACCTTCCTATGAAAGGAAACCTCAGAAAGTTAACGTGGAAGACAGTTTGTGTAATCCAAACATGCCAAAGCAATATGAAACATACATTTTGTCACGAACCTTTCATTTATGAACTTGAATAAAATATAAACCGACATTTTGATTGTACAACTTGTGAGCAGTACGGAGCGAGATACGCTTTTGAGGCGTGGGTTTTTTTTACGGACGCTCGTTAACATCTCAGATCATCAGGATTTCAGCCTCGCAAAGCCGTTTCATTTGTCAGTAACATCATACACGAGCAAAGAGGTGCACATGTTGATTGCACAATGCATGATTATTAAAGTTTTTGGGCTAAAACCGGTCGAAATTTTGCAAAGATTGTGAACACAGATTGGGGGGGATAAGAAGCTAAAACATACATGTATGACTGCAAAAAGGTATGCAGACGTGAAACGGTAAAAAATGTAAATCATCAACCGTTTACTCGGACGAGCAACAAACATTCTGGCTATACGTTTGGAATCTTATCGAGTGTGACCCACGTTTGACGATTTCTAGAATCCTTTCTGAGGTGGAATAAGTTATGGAAGTATTTATTCATCATTTCAGAAGTTTTGGATTACCGAAAAGTTCTCTGTTAGATAGATACTTCTAATTCTCACTGAGGATCAAAATACGCGGAAGTATCAGATGTTTTTGGCTCAATACTAGGATCAAGGAGAAATGTTTCCACGTGGGTACACCTGAGTCGAAGCAAGCGAGCATGAAGTGGAAAAGGGAGAGAAATCCGCCCCCTGTCAAAGCAAAAACTCACCTGTCTCTGGGAAGGTTCTCTTGACAGTTTTCTGGCACTCTCAAGGCATTTTGTTAATCAATTTTCTTCATGAACGTCGAACAGTAATGCAACTTCTATGAGGCAAAAATGCTTATCAGGGAAAAAAGACAATCTATTCAAGAAGATCCTCTTCTCCAAGGCAACACCCGTCACAACATTGGGAGATCGGCGATTTGACAGCGCGAAGATGTGGAATGACTGAAGACTCAACTCCACTCTGTCTTCAATTATGGGATTAAGAAGCTTCCTATCCCCTGGGAAAAATATGTTTGTAATTCGGGAAATTATGTAGAAAAATGAAATGTTTCTAATTTTTATTTAATTTGATTTCAAGAAATTACAAAATAAATAATTAAAATACATTTCATTTTCCTTCCTACAAATAAATAATTCATTAAATAAAATATGGATTAAAACATTTTTCTATAATTCTTATGAGTTGCATAATATGGATAATATAAGATATATGTTTTATTTTAAGAAGCTGCAAAAATGCCTGCACCAAATAATTCAAACATTGCAGCCTTATAAGCTGTGGGACATTTTTCAGTAACCTGCCAAAGCAAGGTTCCACCGCCACGGGTAGCCACCCGTCGTTAAGGTGCGGACTCGTGAGCGGGAGGTCTGGGGTTCGAATCCCTCCAGGACCATCCTCCCTGACTGAGATTTTTTGCAGGTTTTCCTCAGTCCTCATAGCTGGCAAATGCCGGTGAGGTACCGTAAACTTAGGCCTGGAACGTTTCCTTCCTTAAAATAAAATAAAAAAAAATCCTTTCCCAATATATCATTTCATTTCATGTATCACCAGTGTTCACCGCCTGTGGTGCCTCTGTAGTAAAAACGAGCGTTAAACACCATTCAAAAGCAAGATTCTACCAGATTGCAGCAGTTCCTCTTGTCTTTTTGGCTGTATTAATAAAGATATAACCCATTAAACTATGCATGTCTCTTTCTTTCTTTCAAACCATTGACATTGATAAATTAATGATATTCAGTTCCTAGCACTTGCACTTCCAAGGTATGGGTAAAGTCCAAGCAAATTTAGGTACTTTTCAAAAATACATAATACTAAGTGCATATTCAAAGGAAATTGGAACTAAATAGTCTGAGTTTGTAATGGGAAAGAAGAAGAAAAAAGAAGACCCAAAGTGCTTGTTTCAGAACATAGAATCTGCCAATCATAGAATAATTTATTTCTCATCTTATTAAGTAACAAACCTTAGAACTATAACATTCATTTTAAAAGAACTTGTACATGCCTGCAGTTTTGAAATTTGTTTACACAAACAATTCTTCTTCTTAGACAGCAACAACAACAACAACAACAATAATAATAATAATAAGTTTTTCATTGGAAAAAATTAATAATTTCTACTTTTAGTGGAATTGGGATTGCAGCAAATTAGTTTTTTCAGTGAAGAGTATTCATATTTCTGCATTTAGTGAAACCAAGATGGTAGCCCTTGAAAATGATACATCTATGCAGTTTTGTTGCTCTCTTATTAGCAAATCATAATTGTTAGTCTACATTGTAGAAGAATAAAATTAGAGAATTTAAAATTAAAACTTAAATTCTATACTTTACTCTAAGAGTTTTTGGTAACAGTTTTATTTATTTTTATAATGCTGAATGTAAACTAGCTGTTTTAAGCAGGAATCTCTTACACACACAGACACACACACGTGCGCACGCATATATAAGAAGGAATCTCTTACATATATAATATTCAAGGCGCTCCCACAGAAATATGGGCTCTTTTACTGAGCGACCAAATGAACTATGAACCAGCTTGCAGTGTTTTTATGGATGAAAATGGCACTCACTGTCGTGTGTGGGTATCATAAAGTGTTGCTGACACAATCTTCAGACTTTCTTTATTTTCATTTTTGCATACATGTTCCAATTTTTATAAATTTATTCACAAATCCCATTTCTCATGCTCTTTTTAAGTTGTCTAACCATGTCTTTTTTCTGATCTATGATCACTGTCAGCAAAATATAGTGTAAATAATGCCTTATAACCCATTGAAACTTTCATTCCTTGACATTTCCATTATTCCAAACATTTATCTAAATATATTTTAAATAAAATAGGTGATATTTCCACGAAATTTTTATGAAGTTTTCCATTTATTATAGGTATTTGTTTATTGTATTAATACTTTTACCTTGAAATAATGTGGCATAATATTCAAGTTTCTTATAATGCCTCAAAAATTGTTATTGACACACTATCAAATGTCTTTTGCAAAACTGTAAATATCAAATGAAGTTCTCATAATACTTCTTTTTTTCTATCAAGCCTTTCACGGTTTTGTTGCCTGTTTCATGGCAGCTGATGGGTTAGCATCAGAGCAATAATTCCCAGTCCTTTGCTGTAATAACAGTGCAGCTGATTTAAGTTCTTGCAATTATAACTACAATTACAATGAAAATAAGCATATACCTTAATAAAGAAAATGTAGTTTTGCTACATCCATACATTTCTGGCATCATTTTAGAAAAATGCCATTCACATGTATCAATTCCTCTTCTGAAATTAAGTCACCATGAATTGCAGGCAGGTGACCCTGATATTGAGGTATATTTCTGTAATTGGATGTTATAAAATGTTAATGATGAAGTAATTGATCCAAGCTTAATGTTCTTTACTGATGAAGTATGGTTCCTTTTATGTTTCAATGCAAAATAATAGATATTGGGGTACAGAAAAAACCCAAAATTATATATGAAACTCCCTTACATGATGAGAAATGTTTCAATGCAAAATAATAGATATTGGGGTACAGAAAAACCCAAAATTATATATGAAACTCCCTTACATGATGAGAAAAATCTATCTATGTTGCACAGTAAATGCTTATAGAGTAACAGTGTCTATCATTTTTGAGAATACATAAATGCAGAAAGATACAGCAATGATAATTTTGCACCTCTTGAACAAATGACTGATATTGAATGTCAATCTGGATATTTCCTGCAAGACTCTGCCATTGCACATTTATATGCAAGAAAAAGTTTGAAGAATAGAGTAATTAGTAGGGGATTATGACTCGCTGTTTCCTGATCTGAAAATATAAGGCTAGAAGTTACTCAGTTTTGAAAGAAAACTTGATGTGTGTGAATGACAATTTTCTAAAATGATGCAGAAATATGTGGATGTAGTGGGATATTTTCAACATCTTCTGTCATAAGGTACATGTTTACTTTGATTGTAAATATAGTCGTAATGAATCAATTGCATGGTAATTAGGTTTGTTTCACTGGGAGCTACCACCCTGACTACCAGTTTGCTAGCTATCATGAAACAGGTGAATTGTGTGCAAAAGGCAAAATAAATTGTGTACACAGGCTCTGCATAACCTCTGCTGTACACCTAGAGATTTTTGAGTTTACAGTACTACCGCTAAATAACTGCTTAAGAATTTGTACAATAGACACTTTTATATTTTCAACAGTTTTAACAGACAGAAAACCTTATATAATTATTATGGATTCTTAAAGCAATTTACTTATTTTGTAAAACTTGATAAGAATGGCAATGCAAATAATTCAGGTAATGTTAAGCCAAAAAATTGTAATGTGCGTAGGTTTATTTTTGATATGAAAACATTGTGCTTTTTTAAGGTGGAGTCAGTAGAACTGGCCCTTAAGTTGCTGGATGGCTGTGAATTCAAAGGTCACAGGCTTCATGTAGAACGTGCCAAATTTCAGATGAAAGGCTCTTCATATGACCCAAGTCTTAAGCCCAAGAAACGAAAGCGGAAAGAGAAAGAACGAGTGAAAAAAATGCAAGAAAAGTAAGTATTTTTTGTTGTCAGAAGGTAAATAGGTTAGCACTTAATTGTATAATAATTCTTATAATGGAGATTTTAAAATAAGTATAGTATCTGAGCACAGTACTTGGAATTAGTGTTAATAAGACTGTAGCATAGAAGAAGGTAACCAAATAATATCTTTGTGTGTCCATTTGTTAGAGTATTGCTGTTACTTTTTTCATTCTGAAAACAGCTTACATAAGCATTAGCCTTGTTGTACGATATATATGCAGTTCAAATAAACCGCCACGGGTGGCCGAGGTCGTTAAGGCACGGACTCGTGAGCGGGAGGTCTGCGGTTCGAATCCCGCCAGGACCGTCCTCCCTGATTGGGGTTTTTTCCAGGTTTTCCTCAGTCTTCATAACTGGCAAATGCCGGGGAGGTACCTAAACTTAGGCCTGGAACGCTTCCTTCCTTAAAAAAAAAAAAAAAAAAAAAAAAAAAAAAAAAAAATATCCTTTCCCAATTTATCATTTCATCTCATGTATCATCAGTGTCCACCGCCTGTGGTGCCTCAGTAGTGAAAACGGGCGTTAAACACTACTCAAAAAAAAAAAAAAAAAAAGTTCAAATAAATAGCTGGAAGCTGTTATCTTTGAACAAGCTTTATTGGTTAGTATTAATATCCAGAGGATAAAAATGCAACAGCAGGGCAGGAAAGGTGTTGTTGTAGAGAGAGTTCTTATAGCTCCTTATTGATTCTTGAAAAGGATGTGCAAATGAAGAATTAAAGGCAAGATGTCTATAACTTTTGCTATCATGTTTCGGAGCTGATTGAAGGTCCAAGATTTTTATTTATTTATTTTTTTGAATGCTAAGAAAATACAATTATAAAGGGCCTTCATCTATCTAGCCCAGGCGAGGTCCAAGTTAATATTGTGATATATAACCAAAAGACAGCTTAATTACCTTGAGTCATGAAGATTTTTGAGCTCTTAATATAAGATGATAGTTCTGATGCACTTTTTGAATGTGTTTTGTCTTTCTATGTATATTACATTTGATTACATTGCCCTTTCGTTATATTTCTTTAATTTCTTTCTTTCAGTTCATCTTGCATATGCAATCTGCAGATTCTACTCATCTCAAAATCTCTTATGTAATACAGGAAAATTAAGGCATGTAGGTGCAAAACCTGCAAAATACAAATTAACATTATTTTCAGAAAATGTATTTAAAACATATTTTTATGTAATAATGGGTCATCAATACGTTCCTCTGTACTCAGTTTATGTGCACTGCACAGGAGGAGTGTGGTACTTTTACATTTCTAATATTTCTTCCTTTGAAATGGTTTTTGCAGATATCCACTCACTGTTGCTATGGTTTGAACTTTGAAGTGTGTGCTTACCTTGGTGATTAAGTGAAAACAATTATAAGCTTGGCACAAGATCAGTGCTATTTATATCTCAATTAGGCACAAATTTTTAATTTGACTTGAAAAAAAAAATATTGCTTTGTATACTTTAAGTCAACTACGGTTAATAATAGGAATTCTGTCAGAGTTTTTTTCTTTTGACTTTTTTTCATTTATTAATGCATGCTTTATGTAAAGTCCTAGTGAAATTTTGCCGACACAATGATCGCAGGGCAGCTTCTGAATGACTCTTTAATAAGCAAAGTACATAGGAACTTTAACTGAACAGAAAATAAACAGTATCCTTCTTACTTTTGCAGATACATTTAAATAGTTTTGGACTTGGCAGATTGAGATTGCAACTCATTGATAACTGTCAATTTAAGATCATTTGATATAGGCTTGATATCTTTGTAATTGAATAACCTCTATTATAATATCCATTTAAATTAATTTTTGCAGAAGTAAAAGGCTTTATACATCAAGGATAGAATGTAAAGTAATTGAGTCTTAATTAAATATATAATGTGTAATTGCCAGTTGCCAATGGCCATTGAAAACCATTATTAACCAAGCTTAAAATGAAACATGCATGCCTCTTCTTCTGCTTTAGGTAGACTCTGTCTCTTGGAGTATCAATGGCCTTCTTGCAAAACCTGAGGTACTCTTTCGTGTTTGTGGTTGCTTGGATTCCTTTTTGTTATTTGATCTCAGTCCAGAGTATATGGACTTATTCCATAACACAATAATCCATACTTTGAATATTCAGTGCATTTCCAACAAATAATTCTCTCTGTTGTATCTAATAATTTAAATGATTTGTGAACTGTAGAGGGTAAGTGAAATACGGTGCCAAAATGTTTCATGAGGTAAATGATAGGCTCCTGTGCACTTGCCAGCTTCTGTACATAACAGGCCTGTAGTCTTGGCAATTTTTGCATTTTAAGTCAAATTTAAAATTTGATACACTTTTAATACACATTGGAGCATTTTGCATGCTACAGTAAAATATAATTCTGTGGCTAAAAATATAAAAAAATGAATTTGGTGGATATGCATTTAGATGCACGAATTATTTATATAGTACTATGGCCCAGTTACAGGCACAAGCATACAAATTGACTTCTAACCTCAAAGCCTATATGTCCAGACATAAAGCTGGACATTTATGCAATCATTTAAGAGGTACTAAGTTATAAATATGGCAAACTGTCAGCCTTTATTACTGATTTTATTCAACCAATATTTTTTTTATCTATAATAGCTCCCCATATTCCTAATTAAGTTATTATTCTGAAAAGGTATCAGTCCTATACTGATCAAAATCCAGATGAATATTTCTTTCCCCCTGCAGACTTCTTCCTGTCATTTGAATGGCTTAAAGAAATAAATATGTAGAACCAGATATCATTGAAAAAAAACCCTTTATAATATCAATGCTGCCATGGAAGTTGTGTGTTTTAGTTTACTGCATGAGCTATGTTTCAATTATAGGCTCTTTGATTGGCGGCCAGAGAAAATGCGAGGTGAACGATCGAAGCACGAACGAATTGTGATTGTGAAAAACCTTTTTGAACCCAGCTTATTTGATAAAGAGGTTTCACTGCTGCTTGAGTATCAACAAGATCTCAGAGAGGAATGCAGCAAATGTGGTGATGTACGACGAGTAGTTATATATGATGTAAGTACATCAGGACATGAATGTATACTTCAAAGAAGGTAGTAAAATGTACTAGTATCTTTTAGTTAAGTTGACAAAAATGTCTCACTGAGTAGCTAGATGATTTAACTAGGTAAGAATATTTAAATTGCAATGCAACAAAATTCAATATGCCAAATGCTGAAGTGAAAGAAAAATTTATCAATAAGAAACTATGTCTTGTTGGTTAATGAAGTTTACTTGCAAGAAACTGTAAATGACATTTGAGTCTGCATTGTTGAAATCTTAACTGGATTTAGTAGCATCTTGTTTGTTTGCTTATCTAGTCGTCAGAGAAGCTTCAAATTTATTCCTCTTAATTCGTTATGTTGTAATCCATGAGAATTATAAATAAATGTTTGACTGGTAATGTAAGAAGAGGTACTTTCTAAAATTTATAATGTCCAGAAAAGAAAATATAATGAACAGGGAAGGGATTGTTAATGTCTAAACCAGGGGTTCTCAATTTTTCCAATGACGTACTGTTACATAGAATGTAGGATATTAGGGTACCAGTAAGCAAATTTTAAAGGGAAATGCATGATTTTCTAGTACAAGGGTCAAAATAACCATTCTCTACATTTATAGTAGCAATACTAATGATTTATTTAGTTATTTCTTGTAAGTAGAATATAGAATTAGATATTTATTGGAGAAAAATCTGTTCAAACTGCTATTCCTATTCAGTGGATTGTTGTGTGAAATGTCTTAAAAATTAATTTTGTTAAGGTTTAAGTATAGTGAATGAATACATAAACAAACTACAACAAACATGTATTCCTGATACTGTACTCCAATACTCACGACTTACAATTAGTGAAAGTTAACATATTTTTGACTCACACTTTTGTTTCAGTGCGAAGGTTATGCTTGTTTAGCTAAACACAGTTCTTTAATGCTTGGTTTGAACTGACTTAATTTTAATCTTTTATCCAGATCAACATTAAATTTATTTATGAACTTGTTTTTGATATAAATTAGAGAAGACAATCCACATTTGCAAAGGTGGCACAAACCCCAACAACAAATTTACAGCTTTTTTGAGATCATCGCACTTTGGTTTTTTATTGCTAGCCAGAAATCTGTTAAATTTATTTTCTTGATCATTTTCCTGAGACTTCCATCATATGGTAGCTCATTCAATTCGTTTTTCTCAGAAACTAAGGTTTCTGGTAAGGTGTCAGCAATAGAAAACAGGTTTCTAAACCAAAGTTTTGAATACAAATTTTTCAAGGAAGTATATATTGAAATCTGAGATGACTCCCAAGGTGTTAAAAATGGCTTCTGGCAAGTTACCCAGCATACACTCATTTCTCGCTTTGAGCTTCTCAAGCAAAATCCTTTAATTAACTACTTATCCATGTTTTGGTATATTTCTTCCAAAAAATGCCAAACAACTACCTATAAGTTTGAAAATCTAAATAATATCTTCCATTCAACAACAATAATGTAACTTCACTTCTTTCTTAAATGTAAATGAGTTTTGCAGCTAAACAATTGATAATGTATCCCATTGTTGTCTTATCAAATGAAAGTTGCTCTCTTTCATTATCGTAGGATTAAAAGTGAACTTCTGTATTAGTTTTGTACACTATCATACAAAAGTTTTTTATGATGATGCAAAATTTATAGTAGAACTTCCAAATATTTGTTGTTTGTAAAATAAATGTTAATCTTATTTGCTAAAATTTTTATATACCTCCCGGCTGTAGCTTACATACCATCAATGATACGTGTACCATAGACTGAAAAAAACTCTGATTTTAACTATAAAAAGTAAATTACAATTTTTAACAAATTAATGTCAAGAAAACAGCATATTTGTGGTATAATTGTGTTTGAAATTAGTAGATTATTGAATAAGATACATTCAGTTTGGAAAGAAAAAAAACTTAAATATTTATAAAAATCAATAATTATAATATATAAATAATAAATGGTGCTTCTAAATTTATTATTCATGCATTTAAATGTTTTACTTGTCATTAATAAACTTAATGATTTTCTGTTTTGCTTAAAATAGACCCATGCAGGCTTTCATTCTGTGGGTTTGGCTCTCACCCAAAGGGAATGCAAGCAGTGAGGTCACTTGCAAATGGGTGAACTTGGATGGCATGTGAATACTATAAGCTAGTTTGTCAGGACAGTTTAAATTGCAGTTTGGACCATATAGCTTCCAGTACATAATGTTTAACAATTTAAAGTCTACCTTATTAATGATATCTATATTGTGAGATACAGGGATTATTTAAAGTTGATATTTTTCAGAACATTGAAATAATTAACATTAATGAAAAACATACAAGTGCAAAGCCCTTATCCGCAAAAAAAAAGGGGGGGGATCTCTTTTATCTTTTAATGCTGCTGGGCATTTTGTGTTCTACAAACCAAGTTCTCCTTGGTGTGATATTTTGAGCCAAGTATAGATGCAGGATACATTTTAAATCACATGAACTGTTGCTCGGTCCATTTTTAAACAATTTCATTACAATATTGTTTACATATTTATGGATCCAGAAATACTTAAAATTCTTGCTGCATGATTATGTAGTGGGGAAACCTTGAACTTAGGACATTTTTTATAGAATCCTGGCAGATATGACCCATTACTGGATTTAGCTTTCATTTCACCTCATTATAAATCAGTAAATTCCAGCAGTAATTTGGAGGAACAGAATCAATGTTCATGAAAATGGTATGAAAAATATTTCAAATTCCTACTTAAGGGTTGCTTTATTCTGAAATCTTCATTAAAATTCTTCATTCAGTATGTCTGAATATTCTTCACAATCAATTTCTTCAGCTACATGTGGTACGGAGTTTAAGTTGGAAAAATGTGTGCTATTCTTCCCTCTTAACTAACATTCCCACGGCTTCATTTTCATTTTAAATGCTGTTACTTTGTCACGTACTTGAGTGATTATCTGCCCAATTCCCTGCAATGAAGAATTAAATTCATTCAGATGAACAAATGAATTTACCATTAATGTGTCACCCTCTTGTTGCTGTCTCTTAATTTAGATGCCACTTTATCTTTTTTATTTCCATATACAGTGCAATATCATCCAAAAGGCAAAATACCTTTTGAAAACTTTCTTGTACTCAACCACCATATCTCACGTAGTCCTTATAATGATATAAATTATAATGTCTTTTAAGAATGAACCTTTTTAATTGACTTAAGTTTTTCAAACATCAAACATTTTGAATCACTAAACATTTTGTTATTTTTGTGAAAAATAATTCTTCTCTTTCATCTTTGAAAATAGGAGTCAAAAAAATATATTTAGAACCACTTGTGCTTGGTTGAAACATTGCAACCCTTGTGTGTTCTCAGGCTTGTAATCCACTATAGACTGTATATCAACTTGCAAGCAAGCAAACAAATATGATGTTAACTAAAATTATTAATTAGCACATGTGAAGCTAATCATATATTAAGATCATTGAATGATTGAGTCGAACTAACACTCTTTTCTCCACTTACTTATTTCATGAACCATAAGAAAGTGGAGCAAATGAGTTAGTTCAAATCAATTATATAATCTTAAAATATGATGTTTTGCAACCTTGCCCACAGAATGCACCCGCAGCCACTATGATTGCCATTTGCCAATATTCCAATCACTGCACAATCTCTTAAATTAAAGCAAAGCATTGCACTTTCTGTCAAGAATATGAATTAAATACTTTCATATTTTTTAAAAAACATAATTAACTCTAAACGTATAGAATCTGATGTTGGACACATGTTATTTAAATTTTTTTCATTTCCTCTTCATCTTCCAATCATATTCTTGCACTTCTTCCACACTGGCATGTTTGGGTTCAACATAAATTATAGGATAGAAATTTGGGTCATCATTATTTCTCTAATTTTTCCAAATATTTTAATTATCAAATTATCTGTACCAGTTTTTTTTTCTCCCTCTCTTTTGAGATTCTTTAATTTAGTGGCACTATTTGTTGTTCTGAACTTTTATGAAGCTTCTTTCTCCATTTCAAATCAAAGTGTAGAGTTAGACAGACCATCAATGCAATAAGTAATAGCATTTTCATTAGAACATCAATTCCCATTTTTCATTACTTTCTTCACTATAATACATTTTACCTCTCTGATCACATCTAACTTTTTGGAAGATTTTCGCAATCACCGATAATCCCATATTTCCAAGCTTGTTATTTAGAATAAGTGCAGTCTTATAAACTTCCAAATATGTTGGAGATGATACCAATCTCTTCTTGCTTTTGCACTATTTCAAGAATTCTGTCTAATGATAAATGTGAGTGGCTTCTCACTAGAAAATGGAACTATTATTTATTTTCAATGTATATGGCTTTTACAGTAAAGAAATAAAATGACTACATGAACAATATATTGCCACACATTTCTGTTCTCTCAAATTTACATGGCCATTGTTAGTGCATTCTTTTTACACCATATCATTATGACTTGTGGACAAACAGTAATAGGCAGCCACCTTTATCTCCATATAAGAAGCAACATTTGGAACCTCTATTGATACTTGTCAAGCTGTGAGAAAACGCAGCACAGGAAGCACCAAATATCAGCTCCACAATAAAGATATATATATCTGTTTTGGCTGCTACATCCACCAGCAAATAACCTCAAGATTGTACATGTTTTGGAAACTCAGACTTTGCATAAAATTAATGTCACTTCCATAAATTCTCCTCTCACATATAAAATGGAACCCTATTACGAATATCTGTATACAGAGACCATAATGATTAATTTGTCTTGAGTAACATGATTTGCACATTGTCAGTTTTAGATTTGAGCCTACTTCATATTAGAATGAATGGTTTATTCTCTTTCTTCATAAGCTGATGAAAAGGTTATTAAATTTTGTACAAAATATTTTGTAATTGAAGCTTTTACTTCACTGTAAATTTGAGGTACACTTGCATTGTAAGACAGGTATAATTTTTTTGTACTCAGGTAAGGGACTTTGCTATGGGAATTAATTGTGACTCTCTCTAGCCTTTAACTTGGAGATGCCTTCCCTTCATGAATTTTCATTCTAATGGTAACTCCACTGTGCTCTACACCCATCCTCAGATTTCATTCCCATAGCAGGTATTAAAATGGCATTTGGAAACTCCAAATACTTTTCCAAAGAACTTGGGCATAGACAAGATGTATATTACCAGTCGCTTATTTTTAATGGTTGTATTTTGAGTGGAAATATTGGACATTTGTTAAGATTACTATTCATCTTCTAACAAATTAGCACTATAATCATAACATATTCTCACAAAAATTTAAAATAATTGTTATTGTTGTTACATGGTACTCTTTAACATTTTTAAAGCCTAATAATAAAGTTTTAAAATAATGTGTGATTCTGTTAAAATGCTTAATAGTTGAAAGATTAATAATGAAGCATACCTGGTATGACACTACTGTTTTGTATTATCTCATTTATGGTGCCTCATATAATAATCAACATAATGATGAAAGAAGGCAAACAGTCTGTTCAGCTTTGTTACATGTTTCATACAGCTCTCCTTACTTTCTGTGAGTAATGCACAGGAATTGCAATCATTTCTTGCTATGATGGCACTGGCTGCTTGAAGATTGTTATATTGGGATCCTTCTTTTAGTTATGCACATTAAAAGAAACATTTAACAGTTTTACAATTTAATTTTTAACTTTAACAAGTTTATAATCATACTTAAAAATGAACTCTTTTCATATCGTAATGAGATATAATGAAGAGTTAAATAATATATTGATTATCCTATTTACATACTGAAATTCACTTTGCTGTTTCTGTGCAAACTCTTTACCCTTTTCCTGCTTTCTGTGTTCTTAACTAAAGGCAGCTCTCCCTGCATTTTTTACAAATAAATTGATGAGCCTGAACAACATGAGATTTTAACACGTAATACTACAGCCAGCAAGAAGCACACTGTGGAATTTGCATTATTTTGATCAGTGCAAGCAACTTTATACAGTCAAATATTACAATATCAGTAACAAAATACAATTTGGCATAGATGGAGATATGGGTATAATATGATAAGACATGAGTGTGCAATTTTGTGGACAGGTTTAAAATAAATAAAATATAAGTTAGACACTAACTAATTTTTCATAACATGATAAAGCTACTAAAAACTATACAAAAAAAATATTTCAAAACTTGTTTTTATCCACTGGTGGACATAATGTGGTTTGGAACTTAGCTCCTCATATTTAATTAGAACTATTGTTTTCAGTGTATTCTTCTGCAGATAAAGGCATTTTCTGTAACATTGCTATATTCATAATGCAGTAAATGTCATTATGTACTGTTAATTTGAGAAAGCTTTGGCCTTTATTTGTTGATAAAATATTTTTAACTAAAAATGTTATTGGAACATTGCACAGTGAAACTAATCATATTGAATCATTGTATGACTGATCAAGCTAACACTCTTTTGCTCTCCTTACTTGTTTATAATATCTAGAACCAGTTTCATGAACCCTTTGTCTGCATTGTCAGCTCAAATTAACTGCAGGATAATCCGTTATGCTGTGGGAATATGTAATCTGCTCAGGTGGAGATGTGATGAGTTTATGTTTTCATCCCTGAAAGGAACATAAAATACAAGCAATTGGAGAAATCAGCAGTGGCATCTCATTTCTGGACAGAAAACATGACACTTTGAATAAAGCAAAATTATTAAAATCAGTGCAAGGATTTACAGAATTAACAACATGGGAGAAAATCTACATTCACAAATACAAAGACAATTTAATGAACTTCAACAATTCTGGGGATGCAAACATAAACTTTAAGAGCAGATTGCACATTCCCACAGCATTACGGATTATCCTGAAGCCGACTTTGAGCTGATGATGTGGACAAAGGATTTGTGAAACCAATTCTACATACTATAAATAAGTAAGTGGAACAAAAGAATGTTAGTTCACCTTAATCATACAATGATTCAAAATATTTTTTGTTCATTTTTGCTGCATATCCTTGTTATGTATGTAATTTATAATATTTGCAGTTAAGTATTGATTTTAAAAATAAATTTAATTTGAAATAGGTACCTTTTTTTGAACCAGTAAATGCAAAAACATCCTTTTCCCTAATTTCAACCAGTAGTTTACATAAATCAAATCTAAATGTTTAGAATAAAGTATATATGCTATATATGGGTAAATCAGTATGTAGAACATTTTAAGCAGTTATATAATACATATTTAAAATTTTAATATGAGAAAAATCTAATTTTTTCAATCATCCCACATTACATATTATTTTTCATTTGTTATGCAGAGACATAAGGATTTTTAATATATTAATTATGGCTTGTAGTGAATTTGTTGGCAATCTTTCATTTAAAGCTCAAGAGAAGGGAATGTGATTGAAGTAGGATTAACAATTTCTCCACAATTCAAGTTCTTAAATTAGGCTTATTAAGCTCTAAAATGCAAAAATTTTCAAAATGACTATAAGAAGATAGTTTTTGCTACAATCATAATCAAAAGTGTGTAAAGCTTTATGCATTAGCCTTAAAGCAGTCTTTAGAACTGTGTATAGCAGTGTTACGGTTTCTAATGTACTTTTGGTTCCCCCCTCCCTTTTGCATGTTAACAGAGACATCCTGAAGGAGTGGCCCAGATCACATTTCGGGAACCAGAGGAAGCAGATGCTTGTATTTTACTCCTGAATGGACGATGGTTTGGCCAGAGGAAAATAACTGCAGAGATATGGGATGGAAAAACAAAATATAAGTAAGTGCAATTATGTCTCTTTGAAAAGACTGTCGTGCTGAAAGAATGTGATTAAACAATGAAAAATGTAAATAAAAAATATTCATATAACAGTAATTTATAAAATTAGTGAACTTTACTTCATGTTTTCATAAAAATATACATTGTTTTCTCTTAATCCCTTTAGTTTACAGACTTTTTAATAAGTGTAATTTATGAAAGCACATTTAAAAATAGGGTGTTTTTGCTTATATGTACTTTTCTTTGAAAATACAGAATTGGCCACCATTAATAACTGTGGCAATTATAGCATTAAGTATTTTGTCATTACTACTTCAGCATTTGTCATGTGTTATTGCTTTTTTATAAATAGGATTGGGGAGACAGAGTCTGAAATACAGCAGAGACTATCCAAATGGAATGAATTCTTAGAATCAGGTAGTGGGCAGAAGAAAACAGCAACTCAGCCAGAATCAGCAAGCAGTGACACTGGTTCTAAAAAAACCAATAGTATTTTAACAGAGCAAAATAATAGTTTATCAGCAGATGCTCCAACAAATGGGACTTCCACTGTAAATACTAGCAGCTATAAAACAGAAAATGGAGCAGCAAGCACAGTGAAATCAACTCAATAATTTAAAGGATACATTAGCATTTAATTTGGTGGCAAATGAGTGTGTAACAAAGAAAGCTAAATGGTAAACAGTAAAATATATATAACGTCCTACCTAATTAATTAGGTCTTTATTGGGCCATTGTTGAAGTGTATGTAAGCATACACATTTTATTGCATGCTCCTTATTGAGCAGTTACATTTTATTTATGAATAATATGTATTTAATAAAGTATATATTTATAAACATAATTTTCTTCTGTTTTCTTATATTAATATATCAGGAATTTTTCCAGTCAGATGTGTCAAATTAATTGCAGAACTTTTGTATCTTGGGAACAAAGGCTGGTATTTAATTTTAAACATCAGTGGAAAAATACTGTATACCTTTGTAGCATTTGTAGTATTAATGATGCCCTTAAGAAATTTTTTAAAAATTTAATAAAGTTTTGCTACAATAAGAACATGATGGCATTTATTTCCAGTTAAGATGAAGATAACAGAACAAAAGAACAGTATACAATGTTAAAAGAAGTCATGACCTGGGTTGTTTTTCAATATGGAGGGTTAAATTAATTTAAATTCATAATTTAAAAATGGAAGACGCATTTAAAATTTAAAAACAACTGCCTATATCATAAGACTATGGGAAAGCTAGGAACAAATTTGCATATAGGAATAGCTTAAAATGAATGAATACTTTAAAAGTAATAAATACCTCTGCCATGAGTCACATCATATGAATTCCAGTAATATGCTGGTCGTATATCATTGCCTATAGCTCTTAAAAGGTATGTGCCTTAACAATAACAAACCAACTTATATATGACTGGAGATCAAAGTAGATTTAGATGCCAATGTAGTTTCTTAGCTGCATTCTCACATTCTGCCCATTCTGCTTAATGCGTAGCGTTCTCTTGCATTTTTTCTTGGCCACATGGTTCTAAAGTTAGTTAATATTACCACTCATGCTTACAAAATGCCAAAATGGCAGTACAATTTAAACAATGTTCTATCCTGTGTTCAGAAAGGGAAGAAATTATTTTGAAGCTGAATATAAAATTTGTGATTCTGGTACCTAATACCTGTGAAACATATTACTGAGTAACATTAAATTCACATTTTGAGCTGCTTTTTTGTCTTATGATAATGTAATATTTAGCATTAAGTTTATCTACTGTATATATTATAAATTAATATTATAATAATTTTGAATAAAATAGACTTGGAGATAATTTAAAATAAGCCTATGTCTTTTGAATATTTTGTGTTTACTTTTTTTTGAAACTTTTTGTCCCCATTTTATATTGATGTGAATCTGATAACCATATGAAAAAATTAATAATAAAAGGTTTCAGGAATTGAAAGTACAATCCATTAAAGAAAAGAGTATTATGAATTGACAAATAAAATTGTACAATTATACATTAATATAATAAAAGAATTCATCTAATTTGGCATTTGTTCTTAAAAAAATAATTGAAGAGATTGGCTGAAACATGATATAATCCTATATAAGTAGATCTGCATTTTTTTTGTGAAAAAAGTTTTTCTAAGTATATGAAATATAAAAGATATTTCTGAAAATATTTATTTATTAAGCAATGGTCCAAAATATAAATGTTTCCATTTATAAAATAGTCACGAACTAAAATAATGCAATGTTACGGAAATAAGGAATTAACTGGGGGGGGGGGGGGGGAATTATAATGTAAAATTTAGGTGAAGAATGAATAATCAAACAGTTTATAATAATGTATGAATAGGTTTACCATATTCTGAAAGCCAAAAATGCTGATGCTCTTCCCCCCACCAGTGTGTTTTCCATGTATCAACTTTATCATTCTATCACTTCGCAATTTCCTGCATATTTTCCAATCAGATGTATTTTTTTTTACTATAAAAATAGTCAAAAATATAACTTGTAATTTTTATGAGAAAATCACTCAAATTTTACTAATTTTGTTTCACTTACTTAGACAAGTTTCAAAGTCTTCATAAACAGCATTGTTCCACTGTCTGCTTCCCAGCTTGGTATTAAATGTCGTCTCAATTGATTTAACAAATTTAGTGATGAAGTTACTGTTGTATGGAAGATCAAAATTAACAAAATTTTCTTTGTTTTTGTTTATGACTAATAATTCTATGATTTTTAAAAAGCTTTTAAGAGTTTTGGTTCATTTTGGAATTAGTGTTTGTGGTTTTGGGGGGGGGGGGCAGAAATAGTATGCAATTGCTGGTTTCTCCGGTGTTTAAATTTTATATTTCTCATGTGTTCAAGTAATGGGGTAATATTTCTTTTAGTTTTGTCAATATATTTCGTATTGTAGTCTTTGCAACTGATTTTGTAAATACCTGATTTTTTTTCCTGACAGAATTTTGTCTTTTGTGTTGGTTTTTAAGAGGTTTTTTAAAACTACATTTGGAACCAAAATAATGTTTGTATCTTTAAAAATCTTCTGGAATTTTTGGTATGCCCATAGATGCAATGAGAATTTCTTGCACACAATCTCCTTTGTAGTCTTTTAGTGTCATGATGTCAAATGCAATTTAAAAAACCTCTTAAAAACATTCCTTTCCTTCCCACTCAGGGGTTATTGGGGACTTGCAATTGCAATATGACTAAAGGTGGGAACTATATGGTAATTTAAGATCTTTGTGTCGGAACTAATACAGTGAAACACTTCTATATTTTTAATTAGCTGGTGAGTCAATTTAATATTCTTCTGCTTCACTTACTATACAATGATAAATGGAGCATAAGAGCATTAATTTGATTCACCAGCTAATTAAGAATATTCATTGCAATGTTCTACTTTTAAAAGTTGCTAACACAGTGTTAATGACAATGTTGTCTGGTAAATTTATCTAGAATTTTGAAAAAATGTTCTTATAATAATAAAAATTCAATTATTTATTTCCTTTAATAATTGAATAACATTCTGGGGGGAAAAGCTGTTTAATGAAAACTTAGCAAAAAAAAGCAGTAAGAGTTCTGAAATGCTTATATTTTTTCTGGTATCACTGAGTACTTTAAAGTACACACATTCTTGGAATGTTGTAGTGGTAGTGTTATGTAAAGTGAAATGCAAATTTCTTAAGAAATAATGCTGGTTACGACAAAATTATAAGAAAGAATGCAGGTTCCTGCATGCTACTATAAATTGGAGAGTCACAGATAGGCTTCATTCTATTGCTTATGAATAACCAGCACCTTGGAATGCTTCCAGTTCTATATGTGAAAACTGATTTTTTAAAAAGTATTGTGGAAGATGTTTGAACAGGCCTGCATTAATAGAAGATGTAAATGACACAATAAAGAACTACAATACGTCTGGTAAGCATAAACAAGGTTCAAAATTGCTGAACTCTTTATATCAACAGATATATATGTAGCAACTGAAAATCTCAAGGGTTAATGTGACAATCCCAATTTCTTGTTATAAAATACCTAATTAGCTGGGAGATTGCAATTATAAATGAAGATGAAAATTATAATATAAGTACTTGACCATGTAATGCATAAAATAGTGTGACACAATAATTAATATTTTTCAATGTATATTGCAAAAAGCTGTTAAATTCTCTATTTCTTCAGAGATTTTGTTGTAAAGGTAAAACATCTCGTAATTTAATTTATGGTTGAATTGAAAACAAAATATTATTTTGTAGCTCACATTACTGCAGATTGTAAAATATATTGATAAGTAATCAACATTTTTACTATAGTTTGAAAACTATTAAGAGATGTAGCCTTTGCCCCTATAGGTTGTTGGTTTGGTCTTTTGACATCTCAGGTCATCAGCGTCCCATTCAATTCAGGGTGTGAAACGGCCTATAAATGTTGCTTAGAGGCTTCTTCTTTCAGGCTTGAGGTTCTTTCATATGCCTTACAACTAGACATTGAACTCACGGCTTCCTTTTGAAGGATGCCATACTTATTTACGCCCGTAAAAATTCACCGATTCTGGTCAGGATTAATCCCGCGATCTTAGAGCTCCTATCGCGAATGATGCATAAACATAATTCTAATCCAGTATATTTAAATGTTTTAATTTGATTATACCCATTAAAAGAAATATTCAACTTAAAGGAACATCTACTTCCATTGATATCAGAGACTATGTTCATTTTTTAAATGTTTTCCCTCGCAAACTTATAAAAGTTTGATTTTCATACACTTTGTAAGTCATTATTATAAAGGTGCCTAATAAATTGCTGCCTGCATGCTATTATCATGGATATAAACGGGCAGAGTGGGCAGAAAAATCGATTCGGCTCAAACAAAAGGGTATTCAAATCTTGGCGGTATTTGTCAATTTATACACGCATAAAATAATATTGTCAAATACTGAGGCCATTGCACTCATAGTGCTACCAACTAACGTAAGTTAAACCAATAAGAAATTGATAAATGGTTTCTAAATAGCACGAATTTTACTCCACCAAAATTATAAAAAAATGAAAGCATAACGTCCAATTTTGCAATAATTTGAATCCTTAGTGTAACAATATCGTGCAAATTCCAATAATTATACTAATAATATTTTTAATATTGTTAGCACTTTTGCATCAATATGGCGGGGGAAAGAGAGTTTGACATTCCTGGTACTTATTTTCAGTGGATTTTGCACAAATCGTAGCATGCTATTGTGATTGCACATTGTTTTACAATTCACTTTCTATGATTGAGACTGGGCGCTTTTGTGCACTAACAATGTTTCTGTCACTTTGCCTTTGTAGGAGCATGATTTCGTTTATGGTAAGTCCTTAACCTAATATCGCTAATCGCTAGCCTTTCACTTCATGTAAATTTACACATTAGTTCTTAAGAAATAATATTTATATTAAAATACGAATCTAGAATTATTTATGAATACATCTGATGAATTTGAAAGGAAATTTAAGAATTATCAGCGTACATTAACAGAAGAAAATGCGAATTATTAAGAGTAGATGCACTAAACGGCAGCATATTCTTAGCCGATTTATAAATAAAATTCAGAGCATATGCGAGAATTTTGGAATTTGTCCAAGGGTTTAATTTTGTTTATAAAGGTAATCCGAATCTAGAATTATTTATGAATATATCTGAATTTGAAAGGAAATTTAAGAATTATCAGCGTACATTAACAGAAGAAAATGCGAATTATTAAGAGTAGATGCACTAAACGGTAGCATATTCTTATCCGATTTATAAATAAAATTCAGAGCATATGCGAGAATTTTGGAATTTGTCCAAGGGGTTTAATTTTGTTTATAAAGGTAATCCAAAATAGGAGTGCATTCATGATTTTTTTAAAAGAACAAAAACCAAATCAGTTATTCAATGGTGTTTAAGAGTAGTCAGAAAATTTCTTCGTAAATCAGAACTTTATATAGTTATGCTCTCTTTATGTGTTTATATTTTGTAAGCCATGAGGATGAATGACTCTGAGAGAGAGAAAAAACAAAAACTGAAAGATCTAGTGTTTTACTACATTTGTAATATCTAACCTTACTCTCTTGTTATATTAAACTGACTCACATACACAGAAGGAAAGTTTTAAAATTGGGATGCATACATTGCAGTTTCAATTAAAAAAAATAATGAATAATTTTAGTTTTGAAGGGATTATTTATTTACCCCGACTAATGGCTAAATTTGGGGGGGGGGGTATAATCTAAGAAGAACTTACAGCAAACACCCAATTAAGCAATAAGCATCTAAATAGATTTTTGGTGATAGATCTAGATACAATTCCCATGTGTAATAAATTGCATGGATGAGATGTTTTAAACATTTTTATTCACTTTAAGGTAGCAAAGTAAGCAAATATCCAATAGGTTTGATCAAAGCATACTCAGCAAGAATGTTATAAACCACATGTAATTTTAGTTCCAGGTGATGCTTTAGGTTCAGTTTTAAGTATATTCAAGCGAGAGTGTTTGGGGCAGAACATTATAAAACATTGTATTTATTTTAATCAAAATAAAATCATTTTTCTATGTATAGTTGCAAAAAATGGAAATAGGGATTGGGTGGTGGAGCAAAATATCAGTGGAGTTTTTGACTGTACTTACTGCTAAATGCTCCTCAGTGCCATAGTATGTATTAAGTTATAACCCACATGTAATGTTTTACGTTCTGTTTTAAATATATTCAAGGGAGAGTGTTTGGGGCAGGACATTATAAACCAGTATGTTTAGTTTAATCAAAATAAAATAATTTTTCTACATATAGTTGCAAAAAATTGAAATAGAGGTAGAGTAGTGGAGCAAAATATCAATGAAGTTTTTGGCTGTCCTTAAAGTAGGTACAATACACCTTACTTAATGCTCCTCTGTGCCATTGTGTGTATGAAATGTTACTTACTGTATGTACATAATAAAATATATTACTAATGTACTAGGATATGCCAAGAAATTAATTGTGTATAATAATTATCACATTTTACATGTAGCTTTGTTTGGTATTGCCTGTCATCACAGTGAGATCACATGCATGAAGTATGCACATCACACTACTACAATTTTATGCATATCATTATTAGTATGTTAATATGGAGCTGATTTCTAACCTACTTCTGTTTCATTTGAATTGGATATGACTCACATTTAAAACTCATGCTTTTGAAAATTTAATGCAGTAACAATGTGTTTATTATGATTAAAGTTTGTTACAAAGAAATACGTACTTTGTTAATTTCAATGAACATACCTTCATATTTCATTGAATATTATCAAAATGTTCAAAACATGAGCTTTTTCATTTGTTTTTTGTTTATTTTTTTATGTTTGCTGCTGCTATGTATTTTTGGCATGTAACTGTGTCATTTTGATAATATCTTTTAACAGTAATATTTAGTCATGTACCAATTTTTCTCTAGATACAGGAGCAGTGTTTACATTTGGTCGCAGTAGATTTGCAGATAATGTGTCTAGCCACTTTTACATTCGGAATGATCCAGTGGTGGAAGTGGCCTGTGGTGATGAGCACACAGCTGTTATATGTCGTAAGTTAAAGAACCAATATATCCGAAAATCTTAACTTTCTAAATAGAAATAATGTCCTTCATAATGCTCTGGGACATTGTTATAGGAAATTTATTGACAGTATTTATATCATGATAGTGATCCTAATTTTGTAAAGAGTTTTTACAGTGATAGTGATGACTAAACCCATTTCAGCACAATTTCAATATATAATCACTATCTCTTCAGCTGTAGGTTGGAAATATAATTAAAGGCTTTAAAAAGTACCGGGCATTTGTTTTACATCCTCCCTGATCTATAATTTGTGTACTAAATTGTATGTTAGCTCTTATTCATTTTGATTATACAAAAACACAGCAAACATCCTCTCTTTTTCCTTTTGGAATAAAGATCAAATTAGGATCTAAAATATTAAAGAAATATAGACCTTGTTTTTTTTTTTTCTTTAAATTAAATTTCAACATATATTGTTTATTAATGGTGTATTGAATGAAGACCTCATTTTTACTTCTGTTTGGAAACATATTTCTTCAGTGTTATCCCATGCATGATGTTTGCTCACACACAAACATAACCTGTTTGATTCCAGTAGAAGTTGTAAAGTTCACGTTGTTCCTGAGATGCTAGAGTGCTTGGCTGAGAATGTTGTATAAAAAGCAACAGATTGGCATGCAACCGGGCAATAAAGTTTATTGTTACAGACAATAAGAGCATGTTCCTAACAGCTTTAAGAGCTCCTGTAATAAATTTACAAGGAAAATTTTATATGTTAGGAGAAGTTAGTACAATGCACTCTCAGAAATACATCAGTATATTGTATTTATATAAAAAAAATTATCCTTTTTCATGTTTCTACCTTTTCTTTGCTTTCTTCCTTATTCTGATATTTTCTCATTTGGTCCTCAAAATGCAGTTTCTTTTCTAGTCTAAGAAATATTTTGAATAAATTATTTATATCATAAATCTTCTATGATCAGATATACTATAAAGTTGAAAAGATAAGAAAAACACATGATAATTACTGGTTGAGAAACCTTAATTACTGCTGCTGATTATTTTGAATGTTGACTTGCACAAGAAAATAATCGTGAGTTCAAGATGGCTTAAATTTGTATATAATTATATGGTACATTTAAATGTATTTATTTTAATAATTTGTAAAAGTATAATATGATACCTCCTTGTAAAACCATAGTTTTTTGACAAAATCAGAAACTTATATACACAAGTTTATTAAGAGCAAATAAATACGACGACGACGACGATGATGATGATGATGATGATGATGTCCTTAGTTTCCTTAGTTATGAGGAAATTTTTAGATCAGACTATCTAGCTCAAAATACTTTGCCAAAACATTACATCAAATACAGAAATTATATACCAAGTAAGCTGTAAACATGTACATGTATCTCATTTTATTAGTACAAAATCAACTAGTAAATAAAAATGCTATACATGAATATTAGGTATAATTAGAGTAACAAACAGGAGTTGTGTGGTGGTGGTGGTGGTGGTGGTGATGGTGGTGGTGGTGGTGGTGGTGATGATGATGATGATGATGATGATGATGAATAGTGTCCATAAAATCCTGAATAGTAATTAAGTTATAATTAACTGAAATATTTGGAAAGTAAGGTATCTTGATATCCACACCTACAATGTGCTTGGTGAAGGCGTTTTGATCCTGCCATCTTCTTGTTTAGGGAGTTTTTATGCTCTTGACATAATAGAATGGAAAAGAATTGCATTGCTGACTAGGGAATTAAAACAAGTTTAAAGAATGAGATAAGAAAAAGCTATTGTTCATATTTAAGTAAAGACGGAGCATGTAAATTTGTCAAAATAGCAATCCCATCACTATGATAAGTAATATTGATACAAATATGTTCTAACATTACTGTGTTATGTATAAGTGGTAGAATGATTAGGCTTTAATTATCTTAAAAGTGACTACTGAAACAATTTAATATTAAAGCCATATAAATGTAATAAGTTTACTAAAGGTGAAGGATCCAGTTTGCATTTAACTTTGTACCAAATGTATGCATTACCTGAGAAAGATGTGTAATTTTCTTACTGCAATCCTTTATTTGGAAATAATAGTCTACATTTGAATGTAATTTATCTGCTTTCCTGTAATTACTTTAGTCAATGTTGTTCTTACATATTCTTGAGTAACTTTTTAGTAAATTTATATCAATTTTTGAAAATTTTATTAGTTGCTGTGTAAGTGGAAGTAAGTTCTTTCTCTTTCTCTGCAATTTTGTTGCCAGCAAACATGATAAATTTTTATAATGTCAAATTATTAGGTATATCAATATATTGTTGTTAAGCAATATAAAATTGCAATAGACAGTCAGATAAAAGGTACATTAAAATTTTTTAGTTTTAAAATAAAAAGAATTATCTACCATATGTAAAGAATGATCAACTAACCAATTATAAAGCTTTGTTTAAATATATTATCAGACAGGGTTTTCATACTATCATCCAAAATATTATAAAAATTGTATTCTAATATGAAAATTATTTAAAGACTTACTCAATCTATGATGTATACATAAACATGAGTTACCTCTAGTATTATGAGGGTGAATTTCATTTCTAGTACTATAACTAATTACATGCTTTTTTACATGAAGTAAACATTGAAAAATATACAAATTTATTAGAATAAGAATCTTCAATTTAACAAACAAAGGTCTACATTGTGCTTTAAATGGTGATTTAGATAAAATTTGAATATCTTTCTTTTGTAGTAACAGAACATCATTTATGCCACTACCATTACCCCGAATAATCAAACCATAGTAGAGTATAGAATAAAAAAATGGAAAATATGCACTGCAGATACAACACATCTTAAACTTTTGAACAAATACAAAGCTCTAAACAATCTAATACATACATGATTTATGTGTAATTCCAAGATAATTTCTGGTCTATAACAATATCTAATAAATTAATATCACGAGTATCTGACATGTCTGAACAAACTACATTTACAAATAAGATTTGTAAATTACAAAAAAGATTTTCAGTTTTATTCTCATTAATTAGAAAACCAATGGCTCTAAACCAGTTACTAGCCTGTTCCATAGAACATTCCATTAATTTAATACAATTTAAATATAGTATCATCAGCAAACAATGTAGTATAAGAGTTTGTAACCTATATTTGTAAGTCATTAACCATAGTTATATACAACAAAGGACCCAATACTGATCTCTGAGGCATACCGATCTTTACCTCTTTATAATTTGATTTACCCTCTCTAGTTTCAACATATTGTTTACAATCCATTAAGTAGGATTTAAAATTTTTTAAGGAAGAGCCCCGGATATCATAATAAGAAATTTTTGTCAATAATAAATCATGTTTAACACAGTCAAATACATTACTCAGATCACATGCTCTAATTAGAGCAACTTATCTTGTAAAGCATGCTAATCTTATCATTCACATTCAAGATGGCATCACTAGTACATTTACCATGTCAAAAACCAAACTGTAATTCAGATAATATACTATTATCATCTAAAAATGTACATATATGAAATATTACTATTTTTTCTATTATTTTACCTGGGTATAATTGATATTGGCCTATAATTAGATGGTAGTGTATTATCACCCTTTTTATAAATTAGCACCTCTCTTGCAATCTTAAGTGCATCAGGGAAAATACCTTCATTTAAACTTTTGTTAATATAATATGTTAATGGTAGAACAATTTCATTAATAAATACCTTTATAATAAAATTAGATGTATCATAAACATCCCTACTCCTAGATGCTTTCATCCTATGCACCACATTTAATACTTGATCAAAAGTTATACTGATCCATTGAAATGGTGTATCAACTTGAGTGAGTTTCACAAGAAAATCACTAGTCTTGACACATGGTTTGATAATGATTATTTTTTTTTGCCTCAGTCACAGATTCAGTAAAAAAAATATTAAACATATCTGGTGAAATCATAGTTCCATTGTTGTCATTTTTTTCTTAGAAAATTTATTGATTATTGTTATATACAATCAATGTTTGCCAGTATATATTTAAATAGTTCAATACTACACATAGTGAAATTTCTAATATTTAAAGTCCTGGTATTACATGCACTACCAGTATTAATCTTTAAACAAGGTCATGGCATGACCATCATACCAGAAACATCCAGAAAAACCACTTTTAACATAATAGAAATCATACAACATATTGGTAAAAATATTCAAACATGTGTCATGATAGGTTGATTTATCATTAGTATAATGAAAATTATAGTGGTATAACGGACATTTCAACTTATGGACACTTAATTATATGTAACATCAAAACGATAGTTTAAATCACCATCGATCATGATTTTTCAATTATAATGTACAAATAATTTAACAGTGCTCCCTATTATATAATGTTAGTATTACCATTTGGCACATGATATAAACAAATGTTTAAGTTGTAATCATTTATCTAGCTTGGAGTGCATTCAAAATGCTTTTCACCACTTACTCCTTTCAAATTCATGATCATATAATTTATGTTTTCAGATATAGAAATACCAACATCACCTCTATTGTGCTGTTTTCTACCATAGGAAATCACATGGATATGGCCATTCATCTCAGAGTCACATAATCAGTGTTCATTAATACATAAAATATCATATATGTTAACCATGCCAAATAAACTTAAAATATTTAATTTATTGATTAGTCCTTGATTATTAACAACTTAAGACATATCAATTGGAGAGTTTTCATTATAACACTCACAGTTTCTGCAACTTTATGGTTCACATCCACTTGCCTCATTATTGATGTGAAATACCCTGTCTTGTTCTCATGTATAAAAATGCCTTATATGAGCATTTGATGGCAATAAACTTCACCTCATGTAGATGTTCCTAAAAATATCTATCTTAAAGGATGAAAAAAAAATATATAGCACATTCTGTGTAACCCAAACCTGCCCGTACAACTATATTTTCCACAAATTCCACTTATGGCTACTAGGATTGAACCTGGGGCTCCTTGGTGGGAGGCAAGCAGTCTTAACTTCTTGGCCATGGTGCTTCCATATCAATTAAACTGCCACATGTATATTCCTTGAAATCACATATATCTATAATAAAAGTCATCTATATCATAAATGTGTTTTTCAAAAGAAACTCTTTCAAATTTGTTTTGAAAATTAAATCATTTATAATTTGTCAGTATATTAGATAGCATATGTAAAATCATCATCTTCTGCTCTTCCTCCATCTTCTTCTTCTCTTCTGTTTGGCCTTGAACTCATTCTGGTTCCAAATTGCTGAAATCATCTCTTCTTAGGCCTTCCTGGATTATTTCTGCTTCCATCTGAATTATAATGAAATGCTGCTTTGAGGATTCTATAATTTGGTATTCTATCTAACAATTTTTGCTGTAGTTTTTAATAATTATATTTAACTCTTCAATTGGGAGTTATTTTCCAATATCTTTATTTATTTTCTCATCTTTCTTTGTATAATCTGCTATCAGTCTAAGGAATTTATATTGTAAAATATGGTACTGATAATGTTAGCAACTATATATAATATTTTGTATAACTTGATGTATGATAGTCACCTTTGTTTTTGGTAAAGTAGTAATGAAATTTTTTGTTTGTTTGTATTTTTAATAACAAAATAATCCCATGAACATTAGATCATTTTGTGTCTAAATTTGTCTTTGCATGGTTCTCTGTGTTTAATGTTCAGTATTATTATTAAACTTCTCCTTAGTAAGGTAAATAATGTGTTCAGATGTGTTTTTGCTGCACTGTTTCTAAGGCATATATAACATATGAGTACACAATATAACACCTTATTAAATTAACTTTAGAAGGTTAATATCCAGGAATACTTTAAAATATCTCAGTTAGCATATAGCTGTCTATATATTTACTGCAAGTTGCTGATTATCATATGTACACCCAAAACTTACGTATACATATTTATTTAGGATTATAACTGTTCAGTTTGAAAATTTCTTTCTGTGCTTTTTGCTATCTAAATCATGTTGCATTATTTTGGTTTTGCTTTGCTAGCATTACACTTTAGGCTATTTGTACTAAAGCAATCTAAGACAGAAATTACATATGTTCCAAATATTGAACTTTTTCGTATCATACCCTAGCGTAGTAATGTTGTCATTTGTATAAAATATGGTTTTATACTTTGTGTGCTGCTTATAGTATTTATATAATAAAGATATTCCTTGATTTGAGATAAATTGAAAGTTACATGCAAAAGTTCTAGAACTGCCATAAACCACAAACTTATTTTTTATATAAAGGAAGTACATAAAACATGTGAAAGGTTGATGATAATTAAAGCATGAGGAGACTTTGAGAGAGTTAAAGAACTGCTGCTTACCCTAATAAAACAAAAACATGCACTAGATTTCAAAAGTCTTACATAAAGTTAATTAAATATTTCTTGGGTTTTTAACAAGATTGTGAATGAATAAATCAAAGTCATGAAGTTCAGAGATTATTCAGTCTCAACTTGAAAATTTCAGCCACATCTAGTACTCAGTTTAATCACCATGTGCTGTGTTAACCATGAGGTAATGTTTGAAATGAAACATTTTATAAAAGTCTTGGCCTGCACACAAATTACAGCAAGCAGCATTCTCTTATAGGAGGATTGTTCTATTAAGAAGCAGCATAAAACTAAGTGAAAAATGCTGCATTGAATATATAAATGAGTTTTAACTGTCAGCTGCATGATTATTGATGAAAACTGGTGCTGGTCATGCAACTATTGTTTGACCTTTCATTGATCCACCAGTCTGTAAAAGGGAGCAAATTCCATGCACTTAATACATTGCATGCTGTTCTAGCATTTGTTAGAATTGAAATCTGTATTAATATAGCACCTGTCCTTATCCGTTCCCTAATGTACCCTTTCATCTCTCTGCATTTTTCCCCATTACCTTATTTAATTATTACGTTGTTCTCCCTCTTTCTGTTTCTTTCACAAGGTTTGGGAGATGTAAACAATAAATTATAATATCCTTAAACAGAAATAATACTTTTGTAAAATTTTGAAATATATTTATATGTACCTACTACTTATGATCAATATTTAATATGCTTTACAAGATTATTACAAATATAAATTGCTAAAATGAAAAACAAAATTACAAACAAAACATATTTTGGAGGATCATTGCAATATGCTGAACCTACAGATATTTTCAACCAGTAATCAAAAATCATACTTTTACAATATGGTATATGATTTTAGTTGGTAAATTACTTTGGTAAAAATCTATGATTTAAATTGAGTAAGCAAAAAATATATAAACATAGTTACAAATTCAATTTTAATTAAATTTGGAATCTAACACAGTGAAATATGCATAATCCCTTGTGAGAGGAGCTATTTAAAAACACAACTTCCTAGTTTCACTTACTGGAGATTTAATTAAGACATGTTTCATGGACCTTTGTCCACATTCTCAGCTATTAAATGACAGTTGAACTCAACTTCAATGAATGATTCAACAGTTATTTAATAGATTATGTGAATAAAGGTCCATGAAACATGTCCTGATTAAATCTGCTATGAGTGAAATGTGTTTTTAAATATTTTGACCCTCAAGATATTATAATTAAAAAATTTTCAATGAGAATGAATTTTTATAAATTTTGAGAAGGGGAAGGTAACTGAAAGAATTCAAAAAAATGTAGGCTTAAGATAAGGATGCAAATTAAATGCAGTTCTGTTTATTCTCTTTATTGATGATCTTTTAGAAGAAATTAGTAAAAATAATAAATATGCCCCAACTATAAATAACAGAGAAATACCAGGTTTATTCTTTGTTGATGGTTTGGTAACAGGTTCAGTAACAAGCATAGGATTGGAAAGATCATTAGAAACTGTTAATTAAAAAAAGAAAAGTGAAATGGTGATGGTAAGGAGCAGATTGAAGTGGCTAAGAAAATAAATTAACTTGATTTGAGATTATCTAGTTATAGAAGTTGGAGTGATCAGAAAAGAAAAGGGATAGCAAATGGAAAAATGACTATGGGTATGGGGAGATCTTGTTTAAATAACGTAAGTGATTATGAATTTAAAATGACTGGAATGAACATGACTCAATTGTAGAGAGTAAAAGTTACATGGAAGTGAAATATGGGGACCAAATAAAGGATGGAAATCTGCAGATGTGATAACATAAATCATTTTGTACATTGAGTCTTGATTTACATATTGAGTTGGACTGATGGAACTAGAAAGATTAATATATAAAAACAATACAATTGTTAACAGCTCTGAAATAACTGGTATAGAATTTGGAAGTTTGATGAATATTATCAAACAGTGTTTGATAACTCGAGAGAAAATGAGAGGGAAAGACTCTTGGATAATTAAAACCCAGAGAATCCTTCAAAAGATCAGCATGGGAACACTAATGGCAGAAACAGACGGAATGAGGATACGATTTTGGAATAAGATTAAAACAAGAGAGGGGGATATTGAAAAACAGGAATTATGAGCCAGTTTTTATGATATGAAATCCTTAAAACTAGATAAAACATTAAAAAATTGCTGGGAAAGAGAAAAGTATATTGAAATCTGTGATAAAGTAGGGAGAGAAGGATTCAGATTCGGAGTGGTGTACTTAAGTGCAACAAGAAAGGGATCTGTAAAAGAAAAATGTCCAATGGGTAATGAATTGGATAATATGTAACATTGTATTTTGGAATGTGAAAAACAAAATTATTAAAAGAAGAGTTTCTTTTACCAAGGTGGAATAAGTTACCAATGGATGTAAGATGTATGAGCATTTTAAATATAACTTCAGATACCAATATAAAGAAGGCAGTGAATTATTTAGAAAAAGTGAGACAAAAAGGCTTAGAAATGTGGGAAGATCTCATGAAAATGATAGTGAAATGTGAAAATTGTATAAGAATTATATGCATTAACTAGAATATTTGTAAATTACTTATTTAAATATATCCTCATTACTTTACATAACCATGATGTTAAATGTAAAGGGAAATGAAAAAAATGCGACTTCAAATGGTTTCATATGGTTGTTTATTAACAAGCATTATATATCACCATTAGTTTATAGTTGGTAAAGTAATATGTAGTGTTGTTATTGATAGTGAAAAAATATATAGGTATACTGAGCCCAATCTTAATAGATATTCCAGTGGGAAACTGTTAATTAGCTGAAGGATTTAGTAGTTAATTAGATAAAATAAAAGAAATGAAAATTCGTTTTAAATAAAGATATTGATCAATAAATTTTTTCTTTTTCTTAATTTAAGTTTTTTAACATTCCTTTATTGTTACATCATAAATCAGGTCAGGAGTTCTCAAACTGTGGTCTGCAGAACTCCGGGAGCCTAAGAAGCCCTCCCTGTGGTACCATGAAGCATAGCACAATAGCATGTTAACAATATTTATTTTTAAATGTATAGATACAAACATTGAATTATAAGAAAGTGATAGATGATACAAATATATAATTTGAATTTACTGAGGTAAAATAAATTATAATAAAATTAAAGCTCACTATTTGTTTCGCATTCGGGTGTGCAAATCCTATCTCCTCGTAATGCACCTGGATAATGTTAAGTAGATTAAAGATATGGCAAGTTTTTAAGATGTAAGAGCAATACACAATAGCACTTTTCAGCACTACTCTGGAATGCCGGTGGCTTATCACACAGCAAAAAGTCTCAATTTGAAATACTATCACATAAACATAAAGTAAATATGTTTGTAATTCTTGAACCTAATATTTACTTGGACAATGAAAAGTTTTGTAATTTTAAAAATTACAACATATAGTGTCTGATAAACATCGACAAGTGACAAGTGGCATACTAGTAGCAGTTAAAACTCCCTTTTAAGTAAAACAATTACACTGAAAAACCATGAACTCCACAGACTATGCTGAAATCACTGGATCAGAAGTATGATTACAGAATGTAAAATATACAATTTTTGGTATATACAGTCCCCCAAATAACCACCAACTAAATGTTGACTTAATAGAAGTTAAACAAAATACCCTATTAATCGGAGACCTGAATCGACGTTCACAACAATGGGAATAGAATTCCTCCAATGCAGTAGGGAAAATGATTGAAGAATTTTTGGAAGAAAATGCAATCAATTTAATATAAAAAAACAATGACCCCAAAAATTTTATTCACTATACTGGGCACTCAACAAAACCTGATATAGTTATTGCCTTTTCATAGATTGCAAATCACACCTCTAGAAGAGTATTGGAAGACATAGGTAGTGGTCATAGAGTCGTCATAACTGAAACCATCCAGCCACAAATGAGTCATTTAAAATTTCTAGTCAACTGAAGAGATATAACTTCCAAAAAGCAGATTAGATAACTTTTTGGAAACTGACAAAAAATTTGAAGATATTGACATGGAGAAAAGTCTTCTGAAACTAATGGATGAAGTTAACAAAAAACTGATTAATGCTGCAAAAATAACAATACTCAAAGGAAAGGGTATTAGGTAAAAACCTTTTTGGAATCGGAGATTATCTGCATTAAAAAGAGACTGAGATAATATCAGAAATATAGCAGAAGTAACAAAAGATCCTAACTTAGTGAGAGATTGGAGAAAGAAAACTGCATTTCTAAATAAAAAATATAAGGAGTCATTCAATTAATTCCTGAGTTCCCATAACTATAGAAGTAATAGTACAAAAGTACATAAATATATTAATACACTAAACAATGTCCCAGAAACAAAACAAGAACCTCTTAATTTTAACATCAAAGTCTTCAATCATGATAGAGACATAGCCAACACTCACTACAAACTTGCACATAAATTGAATAGAGACAATGGGAAATTAAACAAAATATTAAAACGGCATAAGCCTGAGGTACTTGCAGGCCAACAACATCTATTTTATGACAACTTCACCAAGCAATATTATCTCTTAAGAACAAAAAGAGCCCTGGGCCAGACAAAATTCATGGTAAATACATTAAGAATTTAGGGTGCAGAGCCAAGAAAGTACTACTGGGCATATTCAACAAGATCTGGAACAGTAAAGATAGCATTCCTGCTATATGGAAAAAAATTGTAATCATACCAATTAAGAAGAAAAATAAACCAGCAGGCCAGTTAGACAGTTATAGGCCTATATGCGCTTAACCTCAGTACTTGCTAAAACAATGGAGAAAATGGTCACTACAAGATTAACTTACTATTTGGAATCTTAAAATCTTATTTCAGACCTCAAGCAGGTTTCAGAAAGCAATGTTCAACAATCTCTTAGGTTTTATATTTAACACAAAATATTCAAAATGCCTTTAACAAAAAAGAAACAGTGCTTACTCTCTTTGTTAACTTCAAAAATTCCTTTGACAAAGTATGGAGAGAGAAGTTTATTTATAAAATGAGTAATATTGGGATAAAAGGAAACATGTTGAAATGGTTCATGGACCTATTATCACAAAGGTACATAGCTGTAAAGTGGAATAATGTCCTCTCTCTAAGTGGCACACGACTCAAGTAGGCCTTCCTCAAGGCAATGTTTCCAGTCCAATTCTTTTTAATATTTTCATAGATGACATCAACAAAATATTAGCTCACTTTCCAAAGGCAAATATGGGATTGTTTGCAGATATCACAATGTGGATTAGCCAAAAAAAATTGGCAGAATAGACAACACTACAAAAAACTAGAAACTGAAATGTAGAAAATTATCAATAGAATGGAAACATGAGCATCCACCAACAATATGGAAATAAACACTAAAAAAACAGCTTTCCAGCCTTCAACACACTACAGATGACTTAGAACTTAAAATCAATAGTCAACTACTAAAAGAGAAAGACCATACTAAATATCTTGGTATAACACTTGAAAAAAACTTTCCGTCTCTGAACAGATTAACAATATAACTAAGAAAGTGAATAAGAGAAACAACAAGGAGGAGGAGGAGTCAAATGGGCAGGATCCATAGGTCGCCTAAATGACACATACAAAAGATGCATAAAGCCCAATCTGCTGTATGGAACATATTAAGGAGGAGGAGTCAAATGGGGAGGATCCATAAGTCTTTTAAATGACATGTACAAAAGATGCATAAAGCCCAATTTCCTCTATGGAAGTGAGATAATGTCCACAATAAACAACCAACTTAAAACTAAATTGGGTACTATACGATCTAGGTCCTTAAGAATAATAACAGGAGCCGTTAAAACAACACCAATTGCTACAATGCAGAGCATAACTAACAACCTGCCAATTAAAATAGAGCTAGGTATTAAAATAGTTATACTGGGACAGAAATTAAAACGTAATCAATACAGGAATAAATGGTTTCTAATTCCTGACAGCACTCAATGATTAAAAGCAGGACAGCCTTTCAAAAATTACATACAGAAAGAAGATTTAGACAAAATTTTAAAAATAAGCATTAAACCTGTCAATACACTAACTAATCCTGTACAATACAGGATTATTCAAAAAGAAGGAACATATTTCAAACATTTCTTTCTTCCAAATTACAAAAGGTAGAACCATAATTCCAATGTTCCTGGACAGACAAAAGTTTAAAATTGAACTGTCCAGGTAGAAGTTCCAATCACAGCCGCATTGGCGCTGTTGCTTGCCATGTTGATTGTCCGTAGTAAAATGGCAACATGACAGGAAAAAGCATTTTGTGTGCTGCAATTAGCAAAACTAGAGTCCGTTATTGGAGTTAAATGTGCTTTTCGCCGTCAGTTTAATAAACAACCTCCTGCGTCTAGCAGATTTACCAGTGGCATCAAAAATTCGTAGAAGATGGTTGCATCTGCAAACGGAAAAACACAGGACGTCTACACATAAAGGATGAAAATGTCCAGCATATTCGTACAGCTTATGAAAGGAGCCCAAAAAACCCACTGCATGAGCAAGCAAGGTATTTAACATTCCTCAACCTACGGTATGTCGAGTTCTGAAACACCATCTGCACCTGAAGCCATACAAACTGCAGTTATTGCAAGCATTTCATCCTGACGACCACAACAAAATGTACGAATTTTTCATTAGCATGCTAGACAATATGGAAGAAGACAATTTTTCTGAACAATTAATTTTTTCCAATGAATTCACGTTTATTTTTTTTCGGTAAAGTTAATCAGCATAACGTTAGAATTTGGGCAAGTGAAAATCCTATGTCAGTTATTGAACATGAAAGAGATTCACCAAAGATTAACGTCTTCTGTGCCATATCTGTAAACAAAGTTTATGGACATTTCTTCGTCATGGAGAACACTGTGGCAGAACTAACCTATCTACACATGCTTTAAAACTGATTATTTCCTCAACTTGAAGATGATTCAGATGGCTTCATCTTCATGCAAGATGGTCCCTGCCTCATTTCCCTAAGCACATCCGACGTTATCTGAATGACACCATTCCAGGATGTTGGATTGGAAAAGGAGGAGCAGCAGAAGATCACTTCATCACCGGTGGCCTCCCAAGTCTCCAGACCTCACTCCTTGTGACTTTTATCTGTGGGGTTACGTAAAAGACTGTATGTTTATTCCCCCTATGCCTGACACTCTTAAAAGTCTGCAAGATTGAATTGTTGAAACTGTGAATTCAATAACTAGAGACCAGCTTATTGGTGAGTGGCAAGAAATAAGCCACCGTTTTGATATTTGTTGTGTATATTGCGCATATTGAATGCATAAAAAGATGAAAATTTAACTTTTCTCTTTCCAGGAACATTGGAATTGTGTTTCTATCTTTTGTAGTTTGGAAGAAATAAATGTTTGAAATATGTTATTTCTTTTTGAATATCCCTGTATATAGATATTAACATGAAATTAAATCTGGATACAATGGTCTCCAAGAAGAATGACCCACCTGAGGTATTAAGATTGATAGCACTTAGTACACTAAACTATTATCCAACTAATACATGGTGTAGAGTGCATACAGATGGATCTCTTATAAATGGAAAAACAGGTTTTGGAATATACTTTGAAGAATTCTCTCAATATACACATTTGGGACAGTATGCTAACAATTTTAATGGTGAAATAATGGCCATTAGAGCAACTTTACAAAATCTACTGTATAGACCTAAAATAAATAAAAGAAGCGTTATCTTAAGTTACTCTAAAGCATGATGAATTACATTGCATAAAATATAGTGAACTTTTGTAACAGTGGTGTCAAATATTAACATTTAAAAAAATTGAGTCAAAATTGTAACATACACACCACTAAAATTCAATAAAATGGATGACTAGTTTCGGGAGCCATCACTCCTATCATCAGTTCCTGGTCGACTGCTGGTCTCGACTGATGATAGGAGTGATGGCTCCCGAAACTAGTCATCCATGTTATTGAATTTTAGTGGTGTGTATGTTACAATTTCGACTCAATTTTTTAAAATGATAATGAATTACAGTTACCCACCAAACATACAATAAAAATGAAATAAGAAAGCTATGTCTTACAATCCAGATCAGAAATACAGGAATACAGAAATAGTCTCGTACAATGATCCGGAGCCATGTGGGATTAAAGGTGAATGAGATTGCACATACTTTAGCAAAATAGGAGCCAACATAAAATTAAAACTACCTTTTGAACTAGATCTTCCCTGTAAATTGAAACTCATAAAAAGATTAATATCTGAACAAGAACAACAAAATATCAAACAAAACTTAAAGGAAACCCATATGAAGATCTAAATGCTTTCAAAAATCTTTTATTGAAACCAAGAAAATTTGGAGTTGCCCAATTCTGCTTAATTGTGGGCATGGCAGCCATTGCCCACTGTGTAAGGACATGAACACTGTCTTAAATAAAGAATATCTACTGAAATGCAGCCAGTTAGATATCAACAAACAAATGAAAAATAATTGGGAAGCTAGGAAAAATATGATAATTATCAGCATCCCCAATGGCCACTAGCAACCAACAAACCTATTGTTCCAGAGGGAACTTTCGAACAGGTAATTGGTAAACGTGGACCAAGCAGTACACTCATATGAACCATCTTAGTTTCCCTTGCAAAGCACACACACACACAAAGAAGGAGGAGGAGGAGGAGTTTACTTTTAAGCACGATACATCTTAGGTTCTAAATGAAATGCAGGATCATCCCTCACATTCAGAATTAAAATTAATGTTGCTATTAATGATAATAATAATAATAATAATAATAATAATAATGTGTATTCCTACACTACATAAAAAGCAAAAATTTAAAAAATGTGCATTTATTGTTAGTTTGTATATTTAACTTTTGTAAACCAGCTATGAACAACATTAAAAAATACATAGAATGCAAATTCAGGATTTTAAACTTTGAGTTAAAGCTGTAAAGTCTGCAACAATTTAAAGAGGGGGGTGGTCTGTGATTCAAGGAGACTTTGAAAATGTTGATATTCTGGTCATAATGTTGTAAGTTTATAGTTATGACTGCATATGCAACTATAAACTTTCAAACTGAAATTACTCAAAACTAATTAGACATGTATTATACAACATTTTTAATGTATTCATGAACATATTTTATTGAGTAATAACTCATCTAACCAACAATACTGCCTCAATTTTACTGATCAAATACTGATAAGCTGAAGGTTACATGTTGTATGAAGTGCTTTTCCTCCCTGGAAGTTCATTAAAATTTATATATTTAGGGAGGGAGATTTATAAACGAGTTAAAAGGAATAGAAATGACATTTTTATATGTTCTTACCTCTGATGTAAAATGCTGAAATATGCGAATTTTTAGGACAAAGATTTATGTAAAGCAATTTTAACACAGCAGCAAGGTGTGAAACATCCAGCCGCCAAGAATCAAACACTGTGAATGCAGGATAGTTTTTACGTGAAAACTCTGTATATACCAAGTGGAATAGTTAAATATTACAAATCTTTTTGGAACCCACATCTAGAAAATATGAAGAAAAAAAGAGACCTAGCCAGAAACACAGCTAAAAAAAACCTAAAATATTTTAAAGATGTACAAAATTGGGGAAAACTGAGTGCCCAATTCTAAAAAGAAATGAATACCAAAAGAGAACTTTTTAATAATTTTCTACAAAAATGGACTACTTTTTGTTCATAATGATAAAACTATGACGGCCAACAAATTCAACAAACACTATACTAATATCTAGAAAATGTCTTAAAGAACTAAAAAGAAATAAAAAAATCCTAAAGAGAAGTATTAATGAATATATAAAATCAACAACCCGGTCTACAATTAATATCTTTAACCAAGTATTTAATATTAAAGAATTGAACATTGCTATTAATAAACTAAAAATTTCCCAGGTCCAGACAAAATACATGCAGAAATCATCAAACATCTGGGTAAAAAGGCAAAAATAAGACACTTCTCCATTTAGAACCTATCTTGGAATATAAAAATACCTGGTAATTGGAAAATTACCTATTTAAAATCAAATAAACTGGCAGATAATTTTTCAAGTTACGACCTAATAGCACCTCCAGTAATTTATTAGCAAAAATGGTGCAAAAGAGTTTCTGGAAACTAATAACTTATTTTGCCCCAATCAAGAGAACAGTTCAGTAATTTTTAGGAATATTAAAGATGCCCTGAACAAAAGAGAAGATACCTTAGCAATATTTATTGACTTTCAAGGAGCATATGACTCTATTTGTAGATACAAATTACTTGAAAAAGTAAACACTTTTAAGTGTTCAAGGCAGAATGTTACACTGAATCAGTGAATTTATCATTCAATGCTTTATTGCCAGCAAGCATAACAATCATTTATCTAAATATTAATAGACACATCGAGGCTTATCACAAGGTTTTATCCATAGTACTATACTTTTCAAGTTTATATCAATGACTTCTGTAACAATTTATAAAAAAATGCAATTAAAAGTCTTTAATGTTTGCAGATGATGTATTATGCAATAAATTAAAACCAACAGTTATTAAACACAGCGCAACAACCCCTGATACAATTATAGAACTGGGCCTTTAATAATTTTATGAAGATAAATGTTAAAAAAAATTATCAACTATATTTACTAAGGATGAAACCATTAAATGTCTCATTACAATTAGAAGGGAAATCATTTACAGAAACATATGAAGCCAATACTTAGGAGTATAGAATGGAACAGAGTTCATGGAATCTACAGAGCCCTCGTTTGAACCCGTGGCCGGCTTAACTGGGATTACTTGGTACCGAAAAGCAGACTGTTTGCTGGGGGAGTCGGATATTCATAGTCCCTTAAATTCAAGTGCATAGATTTCTCATGGAAATTATAACTACAATAACCCCATACTTTCGTCATAGAAGATGTTGGAAATGATCCCCTTGTGCGGCCGCACATCTCTCACACCATTTTAAAAAAATTGCATTAACATTTATTAATACTTCTTCTGATATAGCAGCAGTTTCTCTTCTTATATTGTCTTTCAGTTATTCCAGGTATGCGAGATATTCCGATACACACTAGTGTCGCTACAGGGCTATGTAAATAAAGCCATGCTTCATCCGTAAAACTATTAAAAGCGGGTCAGTAGAGCGATCATTAACATTATAAACACCCAGCTGCAGAAATGAGCTCTATTCATATTATCGCGTGGTTGCAATTCCTTATCTACAGTTATCTTATACGGTTTTAATTTTAAAAGTTTGGTGGCATTCCAAGCCGAGGTTTGCGGAATTCCTGATTCCTGCGCAACCTTTTTCAGAGATTTCTTTGGACTTGTTCTAACACTTGTTTTACTTTCGACTTCAGATCCCGTTAAATTAGCGAAAGGAAAACGCTTTTTCTTCTTCTTCTTCTTCTTCTTCTTCTTCTTCTTCTTCTCCTCCTCCTCCTCCTCCTCCTCCTTCTTCTCCTTCTTCTCCTCCTTCTCCTCCTTCTCCTCCTCCTCCTCATTTGGCACTACAGCTCTGGGAGAGATTTGGCGTGCCGGGGCGACCTCTGCATCCTCTATCTCCCCATATTATTACTTCATTGGTAGAGAGCAGTATTGTAGGGGGGCATGCCGGCACCCTGCAGAATATCCCTACCTCGTCATCAGGCAGCTTCCCATTTTTCCTCACAAGGCTGGGTAGACTCCGTTCCAGACCTCCCTAACTTAATAAAAGTCTTAAGTACCGGGAATCGAATTCGGGCATCCCTGCCAGCAACGCTAACCACTAGATCAATGTGTATTCTTACATCGGATAAAATTAAGAACGATCCAAAGAAACCTCTGAGAAAGCTTGCACAGAAATCAGAAATTTTGTAAAACTCGACGTGAAAAGCCACTAAACTTTTAAAATTAAAACCCTATAAGTTAATTGTAGTTCATTTTTTTATTTGGTTTATTTACGAACGCTCTTTAACATCTCAGGTCATCAGCATCCCATTCAAACCAGGGCGTGAAACGGCCGACAAATTTTGCTCAGAGGCCTCTTTTTTCAGGTTTGAGCTTCTTTATCGTGCCGTAAATGTACAACACGGAACCCACGGCTTTACTTCCTTTCCGAAGGAAGCCATAATTAGGATTTTTACACCCGAAAAAAATCCATCGGTCATGGCCTGGATAGAACCCGCGATCTTGGGTTTAGGAGACAAGTATGGCATTGTAGTTCAGGAATTGCAACCATGCGATAAGGTGAGTAGAGTTAATTTCCGCACTTGAATGTTAGATAATGTTAAAATTGCTCTATTGACATGCATTTAATTTTTTTTTTATAGAAGAAGCAAGGTGTTACTTACATGGCTATATAGCAACACTAAAGTGTATTCGAATAACTTGCATACTTAGAAGAATTAAAACACAATATAAGAAAAGAAATTGTTGCAAATTCAGAAGAAGAATTAATGAGTGTAATGCAAAGTTTCCTAAAAGGTGTGAGAGATCTGTGGCAGCACAAAGACATTATTTTCAGCATCTTGTGGTTATTGTAGTGATAATTTAATGAAGAATCTACTATGTGCTTCTTGGTGCCAAACAAATCCCCACTAAGCTGGCCACACATCCAAACAAGGTTTCTGTATAAATTCCTTCATAATTAAAAAATGTTTGGATAAATTGCTATACACTAAATTTGTGCATACGTAAATGGTTCTGTATTGCTGCCAGCCTAATGATTGGCCTAGGGCCATGTGGAAAAGCAGCATACCCTAAATGTCTCATGAGGCATTAGCATTCCAATGTCTAATATAATGATATCCAGCTAGGTGATTCAGAGTTAACTTTACAGAGCATGATTTGCCCTCTGTTTGCTATGTGTAAATCATAATGATGAATACTTGTACCCTGTTTCTTACTTCTAATAGACTAAACCTCCCTCAAAGTATAATATTTAGGAAATAATATCAATTAAGTGTAACAAGTTGTTGGTCTATGCTGTATTTTAAACTAAGGTGCAATATGTTGATATAAATCATAAAAATCTGTGTTCTATCTTTAGATACCACATTTCATTTATTTCATCAACACAAAAAAGTTTTTGCTGCAAATGAGTCTTACCTTAATTTAAAACATGGTACAAGATTACCTTGCATTACTATGAACCTAATTTGTGTTTGTTGTGACAGGCACTGATAGGTTTTGTGCAAGAGTTTATAAAATAATGGTATTTAATGTCTCCTCAGATAATTTCCCAGTAACTAAAATATATTAGCTGATTTATGGATAATTTGATGAGTGTGAATATTATTATTCTGCAATCTGTGCTGAAATTAAGGTTGAATTGACATGTAGTACATATAGGTCACAGATAAATGCTTATGCAATAGAAAGCATATGCATATGAGTACTTACTTTGCAATCAGTTCACTTCTGAGTTTAATGAACTTTCCTATACAGTACTTGCATACTAGCTGATTCATAATTGTGATGACCTAGCTGGTTAAACACATGTTCCTGTCAATTATAGGAACAAATGCCATGCAACTGGTCCATATGGCTCACCCATTGCTTTCACTTATTTTTAAGGTCTTCTGTTTTTTGGAACTTACTGTTTAACAATAAGTGTTAAGTATAAAAACATAATGAAAGCAAAGAAAAACTCTGTTCAATGCACTTTTTATCATTGATGTAAGATTATCTTTTATGTTATAGAGAAAGGCAGAGTCTTTATGTTTGGAAACAATGACTATGGACAGCTTGGACTGGGACATAAGAATGTAATTGTGAAACCTAGCTGTGTTAAAAGTAAGTAAACAAGTTTCTTAATATCTTAAAAAAGTAAAAGTACAAAATGCATTAAAAATAGTAAAGTTTATGGAGCAAATTTAATACATCCATTATTGGTTTTTTTAATAAAAAACTATCATTTTGCTATAATTGCTTATAATATTTAAAAATGGGTTTTGTATGATGTGGCAATGATGTACAGCATTTTAAGGATTGCTTATTTTGTAACATTCTGCTTTTGTAAACAGTGCAAACTAAGGTTTAAAAATACAGTGCAATTCATAGAAAGTGCTCTTTGCATGCTTCTAGTGCTAAGAGGATCTATACAGTATGCGTAATAAACAAGTAAATCTTTGATGCATTGTTATGTTGTTTGTATATCTGGAAATTTCATTTATTTCCCAAAATTTCAATTATAATGTAATTCACAAGAATGCAGTCCCTATGTAATACTATACTCCAAGCTATTGAATTAATTTTGCACTTAGTTGAAACTTTCGTTAGATAATCTTCATTTCACTAATTAATTTTTCAGGACAGAATCGTTCCTCATACTTCATACAGTGTACTGTTATGTTATGGATTGAATAATTCCATGTGCCATTATTAATTGCATTGATTCTTGACTCTGTTTTGCTTCATTACAGTATATAGTATAAGGGATACGATTATCATTTTGTGAATGCTTTACACTGCTGTCAGGTGTAATGTACTATATAATTTATGTTTTATTTATACAAAATATTTTATCTGCATGCCAATAAAAGTAGCTATCATATTAAAATGCTACACAAGAAAATAGTTCCTTTTACTATTAATAGTAATATACACTAAAACCTTCATATAAGCAACGATACAAAAAAAGGCACTTTTCAATAAGAAAAGAAATTAAGGAAAAAAAGAAAAATATCACAGTTTTAGATATTTGGTTAAATTTTCGTTGTCTTCTAATAGTGTCATAGATGCAGCACATGGATGCAGTGTCACTTCACAGTATAAGTGCCAGTCACACATGTGGGTAGCAAAAGTGAATTAACCTGCTGCTGCACAATGGATTATGTGAAATGTTCCTATGGTTAGACAGAAGTTTTAGCTGTTGGAAAAATTAAGAAGGTTGTTAGTAGAATACAATAATGATAGAATCATCACCTGCTATGACTTTGCTTTCATGTTACAATTGATTGCAATGTTGGTTACTCGGATCTCAGCATTATATGGCCACCAATTAATGTTGTCATCAGATATGGCAATTTTTAGTATGCTTTGTATTATAATCTTACAAATGAATGTACATTGTCAAGTACTGAAAATAAAGTTTGTATTTCAAAATTTCATTTTTAAAAGCTCATATGAAATATGCTCAATTTCTGCATAGAGAAAAAAAAAAGTGTGTGCAGTATATCTTTAAAAGTATTTTCCAATTTGCATGGCCAGTATTGTAATTAAAACGGTTAAAATCATCCAGGCTGTTTTGCCATGATCACAGTTTAATATACTACCATAGCTTTCACCTACTACTGTAGTTGGCATCATCTGTGGACGATAAACAACTGACTGCTAAGACAACATTATTGATCCGTTTCTGTCTGGTTTTAGAACTAGTTTGTGAAAGCTGTGGTAGCATATTAAACCTTGAACCACGGCAAAACAGCCTGGAAGATTTTAACTGTTTTAATTTTCCAGTTATTTGGCAAAATTGTTTATCCATGTCATATAGTTGCTGGTAATGAGAGGTTTTGATGTATTATATGTTAGGCATAATATACTATATAACTTATGACTATGAGGCCCGTGTTCTAGTGGTCAGCATATCTAGCTGCTATTCCTGGGATCTCAGGTTCAATTCCCAGATAAGTCATGGGGATTTTTCCTTGATTAGGAAGATACCCATTGTGCCAGTGGTATGGTTAGGAAACATTTTTTTCATTAGGTTTAAGGACCCCCCTGCTGTACCATAATTAACATCATTCCCATAGCTGCACCTTACAGGTGGCCTGGCCTCAGAAGAGAGCTACAATACTGTCATGCCAGGGGGAAAAATGCACACGTTTCATGGTAACAGAGTCATGGCAAAGAAGAAGAGAAAAAATTGGCATGTTAATACAAAAAAATTACAGATATATTTTAAGTTAGGAGTTGAAATGATTTATAGTTTAAAATAAATATTTCAACCACATTTAAAATCTTTTGCACTATTTATTTATATTTTTCAAAAATAGAACAAAATAAATACTTTTGTAATAAAATATATATTATCCTAAGCTTAGGTATTCATTTTTTACACTAAACTCCACTTACTTACATAAAAATAAGATGCTTTTCGGGAGAATCTACCCCATCTTCAGTTGGTCACTGAACTGCCATCGCTGGAAATGATGGCTAGACACCCAGATTCGTGATGTGGAATCTGTTGACTGAAGTAAAAAATTACTGAGTTCATCCATAAGAGAAAACTTGAATTTCATTAAGTTTTTTTTATTTTTCAATATGAAAATTGTTTCCCAAGTGGATAACTCCATTGGGTTGTGAAGGTGTTTCAGCAGTTTAAATACCGCCACGGGTGGCCGAAGTCGTTAAGGCACGGACTCGTGAGCGGGAGGTCTGCGGTTCGAATCCCGCCAGGACCGTCCTCCCTGACTGGGGTTTTTTCCAGGTTTTCCTCAGTCTTCATAAGTGGCAAATGCCGGGGAGGTACCTAAACTTAGGCCTGGAACGCTTCCTTCCTTAAAAAAATATCCTTTCCCAATTTATCATTTCATCTCATGTATCATCTGTGTCCACCGCCTGTGGTGCCTCAGTAGTGAAAACGGGCATTAAACACTACTCAAAAAAAAAAAAAAAAAAAAAGCAGTTTAATTTCCAGTTTTATTTCATGATTTTTTATCCAAAAGTGAGCTGCTACTGTTGATTAATCGCCTGCTTAAGCTGAATATTCCTAAAGTGTTCTCCTAATTTCTAAATTTCTCTTTGTTTTGCCTATGTAGCTCTGCTTACAATCTGCGCAATTCATTACATAAATTCCTGATTTCTGTTCTGTTCTGTTGGTATGGAGTCTTTTAGTGTACAACCTAATAAATTCTTGATATTATATCTGTTCTTTGGGGCTAACATTATCCCATGTTCTTTGAAAATTTTCTTGAACTTGTGGTAAATTGGATGGTAGGTGAAACTTTTGAATTTGTATCCTTCTTTTGTGTTTGTCAGTGTGGAAACTTTCCTTATCTCTTTTTGTCTTTTAGATTTATTAATAATTTTTATTACTGTGTCTTTGTTGAAACCATTGGTTATAGCTGTCTTTATTATTTGTTGGTATTCTATTTTGTACTCTGCTTCTGTGGGTGGAATATTCATCAATCTGTGGGCCAAACTGTGAAAAACTGCATATTTATGTGGAATGGGGTTAAAACTGCATATTTATGTGGAATGGGGTTATAACTCTAATTTTTTATGTAAGTATCTGTGTATCTTTCTTTTCTGTAAATTCTAAAATTCAAACAATCTCCATTTCTTATAATTTTTAAATCTAGAAATGGTAGCCACCCATATCTCTCTTCTTCTATGGCAAACTGTATAGATTTATGTTGCAAATTAAGAACTTTCAGGGCATCTATTGAGTGTTTCTTTCGTATTATTGCAAAAATTTCATCCACATACCTATACCATGACTTGCAAATTAAAGGGAAAGCTTTTGTGATATGTATTTAAAATGAACTCATGAATAAATCTGCTAGAAAACGTGACAAAGGGCTTCCCATAGTTAGGCTTGAAACTTGTTGGTAGTATTTTTTGTTGAAGCTGAAGTAATTTTGTTGAATGCAAATATTAGTAAGCTTCAATAAGTCTTCTATTTCTTTTGTTTTTAAATTTATTAATGTTAACCATTTCTTTAACTTAAGCATAAGTTTCTCTATTGGTATGCTCGGGAATAAGGCTTTTACGTCAAATGATATCATTATATCTCCAACTGTAATTCTGCTATTTTTAAGTTTTTCAACTAGATCAACTGAATTTTTGATGCTCAAACTTTGGGATCTCTTAAAAGATTTGAAAACTTTGATCAATTTTTTAGCTAACTTGTATGTAGGTGAATTGATTATGTTGATTATTGGTCTCTTGCTGTTATCATTTTTATGTATTTTAGGTAGTGCATAAAGCCTGAGTAGCACCAAATTACTGTGTGTGATATTCTGTTTATCAGCAGTGGATAGTGTTTTGACTTCATTTAATGTTTTGTTTAAAATCTTAATTCTTTATTGAATGAATACCTAAGTTTAGTATATATTACCACTTTATTGTCAACAGCTTCAAAAGTACAGTATTTATATAATAGTATGTTATTTTAATTTATAATGTTACATTTCATTGTATGAGTAAATATTTAAGAAATGAGTGAAGCATGAACATTATTAATGAGTTGCACAAGTAATTTTTTGGTATATCAGAATTACAAAAGAATTTTAATAAAATAAATTAATAATAATTTTGATTTTCTAGTAAATTATTATTAGGTTTGGGCTAATTTTACTTAAGGATTATCTTTAACATCTTTGGTCATTTGTATCCCGTTCAATTCATAGTGTGAAGTGAAGTGTGTTTCATAATTTTTACAAATGCAATAATTGTATAGCATTAAAGGAGTTTCATATGTTATTTTTATATATATCAGAATTATAGAAGAATATTATTAAAGTAAATTAATATTAATGTTTATTTTATAATAAATTAGTATTAGGTTTAGGTTTATTTATTTTATTTAAGGATACTCTTTAACATATTTGGTAATTAATGTCCCATTCAACCTGCGGCATGAAACCAACAACTTTACTTTCCTTTCAAAGGAAGCTGTATTTAGGATTTTTATATCCTAAAAATTCACTAATCCTGGCTGGGTTTGGACCTGTATTCTTGAGTCTGCTAAGCAAGTACTAGAACCACCAGAACTGATATAAATTAATAAATTAATTGTGAAGCTAATGTCTTTTTATAATACTTATGATATAAATATATTGATGAAGATTATTTAGTTCATTTGTCTATTTTTTTTTAGCAAATCTGGATAACCAAAAGAAATTTTAACCCATACTGAAAAGGCTAAATTGTCAGTAATACCAAAAAAAAAAAGCCTATGACATTTATCAGAAGGAATATAACAGATTCATTAATCAAATGAGCAGTAAAATATTAATAATATTTCAGAAACTCTAGTGTTGGCATGTATTTCAGAACAAATTAATTTTATCAAATCCTACTAATTCATTTGATAGCAAATATTAACTTGTTAATTTTTATTTATTAATTCTGTAATTATGCATTCTGCTATGAAAAAGAATGATCAATTCTATTTCAGTAATAATACATTGTTTCCTTAATACTAGATCTTTCATGGTTTTGTCACCCATTTCACAGCAGATGTCAGATTGATAGTCAAAGCAGTAATTGCTGGTGATGCTGCAGATGTAATATTCTTATAACTGATTCAAGTTCTTGCAATTATAATTACTGTTACTGTGAAAATAAGCATGCACTTTATGACAAGAGATGTTGGAAATGTCATGCCAAATCCACACATTTCTGCATCTTTTTAAGAAAATGCCATTATCAGTATCAGTTCATCTTTCAAAACTGAGTCAATTTCTTGCTTGACATTTTCTATCATCCCTGCTAATGTTTGGGGGCTAGTTCCTTACACTTTACTTTTCAACTTCCCCATAAATAAAACCATATACTATCAGTATATAATTCCTGTATCTTTCTGCATTCATGATATTCTCAGAAAGGATAGGTCCTATTACTCAATAAGCATTTACTGCATGCCATACATTGATTTTCTCATCATGCAAGGAGATTTTTTGTAAAATCAAGCTTTCTGTGCTCTAATACATATTATTTTGTGTCTAAATAATAGTAAGTTGATCTATACCTCATCAGTAAAGAATATTAAGCTTGGATCAATTAAATTTAATTTTGTATTCAAACTAATACAGTGAAGCAATTAACATATTCTTATATAGCTATTGAGTTGATTTAATACTCTTATGCTCCATTTACCATTGAATTATACAGTACATGTGTCACAGCTTTTTTTTGCCTGCCTAAGAATACGTGGATCAATTACTGTCATTAGCGCTCCATAACATCCAATTACATACATTTATCCAAATGTCAGGATTATCTGCCTACAATTCGTGCACAACAGTGCATGCTTTTACGTATAAATTGACCAATTTTGGAAGATGAACAGAGGATGTGAATGACAGTTTTCTAAAAAGATACCAGAAATGTGTGGATGTACTAAAACAATCTTTTCAAATCTTTTCGATCTTTTCAATTTTTTCAAGACTGGAAATGGTATGCTCCCCATCATTAACAATATCAATACTCCCTCTTACTATTTAGCAAAATTGTTAGCTAATAGATTCAAGACATTACCAAAATTTCAAACCAGGAGCATAAACAATTCATATCAGTTAATAGAAAAAATTAAAGACATAAAATTGCATCCCTCTGACACTCTTATATCTTTCGACGTAGAATCTCTGTTTCCGAGCATAACAAAAGAAAAACTCCTGATTTATCTACGTGATTGGCTAAAAACAAGTTGAATTAATGATACACACATAAAAGAATACATCAAATTGACAGAAATTTGCATAAACCAAGCCTTTTTTACTTTTAAAGGAAAATTTTATAAACAACAAGCAGGACTTACAATGGGCAGCCCCTTATCTCCATTTCTAGCTAACCTCTTCATGAGTAGATTTGAAACACACATCAACACAGCTTTTCTATACATATTTAAGGTATGGTACAGATATGTAGACGATATATTTGCCATAGTTAATAAAAAACTCATTGACGATGCCTTAAAACTTCTAAATATACAAGATATAAATATATCATTTACATACGAAATAGAAATTGATAACATGCTGCCATTCTTGGATATTAAAATAATGAAATTCCAAGAAAATCTTAAATTTGGAATATACAGAAAGAATACACACACAGATAATCACATCAAAGCTGACAGTTTTAACCCTACAGCGCACAAACATGCAGTAATTAACAGTTTAACACACCGGCTAGTTAACCTACAAATTAGCAAAGAAGAATATTTTAAAGAATACAAACAAATAGAAGAAACAGCAGTTAAAAATGGTTTTAAAAAAGAACTAGTACATAAAAAGGTGCAGAAATTCAAGAGACAAAAACATATCAAAGAAACCACAACACTTTCAGCAAGAAAAGAAAAACTAATTTTTAAAAAAATCACATATCATCCATGGGCCACAAAAAAATTTCAGAATACTCTTAAAGATTTTAATATCAGGTTGGCACCAACTAATAGATTTAATGTTAAAAATATACTGATAGATAATGTTAATGACAGTATTCCACAAGAAGAAAAATCACGTATTTACAAAATAAACTGTGCAGAATGTGAAAAAATCTACATTGGAAAAACAAAGAGAAACATAGGCACACGGTTAAAGGAACATTTTAGGAACATAAAGTACAAGCAAATAGAGAAATCAGCAGTAGCATATCATTTTTGGACACAAAATCACGACATAATAAATAAAGCAAAATTATTAAAATCAGTACAAGGACCTACGGAATTAGCAACCTGGGAGAAAATCTACATCTACAAGTACAAAGACAACATAATGAACTTCGACATTGCCGGGGATGAAAACATAAACTACAAGTTTTATCACACCGCCACCAGAGCAGAATATACATTCCCACAGCTCAACGACAGTTCAACTTTAGCATGGCTGAAGATGGGAACTAAATGGTCTTGAAACCGGTTCCATACATTTATGAAAAGTAAGTGTAGCTTTAAGAGTGTATAGTTCAACTGAATCATACAATGATATCAATTAATCTTTTCAATATTTCCTGTCATAGGGTAGATGCTTATTTTTATTGTAATTTTATTATAATTGTGACCATTTGGGTCCGTTGCATATATGTTACATCCACTTTGCCGGGATCACTCTGACATCCGGTCCAACAGTTGCTGTGAAGCAAGTGACCAAACCTTGAAAGACTCGGGTATTATCATAATATGATATTCAGTCAATCAATACATTTTAGCAATGAAAACAATTTAAAGATGTAATTGTTTCTATGGGAATTTTATGCAGCTAGTGTCATAGTGTAGCATTTTATGAATATTGAGTAAAGTAAAGTAAGTACACTTAATTAATAAAGTAAAGATTGTTTATAATTCTGGTATGTGAAAAAAATATGTTTTAAGTTGGATTATCTACTTTAGAAGTCTGATGAAGGAAGGCAGGCAACAGTAAAGTCAAAGTAACAGACAACTGCATTTTCTAAATGGTCTAGATATATAATATTTTAAAAGTATTTATTAAATATGTTCACACTAACTTCACTTATACTTCATTCATAAATACAATTTGAATATATTTATTACACCTTCAAAATAAAATACTGCTTATAAGATTTGTGCTATTTCTAGGTTTGAAACCTGAGAAGGCACTGCATGTGGCATGTGGTAGAGCACACACTCTTATCAGTACAGGTAAGAGGATTAACATTCTAAACTGCATCTAGGCTAGGAAGCTGGATCCCAGCAGCTGTGAATATTTTGACACTGTGTAAATTGTGTAAATAATATAGAAGAAAATAATCATGAGGTGATGAATATTTCCAAATTAATTTGCTACTCAAGCTTAAGTTTATTTTTCATAATCATGGGCTACAGGAAGTTATTTTTAATGGTACACTTAATAATGTAATCATTGGTGGTCTGATTTTTATGTAATTACTTATTTTTTTCCTTGGTATTTATGTCTGAGAACTTAACATGTTGATAATTAGGCTACTCGAATCATTTTATTTAATTTTAATGCCACACACGCACACACGAGCTTTCTCTCTCTCATCATTTTTAACTTTAATGCTGCGCGCACACACACACACACACACACACACACACACACACACACACACAGATTTTACACTAACTGATACACAAATGCTTTTTAATTAAATGCTTACAATTATAAGAAATGATAAAATATTTAACTTAACTATAGAAAAACCTATTTTATTAACAGGTCTTGCAACATAATAAGGAAGCTTAAATTTTATAATTGATTTTGTTAGCTGGCATTTACACTAAAGTGCAAAATGAACGTGTATCTAATTTCCTGTAGATGAAGCAGTATGTTTTGTTATACTGCATGAGAACTTTATTTTTATTCTTTTATTCATGTGAATATTTCATTGCTATGGTGCACCCCTATATACTGCACTATTATTTGATGTGGTTCAGTTTTATAGTTAAAGTCTCAGATGAACAGTGAACAGTTACGAGTTTCTACCAAAGTGGCTCCAGTTGCAAGTTTTTCAGCTGAGAAACTATAATCCTGGATAACTATAGAACTTTTAATATTGATGGAAAAGTGGTGTTGTGTCAAGGGAGTGACAAAAAAGTAGGCTGTACAATGAAAATTCAATTGAAATAGCATGCGTGAAGTGCACTTTACAACAAAAATGAACAGTAGCATTTAGTGAAAAAAACCCATCTTGTGGAAGCTGTGTAAATTAAGTGAATTCCTCACTAAATTTAATAACTGTAAAAAAAAATATAAAATCCAGATTAATCTTATTAATGAAATAAGTCATAGCATTACTGTGTGATATTGGGGAAAAAAAATTAGAATTCTTGGATTCTCTAAGTATTAGAAAAGAGAAATGATATTTAGAATTTTTATTATTGTTGTTGTTGTTGTTGTTGTTGTTGTTATTATTATTATTATTATTATTGTTGTTGTTGTTGTTATTGTTGTTGAGATTAAACCACAAAAATTAATGGTATGCTATTAATTAAATGAAATATATTACCATTGGTAGACAAAACTATACTGTGTGTGTATATTTTTAAAGTTAACCATGTTTATGAACTGAGCCCTTGATATCATCTTTACATCCACTAAAATAGAAATAAAAGAAATTTTTGACTTATATTGTGTATTTAAGTTGATGTTCATATTAATTAAAATGTAAATTAGAACTTGCACAGTGAAGTCAATCGTATAATTGATGTTCTCGAAACTGGTTCTATATATTATGACAAGTAAGTGAAGCATTAAGAGTGTGTAGTTCAACTAAAACATACAATAATATCAATTAGATGTTCATATATTTCAAAAAAACAAAAACACATTACAATTAAAAACATTTTCAATGTACTAAGCAAATATAAACAATCAAAAGTTCCATTGATTTTCAGTGGCTTTGAAATTTAATTTAAATTGTATTGTAGTAAAAGCATGCAATGCAAACGTTTTTTGAATGTTATTACTGACCGCTCTTACATACAAATATAATTCCCACACACATATTAGATCAATATCTCACAGTTGCTATTTTCATGACGATGCTTTTGTCAAATATAAAACCTATGCATCATTATACAGACAGTTTACATGCTAAGTTAATTTGTCCTTTCATTTTGAAACAATTTTGGTTTTTAGGCATACAATTATTCCTAATGATTCAATTTCCCTAATTTTGAGAAACTATTTTCCTTATTTTATTTAATTGGTTTATATCAAATTTTGTTGCAAAAAAACAAATACTAAGCAACTAGAATACTTTTAAATTTTGGGTTTCAGGTAAACCCCCCACCCCTAATAATTTGATTTCATTGATTTTCAGCACCTCTTATTACTATTTCAATGGTCTATACCAAGTTTAGTTGTGAAGAAAAAAATGCATGCATTAGAGTGATTTTTATATTTTGCTTCAGCCCCCACTCTTTAAATTTCGGTTTTCAGCTATATCCCCTCTCCTAATGACTTAATTTCTTTGATTTTCAGAAACTACATTTCTTGTTTTATTCAAACGGTACATACCGAGTTACATTGCAAAAAAGCAAATGTTGGTGCCTCTAGAGCATTTTTAAATGCTGGGTTTCAGGTAAACTACCATTCCAATTTCACTGATTTTCAGAAACTATTTTTCTTATTTAAATCAATGACATATACGGAGTTTCATTAAAAATATTTAAAATAGCAGCCATTAGAGTGATTTTTAAAATTTGCCATAACCCCCAATTCTAATGGCCTAATTGCCCTGATTTTCACAAACTATTTTTATTAATTGATTTTAATGAAATATATCAAGTTTCATTAAAAAAGCCAATATTGCAGCCACTAGAGCTATTTTTAAACTTTTCTTTTCTTTCTTTCTTTCTTTTTTTCTTCTTCTTTTTTCAATTTAGGTTAACCCCCATTCCCAATGGTTCAATTTTGCTGGTTAATGAACTCTGCGAACAGTTTGTTAATGAAGATTTATGCCAAGTTTCATTAAGAAAAAGAAAAAATTGCAACTGCACTGAATGAATGAATAGTGTTTAACGCCCGTTTTTGCTACAGAAACACCACAGGTGATGGACACTGATGATACATGAGATGAAATGATGTATTGGGAAAGGATTTATTTTTAAGGAAGGAATCGTTCCAGGCTTAATTTAGGGTACCTCCCTGGCATTTGTCATTTATGAGGACTGAGGAAAACCTGGAAAAAACATCAGTCAGGGAGGATGGTTCTGGTATGATTCAAACCCCAGACCTCCCACTCACGAGTCTGCGCTTTAACTACCTCAGCTATCAGTGCTGGTTTGCAACTGCAAGAACGTTAACACACACACATATATGTCATATATATATAACTAGAAAAGCAGAAAAGGATAAAACACTAAGAAAAAGTCAGAGTTGTAATCACTATATTTCGAACTGCTAGAGTTCTTTTATGGCAAGATGACAAGTGAAGGTGATAAAAATAAATATTGAATATAGAAGGTAATATTATGCATGGAAACAGATGAAACAAGCAACAACAATGTTTCGGGGGAAAAAATTAATATTTAAGATTTAAACCCAGTGGTATAGGCGCTTTATGTAAAAATATAGCTGTCATATCTCTATCTCTGAGTAAACTTTCAGAGTTATGGGTAGGTAACGCATCAATAAGCATTAAATTAAAAGCATCATCAAAATCCTTGCAGTGAGATAGGACATGTTGGGCAACCAGCAAGGGAGACTTGGTTTTAACAGAACTTCTGTGATTGTTCATACATAGCAAAACAACAGTAGAATTAAACCAATAAAAAATACTTTGCAAAGCTTATAATATAACATATATACGATGTTCTTAGAAGAGTAGGTAGCAAATGAAGAAATGTTAAATTCTCTGGATAAATTACAGCTGCGGAATAAATGGCATGGCAATATTGCGCACAGGTTTTACATTTAGGGTGTTGGCAAGGATATTAGCCTGCAAGAGGACGAGTAAATTGGAAGGAGATAGGTTTTGGCAAAATATACTCTTAAGGTTAGGGGGGTGTTCTAAAAGTAAAGCAAGTAAAAGTAAGTTCAAAATGTAGAAAAATCACTTAAAGATGGATGCATTAATAAAGTATCGTGACATTCTTTCAAAATAGGTCTGATGCTTTTAATTCCAAGCACATAAGTAGTAACAAGGTTAATGAAGTTCTTATTAGAAGTTTTAGGTATGCATTGGAAAGTTTTGTGTCCTGGGATTATATGGGATTTTATAAGAGAGGAAGAATAATTTTGGTCTTGAAACTTTTGAGCAAAGTTTTTAATATACATGTCAAGAGATGAAAAGTTGTTACAAAGACGATGACCACGGATTGAAAGAGAAAAAGGAATAGATCTTTTGATATGCAAGGGATGACAGCTATCAAAAGGAATATACTGTTGTAAATTGGTAGGCTTAATATGTTTAACATAAGAAAAGAGACACTGCATAAAAAAATATCAATATCTAGGAACGTAGCAGCATTGGGAGAGACAGAAGAAGTAAACTTAACTGAAAATTTGGAGATAAGATTAGTAAGGAACTGATTTAAGAGATTCTGAGCCATGAGTCCAAAGCATGAATGTATCATCATTATACCTCAGCCATGATAATGGTGCCAAAGTTTCTGACTTAAGAAATTCCTCCTCTAAGCAAGCCATAAAAAGATTGGCATAAGACAGTGCCATTCTGGTGCCCATCACAGTGCCTTTAATTTATAGATACTATTTATTATCAAAACCAGATAAGCAAGATGACAAATGAAATCTGTGGATGGGGTATGAGGAGGTGCTCGAGAATCCAAGAAATGTCTAACAGTTGCTAATTCTTCATGATGGGGAATGTTAGTATAAAGTGACGTCACAAAATAGTGGCCAGAAGTATATTAGAATGTGCCGAAGGGTCAACTTTCAAACTCAAAAAATGGAAGGAATCTTTGATATAGAATGGCCTAGACATAACAAATGGCTGTAACCAACAATCTACTAGAGGGGAAATGCATTCAGTGGGGTAATTGAAGCTGGCTACTATCTGGCGGTCTGGACAGTTCTTTTTATGAATTTTAGGGAGAAAATATTAGATGGGAGTTCGAGGGATATGAGGAGTAAGTAGAGTGATATCTTGGGGACTAAGTCACTCTGGAGTATCAGAAGAAGCAATAAAAGAAGCTATATCTTTATTAAACTTGAGTGTAGGGTTGGAAGACAATAGTTCATAATAGGTGACATCACCAAGCTGTCGTTAAGCTTCAGCATTGAAAGAAGAAATGTCCTGTAGTACTACAGAGGATCCTTTATCGGGTGGAGGAATAATAACATCATGATTATTAGATAACCTTTTAATTGCTAATTTCTCACATAAAGTTATCTTTTGGGGTGATCTTATCTAGAAATTTAGAATCACTAATCGAAGGTAAAAAATCGGTTAGTAAACATTTCTAAAGGATGACTAGAAGGTAAAGAAGGTGGTTCAAGTTTGAAGGGAGAATGAAACTTGAGAAGGCAAGGAGTAACATTTGAAGTAGACTGAGAAAGTTTAGTATGCCAATAGTAATGCCATCTTAAATTACAGCAAAATTTAAAGCGATTAAATTTGGGAGTTGGGGTAAATGATAATCCTGTTTGTAAAAGCAATGTATCAGCATCAGAAAGTGAAATATAAGGTAAATTAACAACCGCAGGAGAAGTACAGCAGGAGAAGTACAAGGGATATATATGCTCTTGGGCTGCTGGTATGCAGTAATGGAGTAAAATTTAAATGGACAAGGTAAATTGAGAATGGAGGCCAATTCAGAAGCTGACGCTATGAGTGGCTGTGAAAAGTTTTGGAAGAAAGACATGGTAAACTGAATAGGAATACCTGCTCTTAAATATTGTAAATATAACCTAGATAATTTACGAAGATGATTCTGATTGAGAGAGTATCATAATTTATTCACGCTCATCAACATACTATTAACTATATATTTAGGAGAACATGCCAAAATAATTTTAATACAACTAATTAAATTAGACAAATGAAACTGCTGCAAATATTGACAATTATTGAGGATAATCTGTAGAAATTGCTGGGAGATATGGTGCTTTGCTTAAATAAGTAGAATTGGCTATGGGTGCTATGAGCTATAGTTGGCAATGGCAAATGAACTAATATTCCATTAGGACAAACCAGTAATAGCACAATAAGAAAGAAAGCCAAAGTGCCCTGTATATTTAAAAATCACTCAGATTGCATTCTGAGTTTAATTTGCCCTTTCATTTTGAAACAATTTTGGTTTTCAGGTATACAACTACTAATGTTCTAATTTCTCTAATTTTTTCCTGTTTAGTTTAGTTTAGTTTAGCCGCCCAACAACTAAATGAAAGTGAAAAATCGTTGGTTAAAAGTAAATGCAAAAAAGTTTTGAAGAACATAAAAAACCAAAAGAAATCAATAAATTACAGAACGACATTAAAACAACTAAAAGAAAATCCAGTGATATACACAAAAGCAGACAAAGGTAATAAAATGGCCATTTTAGATGAAAAGGAATACATAAATAGAGTTGAAACTATGTTAAAAGGAAAAAATTACCAACCAATTGAAAAGAATCTGCTCAATAAATGCAATAAGATCTTAAACAAAACGTTAAATGAAGTCAAAACACTATCCACTGCATGTAAACAGAATATCACACACAGTAATCTGGTACTACCCAGGCTTTATGCACTACCTAAAATACATAAAAATGATAACAGCAAGAGACCAATAATCAACAATATCAATTCACCCACATACAAGTTAGCAAAAAAATTGATCAAAGTTTTCAAATCTTTTAAGAGATTACAAAGTTTAAGCATCAAAAATTCAGTTGATCTAGTTGAAAAACTTAAAAATAGCAGAATTACAGTTGGAGATATAATGATATCATTTGAGGTAAAAGCCTCATTCCCGAGCATACCAACAGAGAAACTTATGCTTATGTTAAAGAAATGGTTAACATTAATAAATTTAAAAACAGAAGAAATTGAAGATTTATTGAAGCTTACTAATATTTGCATTAAATAAAATTACTTCAGCTTCAACAAAAGATACTACCAACAAGTTTCAGGCATAACTATGGGAAAACCTTTGTCACCTTTTCTAGCAGATTTATTCATGAGTTCATTTTAAATACATATCACAAAAGCTTTCCCTTTAATTTGCAAGTCATGGTATAGATATGTGGATGAAATTTTTGCAATAACACAAAAGAAACACTCAATAGATGCCCTGAAAGTTCTTAATTTGCAACATAAATCTATATAGTTTGCCATAGAAGAAGAGAGATATGGGTGGCTACCATTTCTAGATTTAAAAATTATAAGAAATGGAGATTGTTTGAATTTTAGAATTTACAGAAAAGAAAGATACACAGATAATTACATAAAAAATTATAGTTATAACCCCAGTGTTTCACAGTTTGGCCCACAGATTGATGAACATTCCACTCACAGAAGCGGAGTACAAAATAGAATACCAACAAATAATAAAGACAGCTATAACCAATGGTTTCAACAAAGACAAAGTGATAAAAATTATTAATAAATCTAAAAGACAAAAAGAGATAAGGGAAGTTTCCACATTAACAAACACAAAAGAAGGATACAAATTCAAAAGTTTCACCTATCATCCAATTTACCACAACAAGTTCAAGAAAATTTTCAAAGAACATGGGATAATGTTAGCCCCAAAGAACAGATATATCGAGAATTTATTAGGTTGCACAGTAAAAGACTCCAATCCAACAGAACAGAAATCAGGAATGTATGTAATAAATTGCGCAGATTGTGAGCAGAGCTACATAGGAAAAACAAAGAGAAATTTAGAAATTCGGAGGAAATAACACTTTAGGAATATTTGGCTTAAGCTAGTGGATAAATGAGTAGTAACAGCCCACTTTTGGACCAAAAATCATGAAATAAAACTGGGAATTAAACTGCTGAAACATGTTCACAAACCATTGGAGTTATCCACCTGGGAAAAAATTTTCATATTAAAAAATAAAGAAAACCTAATGAACTTCCAGTTACTTCCTATGGATGATTCAGCAATTTCCCACTTCAGCCAACAGATGCCAGCACAGGAACATCTGGGAGTCTATACATCATTTCGAGTAATGGTGGTTCAGGTAGCAACTGAAGATGGGAGACATTCTCCCGAAACACATCTTATTTTATGTAAGTAAATGGAGTTTAGTGTAAAAAATGAATACCTAAGTTTAAGATATATTACCACTCCATTGTTAACAGCTTCGTAAGTACCATATTGATTTGTCGTATCAGTTTGTTCCTTCATAAGAATTATTCTGTATAAGTATTTGTTTCATCTGCATACTGGATTATGGTAGCTAAGGAAATGCTTACCTTTAAATGCAATTTTGTACAGTTTTCTATTTAGTTCATATTCTGAGGTCTTTTGTTACATATTTATGAACATATTATTAAACATTAAAATCTGAAAGAAGACTCTAGTAGTTAGCATCATAATTACTGGTTGTAAACTTGGGTAGTGAGCATTTCAGTATTAGTTTATTTGGCTTGTTCAAGTGGTAATACATTGCAACACAATATATTATTTTCAGTAAGTGTTCATTCAGTTTTATGGTCACTTAACTAGAGTGTAATATTAAGCATCTATCACTGCCATATTCTGCAAGGCATTTCTGAAATAACTTTAACTCTGCAAATACATTTATTTCAGGGTGCTTTGTACCTGATGTTGTCCATCTTGCATGCTAGCTATGAGGGTAAAAGTGACAGGAATTATGACCTAGCCTCCAGACTATGACACCACCTGCCCAGTCTGAGCTCTGCCTCAATGAGGTCGCTCACAAGGCATGGGACAAGTTCATCATGCTGGACAAAAAGGTCTCCGTGATCTTGCCAACACTGGCAAGGCTCTGCCTGATCAGTGTTAACACGCTGTCTGGGATTGTCAAAACATTGAAGTCAAGTCACGACGGTGAATAGGATCAGAGGATGGAAAGCGAGGAGTGAAAGAAGTATAGCCAAAAATTAGAAGACTGTGTGTCAATTGAATAGTCCACACGATAGCATTGGATAATGAGGCTGAACTCACTTCCATTTATTTTTTTAATGCCTCCGCCCTCCCCGGTGGCAAACATCCAAAGTGGATCTACATTGCTTCCCCTACCATGAACTATGACTACTGTCTTCGTGATGGGCAGGAAGTGGGTGAAGGTTTGCCAGGTACTGCCGAAGCACCCTGGAGTTAGTTAGTAATTCTACTAAGATGCCCATTTACAAGGGAGTAATCAGACGGGTGGGCTAAGTACTGGCCTTGGCATGTAGTCAGAGCAGGACCTAGATATTAATGGTGGAATCATGCTCAGACAGTGAGGAATTTGAGGTGATGGTTTCATACTAATTAAAAATTTGGTGAATTACTTACTTGATTTACTTACTTGTGGCCATCAACCGAAGTGGGGAGTGTTGACATCTTTTGGCACTCTCGCCATGGGTTGGGAGTTTTCTGGAAATATAAGCTGCAATAGACATTATTTATGGCGTGGTGTATACATGCACATTCATAATTGTTTTGTGCACTACCCCTGAATGGGGAGGAGTCTTAAGTGTGTAATTGATAACTTAGTTTGTACTTATTATATGCTAACCCCTAACTGGGCAAAGCCGCCTATGGCTATATTTCATAACAAATCTTAAGGATCTAACATGCAAGGTGTTTTTTTTTTCCCCCAACTAGGTTAACTTGTCCAAAGAATCTAGAATGCAATTTTTTTAAATATCTATTCATTAATCTACATTCTAGTGGGTTGTCATCATTGCCATTAATAATTCCAGCCACCCTGGGGAAGGGAGCAACATCCACCCGGGGACTTTCAGGGCCTATAATTTTTGGGTTCATTGGCACTAAACTGGCAAGGTATTTTTGTACAAGTAATTGCAATGTGATGTGTTTGCTTATTGGTATGACTCGATTAAAAATGGAGAGAGATCTTTTGTGCTTGTTTGCAGTCACTTCATACTGTCCCAGTGTTTTAACCAATGGGTAATGGTGGTTATTACATATTTTGTATTGATTGATTGTATGCTAGTTTCTTAATGAATTCCTCTATACTGTGCATCTTTAGTTCCTCGTGCATGAGGTCGGTAGGTGCACTCTTGGAGGCCCTTGTTATTATTCTTATTGCTCTGTTTTGGATTTCCTGGAGCACTGTAATAGGAAATGGCGCGTAATAGCCCCACGTGGGCGCGGTATAAGCGATTACTGGCCTAATTAGTGCCTTATCCGTGAGATCCGTTCTGGTGTCCAGCGCTGTCCGGTGGTTTATAATGGAATAAAGGCGATTCGGTTGTAAATTACCTTTTTGCTCTACCGATTTAACGTGTTTTTCAAAGGTTAATCTTTTGTCTAATATGACGCCTAGGTAATTTGGCTTTATATGTCCATTGTATGTTTTCACGAAATAGGCGAAGCGGTGATATCTACTGTTTAGCGTGTTTGAACCGCTTGGTGAACAGTAGTGCTTGGGATTTTGTGACGTTTATCTTAATGCGTCACTTTCGGAGCCATGACACAAGGTCAGATAACTCGTCCTGTAGTATTGATGCAGTTGCATTTGGGCTCAAGGACTGCGCAGCTATGGCGGTGTCGTGGGCATATATGAAGTGCACTATTTTGGGTGTTTTTGGATGTCATTTATGTATATATTAAACAGTATGGGTCCAAGGAGACTTCCCTATAGGACTGCGGCAATCGCTTGGCGCCGAGTGAACTTCACTCCTTCTAGTGATACAGAGAAGATCCTTCCGCTTAAGTAGTGGGCGACGAGTTTGACCAAGGTGTCTTGGGATTTTAGTTCTTTTAGCTTGTACAGGAGTCCGGGGTGATATACCGAGTCAAATGCTCGCTCTATGTCAAGAAGTAACACTTCTTTTGATTTATTGTGATTATATTCGTGAGTTATGTGATCTAGCATTCGCGTTAGCTGTAGGGTGGTAGAATGTTGGGCGCGAAATCCAAATTGCTCATCAATGATTAGGTTATATGCGCTGCTATTCTTTTTAGGATTACTTTTTCAACCATTTTTGTGATAGTATTTAATGGACTAATTGGTCTGTAGTTTTGCGGGTACGCAGAATCTTTACCCGGCTTGGGAAACATAAGTGCAGTAGCATGCTTCCATGGTGAGGGGAAGTATCCGTTACACGGGCAGTAATTGGTGATCCCGGCCAGCAGATTTAGGGCTTTCTTTGTCAGATTTTCAAGCACCAAATTTGGTATTTCATCCGGACCAGTAGCCTTGCCATTTGGCAGATGCTGAATAATGTATTTTAGCTCCGAGGGGTGTATTCTGCGCAATATATTATGAGTGGGCTTGGTTTGAATTTGCACGGTGTTCATAATAATGTTGGCGTCAAAGTCTGGGTCGACTGGTTCGGAATTTGGCTTGCATGCTGCCTCCATGGCATCTGCCGGTGTTTCGGCTTTGTCTGTGGGCGTCTCTGCGTGCTTGACTGCGAGTGCATTCTTGTGGAATATTTCCACATATTCGACAGCTTAATCCTACGGGGTTCCATAAAGTGGCATATTGTAGGAGAGAAAATCTAGCTGTAGCAACATCCTGTGAAAGCCCGTCTTCATATCCCCGGGTCAGAAATCTCTGTGTGGCGCTATCAAAACTAGCGCTTGGCTCATCTTCCGGGGTGCAGGAGGGAGGAGAGCGATGTGGGGAGTCGATTGGGTGGGTGTGCGATTGATGCGGGGGTCGCTATTGCGCACGCGCGTGCTCTGAAATGAATGTGGTTGCGTGTTTTGTGTTTGTGGAACTTGTGTAGGTGGTGCTAGCGCACTGGGTTGTGTGTGTTGTGTACGTGTTTGTGTTACTCTGGGTGAACATGGTGGTGCGATGCGCTGTTGCTGTGATACTGCAGCGTAGATGCATCGAGAGCTGGACACATTGACAAAGGCCTAGCGCGAGCTGCAGGGGGAGGTGTAAGCATGATGAGCTGCTGATAAATTGGGCAACTTCTGCTGTCACAACCGGCCTTTATATATATCTGCTCGTTGGTTGCACATGCGCCCGCTCTCTGCGCGACTGGCCTCGTGCTCTCTGTGGTGCGCTGCCCGCAGCTGGGTTGTGTGTGTGCTGTTAGTTGCAGCACTGTCCGTTCTGGCGCTGCTTGTTGGTTGCAATTGTGGTGCCGGCGCGTGCTCTGGGAGCATGTGAGCCGCCTTGCACCAGTCAATGAAAACTTTACTGATGCTCCCGTCCTCGAGTCGAATCTCCACTGTCTTCCCATCATTGGTGATTACCGAGAATGGCCCACGGTAAGGAGTCGCCAGCTTGTACCCACTATTCTCCTGCGAAGGTACACATGGATGGCTGCCCTAAGGTCTTCTGGTAGGTATCCCTTCCATCTTGTAGCCTGGCCTGGGTTTCCCGCGTCAGAGTTTCCCGTGCCATGGTTGAAGGCGCAAAGACGTCCATCGGGAGGAGGATGGGTTGTTGAAAAACACTTTCGGCAGCGCTCTGGTTGTCGACGTCGCTGTGACTGTGCGCAATCCAAGTAGGATGGTGGATAAATTGTCGACCCATGCAGTAGGATTGTAAGCGGCCGTCAGCGCGGCTTCCAGGCAACGGTGCCAACGCTCTAATTTCCCGTTTGACTGGGGGTGGTAGGCGTTGGTGCGGTATTTCTCTGTCCCCAGGAATCGTGTCAGTTCAGTGAATAGTTATACCTCGAACTGTTGACCCTGGTCCTTCGTGATCCTGGGTGGAGTGCCGAAACGGCTCACCCAGTGTCTGATGAAGTTGGTTTCGATTGTGGCTTCATCTACTCGTTTGAGATGTATGCATTTCGGCCAGCTGGTTGCTCTATCCATTATGGTCAGGCAGTAGGTATGTCCCTTAGAGGGTGACAGGAGACCTACGATGTCCAGGTGTACGTTTTCGAACTTGGAGGCAGTCGTGAATTGCTGTAGAGGTGCTCTTGTGTGCCGGTGGACCTTGGAGTTTTGACATTGGTGGCAGGCCTATGCCCATTTCTTGATGTCTGCGTTCATGGATGTCCAAAAGTACCTTGTGATCATTTTGTGCATAGCGCGGATACCTGAGTGGCTCAAGTCATGCAGCTGCTGGAAGATTGCTCCCCTGCATTGGCGAGGCATGTAAGGGTGGTGGTTGCTCGTGCTGCTGTCGCATGTGACGACCATGCCGGTATCTTCCGGTGTCTTGGATAGGCACCTGCCTAATGTCGTGCGAGGCGGCGTAGGTCTGCATCTCTGTGTCCATTGCCTGTGCCTGGACCAGGAAATCGGCGGCGGTGACGTCCAGCGTCTCTGTACGTGACAAGGCGTCCGCTTCTGCATTCTTATCCCCTTTGTAGTACTGGATATCGTTTGAGAACTGCGAGATGAACCCGAGCTGTCGGACTCTCCTCGGCGTGCTGCTTCTTGGGTCCTGTGTAATAGAATGTGTAGCGGTTTATGATCGGTTAGGATCGTGAAGATTCTTCCTTCCACCTGGTCCCGGAGCTGCTTGATGGATTCATATATGGCGAGTAGTTCTCGATCAAAGGTGGAGTTGGAGCGCTGGGCCTGACTTGGGGTCTTGGAAAAGAATTCTAGGGGTTATAAGCCCCCTTGGTGATGTTGCTGCAGACGGCGCCGATGCCGACATCGCTGGCGTTCATGGAGAGGTATAACGCCGCGTCTGCCAAGGGGTGCGTAATAGGGTTGCGTTAGCTAGCGCCTTGGTAGTGGTGTGGAACGCGTTCTTCAGTGCTGCCATTCAATGTATAGGTGTCTTGTCCTTATTGCTATTGTGGAGTAAGGCGTTCAATTGTTGCTGTATCGTGGCTGCTCGCGGGATATGCCTGCGGTAGAAGTTGACCATCCCCAGGAATCGGCGTAGCTCCATGATGGTCTTCGGTGGAGGGAGTTCCCGGATGACCTTGACTTTGGCCGGGAGTGGCCGGGCGCCCTTGCTGGATCCAGGTGTCCTAAGAATTGTGCTTCTGCTTGGCTAAGGACGTACTTTGCGGTGTTCAGGTGGAGCCCATATTCTGCAAAGCGTTGCAGAACCTGTTAGATGTGCAGTTCGTGTTGAGCTGGGGTCGCGTAGGCTATAAGAACGTCATCCAGGTAGCAGAAGGTGAACGGTAAGTCCCGTAGGAGATGGTCTATGAATCTCTGGTATGTCTGTGTCGCGTTGCGTAGTCCGAAGCCCATGCGGGTATACTCGAACAGCCCGAACGGGGTGATTATGACCGTCTTGGGAATGTCTTCAGGCGTGATTGGAATATGGTGGAGAAGATGTAGGAGGGTGTTGAAGTCCCGGATGTTTGGGACTGCTACCTGTCGGGATGGAGCAATAGTTGCCGCAGGGCCAGATGGAGCCATCCTAATTTTTTACCATGTTGAGCCTTGATGTCCAGAGTGACCTGAAAGGCCTGATGATTCCCTCCTTCAGGAGCCTGGCGAATTCTTCCTTCACCTCCGCGTACATTGCTGGATGCAGGCACCTAGCTTTTGCCATTACGACCGTCCCTGTTGTCTCTATGTAGTGGAAGATCTCCTTGTAGGGCTTGTCTGACGATGGTCTGATGATCTGCATGTATTCTTCCAATTGGTGTCTGAGAGGGGTGCGTGGTGGGATTGAAGAAAGGTGCTCGATAATTGTCTCCACATAGCCCGGGATCCTGCATTCGAGGTTGTCCGCAGGCATCTCACTGTGAGGCCTACCGACAAGCAGAAGCGTGAGAGGAAGTCGGCGCCAATGATTGCCCTCGGGATGTCGGCGACCGGAAGTTCCTGGTATATTTCTGGTTATCGCCGAGATAGAGGGTCGCCTCCTGCGTGCCGAAGTTATGGACCGGGGACCCTTTTGTTGTGAACACCAATTATACTGTTGGGACAGGTTGGACACGCAGGCTCCGGTGTCTACCAGGAATGACCTTTGGTTCCGCTTGCATTGGATGAAAATGCGGTTGGAGAGCGAATTAATAGCCGGTCCCGCCGCATTTGCTGTGAGGTACGGGAAAAACGGAAGGGTGGCACGCATTTGCGTGCATCTCGGCCCCATCGTCTGTGGTACCAGCAGATGCTGTCGAATTGTCTGCGGGCGTCCTGTTGATCTGTCGGTGATGGTTCCGGGCTCCTTTCTTGCAACCGATTCGTTAATGTCTCGACCAGGAGCTGCTGGTCTGGTTGGGGCTCCTGTTGTAGAAGTGAGCGGTCTGCGAGGTGATGTTGTATGCCGCAAAGAATGCCTCGGCTTGTAGAAACCATGTTGTTGTATCCTCGCTGTAGAAGGCCCGTAAAGTGATGGCTGTAGCACTTACTGCTTCCAGCTGCAGTGTGGTCTCTGGCACAGCTTGGTCTGGGGTCACACTGTTGTGCACTTGATATCGTCCATGTTGCGTGCTAGCTGTGAGGTTAGTTATGACAGGAATTACGGCCTAGTAGCCCACTATGGTACCGCCTGCCCAGCCTGAGCTCTTCTTTAAATAGGTGGCTCTCAAGGCATGGGCCGGGTTCGTCATGCCGGGCAAAAAGGTGTCTGATCTTGGCAACACCATTAAGGCTCCACCTGATCAGTGTTAACACGCTGCCCGGGATCGTCAAGCTGGTGAGGTCAAGTTACGACGGTAACTAGGTTGAGAGGATGAAAAGCAGGGAGTGAAAGGAGTGTAGCCAAAATTTAGAAGCCTGTGTGTTGGTTGAACAGTCCACACGATAGCATGAGCTAATGAGGCTAAATTCATTTCCGAATAGCGGCAGTCGACTTATATACCTGTCACTGCTGGTACCTGGTCATTAGTGCAGAGTATATGTGGTACCATCTGGTTTATTGAGTTTTAACATATTTACATTATAGCGCCGCTGTGGCATATGTTTATTTACAAGTATCATTGAGTATATTTACATGCTAGCTCCATTGTGGCCAGCATTAAACTATAGGTATTCTTCTCTTGTGTTGTTCTGCTGTGACGAGCTAAATTAAGCGATGATGGCTTGACGCCAAACAGGGCCATATAAGAGGTGAAGGGTATTCAATTTATCTGTGTATCATCCATTTGTGTTGTGACTGCCAGTGGAGGTCAGCATATGTCTTGACATAACAACATATATAGTTTATTTCATTAAATTCCTTTTAAAGAAAGGGGAGAAGAAAGAAATCTACAAGGGAATGAATACTGTATACAGCTTTGAGGAACTTCATTCTGTAGGATGACGTTTTGGATCAAACAATTCGAATCACATGTGTCAATTGAAGCTGGTCCCTATACAAATTTTCCATGGAGGTATCATCAGGAAATGTGCCAGACTGTGCAGGCCATGACTATAGAAGATTACTATGTCAAAGTTATGTTATAATGCATGTTTCACTTTCTTTTGGACCCTGTTTTTCTCTCATAATTTACAAAATAATGGATTTAATTCAGTAGAATTTTACATAGATATACTTTGGTATATGAGAAATGTGGTTACAGAAGAACATATATGACAGCACTACAGATTGTGACATTTCTAAAGTATTTTAGTCACCAAGGTTATCTGATCTTATTCCAACAGATTTCTTTGTATGGAACATTCTGAAAGGGATAATGTATTACAACAAGCCACAGAGTCTTGTAGAACTGCAGGTAAGCATTTGGTGGGAAATTGACACTATTGATACTTGCTATGAGATAATCGTTCTTCTCATATATATGACTTACATGTCCTGTCAGAACCATCTCCCTCACTGAGGTTTTATGTAGATTTTCCTCTGTCCTCATCAAGCCAGGGAAGTAATCTAAATTTAGGCCAGGAACGCTTCCTTTCCAAAAGAATTATTTTTTTAACTTATAATCTCATATATCATCAATAGTGAAAAACATTTAACACTTTTAAAAACTGCTTCCCATTTACCAATGTATATCTGTGTCATTTCACTGAATTAAATGTATTCGATTGTTATAAATGAAATCAGGAGCTGAAAACAGTGAAACATCCTGTAGCTGTTGAAGTAGGCTTAGCCTCCTGAATCAGACTTAATAATTTAAGGTATCAGAGCTTAAAGTTTTATTATTTAGATGATAAAAATATGTGATCAGAAATTAGTTGTAAAGGTATCCCATAGTATTCCTTAAGAAAATGAAAGATTTCTTCCTATATATACAGAATGACTTATATGTGTTGTTTCAACAGAATCAGGAAAGGTATTTGCCTGGGGAAGTAACAGTGATGGCCAGCTGGGGGTAGGTAATACAGAAGATCAACAAGAACCAGTTGAGGTTGTTGGAATATCAAGCAGCATTGTTCAGCTATCAGCTGGTAGTCTGTCATCTGCTGCCCTAACAGGTAAACTGAACTCATTTTTTATTTAATAATTGATTAATGGGTATGGCACCTCTTTCTGGTTTTGAAAGTTGCATGCTGAGATGTTCCATTTTGATGTCTTCCTGGCATAAGTCACTAAGTTCAAAATTGACTGTTTTGAGATATTAACACTATTGTATTGGGTCATCGAGAATTGTTTCACACCCCTTGGTAGCCGAGATTTCACTAGGAAAGCAAATTTAGGTGGCAGCACTGACCACTGAGCATGTGGTTATTCTGTTCACTAAAAAACCAAGGCAAGCATACCTCACCATTAGTGAGAATGAGCAGTTTACCTGCTAAGAACCAGTTTCAAAGGAAGGAATGAATGCAAGAAATGTATGACTACCAACTTTTTCCTGTGCAGTGTACATCACCCCAGGTTCAAAGGAACTTGTTGATTACACATTCTTAAGTAAAGAGAGCTTTATAGTCTGGCAGAATTCATTAAGTGATATTGCTGTATACTTCTTTGTAACAGATACCTTATCCTCATTAAGTTGAGATTTTACATCTTTTAATCAAGCAGAAATCAATAAAATCATATCTCAAAATAACAATTTTAACTTAGTGATTTCTTCCAGAACAACGATCATTTGTTAACTGCACTTTTGTACCCTTTGAATGATGGAACTATTGTTTACAGAAAATGGATCAGTTTATGTGTGGGGAAGCAATTCAGATGGGCAGTTAGGATTAGCTGACAAAACAGAAAGTGTACTTGAACCAGTTCTTCTTCCATTTGACCATCATGTAGTGCATATTAGCTGTGGGTATTACCATATGGCTCTTGTTACAGGTAATGTTTTTATATATTTATTATGTATGTTCTCATAGAATTTATATTCTTAAAATTTAAATTTGCATGAAAATCCTTGATGATACCATTGATTTGCTTTGCAAAAGAATTGCAGATATCCTAATGGTGTGAGGGCATGCAGTGTTTGCAATTTGGTCTCTGAACAAAAGAAAAAGATATTTTATTCAGTTGTAGGCTCGTCTCCTTGCCAATGCCCTAAATGCAAAACCTGTGCACTAATTATGCCATGTTATTCGTTCTACACTGCTAATTGATCCAGAGAATTTAAGAATACTTCATTTGCTAACTGTGATTTAAGTTTTGCAAAGCAATTTATATTAATTTAACTTCTACTCTTGTTCCATTCCAATTGAACAATCATAGGCATTCAGTTAAAATCAAGTCTCACTCTTAAGGATTTTGATGCTGCATTTAATTTAACACTTATTGAGACATTACCAACTCATATCCCTGAAAGTTACCTCAGAAATAGATAGAAAGATAGCAGCTATATTTTTGCTTAAAATGTATACACCACCAGGTTTAAATCTTGTGTTAATATTAGCCTTTTTAATTTTTTTTCTTCTTCTTCCATTTCTTATATATTTCTCTTATTTTTCTTCTTCTGCACTTTCCCCTTGTTACTTGTTTGATCTATTTTCACGTATTATGTTACCTTCGCAATTTTACTGCATGCAGTAGTCCCACCTCAACATGGTGCACTGGGTAATGCTAAGTGAATTACAGCCATGGCAAGCTTCCCAAGATGTAATAGCTGTAATACACATAGCACTTCTCAACCTACTGTGGAATACCTGTGGCTTATCACATAGTAAAAAGTCACAAATTGAAATAATATTACATAATTATATTAGAGATATCTTTGTAATTCTTGAACCTAATATTGATAATGATAATGGGAAGCTTTATAACTTGAAACATTGCAACATATATTGTCTACATAAACATTGACAAGTGGCAAGTGGCATACTAGTAGGAGTCAGAAATTCCATTATAAATAACAACTACACTGAAAACCATTAACTCCACAAAATATGCTGAAATCTTTCGGTCAGAAGTATAGTTACAGAATGCTAAATATACATTTTTGGTATATACAGTCCCCCAAATAACACCCAAACAACCACCAAATAATCTTGACTTAATAGAAGTTGGACAAAATACCCTAATAATAGAAGACCTGAATGGACATTCAAAACAGTGGAAGTACAATTCCTCTACTGCAGTAGGAAAACTGACCGAAGAATTTTTTAAGGAAAATGCAGTCAATTTAATATAGAAAAACAATGACCCTAAATTTGCTATACTGGGATTCAACAAATCTGATATGGTGATTGCTTCTTCAGACATTGTAAATCATACAGAAGAGTTTTGGAGATCATAGGCAGTGGCCATAGAGTCATCATATGAAACATCCAACTACAAATAAGGCATATAACTTTTTTGAAACTCACCTACGAAAAAGTTGAAGATACTGGAGGAAAGTCCACTAAAGCTAATCAACAAAAAAGTTATTAATACTGTAAAAATAACAATATCCAGAGGAAAGAGTATTAGGTACAAACGTAGGAATCAAAGATTAACCACATTAAAAAGGGACTGAGATAACACTAGAAATGTAGCAGAAGCAACAAAAGATCCTAACTTACTGAGAGATTGGTGAAAGAAACTGTATTTCTAAATAGAAAAATAAAAAATGCCAAAAAGGTGTCATTTGATGAATTCCTTAGTTCCCTTGACTATAGAAGTAATAGCAATAAAATATATAAATATATTAATACATTAAACAATGTCCCAGGAGGGGGGACTCTTTTATCAACAACAAAGTACTCATTCACAATAAAGACATAACCAACAAATTCTCATTACAAAAATGTACTTAATAATTTGAATAGAAATACAATTGGAAATTAAAAAAAAAATGTTAAAAAAGCACAAGCCCCATGATATGCAGGCCAACAACATCTATTTTATGACAACTGTACAATATTATCCCTGGAGAATAAAAAGAACCCTGGACTGAATAAAATTCACAGGGAATAAATAAAGAATTTAGGGTGCAGAGCCAAACTGAACATATTCGATAAGCTGAAACAGTGAAGATAGCGTCTGTTATATGGAAAAAAAAAAGTCATAATCATTTCAATTAAGAAGAAAGACAAACCAGCATATGAGTTGGACATTTTTGGGCCTGTATTCTTAATCTCAATACTTATTAAACCAATGAAGAAAGTGGTCACTACAACATTAACTTACTGTCTGTAATCTCAAAATCTTCTTTCAGCCCATAAAGCAGGTTTTAGAAAGTAATATTCAACAATTAATCAGGTTTTATATTTGACACAGAATATTACCTTTAACAAAAAAGAAACAATGTTTACTCTATTCTGATTTGACTCATAAGAGATTATTAATGCACGTTGACTGTGTTTGATTCTGAATTGAATTAATATTAACTCTCTTTGTTGACTTCAAAAATGCCTTTGACAGAGTATGGAGAGAGAAGATGAGTAATATTGAGATAAGAGGAAACATGTTAAGATGGTTCATGATTGTATGTAGCACAAAGGTACATAGCTGTAAAATGGAGTAATGTCCTCTCTAAATGGCATACAACTAAAGTAGGCCTTTCTCCACGTGCTCTCTCCAGTTCAATTTTTTTTAATATTTCCATGGATGGCATCAGCAAAATATTAGCTCACTGCCCAAAGGTAAATATGGGATTAATTTAACATTTTTTTAAAAAGTTGTCCTTTTTTAAAAATTATATATGGAATTAACACAATGAAGCTCATATAAAATCATTTAAATATCCCATCTACACACTCTTTATGCTTCACTTACTTTTTGAAGTAGGGAACCAGTTTCGAAGATACATCATCTTCATCCAACGTTGGCCGAGGATGAAGATGAAGTGTCTTCATAACTGGTTCGTACTTCAAAAAGTAAGTGAAACATAAAGAGTGTGTAGATGAAATATTTAAATTATTTTAAAATATGGGATTGTTTGCAGATGATATCCATATGGATTAACGAAAAAATATAAGTAGAATAAAAAACTAGAAAATGAAATGCAGAAAAACAATATGGAAATAAATACTAAAAAGACAGTTTTCCAGCTTTTCAGTCTTCAGCTCACTTAGAATCAAAAATGAACTACTACAAGAGAATGAACAAATTATCTTTGAATAACACTTGACAAAAACTTCCCTTCCTTGGACAGATAGTCAGTTTTACTAGGAATGTGAATAAGAAAAAAAATATACTAAGAGGACTAGCAGGCTTCAAATGGGAAGAATCCTTAATGAAATGCATAAAAGCTACATAAAGCCCAATTTTTCTATGGAAGTGTGATAATATCTACAATAAACAAATAACTTAAAACTAAATTGGATACATTACAATCTAGGTCATTAAGAATAACAACAGGAGCCGTAAAAACAGCACCTATTACTGCAAAGCAGAACATAACTAACATCAACCTGCCAATTAAAACAGCTAAATATTAAAATGGCAATAATGGGACAGAAATTATAAAGTAATTAGCGCAGGAATAAATCATGAATCAGGAATGATTAAGCACCCAACAGACTTTCAAAAATTACATACAAAGAAGATAAATAATATTAAAAATAAGCACCAAACCTGCCATTATACCAGTTGACCTTTTACAACATATAGATATCAGCATGAAGATAAATCTGGGTACAATAGTAGAAGAAGACCTACCTGAAGTATTAAGATTAACAGCACTTAGTACACTAAACAATTATTATCTAAAAATGTTAATTGGACGGTTAGCTGAGGATGTGAACAATGGTTCATATTACATACAAAGAAAATAAATAACATATTAAAAATAAGCACCAAACCTGCCATTATACCAACTGACCTTTTACAACATATAGATATCAGCATGAAAATAAATCTGGGTACAATAATAGAAGAAGACCTACCTGAAGTATTAAGATTAACAGCACTTAGTACACTAAACAATTATTATCTAAAAATGTTAATTGGACGGTTAGCTGAGGATGTGAACAATGGTTCATGAAACTAGTACTACATATTATAAACAAATAAATGGAGCAATAGCAGTGTGTAGTTTGACTCAATCATACAGTGATTTTAATTAAATTATTACCTTAATGATACATGGTATAGAGTATATACAAATTAATCGCTTACAAATGGAGAAGCAGGCTTTGGAATATATTGCGAAGAATTCTCTCAATATACACCTTTGGGACAGTATGCTAACAATTTTGAAGGTAAAATAATGGCCATTAGAATAGCTTTAAAAAATCTACCACATAGACCTAACATAAAAGAATTATCTTACATGATTCTATAAAAAAATGTAATGTTTATCAACTAGGTAAACTGAATTTTTGATGCTGAAACTTTGGAATCTCTTAAAAAAATTTAAAACTTTGATAATTTTTTTTGCTACCTTGTATGTGGCGAATTGATATGATTGATTATTGGTCTTATGCACTATCATTTTTATGTATTTTAGGTATGCATAAAGCCTGGGTAGTACCGGATTACTGTGTGTGATATTCTGTTTATCAGTAGTGGATAATGTTTTGATTTCATTTAATGTTTTGTTTAAGATCTTGTTGCATTTATTGAGCAGATTCTTTTTATTTGGTTTGTAAACTTTTCCTTTTAACGTAGTTTAACTCTATTTATGTATTCTTTTTTGTCTAAAATGGCTATTTAATTACCTTAGTCGTTGTTTTAATGTCATTCTGTAATTTATTGATTTCTTTTGGTTTTTTATGTTCTCCAAACCTTTTTTTGCATTTATTTTTAACAAACGATTTTTCACTTTCGTTTAATTGTTGGTGGCTATGTCAATGTTGGCTATGTAATCTTCTATTCTATCTGAAAAATTTATACAAGTTTTGAGGCCTTTGTTAGGAGGTTGATATCATTTTCCAAAAATGTGGCACTGGAGAGATTAACTACTTTATCTATTGTGTATGTGTGCATGAGGCTGGTACCATTTTTATTTAGTGTTTTTGTAAGTTCTGAAGTTTCTTTTTTAATTTCTGGTTTTAGTTTTCATTTGTGTACTTAAATTTTGATGTAGGTGGTGTTGTAAATTTTCCCATAAGTGAAATCCAATTTTTTTGTCAGTTTTAGATACAGATCTTAAATATCTAAGTCTATTTCATGTAGTCTTTTACACAGTAAATTCTTTTCATTTTCAATTACCTTTGTTTCTGCTGCCTTCTGGTGTGTGCTATCGTTTATTTTATCAGTTTTTCTCATGAAAATAGGTGTGACTTTTCTTTTAAGACATGATTTTTGAAAGTTAATGTTGGTCACAATGTGTCTTTTTCTGATTTGTAATTTTAGATATGTTTTAATCTCCCTTTTTTGCATTATAAGCTGTAAAATTGCCATTGTATATGTCCACCATTTTTTCTAACTAACATGTGTTCAATTTTGCTTCTAGACTTATTTGTCTTGTATATAAATATTGTACTAACAAAGCTGTTGACAATGGAATGGTAATATATCCTAAACTTAGGTATTAATATTTTACAATCAACTTAATTTATTTACATTAAATAAGACGCATTTCGGTAGATTCTCTCCCATCTTCAGTTGCTCACTGAACCGCCATTACTCAAAACAATGACTAGACACCCGGATGTTCCTGTGTTGGCATCTGTTGACTGAAGTAGGAAATTGTCGAGTTCATCCATAGGAAGAAACTCGAAGCTCATTAGGTTTTCTTTATTTTTCAATATGAAAATTTTTTCCAAAGTGGATAACTCCATTGGGTTGTGAAGATGTTCCAGCAGTTTAATTTCCGGTTTTATTTAATGATTTTTGGTCCAAAAGTGAGCTGCTACTGCTGATTTACCCACCTGCTTAAGCCAAGTTTCAGGCCTAACTATGGAAAACCATATGTCACCTTTTCTAGCAAATTTATTCATGAGTTCATCTGAAATACTAAAGCCTTCCCTTTAATTTTCAAGTAATGGTATAGGTATGTGGATGACATTTTTGCAATAATACCAAAGAAACACTCAATAGATGCCCTGAAATTTCTTAATTTGCAACATAAATCTATACAGTTTACCATAGAAGAAGAAAGAAATGGGTGGCTACCATTTCTAGATTTAAAAATTATAAGAAATGGAAATTATTTGAATTTTGGAATTTACAGAAAAGAAACACACACAGAAAACTACATAAAAAATGACAGTTATAAACCCCATTCCACATAAATATGCAGTTTTTCACAGTTTGGCACACAGATTGATGAATATTCCACTCACAGAAGCAGAGTGCAAAATAGAATACAAACAAATAATAAAGACAGCTATAACCAATGGTTTCATCAAAGACACAGTGATAAAAATTATCAATAAATCTAAAAGACAAAAAGGGATAAGGGAAGTAACACACTGTAAAACACAAAAGAAGAATACAAATTCAAAAGTTTTACCTGCCATCCAATTTACCACAACAAGTTCAAGAAAATTTTCAAAGAACATGGGATAATGTTAGCCCCAAAGAACAGACACAACATCAAGAATTTATTAGGTTGCACAGTAAAAGACTCCATATCAACAGAACAGAAATCACGAATTTATGAAATAAATTGCACAGATTGTGAGCTACATAGGCAAAACAAAGAGAAATTTAGAAATTCAGAGGAAAGAACACTTTAGGAATATTTGGCTTAAGCAGATGGATAAATGAATAGTGGCAGCTCACTTTTGGACCAAAAATCATTAAATAAAACTGGAAATTAAACTCCTGAAACATCTTCACAATGCAGTGGAGTTATCCACTTTGGAAAAAATTTTCTATTAAAAAATAAAAAAAACCTAATGAACTTTTAGTTTCCTCCTATGGATGAACTCGGCAACTTCCTACTTCAGCCAACAGATGCCAACACAGGAACATCGAGGTGTTTAGCCATCGTTTTAAGTAATGGGGTTCAGTGAGCAACTGAAGATGGGAGAGATTCTCCAGAAATGCATCTTATTTTATGTAAGTAAATGGAGTTTAGTGTAAAAAATGTATACCTATGTTTAGAACCATATTTATATTTATTCCCCTCACTTATCTTCTTGTTTATTATTTTACTGTTTACTTTACTTAACTTTATGCTTGCTGTCTGAATGACCTTTTTTTTTTTATTATTTTACTGTTTACTTTACTTAACTTTATGCTTGCTGTCTGAATGACCTTTTTTTTTTTTTATTATTTTACTGTTTACTTTACTTAACTTTATGCTTGCTGTCTGAATGATCTCCTTTTTTTTTTTTATTTTTTTTTTATTTTTTCCTCACCATTTTCTTATAAAAATCATACTTTCTTATAATATAGGTTAAGATATTAAGCTTTTTTATAATATAGGATAAGATATTGAGCAAGGAAAGCATTAACATTTCTTTATAGCATGGCTGAATAATATGCAGAGGGTGCCAAAAAATGTATACACACTTTAAGCAAAGAAAAAAAACTGTGTTAACATAATAAAACTGAATGCACACAAACAGGAAATGATGAACACTAATCATCTTAGAGTTTTACGGTTACAACAGTTGCTGAAAATGCCCACCATTGGCGTCGATACATTTCTGAGTATGTTGAACTACTGATTGAGCAATATTTGCAAAAGTGTCCTCAGAGATAGTAGCACATACCATTTCAATTTCTTCCAAAAGTGCTGCCATTGTAGCTGGTTTTCTGTGGTAGATAACATCTCCATAGGTAGAAGTCCAATGGAGTTAGATTTGGAGAATACAATGGAAACTCAATCTGACCTATTCATCCTATCCAGTGCCATGGAAAGATTGTCATCAAGGTATGCATGAACATCTTGGCAGTAATTGGTGGTGCACCATCTTGTTGGAAATTCTTCATTTCCATTTGAGTGGATAAGATGGATGTGTGTATCATGTTCAGGTACACTTGGCCAGTTACTGTTCTTTCAAAAACGAATGGTCCAATTAGAACTGTAGATGACAACCCACATCAAACATTAATTCCAGGTAAATTAACAGCCTTTTCCAAAAAACATGTAGATGGTTTGCACACCAGTAGACACAGTTGTGCCGGTTAACGGTTCTGTTCAACTTAAATTGTGCCTCATCCTTTTGCACCATGTTCCAAAACCACTCACAGTACTACAATCTGCATTCAAGATCATCTTCATTTAATGCATGCAAAAGTCTTGGGATGAAAACTTTCTACTTTGCTGTTTTAATAATACAACATACTCTGGTTCTACTAATCCCATTCTCATGTGCACATTGCTTTGTAGATTTCTGTGGTGAGTGCTCAAAACATTTCAAAACCATAGCCGATGATGCAGGGCTTGTTGCTGTGCAAGGTCTCCCAGTGAACATTGCATGCAGTACCATGAGTCTCAAATTTGCCTCAAATGCATGCAATTGTTACTCGATTGGGGGTTCTGTTCAGTACACAATCTCCATTGCCTTTGAACTTCAACAACATTCTCGGTTTCCATAACCACTTCAAAATTGCTTTCCGTTGTTCAAACAATAATCTTGGCTCCATTTTGTTGTAATAATGCTAGCATAACATGATGTGAGTCATATCTGTTTACAGAACATCATACTACACATTACTATTGTCCAACTTTGAAATATATTGAATAGATATCTACTGTGAAAGTGTGTGAACATTTTTTGGCACTCTTTTTATTTTAAAATGTGTGTTGAAAACTGCAAAAGATGTGCTTAGAAATGTACTTCGTGAAGAAATTAAGATATTTTTCTTCTGATGTCTTAAGAATATATTCTGTATACATTGCATATATAGTATGGTATTAAAATCTGGATAAATATAGGGATAGTACATTTAAAATTATGAATAATATAACAGAATTTTAGATATATGTCCAAATTTTTAAAGATAGTCTTGCAAAAACACTTTTATGAATGCATATTTTTGGCCTGTAGTATTTTATCCATACATCATTTTGTTTGCAACAAATTACAAGTCATATAAACCATATTGCAAGAAAAGCATAGTAATGATGCAAATATATGCTGAAGGGAAATCAATTAATTGTCATATGCTGACAATATACATAATACTACCTTGGCATCCTGTAAATAACATTGCCAAAAAAAAAAAAACCCTAAAAACCTGCATTTCTTATGAGACACCTTAATAATAACTAGGCTAGAAAGATACTTAAAAAGTAATGTAAACAAAATATATTTTCACAGTCGACATGATATATTGTTATGTACTCATCAGTCAACACTTATTTATAGGGGTACATTTCCAGATCAATGGATTTTTTCGTGAGTGAGAATATATGTATATTTTTTATAAATTATCCAAGTTTTTTACTATTAGATCAGAAGCATATAGTGGAATGAAAAAAGTATTGAATTAGGAAGTTCCTATATAGTTCATGAAATGTTAATTTGTGGTATGATAAATATGTTTGTAATTGAATATTGTACTTACGAAGTTGTTGATAGTGGAGTGGCAATATAACCTAAGTTTAGGTATTCATTTTTTACACTAAACTCCATTCACTTACACAAAAGTAAGATGTGTTTCGGGAGAATTTCTCCCACCTTCATTTGCTCACTGAACCGCCGTTACTCGAAACAATGGCTGGACAACCGGATGTTCCTGTGGTGGCCTCTTTTGATTGAAGTAGGAAGTTGCTAAATTCATCCATAGGAGGAAACTCAAAATTCATTAGGTTTTCTCTATTTTTTAATATGAAAATTTTTTCCCAAGTGGATAACTCCAATGGGTTGTGAAGATGTTTTAGCAGTTTAATTCCTGGTTTTATTTCATGGTTTTTGGTCCAAAAGTGAGCTGCTGCTGCTGATTTATCCACCTGTTTAAACCAAATATTTCTAAAATGTTCTTTCCTCCAAATTTCCAAATTTCTTTTTATTTTGCCTATGTAGCTCTGTTCACAATCTGCACATTTTATTTCATAAATTCCTGATTTCTGTTCTGTTGGTATGGAGTTTTTTACTGTGCAACCTAATAAATTCTTGATGTTGTATCTGTTCTTTGGGGCTAACATTATCCCATGTTCTTTGAAGATTTTCTTGAACTTGTGGTAAAATGGATGGTAGGTTAAACTTTTGAATTTGTGTTTTTCAGTGTGGAAACTTCCCTTATCCCTTTTTGTCTTTTAGATTTATTGATAATTTTTATCACTGTGTCTTTGTTGAAATCATTGATTATCTGTCTTTATTATTTGTTTGTATTCTATTTTGTACTCTGCTTCTGTGAGTGGAATATTCATCAATCTGTGTGCCAAACTGTGAAAAACTGCATATTTATGTGGAATGGGGTTTATAACTGTCATTTTTATGTAGTTTTCTGTGTGTGTTTCTTTTCTGTAAATTCCAAAATTCAAATAATTTCCATTTCTTATGATTTTTAAATCTAGAAATGGTAGCCCCCCAATTCTTTCTTCTTCTATGGTAAACTGTATAGATTTATGTTGCAAGTTAAGTTTCAGGGCATCTATTGAGTGTTTCTTCAGTATTATTGCAAAAATGTCATCCACATATCTATACCATGACATTTTTGCAATAATAGCATTTGGCACACAGATTCCACTCACAGAAGCAGAGTGCAAAATAGAATACAAACAAATAATAAAGACAGCTATAACCAATGGTTTCATCAAAGACACAGTGATAAAAATTATCAATAAATCTAAAAGACAAAAAGGGATAAGGGAAGAAGTTTCCACACTGAAAAACACAAAAGAAGAACACAAATTCAAAAGTTTAACTTACCATCCAATTTACCACAACAAGTTCAAGAAAATTTTCAAAGAACATGGGATAATGTTAGCCTCAAAGAACAGATACAACATCAAGAATTTATTAGGTTGCACAGTAAAAGACTCCATACCAACCGAACAGAAATCAGGAATTTACGAAATAAAATGTGCAGATTGTAAACAGAGCTACATAGGCAAAACAAAAAGAAATTTAGAAATTCAGAGGAAAGAACATTTTAGAAATATTCAGTTTAAACAGGTGGATAAATCAGCAGCAGCAGCTCACTTTTGGATCAAAAACCATGAAATAAAACTGGGAATTAAACTGCTAAAACATCTTTACAACCCATTGGAGTTATCCTCTTGGGAAAAAAGTTTCATATTAAAAAATAAGAGGCCACCACAAGAACATCCAGTTGTCCAGCCATCATTTCGAGTAACAGCCGTTCAGTGAGCAACTGAAGGTGGGAGAGATTCTCCCGAAACGCGTCTTACTTAAGAGTAAGTGAAAAAATGGAGTTAGTGTAAGAATGTGTATACATGAGTTGAAGTAGATTACCACTCCATTGTCAACAGCTTCGTAAGTACAAGACTTATAGATAAAATTACTGTTTGTGTTTGTTATTGGTTGTTGTCATTATTATTGTTGTTGTAATGGTGTTGAATTTTTATCTCCTAGGATTTTTCAAACATCATTCCTTCAATTCCTTTGAAGAACAAAATGCAAATGTATAATGTTAAATAACTAACATATTACATCATACAACTTAAATTTTTTATATACAGTATTTGTCTTTGTTTCAAAATCTGTCTAGGCCTTATATTGATTTTATTTCACATGTGTGGCCTACTGACCACCTTTAGGATGCATGCAATATAGAACAGTTACACTCCTTGTACAGTTACACAAAATAAAAAAAGCTGATGATATTGATTATTTTGTTAAGTACAAATGAATCGTTTTTCCTACAGATTCTGGTGCTTTGTATACATGTGGAGAAAGTGAGACTGGAAAATTAGGATTGCCTGATAGTGTTAACAATATTACTCCACCGCAGAAAGTGCCTATTGCAGCTCATGTAAAATCTGTAGCTTGTGGAGGAAATCATACTGTGGTGCTTACAGGTAACTTGTTGGACTGAAATGCATATATGAGGCTAGGCCCAATAAGTTTCTGGCCTAACCATTTTCTAGGTATGATAAAGACAAAAACTGTATTTCACTTTTCAATATACCCTTTATTGCATTACACTTCTCACATCTTTGAATTAACTTTTCAATCCCCCCTCCCAGAAGTCTTCAGAAGTCTTGTCTGCCAAATGGGCATAAACAGCATTTATCACTTCTTTGTCACACTGAAATTTCCTTCCTTGAAGGATCTTCTTGAGTTTTGAGAAGAGAATAAATAGTAACTGGGAGCTAGATATAGGTGTAGAGTGGATGGTTGATCTCCTTGAAGTCACATTTCTTCACAGCTATCTTTGTAACAAGAGCTGTGTGCACAGGTCTATTGTCGTGAAGAAGATGAACACTACCACTCAGCTTTTCTTGCCTTTTCTCTTTGATGGAAGCACGTAGTCTGTGCAGTAGGCCAGCATAGTACTCCCCATTTACTGTAGTGTTCCTCTCCTTGAAGTCAATGAAGTGTATTCTTTCACAGTCCCAAAAGATTGTGGCCATGATGTTCTTGGTTGACTGAACGACCTTGGCCTTTAGAGGCAGTTCTTTGCCAGGTTTATGCCACTCCATTGATTCTGACGAGGGATCATAGTAGAGGACCATAGTCTTATCTGGTGTAACAATGGTATGCAGAACTTTTCTTTCATTTCCACAGCAGAGCTCCAAAAATGCCTGACAACAGATGACTCATTGCTGCTTTTGGACTGAGGAAAGAGGTCTAGGCACCCATCTTGCACTAACCTTACTCGTATTTAAATGTTCATGAATAATTCGAAGGACTGTAGTTTTAGATAGGCCCAACTTTGCCGCTATTTCTGTAACTCTGAGCCTCCAGTCTTCCATAAGAGCCATGTTTTCAGGAGTGAGCACCTTCAAGGGCTGACTTGCACGCTCTTCATCTTCAATGATTTCTTGATCCATTTGAAATATTGTGGGCCATTTTTTTATGGTAGAATATGAGGGGGATACTTCGTCATATACTCTGTCCAATCTCTGTTTAATTTTTGGAGCAAGTCCTTCTTATCTGAAGAACTTAATAACAACTCAATACTCCATTATGAACGTGTCTCAATCTTCTACACATAGCCTTCTTTATGCAACTATATATGAATAACTAAATACAGCAGAGCAGAAGTTATAGCTGCAATTGATTACTTAACAGATAAGGGTTTTGTGAAGATGATAATCCTTATCGGTGAGGCTGGAAACTTATGGATCTACCCTCATAATCCTCCAGATCTCATTCACAAATTGTTAATTAAACAATGTCTGGAAATCTTGTGTTTGCAGAAGATGGAGAAGTGTTTGCATTTGGTAACAACTTTAATGGACAGTTAGGACTGGGTAAGGAGTCAACACAAAGTGTATTGCCCATGAGAGTGACAGTGTTAGAAAAACATGTGATAAAATCTGCTTCATGTGGAGAAAGCCATACAGCATTTATTACAAGTGAGTGAAAACTTTAAACAGTCTCCTAAAGAGAAATTAATTCTGCAACATAAATGTATTTACCTAATGAATGAATAAATGAATGAATCTTATTTCTGCAAGTAAAATTACAATTAAATTTACATAAACAAACAAAATATCTAAGAATGTAACAATACCAAAACTAAGGTTCTCCCCCCCTTTTTTTTAACAGTGTTTAACGCCTGCTTTTGCTACTGAGGCACCACAGGCAGTGGACACTGGTAATACATGAAATGAAATGATAAATTGGGAAAGGATTTATTTTTAAGGAAGGAAACGTTCCAGGCCTAAGTTTAGGGTACCTCCTCGGAATTTGCCAGTTATGAGGAATGAGGAAAACCTGGAAAAAACCTCAGTCAGGGAGGATGGTCATGGCAGGATTCAAATCCCAGATCTCCCGCTCACGAGTCCGCACCTTAACGGCCTCAGCCACCTGTGGCAGTGGGTTCTCCCATACCTTAACCATTTGATTATATGTTTGATAAATAACCCTTACAATAAATCATCATGTTTACAAATGTGTGTGCCCTTAAGCTTCTTCCATATACTTCTCCATTTATTCCTTACTTTTCCCAAAATTCCACAATCTCATTTATTTTCTCTTCCCTCAATTTCTGACAATATTTTAATTGCCATTGTATCTTGTTCTATTTATCCCACTTTTCATCCCAGATATTATCCCTCCACCTTTTTACCATTTCACATTCTATTAGATAATGGAATGCACTATCCACTTTTTCGCACATTATACATCCTTCTTTAAAATTTTTTTCTTAATTCTTTTAGATATAACACCCCTTTATGCATCCATGCAAGAACTATTTTTCCAAATTGATCACATTTATCTGTATATACTTCTCCCGTCCCCAGTTTCTTTTAACTATTCTATATAAGTCTAAAGAAATTTTATCCTCTAAGCTAGCCAAAATCTCTTGCTTCTACCCTCTGCCTCACTTCTTTCCAAAATCCACTGAGGTTTTATGTAGATTTTCCTCTGTCCTCATCAAGCCAGGGAAGTAATCTAAATTTAGGCCAGTAGCTCTTCCTTTACAAAAGAATTATTTTTTTAATTTAATCTCATCTTATATATCATCAATAGTGAAAAACATTTAACACTTTCACCCTTTTAAAATTGCCAGCCACACATCCCCCTTTCCAATTTCTTCTAATAGTTTCCCACCCTCCCCAAACCAACTCTCTCTTTCCAGTACATCTCTTTGGTACTTAAGACATTCTTTTAGTATATTATTATTATTATTATTATTATTATTATTATTATTATTATTATTATTATCTAATTTTAGACCTCAGTGCTAATATTTCAAGATTCTTTTTCCCAATTTTACCTTTCTTTCCTACTCTTCCTAATTCTGCCGAACTTACCCCTCTTGGCAAACTTTTTGGTAACCCCAGAACTTCTGTACAAAACATTCTATGTATCAAATCAGCATTTATCCACCCCTTTTGACACTTCCCAAATTTCTACTGCATACATCATCTATGACTGAACCACAGTCCCATATAGTCTTTCTAGCCATTTCATTAGCAGTCTGGGAACTTATAAACAAATTTATTCTGATAGCTTTCATAGCTAATTTACCTTTGGCTTGTGCACATTTAGACTGTACCTCCCATCTTCCATTACTCGTAAATCTCACCCCAAAATAATAAAATTCTTTTACTACCTCTGTTTGGTCTATATTTATAAACCATCTCTTGTCTTTTCTTAATTTTGATACCTTTTTAAATATTGTTATCTTTAACCTTTTACTATTTATCCTTAGACCCTATTCTACACAAAATCTAGTAATTTCATCAATGGCATCTTATAATCCTATCATGGTTACTGCTCCTATTAATGAGATCATCAGCAAAAAGCAATCGTGGTACTTCCTTCTTTCTAATAATTGGACAGTGCCTATTATTTTTATGAGCTTATTTAGGATATCACTATAAACAAATTAAATAATTAAATGTTGTACTTACGAAGCTGTTGACAATGGAGTGGTATTATATCCTAAACTTAGGTATTCATTTTTTTTACACTAAACTCCATTTACTTACTTTTATGTAAGTAAATGGAGTTTAGTGTAAAAAAAAAATGAATACCTAAGTTTAGGATAAATTAAATAATATTGGGTTCAATTTACATCCTTGTCTCAAACCCAAATTTTGAAAATAGGCTGTGGATCTATTACCTTCACATCTGAAACAGAACCTGATTCCTTTATATAATTTTTGAAGTCCTGAAATAAATTTAGAACTGATTCCCTTGCACCTAAATTTGTATGCAGATGTATCCTAATTATTGTATCTTATGCCAGTGTATACTTTACCTAAAATGGATAATATATTAATTCCTCTATAGTTGCTTGGGTTATTTATATCAATTTCCATTTATATATGATCATGTTCACTTTCCAGCTCTCAGATATTACCTTCCTCTCCTTAATTCTATTAATAATATGTTAATAGCCTGATACCTCCTTCCATTTCCCCAAATATTTTCCAAATTCTCCTGAAATTCCATCTATTCCTGAAGCCATTTTTTGATACCCTATATCTCATTCGTAGTAAGCTCTTTATCTAAACATTCTATCCTGTTTACAGTACTGTCTAAATTTAATTTATAACACTGAATCTTCCCACCACTTATCAGATTTCTAAAGTGATGTTTTCATTCCATTGGTGTTATTTCCTACCCTTTTCTTTCTCGAGATATCCTTAACAACTGACCATGTATTTTACTATCTTCAGCTGTCACAGCTTCCTTAATTTTTTCACCCATTCTCTGTTGCCACTCTTTCTTTTTATCCTGCACTAGACACTTTATGCTCCTTTTTTTAACAAAACTATTTGCCTATCATCTTACTCTTAAGACCTTCTCCACCTTAAATAAGTGTACTTACGAAGCTGTTGACAATGGAGTGGTATATATATAAACAATGTATACAGTTTTTTTCACACTAACTCCATTCACTTACATAAAATTTGGAACATATGTTTCGGGAGCGATCCCTCCCATCTTCAGTCTGTTGACAAACTGTTGTTAAACGTGGCGGTTGGGTCTCTTGATGTTCTTGTGGCAGCATCTGTTGGTTCTATTAGGAATTTGCTGAGTTCATCCAATGGAGGGATATCGAAATTCTCTTCTCCACCTTGTTAAGTCCTTAAACACTTCTTTCTTTGTCTTTACTGTCCATCATACCATCCATAACCTTTTATGTTTTCCCTTTGATCCACTTTCATCTTACTTCCTATCCACTTACCATCGATTCCACCCTTTCCAATGCCCTTTCTATCTTTTCTATTTTCAGTGCCTCTAAAATTCTATACTTTATTTCCCCTATTTTGGATAACAAATTATCCCAGAAATACTCTACATACTCTTCTTTCCATTTAAAACATCTTATGTATTTCAATTCTATTGCTGCCTCTTCTCTGACATTCCCCTAAGCCCTCCTCATATTTAGGGGGAATCCAAGACTTTAAAATTTACTACCACCTGATTGATTCCTTCACTGTATAGCATACAATCAATCACACTGTGGACTGCCATGGGTTGCCAATGGACTCAGGAGCAGGAGGTCTGGGGCTCGAATCCCACCAGGACCTACCTCCCTGAATGAGGTTTTTTCCAGGTTTTCCTCATAAATGGCAAATGCTGGGGAGGTACCCTAAACATAGGCGTGGAACACTTTCTTCCTTTAAAAATGAACTAAAAATTCTTTCTTAATTTACCATTTCATTTTATGTATCATCAGCATCCACTGCCTGTGTTGCCTCATTAATAAAAACTATTTTAGAATAAAAATGAAATAAATAAACATAACTCAAATAAGTGTACTTATGAAGCTGTTGACAATGGAGTGGTATATATATAAACATAAATTTAAAAAAAAGCATGCTCCATTTTATATTCATAAATATAAATTTTCTGTATTGGTCCTCTCTTCTTAAAACTTGCAAATAATTAGATTATTCAACTGACAGAACTCCATCAATTTTCTGCCTTCCTTATTGAGCACCTTATCTCCTTTTTCTTATTCACTCATCACTTTTCACCCAACACATTCACTTTCTAAAGCCATAATAAATCTATGTTATATTCATGTACTCAGAAATTAAAATCACCAACTGCAATAAACTGCATAGTAGGGTACAGTCTACTTAATTTCTCTATACTTTCATTTAGTTAAGTACAAGTTTTCATTGTAAAACTCAGATGACTCAGGTGGGTTATACCCCATATCTAATCCAAGGCATACTTTGACTCCCATCATCTTATATATCTTTAACCACATTATTTGCCCTTCTTCTGTAAATAGCACTTCACTCACATTTACTCCACTACCGTTATTTATTAAACCTCTATATCACCAGAAACCCACCCTCTATTACTTTTCCTTATATCATGTTCACATATATAATCATATCCTTCCACTTCTATACTTTCATCTTTGTCCAACCAATTTTCAACCATTGCTATCATTTCATCTTTAGCGCTTCAAACACTTCTCCACTTATTATTTTTTACCTTAAACTGTCTACATTTCATAACACCACTTTTCAGTCTTAATTCTTATCTTGAACTGCTCCATCCTGCTCTGAATTTTTCCAACTTTGCTCTGTACTTCATCTTTTGCCTGCAGCGGCCTTCTCATTATCAGCTATCTCCATTATGTTACCCTTGGGAGTTGACACCAATTTAAGCCCAGTGCCACTGACATTATTGTGTATTCTCCTCTCAACTAATGATAAGGTCTTTATTTCTGCTCTTTCCCTATCATTTGATGCGACACATCTCCTTGTTTACCTAATGCGAAATAGGATGTATTTACAGGAAACATTATTGTATAAACATGTACCATCTACCTAAGAAATAAATGTCAGTAGAAACTCAGTTATCTGAATGTAATTCTTGAAATATTTCAGAGAGAAGGCAGCATTATGTATAGGTGCATTATGTAATTTAATGAGAGATTTGCAACACAATATGTATTTCAAAAGTTCCACAGCGATAATGTAGTGCATCAAATACTGTGGGTAGTATTTTATCAAGTATGCATTTGATGCATTTGTTTTATTATATCTCATCTTTTTTGTAGTATCTTTCATGTTACAGTTCAAGTTTATATGATATTAAATTAGTCTATATGCTAGTTTAGGAATCATCAAAAAGCTTATAAATGTTATATGGTTGTTTGACTGTCCAATCTATCTTTGTTCCCTAATAGTTCAAATGTCATTATTATCTGTTTATGGGTTCTGTAATTTGCATAGAAAAGAGAAGTAACAATTTTTTGTTCCATTCATTTTTTAAATTGTCATACTGCTAGTTATTTTCTTCTAAGTATGGAATGATGAGATGAAATGAAATGTACAGAGTACTCCTTTTTATTGATATATAGGAGGAGGACAGCTATTTACTTGTGGTGAGGGAAGGCATGGTAAACTATGTAATGATCAAGATTTCAGCATCAGTCAAACCATTCCTATATATATTATCAAATTTCGGGGATTCGTTGTTCAGAAGGTAAGATATCAAAAGAATTTTATTTCAAAGACAAAATCATAATTTTATCTATTATATTCACACAACCACTGGATTTCTCACTTTCTGAGTTTCTTTACAAATAAAAAAGAATTATAGTAAGAAGGTTTTTTTGTTTGTTTGTTTTTTTTATGGAAATCAGCATTTGTACTATTAATGTGAATTATTTTGTTTTGGCAACTATAGGGCAAGCCAGCGCAGATAACTGATTTTGCTGGATAACTGGAAAATACTTTTATGGGTTGTAAAGACTTATTACATAATTTGTTAAGTGTGGTGGACTTTGTAACAGTGATGTTTAATACACTAATAAATGTAATATATTAAAACTTTTTTAAAAAAGAAACTTATTTTAAAAAATATATGGAACTAACACAGTGAAGCCAAGTCATATGAATAAAATCGTTGTACTAAACACTCGTATTGCTTCACTTACTTGTGTGATATTTGGAACTAATTTCAAAGACCTTCGTCTTCATCCTCGGCCAAAGATACGACTGATTGGAGAATCCAACAGCTCTGTCAAGATGCAGCGCCGTCCTGTTGGTGTTTTTATGTATTTAAAATTGGTGTTTTCTACCTTTGGAACATCAAAGTTTATTAATTGATCTCAGTATTTATGAATGTAAATTTTTTCCCAAGTATCCAGTTCTATATACCCCTAAGTCTCTCTTAATAAATCCACTTTCTTCACAGTCTCATGGTTTTTTGTCCAAAAATGATATGCCACAGCTGATCTATCTGTCTGTTTATATTTTATGTTCCTGAAGTGCTCTTCTAAACGTGTGCCTATATTTTTCTTTGTTTTTCCGATATAGATCTTTTCACAATCTGCACATGTTATTCTGTAAATATCTGCTTTTTTCTCTTGTGGGGTGTTTACAGCTGTTTTATCTTTCAAGATGTTTCCTAAATTAAATCTGTTGATGGGTCCTAATTTTATATTGAAACCTTTAAAACTATTTTGAAATTTTTTCATTGCTTTTGGATGATATGTAAATTTTTTAAAAATTGCTTTTTCTATATCTGCTGATATCTCTGATAAGTTTTTCCTTCTAAATCTTTCCATTTTTTGTGTATTAGAGCTTTATTAAAGCCATTTAAAATTGCCATTTCTTTTATTTTCTTGTATTCTTTTTTATACTCTTCTTTACTAATTGGTAAATTAACCAAAACTTGAGATTTTATCTCATCTTTCTTAGACCCCAATAAAGTTTGTTCAAGTTAAATTTAAAACTAATTCATGTCAGAACTAATTACATTGAAGCAATTAAAATATTTTTAAATAGCTAATAAATTGATTTAATACTCTTATGCTCCAGTTTTCATTGAATTATACAGAACATGTTTCACAGGCCTTTGCCTGCATGATCAGCTGTGAAGTTTTTGCATTGCTAAATTTGCAAAGTAAAAATGTGTATTTTATTACTTTATACTACATATTTATTCCACTACAAATTTTTCTGTAATTTTATTTTCATTTTTAGGTAGCTTGTGGTGGATGCCATACAATGGTACTGGCTTGTCGCAAAGATGATGATGCAAGTTCATTAGATTCAGATAGCTATAATTTAGAGGTAAGCTTTCTTTTAAAATTTTGCTTTTTCCTTTCATGTTCTAGATATCCATTCTTAAATACGTTGTTTTTATATAATAGTGTCATTAATCTCTGCTAATAACATAAATAAACAGGGCCTTTTGATGATAAGTAATCTTTTAACTGGTGCACAGCAATTTGTATACATATCCCAAACATGGCCCCCCAGATTACAGAAATGCTAATTTATTAAGTCAGTTTTTGGTTATTTTTTACTATTTCTAATTTTTAGGCTTTCAATTTTTGGTCACTATTTTGTCATTTTAGGTAATTTATATGTCTATTTTATTATTTTTAAATTGATCTCTTATATTTTTTTAATTTATACCTTTGAAGGAATCCACACAGTAAAATGAAATATAACTTCTTTGTTTATTAAAAGTTAAAATAATCAACACTCATGAGCGTTTCACTCCTTTAATTATTAAAATAACAGGACATGTTTCGTGAACACATCGTTCACATTGTCAACTGAGTACAACTAACGTTCATGCGGGGTTTGAATAATTCATATGCTTACTCACATAAATGCTTATATTTAGTAAAAACATGCACTATAAAAGCACCTTGAATACAATGATGCACTTTTATTTGAAAAATCATGCAATGTTGACACAAAGCACCTTTTAGTTTAGCAAAGTAACACCAGCTGAGTAATCAGTAAGCCAGAGATAGCAGAATGACTGATTTCCAACTTCTATATCTGATTTGAAGTTATGTTTTGTACATTGTATCCAAGGACTGTAGAAAACAGTCATTGCTTATAGGCTGACTGCTGTTTAAATAACATCCTACATTCAGAACATTAAGATCACTATCTGCAGAGTAATTGTTATCCTCATACATTTACTGTGATAAGCATGCTGTTCCTTCTGGTGCCATGTTAGCACAAGCTGGGTTATCCTTAATTGTAGCAATATAAACTGGTGAAGCATCGTCTTCAAAATTCTCTATGTTTAAAAAAAGGTCCTAATATCCTTGTGATGGTCACGAGATGTATAAATGAAACACTTTAATGATTATTGCCAATATTGCAACACAATTTGTGATCCCCCACACAAGACTAAATGTGTTTTAAAAATGAGCAGAATCAGCAAAGAATTATTAACTCAGGCTTCAGCCAGGATATACTGCTATTTGATACAATGGGGTCATATATGTTGTTGGTGCATTGCTGTCTTATTTATCAATTGGCAAGAAAGCATTTCTTCATCAAAGAACTTACTCTAACTGCAACTGTTACTTTGTGCTGTGCCAGTATGTACCTTCAGATGCAGATGAAAACTCTCACTGCTTTTGTTTCAAACTGTTTACGATAGACAATAATGAAACTGGCATGCAGAGTATATGTGTCAGACATGGCAAAGTCCATGGAAGATATGAACCACTAAATTACAAAGTGTGAAATCACTCTGTAATAAAAATTCCCTTTGAAAGTCCAGAAGACGATAGTGCATACTTTAAATTCATTCATATATTGTCTGAAAGTTAAGCTGCTCATTGTTGATATTAAAAAGAGAAGGAAAATTTTAAGTTAAATGAAAACTGTCTAATTGCTAGTTTAATTTCCTGCTGTGCTAGATAATCTTTATTATTATGGATTCATCATAACTTGCTTTGTTGTTGATAGAACTATTGTTTTAAATATCATAATTGAAGTACTTTAATGAAAGCTTCTTTGCCATTTTTTCTTGTGTGTTTCATTCTTACTGCACCAGCATTGTCAACTCTAGTGTAAATGAAAAATTGCACTCCTTTTAACATATCATATCATATCTATCATATCCTATGCAAGATTCTTTGTTTTCATTTCCATTTAAATTGCTAAATTTTGCATTTCACCAAAATTTCATTGATTTTTTTAGGACATGAAACAATACATTTGTTAAATTTCAGGATACCTCTGTCCCCAGCCAGACACCACTTCCACCACTGCAACGTGTCCCAGTTATTACTAGTCCAGTGGATAATGTGGATGTAGATCCAGGAGATGAAAGTGCACAGGAAAAGCATGAAATAAATGGTTGTGACCAACAAGTGGAACAAGTAAGTGCCATGATAGAAGAAGACATATTTGCAACTTATATTTCATTACTAATAAAATTTAAACCATTCTAAAAATAGTGTTAAAATTAAAAACTATGAACACCAGTCGTGAAAGCTTAAGATGTGCTACAATCTAAAAATGGAGATAAGTATAATATTATGTTCTATAGACCAATTACTATCTGTTCTGTGTTTGCTAAATTATTTGAGGAAGTAATTAATTTATGATTTGTTAACTTTTTGATAAACAAAACCTTTTAGTGAATATGCAGCCATGGATTTAGGAAAGGTTATTCTACCATTAGAGCCATGATACATCTTATTCGTGAAAATCACACCCATTTATATGATGGTGATAAGGTAATGGGGCTCTTAGACTTATCAAAAGGCTTTAAATACTGTTTTGTATTTGGTTCTTTGAACAAAATTAAAAAAAAAAAAAATATGGAGTGAAAATTGGAATGTGTTTTACCTGTTAAAATCCCATTTAACAATTTTAATTCCATACAGTGCATAGAAGTAATGAATGAAACAAATAACTGTATTAAAAGAGTTAGCTTGCACCACAACATAGTCAAGTGTGAAGTACCTGAAAGATCTTTACTCAGTCCTTTACTATTTGTTACATATTTTTTTATTTATTTGAATTCTAAGGAAATACAAACTGCAAGGGGCCTCCATCTCTCTGGCCCAGGCCATTTTAGATGTAGCCCTCACAATTACAATTTTTGTAATAATTAATGATATACTAATGCCTTAATCTAAATTCCAAACAAACAGGATACCAGTTGTTCACTTCTATTGCATCAGACCCCAGTCCCCAGTTCATCAGCACAACGTGCTGAAATTCCAGGGTCTGACTAGACCTGAGATACCAAAATGATGTCTAATTTACTCTGTCTATACCATTATTTTATCGAATATACACTATTATTTGTGTGAATTTTCTTCTTCTCTCTTCACCGTCCATTTCCACTTCTGTTTAACTTTAAATAAATACTGACTCACACTCCTGCACTCTTTTATGAATGTTCTCTTTGTCATTCTATTATCACTTTTAACTCTTCTTTCCCTCCACATAATGGGCATTCTCCTTGTGTAAAACCTCCTCTTTCACCTTTTAACTTCCATGTGCCTGCTCTTGCCCATGCTATACCTTCTCTTTCCTCCTTATTTGTTTTATCTATGTAAATTTCCCTTTCCCATTCCCATTTCATCTTAATAAAATTCTAGTGGTGTCTTTCCAGTTAAATTACTAAATAGTTTTGTATCTGTATATCTTCAAAATGTCTTCTCACCTCTTTCCAAAAACCTCTAACATTTGTATCTCTTTTCCTCCATATATATCCTAATCCATTGCTCTCTAAAATATTTTTAAACTTCTCAACCACCCCTTATTTAAAAATGATTCCTGGTATACCAAACATTGCTTTACTACATTATCTTCATTTAGATTTAGAATCCTATGCCAGCATTTTAAAACTCTCTCCATAATTAAAACTTTTCTTCCCATTTCTATGTGGCCAACTTCTTTTACAGCCCCAATTGGTAGGCCGAGAATTTATTTCCAAAATAAATAGTGTACTTTACCCACAGTTTCCCAAGAATTTTCCATTCCCCAAATTTCAATACCATAGAGCATTCATACTTTGGCCATTGTATTGTACATTCTTTCCAGCCATTTGACTACCCATTGTAGTCAAGACATCTTTTTATAATTGACATGACTACTTTTCTTTTTGCTAATACCAATCTTTTTTGCTTTTCCATTTTCCCCCTCCATCCATTTTTATATCTAAATAAGTGCAATCATGTGCTACCTTATAATCCTTGTTTTCCTTCTTTCAATTTCCATATTTACTCCACTTCCTGCCTTTCTTACATATTAGAGTTTTTGTTTTACCTTAGTTCACCTTAAGGCCCGATTCTGAGCAATATTTATCTATTTCTTGCAGGGCTGTTTTTAGGCCAATTGCTGTAATCCAGCCAACTACTAAATCGTCTGCAAATAATAAACCATGAATTTGGATGTTGTTTATAGCTGACATAAAATTGTTATTTTTCTTTATATTTTGCAATATATCATCAATATATAAATTAAACAGAACTCTACTTAGCTTACATCCTTGTCTTAACCCCTTTTCTTGTCTTACTTCTCTAGTTATTAACCCTTCCTCTTATCTTATATATAAAATATTTTCCTTATATAAAGCTTTTAGAATTTCTATCATGTGTCCACTGACTCCTATATCTGCAAATTTATACCACAATGTTACAATTCAATTTCATCGAAAGCTTTTTCCAAATCTACAAAAACCAAGTATAAAGCCTCTCTTGTTTATTAAATATTTATCTATTAAAGTTTTCAAAATGAATATATTGTGCATTGTTCTTCTTCCTTTATGAAATCCCATTTAGTATTCAGATAGTATGCTATTTTATCTATCCATTTTTGTAATCCTACTTGTCAAAATACCAGTATAAAATTTTTCCAATTAGATAATAAGCCACATCTCTATAACTGTTAGATCCTCCGGGGCCCATTTTTGGGTATGGGGCATAGTGACCCCAAGGCACCAGAGTTGCTCCTGCAGGTCTACCCTCAGGGTGTTTGACTCATTTTTATTTTGCCTCCTTTATCATTTTATTCGTCACACTTCCCTGTTCTTTGATGATGAATGCCCCTGGTAAAGGCCAGGCCCGGGAGGGGCCATTGCAAGAGCTGTAAACTTCCTGTAGATAATTGGGTACCTCTGTCTGGACCTGGGGTGGTTTGGCCCTGAGGTGACTGTGTTCAAGCCAGGACAGGTCACCTGAGCTGAGGTGGCGCCTGGGAAGCAGCCTGCCATTGGAGATAATTGCAATGGTGGTGGATAAAATCGCTATGGTTCATGAAAATAATTTTACCCAAATGAAACGTAAAAGAGTGGAAGTAAAATAAGTAACCAAGAAACCTTTTCCTCATTACATAGTCATTAGTCCCACAGAAGACGGTCAGTCCTTTACAAGGGTAAACCTATTTATTATTCAGAAGGGCATAGACACCATAGCTGAACCCGTGAAATCCTGCACACGACTTCGCAATGGATCTCTTTTAGTGGAGACAGTTGGAATGTTACAGAGTAACTCATTGCTCAAGGCGACGATTCTCCACGATATCCGATCCGTGTCGAGCAACATAAAACGTTAAATCCGTCGCGAGGAGTTATAACAACTAATTTTCTTGACGGTATGTCCGACCCGGAAATCCAAAGTTGTTTGGAAGACCAAGGGGTCACGTCCGTGTATCGAGTGCAGGTGAGGAAAGACGGAGAAGTACAGCCAACCCTTACTCTTTTCCTCACATTTAATAGGGTAGACCTACCGCAGAGGATTAAAGCGGGCTACGAGGTGATCGAGGTGCGCCCGTATATCCCGAGCCAGTAGCGATGTTATCAGTGCCAGCGTTTTGGCCATACACGCATATCTTGTAAGAGCGCCACTTCCATCTGTAGAACCTGCAGCCTGGAAAGTCGTGAAGGAGCATGTTCATCCGCTCCAGTCTGCGTGAATTGTCGAGGGGATCATCCCGCCTCATCCCGTGACTGTCCTCGCTATCGCGAAGAACACTGATTTTCAAGAAATCCGGGTTAAGGAAAAACTCTCCTTTCTGGAATCCCGCAAGCGATTTCAATCTCGCCAGCCCATAGTACCTAAGACAGGTACATACAGCGTACTTCTTCCGCGGTCAAGAAGTACGGCAGTAGTACGTAGACGTGTGACCTTGTTTTTACACGGGTCCCTAATGTGCCAAATTCTCCGAGACGAACTACCGAGAAGCCCAAGCCGGTAGCGTTTAATGCCCCTGAAATTAAATTCAAGACCGCTTATACTAGGACTGACTTTATGAAGACGCCCACTCCTGTAGATAAGCGCAAGAGCCCTTCTTCTCCTCCTCGGAGATCCAGCTCCCATGATGCGAGCAAGCCTGCTAGGCCGTCGCCGTCACCACCTATTTCCACATCCAACCGATTCCAGGTGTAGAATCGGTGGATGCCTCTTAGCGGGAGAGCCCTCCCTCTGATGGGGTGTCGGTCCTGGTGGTATAGTGGTTACCATACTTGCCTCCTTAACCCAAGATCGCGGGTTCGAACTCGGCCAGGACCAATGGATTTTTTTCGGGCGTAAAAATCCTAAGTATGGCTTCCTTCAGAAGGGAAGTAAAGCCGTGGGTCCCGTGTCGTACATTTGCGGCACGAAAAAGAACCTCAAGCCTGAAAGAGAGGCCTCTTGAGATTTGTCGGCCGTTTCACGCCCGGAGTTGAATGGGACGCTGATGACCTGAGATGTTAAAGAGCGTCCATAAATCAATCAATTGGAGGAGGTATGGAGCAGGATTCGTCCTAGACCGACTAAGAATTAAGGTGGTATTTTTTATTTATTTTAGCTTATTTTAACAATGGCTGTCCTTTCTTGGAATGTGCGTGAACTCCGCAGCCGAAGACTTGATCTGGAGTTTATTTTACGCTCCACTAACTCTCCGCTTGTGTGTCTCCAAGAGACTAAACTTCGTCCACAGGATACTTTCACTTTACGCGGTTACTCTTCGATGAGATTCGATCTTCCCCCCGAAGATGGGGCTCCCGCGCATGGCGGGGTTTTAATTCTCATCAGAGATGACGTGTACAGTTGTTCACTAAACCTCTGGACTCCTAAACAGGCTGCTGCAGCTACAGTTTTCTTTTCTGGCCTTAATTACAGTTTGCACTGTTTACCTACCTCCATCTGCTACTGCGCCGTGTCTGATCTCGATGACCTTTTATCTCAGCTAGCACTCCCTATCCTACTTTTGGGAGATTTTAATGCGCACCATCCCCTATAGGGTTCTACCACTGCGTGTGCCAGGGGTAGCATGTCAGCAGACATTTTAGATCGCCACCATCTTACTCTGCTCAACACTGGTCAACCTACTTTTCTTTCTGACAGTTCTCATAGTTTTTTTCATTTGGACTTATCTCTCTGTTCCGCCTCGCTTGCTGTATATTTTACCGGGAACGTCATCTCTGATTTGCACTCCAGCAACCACTTCCCGTGTCAAGTATATATCCTGTCTTCAAACGCACATGCTCAGAGCGCGCCGACATGGCTTGTTGGCAAAGTGAATTGGAATCTGTTCCGTTCTTCAGCCATCTTTTCAGGGTGTGATTTTCCATCTACTGAAGCCAAGGCCGAGCACCTTGTAACTGTCATCATTACAGCCACTAATGAGACTATTCCCCAGTCTTCTTCCCACCCCAAACGCTTTCCGGTTCCTTGGTGGACCTACAAATGCCGGGATGCTTTGCGAGTTTTTCGTCGCCACCCTACTTTGTAGAACATGATTAGTTATACACAACTGCACGTTAAATTCCGGCGAGTAATTAAGGATAGCAAAAAGGCATCTTGGATTGCTTTTGCCTCACATTTTAACCGTACAATGCCTTCATCTATAGTTTGGGAAAAGCTACGCCGCGTTGCAGGCAAACCTAGATTTACGCCTATACCCGGTCTTAAGGTACAACATCATGTACTTGCTACTCCGATTGATATTGCCAATGCGTTATAGCGCACTTTCGCTGATGTTTCGAGCTCCGCCAATTACCCTCCTGCTTTTCGCATGATTAAAGAGCAGGTCGAGTCGAGAGGTTTCTGTTTTGCCTCCGACAACCAGGAGTGCTATAATGTTCCATTTACAACCAGGAAATTGGACCATGCCCCTACGACCTCTGGCTTTGCGCACCGGGGCCAGATGGCATTCATGTTGCTATGTTGCAGCATTTGTCAGCGGAAGGCAAGGCAAGGCCAGGCCAGGTCAGGCCTTTTTACTCCAGATTTTTAATTCTGTTTGGTGCAATGGAACATTTCCCAGCACTTGGCGAAAGGCCATCGTCATACCAATACCTAAACCTGGAAAGGATGCACACCTTCCTTCCAAATACCGTCCGATTTCCCTCACTAGTTGCGTCTGCGAGGTGATTGAACGCATGATTAACGAGCGACTTATGTGGTGGTTTGAGTCGAGGCACTTATTGACGAACGTGCAGTCCGGTTTTCGCCGTCATCGATCCTCAGTCGACCATCTTGTGTCTCTAACCACCCACATAATGGACGGTTTTGTACGCAAATGCCAAACGATCGCCGTATTCTTTGATCTGGAGAAAGCCTATGATACTTGTTGGAGAATTGATATTCTTCGAATGCTTCATGATTGGTATATATGTGGTCGTATGTCTATTTTTATTCAGGAGTTTATAAAAGACCGGGTTTTTAATGTTCGCGTGGGATCAGTTTTATCATCTCGTTTTATTCAAGAGAACGGTGTACATCAGAGCTCGGTACTTAGCGTCACACTTTTTGCAGTTGCTATCAATTCCATCACCGAGTGTTTACCGCCAGAAATCCATTCGTCGTTGTTTGTCGAACAATTTTGCCATCTTTCTTTCGTCTTTTGGAACGCCGCTTCCAATGCTGTCTCGACCGCCTGTATGCTTGGAGTGTAAACCACGGGTTCCATTTCTCCGCAGAGAAGACCGTCAGCATGAATTTCTGGCGCCATAAGGAGTATCCTCCACCATCTCTCCATCTTGGCCCAGACGCTCTTGCTTTCGCAAACGAAGTTAGGTTCCTTGACTTGGTATTTGATAGGAAATAATGCTGGTCATCGCATATAGCACAACTCGGGGGCAAGTGTGAACGTTCTATTTGTCTTTTACGTGATTTATGTGGCACATCCTGGGGAGCTGACCGGACGGTTCTTTTACGTTTTTACCGATCTCTAATCCGGTCTAAACTGTATTATGGCTGTGTTGTTTATGGCTCTGCGCGATCTTCCGTTCTTCCGTTCTTCGTCGCCTTAACCCCATTCATCACCGGGATATCCGTGTCGCTATTGGAGCATTCCCAACCAGTCCTGTGTCAAGTTTATGTGCGGAGTCTGGAGAACCTCCGTTGTTTTACCAAAGGGATGTTTTACTTTTGCTTATGGTTGTCGATTAGCTGCTCAACCTCATTATCCCACGAATGAGCCGTTTTTTAATGTCTCTCGCTGCGTTTTATGCTGCTCGGTCTTTTACTCCTAGGGCTCCTGGGTTTCGTTTTCGGGAGTTGTTAAGGACTTTGGATGTGTAACCTCCCTATTTTCTAGCCGGGGAAACTACTTCTCTCCCTTGGCTTTCAGCGGAGGCCCCCGTTCAATTTGGGCTCTAGTCCTGTCTTAAGTCTTCGACCGCAGCACCTATTATTCGTCATTTTAGCGAGATCGCCTCTTCTTTTTCCAGGTGCAATTTTATTTATACCGACGACTCGAAATTTGACACAGGTGTTGGATGTGCCTTTTTTTTTTTTTTTTTTTTTCAATGGAGGAATTTTACGTTTGGTCTTATCGCTGCGACATCTCTTTTTATGGCGGAGCTTTATGCTATTTATCGGGCGATTTTATTTGTTTCTGTACAGCGACTGGGGGACAGTGTTATTTGTTCCGATTCTTTGAGTGCCCTTTTATCTTTTAAAAACCTATACTACGATCACCCTCTTGTACAGAAGATCCAGGATGCAATGTTTACGCTTCTGGACGCTGGCGTCAGGGTAACACTACTGTGGGTACCTGGACATGTAGGACTCCAGGCAACGAGGTCGCAGATGTCGCAGCTAAATCCGCCCTTTTAGACCCTGTTGAATATGAACAACCAATTGACTGGGATTTTAAACATTCTTTACGTCGAGGCGTTCTCTCGCGCTGGCGCGAGTAGTGGAATTTACCTACCAATAAGCTTCGAGAATGTAAATCCGCCCCCTTTTAACTGGTCGACTTGTTTTCCCGCAGTCAGTTCATCGCGAAGAAGTAATTTTAGCACATTTGAGAATTGGGCATTGGCATTTTAGTCACCGTCACCTTTTTAATGGTGACCCAACTCCACCATGTCTTTGCTGTGACCAGCCCTTTACAGTGCGTCACATTTTACTTGAATGCCATCATCTAACAGCTTTTAGACTTTCGCTTAGTTTGCCCTCTATTGAGGACCTATTTGCCGATGATGTGGATGCTGTTGAGCGAGTACTCCAGTTTATCCATGTTGTGGTTTTTGGAGCAATGTGTGAGACTACATCATTTTATTTATGACTGCATTTTTAGACTATTTTCAGACTGTTGAGTTTTCAGCATTTGCTGGTGCATTTTAATACCAGTTTTTATTTGTTGTTGACCATATTACCCTTGTTTGTTTTGGGGTTTTATTGTTACAATTTTAGACCATTATAAGACTGTTGTGTTTTCAGCTCTTGCTACTGAGTTTTAGTACCAGTCATTTGTTTGTTGACCATATTACCCATGTTATTTGTTTTGGGGGGTTTTATTGTGACATTTTTGACCATTATAAGACTATTGTGTTTTCAGCTCTTGCAGCTGTGTTTTAGTACTGGTCTTGTTTGTTGTTTATATTTCCCTTGTTATTTTTATGAGGTTTTATTTTATTGCCCAAAATGCTACTGTTGCTTATTTTATATACTGATTTTGTGTAGATTACTTATTTATATATTTAATTTTGGCGCAGTTTTTAGTGTGTTTGGGCGCTAATGACCTTAGCTGTTTTGTGCCCCTTAAGCAATACCCATTATCATCTATAACTGTGTCCGTCCTGGTGGTGTAGTGGTAACCATACTTGCCTTCTAAACCCAAGGTCGCGGGTTCGAACCCGGCCAGGATCGATGGATTTTTTCGGGCGTAAAAATCGTAAGTATGGCTTCCTTCAGAAGGGAAGTAAAACCGTGGGTCCTGTGTTGTACATTTACGGCATGATAAAGAACCTCAAGCCAGAAAGAAGAGGCCTCTGAGCAAAATTTGTTGGCCGTTTCACGCCCTGAATACAATGGAACCCTGATGACCTGAGGTGTTAGAGCATCCTTAAATAAACAAATCAAAAAAAATCTATAACTGTTAGGATTTCTTACATATATTAACATTTACCACAAATTGCAAACTGCATAAATATTTCCTGTGCTGATATTAATTACTTCTTTAATATTCTGACACAAATCCATTACCGCTGTGGGAAAATTAAATCCAAATTCTCAATTAATATATTGCAATATTTATTATAAGATAAAACCTAAAAACTAATATAGGCAAAACTAAAGCATTTTCAGTGCTCCAGCACTAAAGAAAAAAGGTGCTAATAATACTTTAGTGATAACTGTAATGGGAGAGGACATTGAACAAATTAATTATACAGTCTTCTTAGGGATATATATATATATATATATATATATATATATATATATATAGAGTCAACAAACTTGCATATGAGTATTATGTGGACCGAATATGTAAGAAGGTGTGGTCTGGACTATACTTATTAAGGAACCTTTCTCCTAATTAAACACTTCCATTTAAAGATGGTACATTATTTTTTGGTTCATTCTCATTTGCAATATGGAATTGAAATTTGAGGCAGTGCTGGTATAGGAAATTTAAAAAGGATTCTTGTTTTACAAAAACAATCATCATCTAGAAATATATTCAGAAATAATCATTTGCTAACATTTGTCTCTTGTATGCATATAAAATTATTTTGTTTATAAAAAAATATCAATATACTTTCTACTAACTGTAAAAAAAAAAATGTTTACCCAACAGCACTAGGAGAAAAAAATTGCATGCAGTAAGAATATAAGAAAAATAACTGAATAGGGCACATTTTTAAAAGGAGTTGTAGCCTATAACAAATTACCAAACTCCCTAAAACTGAAGCAAGGAAATAACTTCAAAACAAAATTAAAAAGTATTTAACAAATATTTATATAGAATAGATGAATTGTTGCTTAAAACAAAATAATATGCATGATAGTTCTAGTAGTCATATTTATTTTTTTGTTATTCATGTTATTTTGTTTTTGTCTTTATTTAGCTTGCTTTTAATTTTTTGTAAGAACTAAATGATCTGTGAAAATGACTAAAATTCAGTATGAATGAATGATATGAATATTTATTTATTTATAAATACAAAACAAATTTTATAATCAAAATAAACCTTACAAACATCAATTAACTTAGCATTTTTTAACATACGAGCCAAGCCCCAGTTCATCAGTAGATTTTTACTGGAATATCCAGAGGACTTTGACCTAGTCCATTCTATGCACTACTCTCAAAATGAAATACAATATGTAAAACTAGAATTTATTTTAAATTAATATAATATTACATTAGTTACCTACCTACATACCTACTAAACATTTAAAAAAAAAAAAGAAATCTAGCATCTCTATAAACTAGCTCTCCTATATTATAACCCCAGATTGTATGTATGGGATAAAGCTACTATTGAAACTCAGTATTTATAGTCTGCAATAACATTATTATTGTTGTTTTTCTAATTCTTATTATTACTATTACTGCAACTGCTTTTAGGAAACACAGAATGGAGCTAATGAACAAGAAAATGAAGGCAAAAGTATAAGTAAAGATGGTAATAATGGAGATAGCAGCTGTGAAAAACTGAGTGCAAAAAGTGAAAGATCAAGAAAGAAAAGTGCTGGTTTGAGTATGAAAAGTGAAGATCTTAGCTTAAAAACTGATGAGAATGAAGATGCAGAAAGCCTGTCAAATAAGAGCAGCCATCAGGAAAGAGTAAGTCACTGTTCTGCTTACCACATTGGGTCCTAATGAATAAATGAATTAATTAATAAATCAATCAGTTTCATAGAAGGGGTATAGGCCTAGTCAGTACAATATACAATATTAATATTGATGATGATAATATGAGAAAAAATAATAAATTGAAGGACATTCTAATGATTAAATAAATTGTATTTACAAAGCTATAGGCAATGGAGTGATAATATATCCTACATTCTTGTATTCAAAATGTTTACACTCCTCCACTTCCACAAAACTAGGACATGTTTCAGAAGCAATCGTTTCTATCATCAGATGTTGACTGACAGTGTAAACATTTTTGATACATGAATGTAAAATTCTAACGATTATTTACAATATTCAACACTATTTCCAGTCATCACTTGTTTAGTAGAAGTTTGCACAGTAAGAGAATTGATTAGCTAGTTGAAGTCGTAGAATTCTTCTATACTGTTGTATTCATAATGCTGTTTACTGTATTGAATCTTCAGTTCTCAGTTATATGAAACAAAATGGTAAACAGTATTAGAAGCAGAATTAGAAGCATTTTGAGAAAGAATTACATTTTGGAGGTAATGGAATATTTTTGTGTATAAAGTAATTACTAGGAAAAGTGTGTCCTTGTGAATGAGATTTCTTATCTACATAATAATTAATGGAGTCAAACTGAGAGTGTAGTGGTAATTTTGTTTCTATCATGAATTTAAGTGCAGCTGTGTTTTTTAAATATGCAGGAAAGCTTATATAATTATGAATGCATATATTTATATATGTTTATATGCATTTTAGCCTTGAATTTATATGCACATGTTATATTGTATAAATATGCAGGTAAAAGCTTATATAATTTTATGCTGTTATTATATATATTATGTGAATGTACTTCAGCATTAGTTGTAAAATTTGTTTCATTTTTCTTTACATGTATTAATATGTTTAATATATAAGCATTGCAAGGTTGGCATGTTTGATTTCTTGAAAACTCTCTATAACTTTTCCTTTTTGGAATGTCTGTTATGTTTCTATTTTTTTTTTTTTTAACATCAGCTTACTATTTAGCTATAAAAAGGCTGAAAATATTTTATTGAAAACTTGAGTACTTGAGCATATTGACAGCAACAAATTTATTATTATTTACTATATGGAAAATTAAGCAAAGAATGCAAATTTTATATTTTATATTTATATTTGCAGTTAATTAGGGAGAAAAAATATTTTAACAGATATCGTGGGTAAAATCAAGGAAGATAGTTTATGTACTACAGTCTTTTTCAATAATTTTCTTCATATTTAGGGCCAGTCATCTGAGGCAACTGGCATAGTGGAGAATTCAGAACCTGAAGAAGACAACAAAGAAACTGATGATATTAAGGAATCAGCAAAAAATGGTTCTAATGGTAGTGAAGAAGACATTGCTGATGTCAAAACAGAAAAAGCCAAAGGTACTCTTTTATTAGAGAATTCCAAACATATAAACAGCAAGTAGCAATAAAAAAATTTATAAAAGAACTTTATTATTATTATTATTATTATTATTATTATTATTATTATTATTATTATTATTATAATAGAATTGAATTTATTTCCATAATTTAATATGTATACACAAACAATACCCTCAATCAAAACTAAAATATCATTATATACATTATTAATTGCTCTTTATTCTCAATCAAGATTCTGAAAGTATTAATCTAAACACTTTTTCCTACCTCCTTAATCCCCAGGTTGTATGGTTATAAAAAAAAACTCCTATTCTTTCCTTCTTTATCTTTTTTTTCTTTCTTTCTATTTTGATCCCACTTCTCTTTAACTTTTCCCAGGAACTCCCCCATTTTCAGGATGCTTTCTTATTTCTAAAGATTTTATTATCACTATCCTCCTGTAAATTATCCCAAACTTTTCCCGCCACCGTTTAACCTTATTATATTCCAATAAATAATGGGACACACTAACTACTCCTCCACACATATTACATCCTTCATTGTCACTTCCTCTATATCCCCCGTATTACTCCTGTATGCATCCATGCCCATCCCATCCTACCATTTGATCACAAATATCAATATACTTCTCTCATCCCCAATTTTGTTTAATTCTTTTATATAAAACCAAAGAAATTTTACCTTCTAAACAAGCCCAAAACTCTTGTTTTGCAATATCTTCTATCCTCTGTCTTATCATCTTCCAGAATCCACTTTCACCCAATCTCCATATATTACCCAAACCTATTTCTTCTAATACCTTCCCCACCTCCCAAAACCAATCTTTCTTCCCAAGACCTTCTTCATTACTCTCTCTATAATTATACCTTTCCTCCCAATTCTTCCTAATTCTAACAAACTAACCCCCTTGTAGAATTTTTGGGTAAACACAATACTTGCCTACAAAACATTCTGTGTACCATATCTACCTTCCTCCACCCCTCTTCGACTCCCCAAATTTCCACTGCATACAACATCCTGACTTCTACCACTGCCTCATATACTCTCTTCAACTATCTCAAAGATAATGTTGGGGGTCTTATACAAACTTATTCTAATGCTCTCATCGCCTGTTTACCTTTAACTTGTGCACATTTCATCTGTGCCTCCCATCTTCCATTACTTCCTAATCTCACCCCCAAATAATCAAACTTCTTCAGTACTTCCACTGTCTCGCCCTGGATATACCATTTCTCATCTTGTAATAATAATAATAATAATAATAATAATAATAATAATAATAATAATAATAATAATAATAATCATCATCATCATCATCATAATGCTTTATTAAGGAAAGAAATGTTTCTAGGAGCTTATGTAGAGACTGTATGCAATTATTAAATAGATCACCGCTTTCTCTGCAGGAAATAAAAACAATAGCAAGGTAAAAAGGGCACTATTATTATTCTTACATGCTAATTAAACTACTTTAACAATAGCAAGATAAAATCTAGTATTATTCTTACATGAAAATTAAACTACTTTATTTATATGTCCAACCGTCAATCCTGGAAATTATGAAAGCTATGTATAATAATGACAACTTTAAAATAGAGCACTTCCACAAGTAACCTCACTTTTATTTTCACTGTTGTTTGTCTTTCAGATATCTTCTTTTACAGGTACATAAAATATATGTAGAATTAGAAGTTTATTTTTTATTATTTTATTTGTTCCTTTGCATACCTTTTTAAATTTTTAGGGACTGAACTTGTTGCTAAGATTTATTTGAACCAAAAGAAAGGAAAGAAATTATTAAGTATTTCAATGGAAATAAACACAAAACCAGTGGTAACTAAAGTTTTCTTATGAAAAGGGAACAGAAATTTAGAACTTAAATGTAAAATTGGAACTTAAACACAGTGAAGCCAATCATATTAATGGATATCATAGTATGATTAGTTGAACTACACACTCTTAAAGCTTCACTTACTTTTTATAAATGTATGGAACCGGTTTCGAGAACATTTTGTTCCCATCTTCAGCCATGCTAAGGTTCAACTCTGAATTAATGCGGGTCGTTGTTCCTACGGCTCGAAGGCCTATTTATTACTTAAATGTAAAATTGGAACTTAAACACAGTGAAGCCAATCATATTAATGGATATCATTGTATGATTAGTTGAACTACACACTCTTAAAGCTTCACTTACTTTTTATAAATGTATGGAACCGGTTTCGTGAACCTTAGCATGGCTGAAGATGGGAACAAAATGTTCTCGAAACCGGTTCCATACATTTATAAAAAGTAAGTGAAGCTTTAAGAGTGTGTAGTTCAACTAATCATACAATGATATCCAGAAATTTAGAACTTTATCCATGCAGCTAGAATGCATTCCACTTTACTTGTATCCTGACCAAAACAAATATGAATATATCATTATGCATGGCATTGCTCTAATTGGTTAAGTAGCACTATTAGTGCTGATGCAGTGTACTTAATTGATAGCTCTGGTTTACTATTTACAAACTATAAAAATTTTGCATGCTAAACTTGTCACCATTTTTCAACCATTTCCTTGATAATGTTTTACAATACTAGTAGGACCAGCACATACTTAAGCCATGGCACCGCTTTGCATTGAAACTGATTGCACTGTACAGAGAGGAACATGTATGTAAATTATTAACAATTAAAATGCCTAATAAGGCATTCATAACAACTGGCATCTCTCGAGATTATTACAGTATTCACTAGTATGGTTTTCTAAATGAAAACTAACCCTTATTAAAATTTAAATTGTCATTTTCGCTAGGGACTACTATACATAATTAGAAAAATAAAAACTGACAGTAAGATTTTAGTCTAGATTGGTAATTTATATTCTTCTGATGCTTACAGGGAAATACTGTCCATATATGTCCGTAACTACTTTTTTCTGGAGTATAACTGTGTAATTATGTTAAACACATAGATTAATTTAATTTGCAGCTCAAGGACCAATGGCACGCTTCTTTAGCAGTCTCCGACGCCGAAGTGCTAAACAATCTTCATCAGTCAGTGCTTCAAAACAGAGCACTAATTTTGCAGGTAAATATGACCAGTTATTTCATAAATTCATATTTGCATTTCTATGTACCCATGTACTTCTATAATAAACTTTCATATCTGCAAGAAATTTTGGAGTTTAGAGATATGTTTCAATTTTAGGCAGTTTTAATATACTTATGTATATTAAAAATTCCTGTCATAAGTATATAAAAAAATAATACATTTCCCCTCATATTTTGTCAATATTTTCATTCACATTAGCAGCTGGTTTAAGTTAAAACTAATTAAAAGGTCAGTTCCTAGTTTGTTGGAGTTAGTCTAACATTCATTGTAATTGATTCTCATGGTGGAAGAAGAGCTTGTAAAATGTGAATTTACACATCAAAACAGTGTATTAAAGGCTGTTTGAATTAATCTTTTGTTTAATTTATTATGTCTTAGGAATGTCTGCTAAAGTAGAAGTTCAAAAGGAATTAAATGAAGAAAGTAAAAGTCCAGGCAGTGCTAATGGCAAACGAAAAGCTTGCAACACTGATAACAAGGTAAATTAGTGAAGAAGATTTGTCCTATCTCAGTAAATATTCTTTTCTCATTGGATTTATGTGGTGAGGAGTACACATATATTGAAATTGTTAGATAGAACTAAAAGTAAGGTATTTCATATTGCAGTTTGACAAAAAAAAAAATATATAGGTATTAAAAAAAGTATTTGTAAGATAAGAGGACTTATGTCTTAATATGTTTTTTTATTATTCATTCAAAGTTGGATTAATTTTGGCCCAGGTCATTTTAAAATATGAAAGTAGGGAGATGTAAGCTGTCTCTTTTTGCTGCTTGTTGAGTGAACTTTTTTCCATATAGAGATAAAAGAGTTTTCATTGGAAAATTTAAATGATAAATCATTGAGAAGTTTTAGGATAATCTTCATCAATGCTAAGGGCGGAAGGACTATCAACTTGTCTTGGTAGTTACTAAGAGACAGCATAAGTGGAAGAAACAAGTTTAAAATAGTAGTAGACCTAAAAACTTGATAACATTGTTTGAGATTCTACTTTTTTATAAGTATACTCATTCTTGAGAATATTAAGTATAAAGAAAATGTCAGTTATAAACTAAATGTTGCACTTAGGCTTTTGGTTGATTTACTTTTGTAATACAGATATTTCAGACCATCAAGTTGGTATGAACAGTTTATCTGTCTTAGAAAATATTCTATTATTATCTTCTGCAGAGCTAATAGCAATGTATACTCATTTGCAAAAAATTTGCACACCCAAACAAATGGTGTAAGTATAGCAAAGGCTGCCACACAACTTTGCCACAGCTTGACTTGGTTTTGGTTGCTTGTGCAGTAGTGCCACCAGGGCCATTCAGGAATATGATGCAAGACACTAAATAAAACCTTTTTAGCAGTGTGAATGTATAGAGTAAAGTGAAATTAACATGCAGCATTAGTAAATATTAACCATTTGAACCATTTTGACTGCACTGTGATAATAGTATTGGCTGCTGTGGGAAGCAGAAGATATGCATACATGTCTAGAAGACTTGGGTCAACCCCAGCAAATTACCAGAAAGGAGAATCATTTCATCAAGCTGTAAGCACTTCAGAAGCATAGACATGCATTATCCAGAGATTTGTCATGGCAGCTGTGGATATGCCCTTGAATTCTCCATTTTGTCCTATAAGTTCCTATATAATACTTCCTTACCTGTATTTGATGTATTCTCAAGTAATTTCAAAAACCTCTTCTCATTCACCATTCCCCATATCAACCAACCAACTAACTGTTTTATGAAAATCTATTCATGAATAAGGTGGTCAGTCTCTGACACTGAAATACTATGTGCTTCCAGAACAGTCAATTCTGATAGTCTAGAAGTAACCATACTTGCCTTGTAAACCCAAGATAACAATCTTATTTTGATTTAAAGTAAAACACTAAAAATCATGTCGTCACATTAAAACTCTCTTTAAGTTTCACAAACACACTTATAAAAGTAATTTTGGTACATGTTTCGTGAGGTATATTCCTCACATTGTCAACCAAAACGACGACTGAGGAGCCAATTTCAGCAAAGTATGTATGTTACTATGCTTGCTCTGGTGGTCTGTTAATGAACTTAAACAATATGTTGTCTGCTTCCGGTATATCAAAATTCATAAGTTTGTATTCATATTTTTTTATGTAAATTTTTTCCCATATATTAAGTTCTTTCGGATGTTGAATTGTTTTTAGTAATGTTATGTCCTTCTCTATTTCATGATTCTCATTCCAAAAATGTGCAGCCACTGCTGATTTTTCTACTTGTTTGTGTCTAATATTTCTCCAGTGTTCCTTTAATCTTATCGCCAGATTTCTCTTTGTTTTTCCTATGTATATTTTCTCACAATCCTTGCAATTAATTCTATATATACCTGAATGTTCTTCTTTCTTCTTTTTTTGTTTAATTTTATTTAGATTTAATAGTTTACCAACACTATATCTGTTTATTGGTGCTAGAGTAATGTTGTACTTTTTGAAAATTTTTTGGAATTTATGGTTAACATAAGGGTGATATGTGAATTTTTGATAGGTATTTTCTTTAAGTGAAGAACTGAGTGTGGTGATTAGTTTAATTTCCTTTTTATTTTTAAATCTTTTTATTTTTTTATCTACCATTTGTTTGTTAAATCCATTTATTTCTGCTGTGTGTATTATATGTGCATATTCTTTCCTGTATTCTTCTTTACTGAGTGGTGTATTAACTAGCCTATATGTCATACTATTGAATGCTGCTTCCTTGTGGGGTCTGGGGTTGAAACCTTTTGCTTTTATGTAATTGTCGGTATGTGTGTCCTTTCTGTATATACCAAATTCTATATTTTTATTCCTTTTTATTATCCTTAGGTCCAGAAAAGGTAAAGTATTATTAACCTCGGTTTCCATAGTGAATTTTATGGTTTTTTCTTGCAAGTTCAATAGTTTCAATGAATCTTCTATGAATCTATCTTCTACAATGGCAAATTGTAGAATTGCCATTGTAGAAGATAGATTCATAGAAGATTCATTGAAACTATTGAACTTGCAAGAAAAAACCATAAAATTCACTATGGAAACCGAGGTTAATAATACTTTACCTTTTCTGGACCTAAGGATAATAAAAAGGAATAAAAATATAGAATTTGGTATATACAGAAAGGACACACATACCGACAATTACATAAAAGCAAAAGGTTTCAACCCCAGACCCCACAAGGAAGCAGCATTCAATAGTATGACATATAGGCTAGTTAATACACCACTCAGTAAAGAAGAATACAGGAAAGAATATGCACATATAATACACACAGCAGAAATAAATGGATTTAACAAACAAATGGTAGATAAAAAAATAAAAAGATTTAAAAATAAAAAGGAAATTAAACTAATCACCACACTCAGTTCTTCACTTAAAGAAAATACCTATCAAAAATTCACATATCACCCTTATGTTAACCATAAATTCCAAAAAATTTTCAAAAAGTACAACATTACTCTAGCACCAATAAACAGATATAGTGTTGGTAAACTATTAAATCTAAATAAAATTAAACAAAAAAAGAAGAAAGAAGAACATTCAGGTATATATAGAATTAATTGCAAGGATTGTGAGAAAATATACATAGGAAAAACAAAGAGAAATCTGGCGATAAGATTAAAGGAACACTGGAGAAATATTAGACACAAACAAGTAGAAAAATCAGCAGTGGCTGCACATTTTTGGAATGAGAATCATGAAATAGAGAAGGACATAACATTACTAAAAACAATTCAACATCCGAAAGAACTTAATATATGGGAAAAAATTTACATAAAAAAATATGAATACAAACTTATGAATTTTGATATACCGGAAGCAGACAACATATTGTTTAAGTTCATTAACAGACCACCAGAGCAAGCATAGTAACATACATACTTTGCTGAAATTGGCTCCTCAGTCGTCGTTTTGGTTGACAATGTGAGGAATATACCTCACGAAACATGTACCAAAATTACTTTTATAAGTGTGTTTGTGAAACTTAAAGAGAGTTTTAATGTGACGACATGATTTTTAGTGTTTTACTTTAAATCAAAATAAGATTAACAAAAGTTTCACTGTGTGGATTCCCAAAGTCCGTAAACATACCAAGATAACAAGTTTAATTTCGGCCAGGATCAATGGATTTTTTTGAACTTAAAAATCCTAAGTGATTCTCTTCAGAAGAGAAGTAAAGCCATGGGTCCCATATAATAGATTTACAGCATGAAAAAGAATCTCAAGCCTGAAAGAAGAGGCCTCTGAGCAAAATTTACTGGCCATTTAATGCTCTGAAGAATAGGATGTTGATGACATGAGACATTAAAGAGCATCTGTAAATAAAACAAATCAACAACTTCAAAAACAATGAATACTAAGATACTGAAACTTTTATTGATGTATGGAGATAGTAAAGATTCTGCCATATCTTAAAATGCTTAATTAAAATAATTGGAATTGTAGATCTCTAAGACAATGCCATACTAAGAGCAGGTTAATGAGATCCCTTTCACCTGCTGTCATCTGCTTAAATTTTAATATGTTAAGAATTTATTTATATAAACTTCATTATTTTAAAAAAAATTTAAAATTTAAAGTTGAACTTTAAAGCACAAAAAAGGTAAAATAATATATAAAACAACCTCATTTCTAAATTTATGGTTCACCTGCTTTTGAAAAGAAATAAATATGCTGTGGCTCCCTTTCAACCAACAACTGGTTGAATAAATTTTAACTTTATGTCGGAACTAATTCAGTGAAGCAACTTATGTATTCTTTAATTAGCTGGTAAGTTGATTTAATACTCTTATGCTCCACTTACCATAAAATTATACAGAACATTTTCAACAGATCATTGCTCACACAATCAGCTGTGAGTTGACTCAGTCAGTAGAATCACAATCTGGTTAAAAATATAATCTGGGATTTGTTTTATCAGCAACCAACTGACCATTGAATATATAGCCAGCAAATGGTTGACTGAGGTTGGTACTACTAGCATAGACAGCCTCTGAATAGAGCAAATTTTACAGTACTTTACATGATGTGCTCAGTAGATAAGTACCATAACCACTGAACAGAGATGGCAGACAATCAAATTTAATTTTAACTAAAATTGTTAATTGGAACATTGCACAGTAAAGGTAATAATATATTAAGATCATTGTGTGATTGAGTCAACTTTCTACCTGATGATGCAAACGAAGGCTCGTGAAATTGGTTCTACAAATTCAAACAAGTAAATGGAGCTTAAGAGTGTTTGACTCGATCACACAATGATCTTAATAAAAGTTAACTTTATTTGTGTATTACTAACCCACACCCATGGGGTTACAGATTTTGTCATTGTCTAGTTAAGAATATTCTTATTGTACAATATGTCCTGATGCCTGCATAATAAACTTTAAATTAAATAAGAGGCTAGAAACAATTAAAAAATATTTTTCATTTTTTGAAGCTATGAACATTTTTAACCGTGGACAAATGGATGCTTTAAAGCATTTATGTGTAACTGGAGTTGTTAACAGTTGTGTGCTTAACTTTTTTTCATTCTGTTTTAAAATTTTTGAGAATTAAAGAATTTAGAATTAAAAAAATTGCTGAACAATGCATTTTTTGTTGAATTTGAAATACATTCTTAATCTGTGTTTACTTGTGTTTAAACAAAGAGCAAATTTGTATGCTTTTTTTTTCTTCTTCTTCCAGTCGAAGGCGTGTATATTATTATAAGAAGAAAAGAGAAGAGGTTAATAACATTGAAGATTTTTTCATAAACTGTAGGAGAAAGCGCAGTAATAGTATCATGGCATTCCATATGTAAATGGACATATCTTGAAATGCTAATTGGAACTTTGTGCAATGAAACTAACCATATAATTATGATTATTGTATGATTGAGTCAAACTATACACTCTAATTGGCTCCACTTATTGTTTGTATGTGGAACATGTTTTGCAGACATTGCAGACTCAACAGTTAGCTGAAAATGCTGACGATGGTCTGCAAAACATGTTCTACATATAAACAATTAAGCAAAGCCAATTAGAGCGTGTAGTTTGACTCAATCATACAATAATCTTAATTACACGGAAATAATCTTAATTATAGTGCATGATATCCAAAAGTTTTCAAAAAACTTTGTAGGGGAAAGATATGATATATGGAAACTTAACATTTGAATTCACTCTTCCTAACTGTTAAGGATAAGAACTACATCCAACAGGATTTGGAAAAATTGTAACTCAGATATTAAATGTGTGCAACAAAAGCAAACAGTATTTGAGGAACAATTCTGGTGATTTATATTTCTTGCTGTGCTTATAATATCTAATTGTCAGTAACAGTACATTTGAAAATTTACAGAAATTCTGTTCATTGTTAACATTAAAGGGCAAGAAGGTTTAATTTACAGAAACACCAAAGAGTGCCTTTGTAGCAGTTTGCAATCATTTGGAAGGTTCAGGTATTTAAAATTCTTGATGTGTATTTTGTGACATATTCTTGCCCTACACTTGTTTATAAAATGTTACAATAAGTTCCATCCAATAATCCTTCAAAAAAATGAAAAATGTATAAAATTAGAAATAACTTGGTTTTTGTAGGTTTTCTGACTTAACCTTATTGAATTGTCACAAAAGAGAATATGCTGAATTATCATAGCTGTAAAGAATCAAGACAATCTCGATTTCAGATTAAAAATGAAAATGTTTGACAGCAAAATCTTTAAAAATTGAGGTATTGATATATATAGTCAGTTAGCATAAACCTGTCAGGTCATCATAAACCTGTCAGGTCATAAGTGCTGATAACTCAGGTGAGAAGAAGCACCTAAATGAACCTTTTGGATTTTTCATAAACAAAATAGTGTTTATCCTTAAGTACACATTTTGAAATCCACGGTTAACAACTGCTTGTCTATCTTTTTCCAGTTTTAACTAAAAGTGCAGTTGAAGATGTAGTTTTTTATTTTAATAGTGTTTGACATCTGCTTTTACTGCTGAGGCACTACAGATGGGGAGTTGGGGATGTTGATGTATAATTTTATGTACATATATGCAAAATAACTTTTATTATCAATTTTTCTCAATAAATTTCAAATAGAAGAGGTTGTAAAGTGAAGAGGAGGGAGAATAATATAGTTGAATTGCATCTGCTGTATTTGCTTATCTCACAGGTCTTAAAAGTATTAAATAAAAAAGAATATATATTTTTCTCCCTAATTCCAGTCAACAGTATTTCATTAAGTTATATAAATATTAAAGATTCTTTTCTGAAATACCCATATTATTCATAGAAACTGGTTTATCATTTAAGGCATTATTAATTCTACAGGGTAATCAGTTTGGAATGTCAATGCCACACAGACTTGTACTGTTGTCAAGTACAGTGTAGCACCTGGCAATGAAGGCTTCTCATTCCTTGAACTTCATTTGATTCCATAAGAAATAAATAAATATAATGATGTGTGTATTTACCCAAACCAAACAAGCTAGTATAGAAATTGTCACTTCTTATTTACCAAGACTTTTTGGCCTTTGCTGATGAAATTAAGCATAATGTGCCTCTGTGCTATTCAAGAAATAAAGAGTGTAAGGTGCTTGCTGCATCAAACCAAAAATGCTAATTTAACTTGATGAAATCATTTAACATTTTTCAAAGGTAAGTTTTTCTTTTTATCACCATTTTTGTGAAAAGTGTTGCATTTCTCCTATTATTTGGCAACACAGATAGTAAACTAGGCAACTTACACACTTCAGGCATAAATAAACTAATCTCACTTTCTCGCTATATAGGAAAAGAAATAAAGTGAAAATTATATTGGATAAAGCATTCTACATATATGAATTTGTTGTAATTAGAAAGGTTTCTCTTATCATTTTATTCATACAATAAACAATTTACACATCAAAATAACACATTAGTACCTAAAGAATAGTAATTAAAACTGTTAACCATGTGGTTTAATTGCTTCTAAAGACTTGTATGTCTATGTAACTCAATTAAGTGTACTTACGTGTGTGTATATATACCACTCCATTGTTAACAGCTTCGTAAGTACACTTAATTGAATTAAAACTGTGTTAAGAAAACTTTTTAAAATATTTTTTATTTATTAACACACCTTTTTCTAAACTTAGGTATTCATTTTATACACTAAACTCCACTTACTTACATAAAAGTAAGATGCATTTTGGGAGAATCTCTCCCATCTTCAGTTGCTTACTGAACTGCCGTTACTCGAAATGATGGCTAGACAACTGGATGTTCCTGTGGTGGCCTCTGTTGGTTGAAGCAGGAAGTTGCTGAGTTCATCCATAGGAGGAAACTCGAAATTCATTAGGTTTTCTCTATTTTTTAATATGAAAATTTTTTCCCAAGTGGATAACTCCAATTGGCTGTGAAGATGTTTCAGCAGTTTAATTCCCGGTTTTATTTAATGATTTTTGGTCCAAAAGTTAGCTGCTACTGCTGATTTATCCACCTGCTTAAACCAAATATTCCTAAAATGTTCTTTCCTCCAAATTTGCAACTTGTATGTAAGTAAGTGGAGTTTAGTGTAAAAAATGAAAACCTAAGTTTAGGATATGCTACCACTCCATTGTCAACAGCTTCGTAAGTACAATATTTACACCTTTTTCTGTTAGCTGCTCCTGTGACAAATCACCAAGAACTTAATGGGAAAAAGAAAGAAAAAAATTTCAAACATGGGAACTTGATAGTGCTGTTTACCTTTAGGTTAAAATAATTAAACAGAACTTTAATAGAAAAACTGGATATTATTACAGCAGGTATTCAATATACCACCATTAACAGTTTGCAGACTTGGCACCAATGAAGGATATTTTCTTGCGCTCGCCTCAACATTGCACGATAATTCTTATCATGGGCAGCTTGAAAATCATATTCCTTCAGCTGTTCTAAAGTATCCACTTCTTCAAAATGCACCTTAAATTCAAGTCCCCCCCAAAAGAAAAAATCTAGGGAATTGAGATTGGGACTTCTTGCAAGCTAGGTAGCCTGCATGACCATTCCTTACCCCTACTCTTCTGCTCTGCATATGCTTAACAGTATAACAACAGATTCACAGTATTACAAAGTGACACTCAGATTTCATGTTTTACATAACATTTTAATATAAAATTGTGACTAACTCTTGGATTTAGGATAAAAAGATTTAAGAAAAATTGTTCACATAGATGTTACAGGTCTGTTTATACAATAATCAGCCATTTGACCCAGTTAGCACATTATATTGCTCCAAATATTTGACATAAACAAATTTTTTTGGCTAAATGGGCTTTACGAATCAAAACTATAATTAAGACATACTGTTGCATGTATTGTACAGAATCACCTGTTAATGTGTGGTGCAGTAATGATCTTCCACACTGTATGTGTTATCTTACAATGGCAGTTCATTTTCAACTCTTCCACCGTGCAAGGGTTTCTTTTATACACTATTGTTTTCATCTTTGGTTTAGGACTTTTATTGTAAACACTTAATATCTCTTAAAATATATTCATTTCATGATGGAAAGATCTGGAATCCTTCAGTAGAAACTCTCTTTTTACATTTTCATAATATGCCATTTATACTTTTTTTCCAATACCTTTATCTTTCCTGTGTTTACCAAGCACATTTAGTGTGTGTGTGTGTGTATGAATGTAAGTATGAGCCTTTTCAACCTTCTTACAATTTCTTCCTTGCTAAATGTTCACAGGAAAAGAGAAAGTTTTCCAGAAGTCAGTATCTCAATCAAGGTGTCTTGGATTTTACAGCTTAGTATAGAGTGAGCAGATTATAAGTTATTGTGCATAATGGTGGATCTGCATGAATACTTTCAGCCATATGGCAACACAAGTCTATGCTTTATCAAACTACAATTTCATTGCTGGTGGCACTGGCTAATATATCACCAAAAATTTCACTTAAAAGACATGTACTCACCTGTGTCATCCAAGCAGATGGAATTGCTTTCCTTCATTTTTCAAACATATCTGGCATTGACTAATGAAATTATCCATAATTAATTTTCTTGGAGAAATTAAATTTATTTCTTGATGGATGATTGTCTTCAGTTCCTCTAAAATGTGTGGATTTGACTATTCACTTTATGTACTGATAATTCTATCATCAAAAAATTTAATTGATATCATTGTATGATTCAGTTGAACTACACACTCTTAAAGCTTCACTTACTTTTCATAAATGTATGGAACCGGTTTCGAGAACATTTATGAAAAGTAAGTGAAGCTTTAAGAGTGTGTAGTTCAACTGAATCATACAATGATATCAATTAATATGATTGGCTTAACTGTGCAAGTTCCAATTTACATTTAAGTAATCAAACATTTTGTCAATTGCCTGCATTGAAGCATTGGCTCTATGAGCCATCAGAGTCTTGCTGAAAAGATGTGAAATTGCATTTCCTCTCAGTTAATTCTGCAGAGAAGGGCTGAAAATTAATTGAATCTTTAAAAAAAGGACGTATTTTTCTTTCACCTTTTAATGTGTACCATACTCCTATTTTTCACAAAGGGTTCCTTATGCAGCATGTTAGATTTTTCAGAGCTCTAGGTATCAGTTGTTTTGCTTATTGACATATAATTATTTAAGTAGAACCAAGCTTCATCAGAAAATGAATGAGATAGGAATCTCAAACTCTCTCAATTCATTCACAGAATCTAATCCTACATTGAGGATCACTAAGTTCTTGCACTTCAGTAAAATTATATGATTTTAACTTAATTAATTTGTTAACTAATATGTAAATCACAGCACAGCTTGGAGTTCTTATCATGAGGAAATTTTTCTTTGAACATGACAGCATGTGCTGATTCTGTATGCACAAGCAAATTGTAAATAAACATAGAATAGAATACTTTATTAGTCATAGCTTTCTTAGCATCCTGTTTTACACATGCTGTTTCAACACCCATTTATCTTGGATTAATGACCTGTCCCCATGAAGCTCATGCTTTCTCGCTGTAAAAAAATACTTTTAAATATAACAATCAATTAGGAACAGTGCTTTCGGCAATTCAGAAGGCACTGAATCCAATCAAAATTTATTCCAATTTGATTGACTCAGCCCCCCAGTCCCCATTTCATCAGCAGCTACCTACTGGAATATCCAGGGGACCGGCTTCGATCCAACCAAAAACAAAACACATCATTAAAAGTAACATCTTTACTACAAACACTGTGCTATTCCAACACTAATGGCTATCCTTGATTACCATTGGCTGTAGTTTTTTACTTCTCTGTTATAGTTATAATCCACTATTTAAATTTGCCAGTAGCAATTTGATGAAACATTGTATTGTAATTCTTACTACCTGTAACAACTGAGACAACTTACATATATATTCTCTCATCATTTCTCTTTCCCAAATAAACTTTTGAGGGACATAACATTTACTAATCCTTCACTTATAGACATCTTTCATGAAACAGATTATGGCAACATACTATACGGTCTAGGTACACTTGTCAGCTCATAAGTGCTTATTTGCTAAAGTGACAAGAAGTAGCTAAAATTGGCCTTTTAAATGTTTGCTTATTTATGGCTATTTAGATTTCAACCTGAATAAAGGTTATAATGGGAGAAAAATACACAATTATACACAAAAGTTACATGCACATCCACAACAGCATATAATTATAATTCACATTAAGGCTCTTGTCATAGCTTAGGGCATCATAAACTTTTGCATGCCCTCATCATAGAACGTTTCCACCTGAGAACACAACTCCTGATGTCATCCAGCTCATTGGTAGCTCAATATGACATCATTTGAAAGTACATTGTTTTTTCTTTTGATAACTTATTAACATAGTTACTTTCCTGTGATAAGATAGTAGTAGCGAATAAACAAGGGGCTCCAGCCAGATTCCAATTTTCTTCGCCTGGGACCAACCAAGGAGTCAAAAAGGATTTTTGCATTGGGACAACATCTAGAAGCCAAATCAACTTGCCATTCAGCTGCAGGCAAGTGACACTGCTTAGATGCACCATCCCAAACTCTACATGGAACAGCAATTAATTTGAGATCATAACAAAACTTATGCATTATATTCAGCAGTAATTAGGTCAAAGTCTTCAGTTCTCTGATGGCAATGCTACTCAGAATTCAGGGAATAAGCTGATTCAGAATTCAGTTTTTCATTTAAGAAGAGTCTCAATGACCTGAAATGTAATACCCAAAAGCACTGAAATGAGTATACTATAATTCTGTAAACTTATATGTATTTAATAACCCTCTTTTCATATCTTTACTATGAGTTTAATGTTATTCAAATAATTCCAGTTCTCTCCCTCCTGTGCCATTTGCACATTGATTAGCACAGCAGCTTAAAATTGCTGCACTACCCTAATAGTTAGGCAGGGGGATAGACAGATGTGCTCATTAATTAAAAGTATCCAACATGTCTGTGCTCTCATTGAGAGGCAAGTTTGTGCTACAAAATTTGCACAATATTCTTTAAATTGTTCAGAATTCTGGGCATACTCATTTATCAAATTTGTGATAGTATTTCATGATATTGTTAATTCTTCATATTTAAATTATTTCATAAGGTGACAATATGCTTAGGCTTACTGAATCAAACATTCTTTAATGAAGAAGTCATCTATGCTGTCTCGACTATTTTAAACACCAACATGTAAGAATTATCTGTCTTCTCAGCAGTAACAGTTAAACAAACATTAGCATAAATAAAAGGTGTATATACATATTAAAATATGCTAAAAGTTCAATTTTGTTTCTTATAAGCTAAGACATATTTCATTTCTTATAAGTAATACTCTTTTTATAAGTACTATTAATAACATTAGTAAAATGTATAAATGGCAAAGTGAAATGTGACACTCTTCTGTGAATTTGTGAATCATTTAGCCCTTTTATCTCCTGACTAGTGCTTATATTTAGCTTCATATGCCTTCTGACACTGCTCTTTTTTATAAATGAAACATCCTCTTTGCCTCCTCATTCTTTGCTTGAATGCATAAATTGCCAATGTTAAATTTATATTTTCTTTTTTTGCCAGCTGTGCTCAAAACCATAAGGTTAACTGCTATAATGAGCACAACATTATTTGTACCCCCTTTTCACTACTAGCACAAGACTGCAGTCAAGGGGAAGGATGGTAGGAGAGAAGTTGAGCATGTGCTGCTATTAGATTGGAATTTCAGCATAACATACAATAGCATGGAATTCCATCCATGTATTAGCAGAAGTTTTCCTGGTTCTGCAATTGACACACTTCATATTGCCTACATAAAGTAAACTGAAATTAGTGTTTACTGTTTTGTTACTACTCTTTCTTCGCGTTCATTGCTTTTTGGGTATTACATTTCAGGTCATTGAGACTCTTCTGAATCAGCTTATTCCCTGAATTCTGAGCAGCATTGCCATCAGAGAACTGAAAACTCTGACACTAATTACTGCTGAATATAATGCATAAGTTTTGTGATGATTTCAAATTAATTGCTGTAGATATGCGGTATGAAAACCTCTTTTATAGCTTTTTGTATCAACAAAAATATTTTCCAATAAGACATAATTTAAATAAAAACATTAAAATATTTTTCCAAACTGTAGTGTATTGTTAATTTTTATTTATCTTAGCCACACATATTTGTAGCAGTTGGAGGACATATGCATTAGTATTTCTCATTATGCAGTACTGGCATTTGTTGTTTAAAAGAGAAATCTTAATTTGTGACACAGTTGAAGGTTTTGCCACCTAAAAATTAAACCAACAACAAAGTTTATAATGTTGAAAAGTCTTGTGGTTTGTATTCTTGAAGATTACCAATGAATTTCAAAAATAAAAATAATTGCATTGCATGAAATCCTTTAAGTACAAAAATATAGTGATTCATATCTCCCACCTCTTCACACAATACACCATGTGATATTACCTTAGGCCTACATTGTTCACCTGGGGTGGATCAAAAGAAGAACATAAATATAGTAAATGAGTTTATTTTCTGTATCAAATGATATTTATCTGCAAAATATAAGCTTTTATTGTTGATGGCAACAAATTTGTAATGAGTACAGTGTGGTTTTTTTTTTTTTTTTTTTTTTTTACATAAAACCACAATTATAATTATTTATGAACCCTTTAGTAAATGAAATGTGTATGACATTATTTATTTCTTTTTTATTTATTAGAGTGTTGATGCTAATATCTGTGGTGGAGTTTCCATTTTGAAGATGCTTGCTCAATATCTCTATGCCATATGTTGAACTAACAATTGCAATATAAACTTCCATTTTGTAGTATGTAAGAACATGGCAAGAAAGAAGTAGATACATTGAATTTAATTATTTATATTTTTGGTTTCCAAAATCCAATGGCAAAACTTTTGATCTTTTATTTACACAAAAGTTACACAGTGGTTAAAAAATTATATAACATTTAAAAGCTAGTACCTATCACTTGAAATAATAAACATTCATCAAAAAATAGAACTACCAGTAAAATAACAAACTTTATAGATTAGTTTTTATATAAAAAGGCAAAAAAATTACATACAGAAAAGTCATTCAGTTCAACATTCTTGCCCTAATCACTCCATTAAATTTTGTTTATAATCCATAGGAATAAAAGCAAAATTGCAAAATAGTATTTATGCTAGAAGATTAGAACTAACCTGACTATAATTATTGAAAATTTCATTCAAAGTAATACTGCTCTTTTCAACAATCTTTTATATTGTGATCTTTGCATATATATATCACAAAAAATGTGTGCCTAAATGTTTGGTTTATACATTTTTATTACCTGGTGTATCTCATCTCCAACTATCTTCAACCTTCCTGCGAAGTAATTCATTGAATATAAATCTGCATTAGAGCCAGAATTCTGATTGAGTAAAAAATTTCCATATACATGTGACTTGCACTTTACTTCCTGATGACTCAAAACAGGTTTATTTTGCATGGTCTACAGCAAAAATATGATGACTGGTACTCCAAATATAATGTTCGAATTGTTATAGACTAGATCAATTTTTCAGCATTAGGAAAGAAATTTCTACTTCTTCTTGTGCCTTTCTGCAGTTGTAACTAGTATAGTATATAGCAAAAACAGACAACCACCTCTCTCAATATCAATCAAATCATGCAACTGATAGTCCCAAGTTCAGATAACCAACTGTCATTTGGCAATGAGTTCAAGTCATATGCATACCTGTGAGTCCTGGTGTAACTTCCTGGTTTACTATTGCTTACTGTCACCTCATTTATTTAAATATATTTATATTAATTATACTTTTTTATTTTAATAAAAGTATTTAGAAATGAAAATTATTTTGGATAAATGTTTTGAAGTGCAGTACCAATTTTGTCACTTTACTGAATACTAATTATTTGATACAATAATTTTCAGAAATATTTACAATTAATTGAAAGAGAAAAGGGTATAAAACTATTTTCCATAAGGAAAATTTTACTAATGCATAAGCAAACACAAAAGTTATATTTAAAGCATTAAGATTAAGCAAGTCTACTAGATATTATTGCTTGTTTTGGTTTTTACATTTAAAATACATCACTGTTGTTGATGTATTTATTTTGATTATTGCCTCAGGAAAGTGTTACAGTCCTCAAATTATGGTGAAGTAATTACTACTAAGATGTAAAGTAACTTAAAGAGCTAATGTTAAGATCCATATCAAAATTAAAGAAGGTGCATAAGCATATTTTTCCTCTAGCTCCTCAGAAATCTGCAGAGAAAGAGTGAGTGTGTGATTGCATAAATATGTATTAGAGTTACTGAAACACTAATTGTTAAACTGACATAAAATTGTAATTTGGTAGCACTAATTAAATTTGTTTCTTTTTAAGAGACTATATGTCTCTCCAACTAACATGCCCAATCCACTCCAATATACTTCACTCAAATAATTATGCATAAGTGTGTGATATTGCTAGATAAATAGAAGAAAAAAAATTACTTTTGTGTTACCTATGAAATTACAGAAAGAGATGACTGCACATATGTGATAATAATAAATATAATAATATTACTTTCAATAATATACTTTTATAGGTGGTATATTATTTGTACATATGAATATAGCACTATATTTTGTTTTTGTATGTTGAAATTTATCCAAAAATAATTGCCTTAAAAGAGAATAAGGTGTGTGAAAAAACAAACCTTCACAAATGTGGTTGAAAGTACAAAGGTATTCTCTAGTACAGAGAAAATGCCAATTAAATGTGGCTTAGATAAATTTATAGTGCATGTGCAAGTATTTTTCTTTTATAAGTTTTATCGGATGAACTGAAATGTTTTATCAAATATCAAACTTATTAAAGCTTCTTGTTTGTTTGTTTTTAGTTGTATACTGTATAGACATGTGAAAGTTAATAATTTATAAATAGATAAAATATTGAAGATTTGCATTATATCAATTTAGTATCTTAAAATTAATAACTTGCTCTTTAATGAGGATGTGTTATCTTTTTACTAAGAGTGTGCTTTGTGCATATTGTGTAATTTAACAGATATATACATTAAACTGTTGGATAATTGATATACATAATGTACCTCAAGAGCCCATGATAAAGATTCTTGATATATTAACATTGTGAAAGACCCCTTGATATATTAGTGATGGCACATTTCTTGGAATTCTATTGCTATTAATGCTTGAAACCCAAACTTGAAGTTTCATGTCTAACTTGGAGGGGGGAAAACAAAGATAAAGTGAATTACAGAAAACTGCATGTTCAGTTGAAAAGTGTATCTTTGTGCAGGAAAGCAAACACCTTTATAGTTTCTGTAGTATTATTTCAGATTATTCTTTTTTAATTACAGAATAGAAAATGCTTTAGTTTAGTTGTTTTATGAAATTATATAAAGTAAATGACATTCCTCATCAGAATTTTACCATTTTTCTGTGCATTTTGTTATGTCTGTACAGTCAGCTTGGTTAATAGTGGGGTGTGCAAATAGCAGGTCACCCATGGCTGAAGGATCTTTGGTTTGCTGCGTGTCCCTTATCATGTAAATATAAATAGAATGATGTATTGACTGTTTTCCAGAGTGGAGCTACATTGATAGAAGAGTTATGGTGGTTCATTTATAAGTTCATAGTATTAAATATTTCTCATGTTCAGTAACAACCAATTTGACTCCACTCATGTTGGCAATCAGTTATAGATGCATACTAGACATATGCAAAGCCCAAATGGATTCAAAGAAATAGCTTGGAGGATTTGGTGCAAAATACAAGGCAAAGACACAATATGCTGATAGATTGAGACCTGGCAATAAAAAGGTGAGCAGGGTATGACAGACTACAGGAAAACTAATCAGTTATGTCCAAAGAGGAGAATGTCTCTTGTCATGATGGAAGAGCCATGGCACTCTGTGATGAATATAACAGCAAATCAGGGAATGTATATGTAGACTACATCTGCTCGAAAGTAACTTCATGATGCCAGGTTACAGAGACCTTGCACAGCCAAAAAGCTCCTTTCTATCCACCTGTAAGAGCAATGGTAGGTTTTGCACTCCAGGAAGTCACTATTTGGACTAGAAAGTACTTGGGATGGACATTAAGAAGTTGGTGTCATGATGGTACCTATTTGCTGCAGTTTTTTTACCATTAGAAGCTTTGGGATGATTTACCTATGGAACATTGTTTGGTCAGTACAGCTGGGCCCAATCAACTGGTGGAGATTTGGAAATTTTTCTAAAGATGATCTCTCTGGTATAACATAGTCCTTACTGATGTCCTCATTCCAAGCATCTGAGCAGTCTATCTGTCAGATGAAGTTTGTATTAATCAATAAGAGATGCAAATATTTTTTTGCTTAGCACCTAATTCAGTATGCCATCAATGTTTGAGAAGATTTATGCCATGAAGCGACTTTGAATATCAAATTCTATGCCTCCTTAATCAAGTTATTGACAGAAAAGGGCTTTGGACAAGCTGTTAGGTTTTTTATTTCTATTTCTTCTTATATTGTGTGTCTGTTTTTATTTAGTACTAGTAATATTGATATTGTTACTTCAATTAATGTGCAAATTATGCCATTATTGTTTGTTTTTACATCAAATAGTTACATGTGATAAGCCTGAGTAATTTCAGTTTGTGTACACTCTAATAAAATATGCAATTGCAATGAATAGTTTTATGTTATTAATGTAATAGAATATCAAAAAATCTTCTCTCAGGTAGCTTAAATAAGTTTGTTTGCCATTCTGCCTTTGTTTACATTCTAGGTATGCAGCAGTTTTCTATCCACAACACACATGAGGGGTTTGAACTCAAAATTTCTGTTTACATTATCCATTATTATATGTGCATATTATGTGAATGATAGATTTTGAACTGTACATTTTTTCTTTTCTGTTTTCAGTCTTTCCGATAGATATTAGTTTTTTATTAAATTTATGAGTGATCTTTACACTGAAAACAAGTGATAATTGTTGTAATTTGTAGCTATAAGCAAAATTCAGATTTCAGATAGTGAAAATAAATGGTTTGCTCTTTTAACAATAGCTTAAACACTATTGCATAATCCTAAGTTTTTTTAAAAAATTATGCTATTCAGTTGTTGGTTTACTTGTTCTTGTAGACAATGATTCTATATTAGTATGCATTGTGTCTTTGATAGAGAATATTAGGTATATTCAGGCAAAAACATGCTGTAAAAACTAAAACATTGTTCCTGTCATTCTTAGAATACTAACTTTCTATATTTTCTCAAAATATTTTTAATGTCATTTCATTCATTTTTAGAGTTCATTGGTCTTCAGATACCCACATTTTGGAAATTTTGTTTCCTCAATTATATTATTCCCTTACTTAAGCAAAGAAGGTATTGACTTTACTATATAAAGAACCTAAAAATGCAAAATTAAGTGAATTTTTGCAATGCATGTAATTTCAGCAAACTTACAAACAATTAAAATTCATTGACCTGTATTACTTCCAATTTATCCGCTGGAGAAATAGCAGTATTATGCATGCTTGAATGGCATTCCTGCAATAGTTCCAAGTTTCACTTCACATTATAGTTAAATATATCATGATTTACAAGATACTTAACTGTAGCGCACATCTTAATGTGTAATCAAGTCATTAACATTGTTGATTTGCCTGTTTAAGGATTTAATTCATGGTCAAACCAACTTGCCTGCTGATGCATATTTTAGAGATTTTTTTGCTTTCAAAAATTAATTATAGGATGCTTAAGCAGTCTTCATCATTAAAATACAGTGAACTCTTTTCAATTCAAACTCCATGTAATATGAAAAAAATTGAAATATCCAATATTCAAATTAGCAAAAACATTTACATATTATGTATTAAAAGAAAGTCTATAAACAAAATTGCTTTTTGCAGAAATAATTAACATGCAGGAAGTTACCTTAAAAACAGCTCTATTTTGGTGAAAAATGCATAGCAATAAGTTTGGTAGTATTCTGTACATTTAGCACTATTACACATCTTCCTAGCATCTTTTCCCATTTCTTTTAGAACTTTTAAAGTTAAGCTGCAATACTTACCATGTTTCAACATTGCAAACTGTGTGCTGTTTATGGACAAATTACAGGTGACAATTAGGGTCCTTTGGTCACTTCTGTACAGTTCAGAAGAACAAATTTTTTGTTCTTACAATTCATAATGGGAGAGACAGTTTGAAGGAAAAACACCTGCACATGATTGAGGTAGCAAATTCACATTATTAAGTAAATAATTATTGAGGAGAACATGCAGGTGCATAACTATTGGGGATGAGGTTGGGAGATAGCTTCTGAAAACAAAAGAGGTGGAAAACTTAACACTTTTGTGAAGAGGGTGAAAGTTGCAGGTAAAGCTATTTCCCTACAACTGTCTTTGAATAACTGTAAATCAGTTAAAATTACATTTCTGTTTGCTGTCTGGCCACTGTTAAAATTCTTGGAAATACCTATTAGCACAACATAATTGGAAATGAAGAATAAGCATTACTTTCTGAAAAAATAAAATCCTGCTTTTGAATTATCCAAATAAAAGATTTAAAAAATTATTAAATAAGAATTTTTAACATTGTTTTCAGCAGAAATTTCAAGGGGAATAAGCTTCTGTTCAAATTATCAAATAATCAATTTAAAAAAGAATCCACTGTACCATATCAGCTGCCATAGGTCTCTGGAATACATCTAAATGTGTATTCTTTCGTTCATCAAAAGCCAACTTATGAAATATTACATTATAAAATGAATGCTGCTTAAATGCAATAAAAACAGAAAAAAACTAAAATAAACAATATGGAAAAATTATTCATTTTTTGGGAGATGACCGTGGCTTGCCATTTTCTGAACTGTACCAAAGGGAAAACATAATTTCTTTGCTAAAAGTTAAGATTTTGAATCATCAATAAGCTAAGTAGAAGCTTCTATCCAAACTATTTTTTTAAATAAACAGAAGAACTTTTAAAGAAATATTTATGTACCAAAGTCTTTTGAAAATAATATTCCCTTTACTTTCAGCCCCCCATCCTCTCCTTGGAGAGGCAGCATAAAATTAAAAAAATCATGTAAAACTTCAAATATTTGTTCTTCTCTAAGGTGTCATGGAAGATAAACTTTTTGTCAGAGGGCTCTTGTGCTTACATTGTGTATTATGTTTTGTTCTACTTTCTTTTTTACTAATTATGTAATATTTGAAAAATGAAAACAATTTTGCAATGTAGCCAAAGTGTGGTAATTAATATTGTATTAAAATTGGTGTTACATAGAGGAATTGTTAGTCTGATGTTTGGGACCAACTAATTGTGCAATAAATTATATGTGCATTTTCATTGTAATATTCTCATCACGTTTTCTCTTTTCAGTTATATGAAGGGGGGAGGAAACCCTTAATGTTTTAATTTACATAAAATAAATGTGTAAATTACACGCCCATAAACATTTTTATTTTTACTTTTCCTGTAAACAAAATCACTAAAATGAAAATAACCATAAACCGATAAATATAAATTAGTATATTTTTCCTAACAATACTTTCTCTTATTAAGAGTGCTAAAATGTTGTAGGGCTCTATTATAGATCACCAGAGAGCTGTAGCATCAGGAACTAATTCCTTTTTAATAATTTTTTGATCATTTGTAATATACATAAAATGAAGAAATTCTCTCACATTACCAATGTAAGCATTCAATTTGAAAGCTTTTAAAATGATTATTCTCAATATATTTTTAAATTGTAGATTTTACCCATCATATTGTGTAGTGCAATCATCTCTCATAAGACCGCCATGGGTGGCCGAGGTCATTAAGGAGCGGATTTGTGAACAGAAGGTCTGGGGTTCAAATCCTTCCAGGACCGCCCTCCCTGACTGGGATTTTTTCCAAGTTTTTCTCAGTCCTCATAACTGGCAAATGCCAGAGAGGTACCCTAAACTTAGGCCTGGAAAGTTTCCTTCCTTTGAAAAAAACCTTTCCCAATATTTCATTATATCTCATGTATCATCACTGTTCACCACTTGTGGTGCCTCAGTAGTAAAAACAGGCGTTAAACATCATTCAACAACAACAAAAGCAAACAAACAAAAATCTCTCATAAGAATGATCCATTACATTGTTTTGCAATATGCAAAATATTTATATCCAAATGCAGTTATTTCATCGCACAGAAGTATAATTACAATTCAAGTTCCAAAAAAAAAATGTTAAAAAAAAGAGAACATTACAACTATTCAATTTTGCATGCAATAAACAAAAATAATATCACCATAATTGTGTAAGTATGAAGCTAGCTCTCGTAAATAGAAACAAAATTAATATTATTTTTAATTTCTTACAATTTCTAATTTGTATGCAAATAAAATATTATAACATTGATTTCATACAATTTCACAAAGTAAACAATTTACCTTTCCACGTTCTTAGCACATGTAAACTTATTACTATTAAAAAACTTTTAAATTTCTTGCCCTGACTTTATGAAGTTGCATTCCTTCCATACCCCATTACCTCAGTTGTGCAGAAATAATGAAAGTATTGTTATATTATTTTATTATCTTTACCAATATTATCATAGACTTTAGAGTATAACTTTTTGCCTGCCCAACAAAATGCTTTGTATTAGTTAAACATTCTTGACAGAATTTGTAAAAATGTAAAGATTCACAGAAAAATGGTTCGATGTTGTATAATCTTTGTTATAACCGAGTTCATTTCCAAAGATATATACTTACCTGGTCACAGTGACATAACACAAAATTATTGGGTCCTCCTATAGATTAATTTTGGGTCTGCCAATCTATTACGTGACACTGGGAACTAGAAAGCTATAGTTTATTTCTCACTCACTGTTAATGAAATCTAATAATTAAAATTTACACTCACCAGAAAAAAGCAAATGAACAACAATTGATGAAATTAACTTAAATTAATTTAAAGTGATGTAATCTTTACTTTTATTTCATTCACATAAATTAATCTTGACCTCTCACATTCCAGACTTAAAATGCTGAGTCTGCCCAACCTTTCTTGACACATGGAACCGAGTAAATAGGTTTTTATTAATTTTAATTTTGTTTTGCTGCAGAAACAGTTACTAGCAAAGTTAGAAATAATATTAAAGCTGAGCACATTTGTGGAATGCTAGAAACCAAGTATAGTTTTTCTATTACTAGCAGATTTGCTAGTTCTCTGATTGTTGTTTTCAGCTTTGTCTTCTTCTGTATTGCAGATCTGAAGCTTTGAATTTGATATGCATGAACTTAAGTCAAAGCTTCTTTGTATTTCAAAAACACATGAATTGCTTTCCTATAAATATTTTTACCTGATGTGGATGACAGATACTGTGTAATGAACAGTTCACTTAGTTTGTTCATAGCTTTAAACTGGACTGGAAACTGATTAATGTTGAGATATAGTATTAATGAATACAGCTATCTGACATTGTCTTTCCAGGTTTGTTAGGTGTTCGTCCTGAACCATGTCATCAAAATGCTTTTTTTAGTTTTCAAGCTCTCTTGTCCTAAAATTTTATATCAGGATGAAACATTAATGCCTGAGGTGGTAATATTTACATTTCTGTGAAAGACTGAATAAATGTTTAATAACTTTGAAATGAACTTTTACACTTCTTTTCATTTTCCATCGTTTGAGCTGTACTCACATCATAATTTGGCTTAATTTTGTCATGTTTTGTATACACAAAACCTCAATTCACTGGAATAATATTAAATTAACTAGATTAAGAATATGTAAACTTAAGACACACGTGTGCACAATGCATCACTACATTCTATAGATATTCAATAAGAATTTGAGAGAACTGAGAGGATATAAGATTGTTCTGCTACAATCACAGAAATCTAATCTAAACACCACAAACACTACCAGATAAGACCCTAATCAACAGTGTTCTCTACATGTGAGTTCATCGTTGTCTATGTCTACACACATAAAACAATTATAGTCATCTTATTGCAGGTCTTCTGATTTGTAAATATATAAATTTGATGTGAAATTATTAAATAGGGATGGCTATTTCATTGTTGTAAAATTATAGCAATAGCTGTGCTTAGCACCCGAGTTCAAAGTTACAATGCATACTTTGAATGGCTAACTGTCTGGCAAGACTGTAGGTATCATATTTCACATTGTAACTTTCATGTAACACACAGATTCTTTCTACATAAATTTGCATTTTACAACAATTGTGTAACAGTTTATACTAAAGTGCATGCAATGTAAAGTATTGAGATGAAATGTAAACATATGTTTAAATTTTTTATAGATAATGTAGAGAAATAAAACTATATATCTCAGGCCATCCACATTGGCGGATCCTCACACTGCAGATCCTGCAGGCCCAGAAAGCTATGCACCTGCCTGATCATTGACAAATTTTTATTTGATTCTTTGGACTATATGAAAAGTAGATTAAATATAGCATACTGAAATATACTCGGCACAGGGGATGCATGCAGAATTAGTTCTGTCTTTATTTTTTTCTACTGTTACTCAAACTGTGTTATTTTCAATGCAGTGTTAATATAAGTGAGTTGAGTTGTCTCTTCATTAGTGTGCAGTCACATTTTATCTTCATTATGATTCAAATGAGATGTTGAAATTTCAAGAGTAAATGCAGTTTTGCACACCTACTGTTGCCTATCCTGAATTGGCTACTATTATCTCAGAACTTAATTGAGTGTACCAGATCCTGAATAAAGATGATAATGGCCAGTTAAACAATCATGAACTTTATGGCCTGATACAATTTATTATAAAAGGTGACAGGTGGTATGTAAAGTTAAATTCAAATATACAGTTAAACAACCATGGATACAACAAGCTAATAATTTTATAAGCAGATTGTAGGGTGTTTTATTATCAAGAAAACTGATAATTCCTACTAAATAGCCTTTGGAAAATGTCAGCAGCAATAAATGTGAAGGCAGTGCAGGCAAGCCTACTGCAGCTTAAAAAAAATAATAATAACAATAATAATAATAATAAAAAAACAAAATAAAATAAATAAAAAAAAACTTTAAAAGTTGGTTTGTGATACAAGATAATTTTATTGTTAATGCCTAACATGTTTTTTTATTATCAATGTAGGTATGCCCTTTATTTATTTTTAAAAAGAATGAATTATACCACTTATTGAAAGTATTAAATCAAGTTACTATATATAGTAGAGGAGTCTGACACTAGCAGTGGGGGAAGATGGACAAGTTTATCAGATTCTCCATACTGACTTACGAATGGGTGATGATTTGATGAGAGAATAGGTTGTTTCAGAAGAAGAAAAATATAGAGAAAAGGAATTGACATGGGGCAAATTCTGTAGAGCAACAGCTATTACCGGTAGTGGTGATAATAGTAATGTTCATTATTGGCACAGTAGAGGTAAACCCTACCCGAACAGATAGGGAGCAAGTGATGAGTTTACTGAGAATTATAACAGAGAAAGTGGTGAATTGAAGAAAATGGAAAAGAAGCTTAGTACAAAAATTGATCCAACACTGAACAATTAAAAGTGATCCTACAACAAATAAAGGAAGAGCTGAATAGAGAACTCAAGGTATATAAAGAACAGATGAAAAAAATCAGTACAAAATGTGAAGAGGAATAAAGAAAATTGCATATTATGTTTTTTGGAGTGGAAAAAGATAAAAATAAAAGGTTAAATCAGATTGTGGAAGAAAATTTTTAAAGTAAATTAAGTATAAATTAAAGACTGGGAAATAGCACATTTTTACAGATTTGGAAGAAGTAACAGAAAATGTAGATCAAACATGGTGAAAATGGCAACAATGAATTTGAAATGACAGATATTAAACAGTGCTAGAAAATTGAAGGGAACTACGATGAAGAGCAAAGAAAATATAGAAACACAAAGAAAATATAGAAACACATTATTTAAAAAAATTAAAGAAGCTAGGGAAGAAATATTTCATTTGTCAAAGAATTGTACATATATGTCAATGTTAACAGACAGGAAATAGATCAACAAAGAATCACAAGAGAAGCTATATTGTGATGAGGTGGCAAATAAACAACATAATTGGTATGGAAAAGAAACAAGAGGAAGCTGAAGACGATATGAGTGGAGGAAAAGGAAGAGAGTATTAATATGCATAGGGAGGAGCCATGGAGAGGAAAGCAGTTAGTTATATGACATCACCTAGAACAATGGCAGACAAGACACAGAAAGAGGAATTGTACAGCTGGAAAGCAGCTGGGCAAAAGAGGATTGGCAGTCGTATCAACACTGGAAGGCAGTATTTTAGAGATTAGAGATAATTGGGAAAATATGGATACAATGGAAAGGTTAACAACAAGGCTCAAAGCAGAATTGAAAAGGTTTAAACCAGTGATAAGATTGGGTTCAAGATGGGGTGTAAAGATCAAAGTGATTTTGGAATGCTGAAGGTTTAAAAAAATAAAATAATAGGTGGTGAAGTGTTTGAGGTATTAAAATTAGGGGTTGTAGTGATGATGGTGGCAAGAGAGATGAGTTGATGAAGAAGAAAGGATAGAGATGGATGATTATTTTTATATAAAGAGAAGTGCTCATAGAAGAAAGGATAAAGGGAGAGATTCAGGTGGGTTAGGTGTGTTTATAAAGAAGAGTGGTAAATTTGTGTGAGTGAGGAAATAGTGGGATCAAAAAGACAAGTTTTGTGATTAAGAATTAATAAAATAAAAGGTGTGGAAGTAGTTATGCTTTGGAAATTATATATAACTATCCAGAATTATCAGATTTTTATCATTTTTTTTAAATAGTGTTTATGCCCATTTTAATTACTGAGGCATCACAGGCTGGGGACACTGATGGCAAATGAGATGAAATGATAAACTGGGAAAGGATTTTTTTTAAAGGAAGGAAGCATCCCAGGCTTAAGTTTAGGATACCTCTCTGACATTTACCATCTATGAGGATTGAGGAAAACCTAGGACGATCCTGGTGGAAATTCAACCCCAGGCCTCCCACTCATGAGACCATGCCCACCTGTGGTAGTAGATTTTTATGATGAAAGGTTATTCATAAATTTGGGAGAAGCTTTGGAGAAGCTAAAGAGAAAATACTCAAATATAGAATTTACACTAATGGGAGATTTGAATTCAAGAATAAGGAAAGAGAAAATAAAGTAGGTAGAAGTGGAGGGTGAGAGTGAATGGGATAAAGATATTTCATTTGTGGAAAACTAGAGATAAGATTTGCAATTAGAAAGATAAAAAACTACTAGAATTTTGTAAAGTCAATAATTGGTAATATGTAACGGGGCAAGAAGAGATGACATGAAGGGTGAATTTTAAGTGAGATTAGGTAGTACTGGAGTTTGGGAATCATGGTTAGGAGGTTGTTATATGTTTATATCAAATGTGGTTTATTTGAATGGGAAGTATATTTTTAAAAAATATTTAAAATATATCATTAAGTTAGCTTTTTTATCATTGAATTTGCCTATATTATTTGAGTTATTCAATCCTAACAAAAATGTGTTTAATTTTTAGCAATATTAATGAACATTACTTATTGTAAATGTACTTTATATATCACAAATGCTAAGTATAAAAAGTTTTGAATTCAATAAATCATAAGATATAATATACAGTACTTATTTTCCTTATGTGTTCTGAATTCTTTAGTGTATCCCAAAGCTGGATAAATATTAAGTGACAGCAAATCATATTGATTGTGTCTAATGAGTATCCGTATATGCTAATGACATGCTAATGAAACATGTTGAAAAAACACTCTTCAGAACAAAAAGAGGTGAAAAAATGCATAGGGGTTATATTCAGTGCTTCTGGCAGCCATTCGTTAGAAATGCTATAATAGGTATTTTCATTTAGGAACATTATATTCAATAAGTTAATTTGTAGATGACAGGAAAATGTGTGGGATTACTATTTTGCTGAAACACAAGTTTTGTCTTCTACCAAGGGTAAGGTAGTTCAAAAAACTTTGAAGATCAGTTAAATTACTTTTTTTACCAGAAAGTACCTTTGCTAGTGTCTCTTGTGAGGTTTGCTCAGCTATGCATATTATGCAGTACATCACTGTAGTGAAAGTAACTTAGTCACAAAAGAATAAAGATTGCAGTCTTATGTAATTGTTGTTTTTCCCCCAGGAAAACCATTCTTTGCTCAAAATCAGTTCCTATATAAATGTGTGGTGGTAGGAATGAAAAATTTTCTGTGCCTATGATTACCCCAAACTGTAGTATCAGCAACAGCAGCCATAGCCTGCATACTGGAATCAGTGAATGAATATACTTGCTTTTATACAAAAATAGCCCTACATAACTCACATTAGGTTCTTCAAAACACTTATTATATTCATTTAATACAGCACATCATTATTTCATTAGGAGCTAAAAGTTTGTTGACTGATAGTATTTTATCCTACAATCTGGTGCAAAGTCATGCATTTCAGGTCTCAGTGCCCTCCTTTTTCATCAGTGATCATTTGGTCACTCCAACTGAGAGGAAAATGACACAGGTGTGAATTAGAAGTTTTCATTTTATCATGATTATAACAATAAATTTCAAATGAAGGACTTCTTTCAGAATAATATCTAATAATTAACTGTGAGAAATAAGATGTTAATAGAAAGTTAAAAACTGTAAATTTACCTGAACTACTTAGAGCAATTACAGTTAAAACTCAATCTTTCAAATCATTAAGAAATGATAAAAAATATTTCCACTTATCAACATTTTAAGACATCTGAATTTGGTTAAAATTAATAATATTGTACACTCCATGTTCCATTTAAACCTACTATGCAATTTATATAAATGTCAGTTTTATTTTATTAGCTAAATAAATATTCACTGTACATTATATATTTTAATTGCATTAGAAAGATATACATTCAGCTACAGAAAAAGCAAATGGCAAACTATTATGTTTCTTTTTATAGCACTACTTAAGCTTGGTTTTCAAGACATGTATAAGGCCAACTTTGCAACATTACAAAAATGCAACAACATTGCTAATGTTTAATCAATAGATTTAAAAAGCTTTAATCCATTTCTTTGGACCTTTTTTTGGATTCTGTCTAACATACTGTTAATTTTCTGCATAAGGTAGCTTTTTACAGCAATCATAGCAAAGCAATGCTTTAATGTTTAAAATTATTGCAGGATATTATTGTGCCACATGATAATTTAAAGCATTCAGGCTTGCCTAGCAATCAGTCTTAAGTAGGTTAAACATTTTGAAATAGCTCTTAGAGCTGAAGATGCAACAAGGGATTAATGGAGGATGGACAGGTTTATATTATGTTGCTGATGTCATTGGAACTTTTTATTCCAATGTAAGCAGGACTGTCCAGAGATTCAGAGAGGATGGTATATCTACACCAGGAAGCCTGGTTCTGGCCATAGAACTAGTACCTCTGATTGCAATGATGCTTTCTTTTACTGCAAGTTCTTCGTAATTGGCATGCAGCATTGATGGAGGCCAGGAATAATTTACATCAGTATGTTAACATCAGTGAAAGGACAGTCAGAAGGAGGCTGTATGAAGTGAATTTACAGTTCTGGAGTCCTGCAAAAGGAACACTGCTGATCAGGGGATGCCACATCTCTGGGATACAGTTTGCTCAAACTGGACTAGAGTAATGGAGCATGGTGTTTTTCACGGATGAGAGAAAGCTCTGTTTGAGGGCATCAGATGGGAGGGAGAGAGTTTGGAGAAGGCCAGAAGAATATTATGCATGCTGCAATTTCTCTTCAAGAACACCTTTTAATGGAGGTTCAGTATTGGTTTGGGCAGGGATCAGCAATAAAGCAAGAATGGAATGCTGATCAGGGGACACCACATCTCTGGGATACAGTTTGCTCACACTGGACTAGAGTAATGGAGCATGGTGTTTTTCACGGATGAGAGAAAGCTCTGTTTGAGGGCATCAGATGGGAGGGAGAGAGTTTGGAGAAGGCCAGAATATTATGCATGCTGCAATTTCTCTTCAAGAACACCTTTTAATGGAGGTTCAGTATTGGTTTGGGCAGGGATCAGCAATAAAGCAAAAATGGAACGGGTATTCATTGAGAATGAGTCGCTGACAGCTCATCAGTACATTGAGGAGATTCTTACTGATCATGTAGTACGTTTTGCATCTGTTATAGGCAACAACATTATCCTTATGCATAATAATGCTTGTCCATACATTGCTTGGAGTGTTTCTGAGTTCCTGGCTGTGGTTGAGACTGAACATATGGTATGGCCAGCATGCAATCCAGACCTGAACCAAATAGAACATGTATGGAATATGCTTGGCAGTCATGCTAAGGATCAGTTCCTTCACTCATTGACAGATCTTTAGGCTGCACTTAAAGCAGAATGGAAACCAATCCACAATAAGAGATTTTGGAGCTTATCTGGAGCATATCTAACCAAATCACAGTGTAATCAGGGTTAGAGGTGGCAACATCGTTACTGAGACCGTAGTTATCTTACACAAACATAGAGAACCATAGAGTCATTAAAAGTGTCAATTTCCAACATTTTTAAAAAGTTCTGTGTATTGTGATGTTTGACTATGCTTTAAGATTTTTCTGCATTAAAATTAATAATGGGGTAGAATTTCCATTTAAAAATACTCCTTATTATGTTACTTGGATGGTAAAATGTTGTTAAATAATTGTTAAGGAAACTTGTTTTAATATTTATGTCCTTGTTTCATTAAACTTTTAAAATGTCTTTAAAAATTATGCATTTTGCTTTTTTTGCCATGCAGTATATTTCTGTATTTAATTGAATGATAATATAAATACAGTATATTACCATACTTATAGCCACTGCCTATCTTATTATGGTTTAAAAATTCTGTCATATACTTCTATTTCAAATTCTGCACACAAGCTTCTTTAACAAAATTTTCAACCATGTTGAGTACTGAAAACATGGATTCTGTTACTACCAAATATCCATGAATGTACATTCTTAGGATTCCTATTGCATGTCAACATGTTTAATTTCCTTTTCTGTTTTTCCATGGCAGAACAACTCAAATATGGTATTGTTTATGATTTGTAATAGATGCTTCAATTTAACATTATCTGAGAATGTGGGTGAAAAGTGAGTTAGTAAAATAATCCTTTCACAAACATGTCATCCTCCACACCCAATTTCAAACAGTTCTTTCTTATTCTTTTCAAAAGTCCTGTTATCTTTTTTTCCACTGATTCTTGTAAATGTGATAAAAAAAAAAAGCTTTGATCATCTTCTAAATATACTGTTCAACTGTATTTAATATTTAAATGAAAGTAACAAATGCTAACTGTAGTTAACAGCTGTCATTGAGTAAAAGTTTTAATTATAGAACTAGTTTACCTATAATTATATACTAGTTTAACTATAATTGAAACCATCCAAAAGTGCACAGTGCTGAAAATGTACCTTATCACTAAGGTTAAGAATTAATCCACCTTAATTGTGAGATCAAATAGCTCATAAATGAAGCAGCATGAGAAAGACATGTAGAAATGAACCGGTCATTTTAGGAATGTCACATGTCCATTTTTTAATTAAATGACTCTAGTCCTCTGTTCCTAATGTGAGAAAACTGGATTTCTTTATTGACTTTATTTTAGAAAGGAGACAATATCCTAGACAGCCCTTGTGTGATAATCATTAATACTGATACTGAATAAATTGCAATTTCCCACATTGCTAAAATAGATCCCATGTGTTCAAAAGAATCTAATGCTTAAAAAGCAAAAGTCAAAAGGAAGTGAATATGCCAATACTGTGGGGAAAATTACGCCCAACAGGTGTACAAGACCATCATGCAGTTAATTTTACCTAATTAGTTAAATATGGTGGACTTTTGTAACAGTGATGTTTAATACTAAGAATTCAAAATGATTGATTCGAATTTGTAACATTTACATCACTAATATTTTAAAAAAGGAAAACTAAGTTTCTGGAGCTAATCGCTGCCATCTTCAATTCCAGCTCGACCGCCAGCCTTGTTCTTTGTGGTGGATTGGTTTGTCTCAGGTGGTGGTTGGATGAACTTGGGTATTAAGGTGTCACTTGGCGGAATTTCAAAGTTGAAAACATTATTTTTGTTCTTCCAGATATAAATGTTTTCCCAGACTGTAAGTTCTGTTTTGCCTGTAATATTTTTAAGTAATTTGGGATTCCTGTTAATATTATGTTGTTTCTTCAAAAATGCCAAGCTACCACTGATATTTCTTCCTGTCTTTGATTTATGTTCCTGATGTGTTCCTTTGCTCCTGTTTTTATGTTTCTTTTAGTCTTTTCAATATAAATTTTTTCACAATTGTTACAATTCATCTGATTTATTCCTGATTTGTTCTCTTATGGAATATCCTTTTTTAGTTTAGAATTTGGTACATTTTTTATTGAGTAACCGTTTTTGGAGCTAAAATAATGTTATGTTTTTTGAAAATCTTTTGGAAATTATAGAAGGCTGATGGATGGTATGTGAATTTTTTGTACATTCTATTTTCTCCCTTGTTAGGAATAAGTGTACTGAGTCTTTGATTCTCTTTTTGTTCCTTACTCTGTTTACTTTTTTATATACCACTTCTTGTTTGAAACCATTTTCTATAGTTATATTTATTATATTGCTCAGTTCTTGATCATACTCTTCTTTGTTCATGGGGTTGATTGATTGATTTATTTATGGATGCTCTTTAACATCTCAGGTCATCAGCGTCCCATTCACCTCAGGGCGTGAAATGCCTGACTAATTTTGCTCAGAGGCCTCTCTTTCAGGCTTGAGGTTCTTTTTCATGCCGTAAATGTATGACACGGGACCCATGGCTTTACTTCCCTTGCGAAGGAAGCCATACTTAGGATTTTTACACCCGCAAAAAATCAATCAGTCCTGGCCAGATTCGAACCCGCGATCTTGGGTTTAGGAGGCAAGTATGGTAACCACTACACCACCAGAACCGACTGTTCATGGGGACATTTACCAATCTGTGCGCAAGATTATTTAGTACTGCATGTTTATGGGGAACTGGGTTATAACTATTATATTTAATGTAGCTATTAGTTTGAGTAGATTTTCTATATTTGCCAAATGTTAAGTGATTTTTTTTCTTAATTATTTTAAGAGCCAGAAACTTAGTTTGCTTTTATTAAAATATTAGTGATGTAAATGTTACAAATTTGAATCAATCATTTTCAATTCTTCTTAATGTTATCTAACCTCAAATGTATGCATTTTTGCCCAATGAAGTAGGATTATTTTAAATGATAGTTATTAATATAATAATGATAATAATAGTAATAGTTATATTAACAATAATAATATATTTACCCTAACAATGAAGATTATTTTGGTGCCATTCTACTTAATAGTGTAGACATAGATGTTTTGAAAAAATATTGAATGGCTACAGAGCTCATTTCAGTACATTCAACATGAAAGATGAACTAACACAGTTTTGAGCATGCTGATAAGAGTTGAGGCATTCAATAAAGAAGAATGCAAGAGAATTCTACAATAAAGAACCCAAAATCTGCAAGCTTCAGATATGTCAACATCAATGGCAAACAAACCAAGATGTGCAAGAAATATTTCATTACTTTACTTACTGAACAGAGAGGAATGTGAGAAAACTTCAGACTTGCTTGTACAGGGAAAAAGCCTTTGAGATATGAAAGAAATTGATAATAAACATGTTCACATAGTCTCATTCCCTGTATATAGTAGTCATTAATAATCTGGTGATCACATTTACTTAGATGGCAAACTAAATGTGCAAAATATTTGATATATATAAAAATCTAAAGTAAATCACAAGTTTTATGTTAAGTATTTTAAAGAAAAATTTAACTTGACACATTTTGACAGTCTCAAATTGCTACATGTGTCAAACATGAGGAATTAATGGTCAAAATTCAAAGTCATATGTTAAAGTATACAACAAAATTTGTGGCTAGTGCTGAATACATGGTTCACAATCACAGGAAGTTTTATAACTCTATGAAAGAATGCACAGATAAATGCAAACATAATGGAATATTAGGGCTGTGCTTTGACTATATGCATGCAGAATTTGCTCCTTCTCAAAATAATAGTCCAAGATGTATTCTGTTTATGCCAACTGTAGGTACATGTATCTTGCAAACACAACATGGACACAAATACATGCACTTTTTATGACTAAAATGAAGGTACTGCTTATAAAGGTTCAAATGAGATGTTCTTTTCATTTGTGATTATATCAAATATGTGCCAGTTGAAGTCAAAGAACCCTATCTGTTTTCAGATGGTTGCATGAAGCAAAATAAGAACCATGCAATGATCTGTTTATGCCTAGCTTTAGCAGACAGTGGAAGAATTGAAAAAGTGAAGAGCTATTTTGCATTAAGAGGACATACTTACAATGTTTGTGACAGAATTTTGGACTTATCAAGATACTTTGAAAAGAATTGGTTTCATAGAGTATTTGGAGCATAGAGTCTCTGTGAAGCCTTTTTACAGCCCCATGTGGGCCTAAAGCTTTACTGTGACGATCTCTGCATCTTCTATCCCCATCACTGATTTCATTGGTAGAATGCAGTATTGCAGGAGGGCATGTGATCAGTACACTACATCCCTCTGATCACTATATCGTAGCTTCCCAATTGTCCTTACGAGGCTGGGTGGATCTCATTCCAGACCTGCCTATCTTCACAAAAAATTTCTAAGTAGGTGCTAAAAATCGAATCAGGCCTCCTGGGCAGTAGTCAGCAACACTAACCACTAGACCAAGGAGGTGGTCAGAGTATAGAGTAAATTGCAGGGGAAAAAAAAAACAGGTTTTCTGTAAAACTTGATATTTTTAACTTATCTGGATGGCTAGTCAAGAATTATGAAAGAGGCGGCTTGTCCCTAGAAATTCAAGGAAGAAGCAGCTTACCAACATCTGAAAAAATCAATTGCAACCCACACATTTTATGAACTTTGTTGTTAAAAGCAGAGCAGATAATTTATTGGCATTAACCTTTAAATTCCTTGAGCATATGTTAATTCTCTTTATTAAAAGCTTACACAGGACTATTGGCCATCAAGGTAAAGAAAATACAGGACCTTTGTTATTTGATGTGTTTTATTCCTTTTAAACACATTTAGTTTTCTGAGGAAATTCTATGGCTTTCAACTAAAGATGATAGTGAAGACTAAAAAGACGTTTGAGTAGTATATAAGAAACACTTGGATATATTGATACAAGACATAAAATGTAAGTTCCTTGCTTCAACAGAAATAAGAAAGCTTAAATATGCTATAAACTTATGTAATTCGTTATAGAAAGGGCATCTATCCAGATATTAATATTATTATTATGTTCCTTTATAAGGTGATATCTTTTTTTTATTGAACTTTTCTTTCTGAACCTTAACTACTTACTACTGCATTTAAAAAGTCACCTGATATCTCCAAATATAGCTAGAACAAATTTTTACGTCCTGAAAAATAGTGGTGGCAAGAATGCCCTTTATTACATTGTATATTATATAGTTTGATCAAATAATAATTAGAAAACTGAATGTCATTGATATTGGAATCTAACATAATAAAGCAAAAAACAATAATAGGTTAAACAGAGTAAAATATTTGTATGTAACACTCTTTTTCGCTGCACTTGCTAAAATATGTTTCGTGTACCATTGTCCACATCAGCTGTTGGTCATGTGCAAAATCAATTTGAGTTGCCTCTGAGGTAGCTCTGGTGTTTTTATAACTAACCTAAAAATTTAAGTTTCTACTTCTAGAATGTCAAAATTCAATACCCATTGTTCGATCTTTTTAATGTAAATTTTTTCCCATATATTAATTTCCTTTGTTATTGGAGCTGCTTTTAATAACTTGACTTTGTTTTCAATTTCGTGGCTGTCATTGCAAAAATGTGCAGAAACTGCTGATTTTTCTGTTTGTAATTTGTATTTCTTTAGTGTTCTTTCAATCTGGTGCCTATAATTCTTCCCCCCCCCCTTCATATATATTTTTTTTTTCCCCACAGTACAAATAGAAAATTTTCTGATTCTTTTTTCTTATGATTATTTATTTTGATTTTAGGACTTTTTTAATTATGTTAATTCTGAAATATTAAAAGTGTTTTGTGGTCTTTGAATTGAATATAGCAAAACCTATAAAAGATGCTCTTCAATGGACCACTTAATTAATGGCATATTAATGGGAGTGGATTATTTTAGGATTCTATGTACATATTTGAACACCAAGAGCTAATATAGCATACACCTTTATTTAATCTAATGTGAAATACAGTACTTATAAACTACAGTGTTCTTCTTTTTAATTCATCTTGGTGTTTTCATCATGTTTATAGAGAATTTTCAATTTTTCCAATATGAACAAAGCTTTCTGCTTCACTTACCAGTCGGTGACAATGTAATGTGAAATTGGTTGCAACCAGGGCACAGACTGTGTACACAGTACTGCAGGTATAAGGGCCAAATTCCATTCTGTTGTATTTGCCAACCTTACAGCATACACTTGACAATCAGGCACTAACAGTAATTGGGAATTCTAATAAAGATTTTTTCAAGCACTCTTTAAAATGTGACTACAATTAGCCCAAGGGAGTTGGTAATTTTGTAAAAAGATAATTCGATTTGAAAACAAAAGTACCAGTCACTTTTGTTTCTTGAATTTCTTTATCTGTCAACCTCTTTGCTAAATCCATATAAATTAGGAAATTGTAAAATGTGAATATTCTTTAAGGTTAACTTGTATACTTGGCTAATATCTCTCAAATTTCACTACTTTCCAAACACTTACTTGGACATATTTTGAAGGCTGTTGCCTTCGTCATTTTTCCAACTTGGTCTGCAGATGTCATTCTGTAGCCTTTTAAGAACTTGGAGAAGAGTTCATTCTACTTTGGAAGATCAAAATTAACCAACTATCTTTATTCTTTATATGAATTAATGTTCACAAACCCTATTGGCCTCTGTATTGCTTTTAGGAGTTTGGTTCTTTTTGAAATTCATGATTTTTGGACCAGAAATTATGTACTATTGCTAATATTTTGGAATGTTTACATTTGATGTTTCTCTTATGCTTAAAGCAAAATGTAACATTTCTTTTGATTTTGCCTGAGTATTTCTTGTTGCAGTCATTGAAGCTGATTTCATGTTTGCTTGTTTACTGGGGTCAAACAATAGTATGCATAACTTTTTAATATGTTTTTGAAATGTTTGCTGCTACCAAGAGTGGTAGGTAAACATCCTAAATAAGTGCTCTTCTTTGTGGCTTTTCTAGGTGGTGGTGCAATTTATTTTTTTCTGGTTTTCAATTAGTTTTATATTCTTTGTTGAGTAATAATTTTTTATGCTATATTCTGGATCTGTTGGTATTCAAAATCATATTCTGTTTTGTTTAGGAGTAAGTTTACTAATCTGAATGCCAGGCTATTATGGCAAGTTTGTGTATTTTTGGATGATGGTAGTTCTTGCTGTAACTTTCAGTGTGGGTATCTTTACTGAAAATGCCAAATTCCAGTTTGTTGTGATTTTTGATAATTTTCATGTCCAAGAAGAGGAGAATGTCTGCTTCTGTTTCCATTGTAAATTTACTAATGAATCTTGCAGGTTTAGTAGTTTTAGTGCATTCTCTTTTCATTTGTAGTTGACAATTGCAAAAACATCATTCATGTATCTTTGTCACCATTTAAATATGTTTGGGAAGGAATCAATTATCCATGTATCTAAAGATTCCATATGAATCCACTAAAAATGGAGAGAGGTTTCCCATGGCCAAACTATTCTTTTGTGAATAAAAATTATCTCCAAATGAAAATACATTGATTGATGCTGACTTCAGTGAGGGGAAAGATGATTTTCAACTATTTCTGCTGGCATGATTGTAAACTTTAGCCCCTTTTTTAAAATTGTGGATAACTTACTTCCCGAAATGCTGGGTAAAGGGCAAAGACATCAAAAGTGACTAGCAAATCCTCATCCTTCAATTGAGTTAGTTTGATTTTATCTATTAAGATAAATTATTTTTATGATACTTCGGCTATTGTATTTAGGTAGAGTTTGACATTTCTGTTGTATGTAATTAGCTAAATTGTTAGTGGATGAATTGATAGTGTCGCTTCTTGGTATCATTTTGTTTCTTAGTTTGTGCATTTTTGGTAGACCATATATTCTGGACGATGTAGGTTTGTATGGGATCATTCTCTAGGTCTGTTTTATTTAAAACATTATCACTGGTTTAATATATTTTTGGGTAGAATCCATGTCAATTTTTTGTGTAATCTGATCTTATTAATTTTATTCTGATAGTCTGCCTTATTCATAATCACCATTTTGTTGCCTTTATCTGCCTAATTATAAATGAAATATTTATCTTTGCACTTTTTGTAGCCTGCTTTTATTGCATTTTTATGAATTATGTATTCCAAAACATTCCCACACTGTAACCCAAGATTTTTTTTTATTCTTTTGTTTTTTCAAAAATGGAAATTGCTATATTTACTACATATTCTTACATGTTACGTGAGTAATCTATGTTTGAATAAATCCTTTATGAAATCACCTGCAATGACTGCTACAAGAAATACATTGACAAAACCAAAAGAAATATTAGTTTGTTTCAAGGAGCACATGAAAAATGCCAAATATACATAGACCAAAAAATCAACAATAGACCTAACAGTATGAGAAAATTTATTTATATACTGGAATAAAGACGAGCTGGTTAATTTTGATCTTACAAAACAGAATGAACTTACCTGCTAGTTCATAAAAGACTACCGAACATCTAAGACAATGAAACATGTTCAAGCAAGTATTGGGAAAGTAGTGAAATTTGAGTGATACTTAACCAAATATATAAGTTAATTATATACTTCATTGTGTAAACTCTAGTTAAAAACTATATTCTTTAAAGTATTATGTAAGTTGAATGACATACCTACTAATCTCTTATGTCATATTGATAAATGCTGCTTCCTTATGGACTCTGGAATTGAGGTGGGCTTTTATATAATTGTTGGTATAATGGTATAATGATCCATTCCATGTCCATTCAATCCCCAGGTTGCAACCTTGTAGCCAAACACTTGCCTCTTTTCCCTAAGCTATCTAAAAGTTTAAATGGCCATAAAAAGCACATTGTTTGTTTCAAAGTATTACATCGCAAACAAGAGGGTGGACTTGTAGACCTTCTGCTTGCTTTGATGTTAGCTGGGAGTAGAATGAGCACGACATTAATGTGTATAATTTTTCTGTAGATACTAAATTCTACCCTGATTTTTCTTTATTCTTAAATCTAGGAATTGGAGTACATTATCTGTTTCCATTTTAAAAGTGAATTTTACTGCCAGTTCCTGTAGATGTAAGAGTGTATGTCATCTACACTTTTTTAATGATAATTGCTAATGCATCTTCTGCATATCAGTACCAAACCTAGTTGGTCCTGGTAGTCCAATGGTAACTATACTTGCCTTTTAGACCCAAGATTGTGGTTCTACAAGGGTTGATGAATTTTTTGGGAGTAAAAATCTTAAGTATGGCTTCCTTCTGAAGGGAAATAAAGCTATAGGTTCCATGTCATAGATTTATGGCATGTACAAGAACTTCAAGCCTGAAAGAAGAGGCCTCAGTGCAAAATTTATAGGTTTTTTCAGTCCTGCATTGAAAGGACACTGATCACCCGAGATGTTAAAGTGCATCCATAAATAAACAAAATAAATCAAACAAAGCATCAAACCTTAGCAGAGAAATTGCTAGTTTACCTAAAAAATGGTTTAATCAACAAATTTAAAAAAATAATACATTCAGCAAAGTACTAGAGCTCACTAAAATCTGCATAGACCAGGCAGGCATGCTTTATATTTGGGGAAGATTTTATAAACAAAGCTCAGGTTTACTGATGTAGTAAATTACTGTCATTTCTCGCCAAAATATTCATGAATCATTTTTAAATACACATTAATGTTTATTACTTCACCAATTTTAACACTAACCTGTAATAATTGCATATTACATTGTAAATATATGAACATATTTGTTAAGTGTGGTGGACTTTTGTAATAGTGGTGTTTAATATACTAACGAATTTAATATAGTTGAGTTGCAACACTTACATCAGTTATTATTTAAGAAGGAAAACAAGTTTCAAGAGCTATTTGCCCCCATTCTCAGTTCCAGGTCGACTTCTGGCTTTGTTCTTCATGTTGGTTTGGTTCGTCTCTGGTGGTGGTTGGATGAACTTCTGTATTAAGATGTCACTTGGCAGGATTTCCCAGTTAAAAACGTGGTTTTTGTACTTCCATATATAAATGTTTTCCCAGATTGTAAGTTCTGTTTTTCCTATGATATTGTTAAGTAGTTTGGAGTTCCTTTAATACTATGCTGTTCCTTCCAAAGATGCCAAGCCACTGCTGATTTTTCTTCCTGTTTTTTTATTTATGTTCTCCTAATATGTTCTGTTGCTTGTGTTTTTATGTATCTTTTGGTCTTTTCAACACATATTTTTTCACAATCGTTGCAATTTATCTGATATATTCCTGATTTGTTCTCTTGTGGAATATCATCTTTTTAGTTTTGAAGATCCTTTGGAAATTATAGAAGACTGATGGATGGTATGTGAATTTTTTTTGTACCTTCTATTTTCTTCCTTGTTAGAGATAAGTGCACTGATGTCTTTGATTCTCTTCTTGTTCCTTGCTCTGTTTAATTTTTTATATACACTTTCTTTTTTAAATCCATTTTCTGTGGCTATATTTATTATGTTGTCCATTTCTTGATCATACTCCTCTTTTTTCATCCAGACATTTACCAACCTGTGCATAAGACTATTGTAATAATGCATGTTTATGAGAGACTATTGTATTTTATGTTGCTATTGGTGTGTTTGCTATATATGCCGGATGTTAAGCGATTTTCTTTCCTGATTATTTTTAGGTCTAGGAGGGGAAGTTGTCTGTTACATTCTCTCTCCATAGTGAATTTTATTGATTTTTCTTGGAGATTAAGTAACTTAAGTGTATTTTCTAGGTGTTTCTCGGGGACTAGGGAAGATGTCATCAACATAGCAATACCATGTTTTAAACAACCAGGGAAAACCGTTCATAATTCTGATTTCTAGTATGCTCATAAAGAGATCTGCTAATAATGGTGATAATGGGCTACCCATTGTTACATCAGAGTTCTGTTTGTAGTACTTTCCATTGAAGGTGACGTGATTTTGTTCTATGCACAAGTTCGTTAGTGTGATGTATTCTTGAGTTTCTTCTATTGTTTGCCCTATTTTTATATTGAGTATGTGGATTTAACAATGGGATGCTTGGAAAAAGAGCTATGACATCAAAAGAGACCAAGTCATCTGTTTTTTTCTAATTCTACATCCTTAATTTTTTGAATTAAATCTAAGGAGTTTTTTAATGCTTTGTGTTTCAAATTTAGGAAAAGAAGATAATCTGTGTGTTAACCATTGAGTAATTTGTATGTTGGTCTCTCATAAACATGCAGTACTAAACAGTCTTATGCACAGATTGGTAAATGTCCCCATGAAAAAAGAGGAGTATGACCAAGAACTGAACAATATAATAAATATAGCCACAGTGGATTTAAAAAAGAAATTGCATATAAGAAAGTAAAAAGAGCAAAGAATAAGAGAATCAAAGACATCAGTACACTAACAAGGAAGAAAATAGAAGGTCAAAAAATTCACAAGCCATCCCATCAGTCTTCTGTAAATTCCAAAGGATCTTCAAAAAACACAATATCATTTTAGCCCCTAAAAAGAGTTACTCCGAAAAAAATATACTAATTTCTAAACTAAAAAGATATTACACAAGAGAAAAAACCAAGAGTACATCAGATAAATTGCAATGATTATGAAAAAGTATACATTGAAAAGAGCAAAAGATGCATAAAAACACAATCAACAGAACATATTAGGAACATAAATAAAAAAACAGGAAGAAAAATCAGCAGTGGCTTGGCATCTTTGGAAGGAACAGCATAGTATTAAAGGAACTCCAAACTACTTAACAATATCATAGGAAAAACAGAACTTACAATCTGGGAAAACATTTATATATGGAAGTACAAAAACCACGTTTTTAACTGGGAAATTCTGCCAAGTGACATCCTAATACAGAAGTTCATCCAACCACCACCAGAGACAAACAAACCAACACGAAGAACAAAGTTGGTAGTCAACCTGGAACTGATGGGAGCAATTAGCTCTTGAAACTTGTTTTCCTCCTTACATAATAAGTGATGTAAGTGTTACAAATTCAAACTCAACTATATTAAATTCGTTAGTACATGAACATATTTACTACTTTATTACATTATATTTGATTACAAGTGCTTACTACTAGCCTATACTGGACATCAAGGAAACTAATGGGTAAACCCCCAATGAAAACCATTCAAAGACAAATATCATTTATCTACTCAATATTTTGTAATAATGATAATTGTTTATTATTATTTTTTAATTATTGTGAATTTTCTTCTGCATAACAGCCAAGTATATAATTCCATACAATGAATGAATACATAAATAAATAAATAAATATCACTAAGACAATTTTACATATTGTTAAGGTATATATGTGATGTTTGCAACAATTAAAAATCAGGTAGATGACTTATTAAATCTCTTAAATCTAAAGGAACAGCAATGCAATTACCTTTGAAAATAGAAACAGAATACTATTCTATTCTTAGATTTAAGAATAAGCAAAAATTATGGGTAACTAGAATCTAGAGAGAAAAATATTCAAACCAATAATTACATAAAAGCTCAAAGCCTCAATCCCACAGCCCACAAGAAAGGAGCATTTGACAGTGTAACATACATTTTTGTTAGTGAATATTCCATCATCAAACAAAAACAGAATGTCTTACAAAATATTTACACATTTAACAATTGCTAAAATTACGCACATTTTGCAGAGATGGTCAATAGACAAATAAAAAAAAGTAAATGAAACAAGAGGGCTACTCTCTCTACTCAAACCAAAGAATAAAACTTTATGTTCTACTCTGGAGTAATTATAAGCTAAAATTAAGCACATTTTGCGAGACAGTCAATACACAAATAAAATAAAAAAAAGTCAATGAAAGAGTGCTACTCTACCTCAAACCAAAGAAGAAAACTTTTAAATACTTTACGTTCTACTCTGGCTAATTATAAATTTCAGATATTCAATTCAAAGACTGCAATATCGCCTCAGAATAAACACAGCATAAAGTCTCCTAAATACTAACAGATGACTTGCTAGCACAGAAAAATCAGGAATGTATTAAATTAATTGTTTGAACTGTGAAAAACATGTGGAGGGGGGACAAAGAACAACCCCTGATTGAAAGAATAATGGAGAAATTTCAATATTCCAGAAGTAGAAAATCCAATTTTACGTTTATTATAAGACTTTGAGCTACCTTAAATGTCAGCTTGATTTGTTTTGGCAGTTGATGTACAGCTGATGTGGACAATACTAAATGAAAAATGTCCTGATCTTTTTAGTAAGTGGAACAATTAAGATTACATGTCTTCAATGACACTGCTTACACTGTCAGAAAATTAAATCTAATGTGCATATGGCCATGGATAAATTTATATTTCCTACTTATCGCCGAGTTCAAATAATGTGGCACTTCTGATTCAAAATAAAGCATCTTCTTAGAACATTCAAATTTGTACTTGATTTTTGGAATATGGTTGGTTGCTAGTGGCCATTCAGGATGCTGATATTTTATATTTTCCCTAGATTCCCAATTATTTTTATTTGTTTGTTGCTATCTAGTTGGCTGCTAGATATTCTTTAAGATAGCATTCATGTCCTTAAACTGTGGGCAGTGGCTATCATTGATTAATTTCATCCTGAAGAGATGTACTGACAGGCAACCTTGCCCAACAATTAAGCAGATTGGGCAACTCCAATTTTTCTTGGTTTCAATTAAAGATATTTGAAAGTATTTAGATCTTCATATCATCTTCAAGTTTTTGTTTGATATTTTGTTGTTCTTGTTCATTATTAATCTTTTTATAGGTTTCAATTTAGAGGGAAGTCCTAGTTTAAAAGGTGATTTTAATTTTATGACAGCTCCTTTTTGGAACATTAAACTATGAGTAATACAAAAGGTGGTTCTGCCTCCCAAACGCTATCTTAGGGGCTATAACGGAAGTTTTACAAGCAACTAAAAGATACAAGAAAAAAGATGCAAAACATGTTTTGACAATTTGCATTAACATTTATTTTCATTAACATAGAACATGGTTATACATGAGTTATAAAACCTGTGAAGGTAAAAGGCATTAAAACAATAATGCTAATTACAGTTTTTCTAAAGCACCAGCTATAAAATACAGAAAAAAGTCCCATCAATACATTTATTTACAAACATGCTACTGATTGTTACAAATTCTGCAAACATATCATTCCTGTTTGAGCATTTTCCATTTACAGTTTTTAATCAGCATCCTCAGCAATTCTAAAATATTGTAAGGCACTAGAAAATATGTTCCATATGCTTTTATAAACTGAAAGCAGAATGCATTTGCAAGTAGAGGTTTTCATTGATAAAACATACTAAAATGTCAATTGTGCATGAAAGATTTTTGTTCAATTTACTGCATAAATATTGCAACACTCCAGCAACTGCTTTTTATATTGAAAATGGCAAGCAGTACCTAATATACATGGAAATATTTTTTTGTAAATAAACATTCAGAACTATGGAATGTTAGGACAAATCAACTAAATACTCTAGTAGTTTCACTAACTTACTCTTTCACTACATGTTTCATAGACACTTGTCCCCATCATCAATTATTCCTAATATGTTAAAAATGTGTTTAAAACATTATAGCTATTATAAGGAAATTTAAAGTTCATTTTTGTAAATGAATAAGTAAAACAATTATGATGTAAGAAACCAAAATGAAGTCAATGCTTCTGGAATTATGTTCATATTTTACAGCAAAAATCTATTTTTGGGAGGTGTCAAAGCAAAAGTTGAATTTTGTGCTTTCAAATAAACAAAAAATTTCCACCTCTATGCAAATGTCTGCTCACATGTAGGAACAAAGAAAAAAAAAATAAGTATACTAAATGGGTGTGTGAAAAAAGTCTGTAAAGAGCCACATGCAGTGTAAATTGTTAATGTCTTTTCTTCTTTCAGTTATACTCCTTAATATTGTCACTAATTCACTTTCAAACACTTCATTTAAGTAATGTTCCCAATATAAATATTTACATAAAAAAGAAAATAGCTCGATGCAGTGTACATTACAGCATTCATCTAAGATAGCATAATCATTGCCAAAATACACTTAGAAAATTACAGTTATTGCACTTGCATGTATCTATACAACATTCTGCATTTCAAAATATGAAATGAAACATTCATTTTATTCTTATCATTGGCTACTTGCCATAATAAAAAATATAAAAGAAAAATAAAACAACTTGGATCCGCAATATTAGGGGGGGAGATGACCATTTCTGTGTACTCTGTTAAAACAGGCAGGTGGTTGATCATTGTTGAAATGAAACTTTAATTTTCTCATAATATTAACTCCCATTAAAGTATTGCCAAATGATCTCAAATTACACCTTCTTGGCTACAGTAATGTTGAGATGTACAAACACACTATAAATAACCTGCTTATGCATTTTAGTTACTAAATATGTGTTTTCCAGCTTTCAATAAGTTATTAAATATGCTGGATATTTCCAGTGAGTATGTGCAAATTTTTTGCTTCAATTTCAATATATAGAATGTAATATGTATGCCTTACGTAATTTTTAAAATGTCACATTCTTGTAAATAAAAACTTGGGAGTATTAATGCAATTCAATGAATCACTAAATCCAATGAAAGGTATTTTATTGCCAGAAAATTGTAGCTAATATTTTAATTACATTATGTTTAAAGTAATAGCTTTAAATTATAGAAATCTAATTAATAATAAATTTATATATTTCCCCTCTTAGGATGCAACTAAGCAGCCTTTGTTGTTACTCCAAATTCTTAAAACAGGTTTATAGACATAATCTAGCATACAGAGTACACGTGTAACATTAATATTAATTTGAACACATTTTCTTAAAACAATGCACTATGCTATATGTACAGTTTCCAATTGTTTTAAAGTTGTTTTTCTTTAAAAAAAATGTACAGCTCACATGACCATAAAGCTTTTCTTTAAGTTATTTCTTACAAGATTTAAAAGTCTTAGAATGAAAAATAGATGAGCAAGATATTTTAAACAGTTTTAATCAGTCTTCAAATGCAGACTTACTTAAAAGTACATTTCAGAATCCACTGGGGGATTTGTGAATGAGAATATATGTTCTGCATTTCTCAGAAGACAATTATTTTGAAAAGAGAAAAAGAATTAACTTTCTTCCAAAAGGAGCAATAAAAGTCATCTCGGTATAAATATTGTGCTGGAAAATCTACAGCTTTCCTCATTTACTGCAAATATACTTATCACAATATTTCCACCATATGCCCTGCTAAAGGAATAAATTCAATGCCATGTTGCACAACATTGTATTCTTACCAGGGTAAATAAAAAGCTGGACCTTGCGAATCTAGATCTGCATATATTGCTTTCTATTTTAGGGCAGTGATACAGCCAGTTTTATTTTACTTATGTTTGTTTTCTGCACATATTCATTTCCACATATATCAAGAATGCATCTCTAAATAAATTTCATAAAGCATAGAACTACATAATTGTTTTTATATCTATGCCTGAACATACATTCTCACTCTTCATCTTAAGCACTTTTAAGATATAAATTTCACTCTTTTGCACCGGATGTACAATTTACATGTTTTTGGTATGTCTTTTCAAAGATGAAACAAAATTAAGTTTTTCCCAACAAATTTCTGAAATGTTGTCACTTGATAAGCTAACTTGTCTTGGATATGTGCCCAGCTAAGGCTCTATGTTTGCATAAACTACTCAGCCAAGAATATTTTTTCTTGCAAACAGCACACTCATACACACCTTTATTATTTTTTGTTTGTTTCTTCACATTTACAGACATAATTTTCTGCCTAAGCATATCATTTGACTGAAAAAATTTCTTCTTAGATATATCATATGGATATTCTGATGCATTATCCTTAGGTGATTTCACTTCTTCCATATTTTGTGAGCGTGATATATGAGTGCGTGTAAGCAAATGTCTTTTCAGGTCATTTGACCTAGCAAACTGTTTGTTGCATGCTTTACAAACAAATTTTGCATTAGAATTTGTTAATTTTCTTTCAGAAATTACATTAAATGTATGACCATATGTATTTGCATGTTTACTCAAATCACTTAGTCGGGAAAATGTCCTGCCACATGTGCTGCAAGAGTAACTATTATGGCTTACCTTTGGCGCTGCATGCAGAAGTTTATGTCTCTTTAGCAGATATTCTTGAGAAAAATGCCTACTGCATATTTTGCAAGAATATTTCTTAACTGCATGACTACATCTGTGATTTTTTAAGTGATATTGCCAAGGAAAAGTTTTGCCACATGTGCTGCAAGAATGCATCTCTTCAGAATTTGGTTTGCCTGAGAGTTGTATATTTAAGTCACCTGAACTGGGGATTGTTCTGGTAAAAGTATCATTATGGTAGTGATGTTTGTTATTTTCATTTAAATTACCCTTTTCTGAACGATATGCATGACCAGTTACAGCTACATGTCTGCACAAGATGTTCTGGCGGGGAAAGGTTTTGCTGCACGTACCACAAGAATATTGCAGTTTAGTATTAGTGTTTGGTACTTGCACAACAAAACCTAATGTCTGAACGGAGTGGCCAGTAGATCCTGTATGCCTGCTCATATCACTTCGGCGATAAAACATTTTGTCACAATCATTGCAAGGATAATACATTTTGGTGTTATTTGCTTTCTCCTTTTCCACATTAACAGCTTTTGTGATATCAGCAACAATAAATTTTTCTTGATTTCTACTGCTTGGAGACACAAAATTTGTATCAATATCATGAGAATTTTGTAGCTTTACATATTCTTTCTTAGTATTTGATGTTTGAGAGATATGACCTGTTAATGCTATGTGTTTTTTTAAACCACTTAGCCGAGGTAGTACTTTGCCACATGTGTCACAAGCATACTTACTCTGATTATTTATATGTGGTTCCTTGTTTTCCCATTTATCTGCCTGATCTGTATGGCCAGCCATAATTTTGTGCCTGCTGAGATCACTTGGCCTTAGAAATGTTTTCTTGCATGTGCTGCATGCATAATCCAAATTAATATTTACCTTTTCTTCTGCAGCAGCAGTGGATAGCTTTTCAGTTGCAAAGAGACCATTTGGCAAAGGATGGATTTTATCATCACCTGAATAAATGTTTTTAGCATTATCATTTAACTCTTTTTTCCCCAAACTAAATATTTTAGGCAAACGACGGCACATTGGTTTGTGTTTTCTCAAACAGCTAAGCTGAGAAAATTTCTTGCCACAGGAATTGCAGGCATACACATTTTCTGTACCAAGCTGTACCCTTGCATGCTTCAAATTATTTAAGCGTTTTAAATGTACTACTTTATGTTTCTTTAGCAGATATTCAGCAGCAAAGTATTTACCACATACATTGCATGGATATTTCTTTGTCATATGACAAACCTTGTGATTATTCAACTGATATGCCCAAGGAAAAGTTCTGTCACATCTATTACAAGAATAGCTTGCTTTGGCTTTCTCCTTTAATTTTGTATTTTCATCATTTTCAAGCACAGATGAATGGCCAGCCATGATTTTGTGTCTACTCAAATCACTGCTTCGGGAAAATGCCATGCCACACAATTTGCAAGGATATTTAAACACATATGAAATATGCCCAGTTCTATATTGATGTTTTCTGAGATGGTATGCCCGATGAAATGTTTTACCACAAGAACAAGGATAATCAGTTTTGATATTTTCATTCTGCACATCTTTTTTCATATTAAGTGTCAGAAATGTATGTGAATCACAATGTAAATGTTTTCTCAGTTCACTTGGCCACACAAAGGATTTGCCACATGTACTACATGGATACCGGTTTCCATTTATTTTCTTCCCTTTTAGATCAAATGCATTCAAATGTCTAAGCTTATGTTTCTCTAACAACTCATCTGAAGCAAATTCTTTTCCACATCTGTTACAAGAATATTTATTTCTATTTCTTTCAGACATTTCTTTCAGTTTTTCTTTCTCATTTGCTATGTGTATAATAGTATATTTATGTCTAGCTAATCCATGTAGAAAAGCAAATGTTTTGTTGCATGTATCACAATAATATTTTTTCTTATCTTTATCTTTTGCCTTATGTTGCATTAACTTCAGATGATATTTATGAATGTTGGTTAGTTGATGCCGGATTAGATGTGTCTTACTCGAATAATTTTTGTTGCATACATTACACGAATATGCACTTCTTGTTGCAGCTTGCACTGCATCATTCTTGACATTAAGTTTTTTTACATGCCGTTGCTTATGCCTTTTTAGTAGATATTCCCAAGAAAAAGTTTCACCACATACATGACAAGGGAAAGTACGTCTTATTGTGTTAAGCTTAGGAACTTTAATGCATAAGGTGGCCATGCTGGATTTGGGAGGCTGTGGTTTCTTCCTTTTACTAACAAACTTATTTTTCTGCAAGTTAACTGGCACAGATGATTTTTCTAATGCCTTAACATGTGGATTAAATAAGTTGGTAGAGGGTTTGTTGACATTACTTGTTGATGTGAAACACTTTTCTCCCTCAACCACATGCAGTGACATGTGTTCTTTAAGATTATCCAATCGAGCAAAAGATTTTCTGCATATGTCACATGTATGTCGTTTTTTTAAATGGATTGCCATATGGCGACTGCGATTAGATGAAAAACTAAAACCCTTTCCACAAATATGGCATTCATATGGTTTTGATTGGATATTTTCTTCTATGTTTAAGACTATATGCTTATCATTCTGACTTTTGTTTCTTGCGCTAGTTTTTCTCTTCTGTGGGTTACCTAATGAAACTTCATTTTTGTCATTGTCCTTCTTAATTCCATCATGGCAAAAATCATTTTCTAACAATTGCTCTTCAACAGAATGAATGTCTGCAGACAGTGTATTTAAATCAACATTGTTACTTTTCTGTATATTATTACTAGTTGTGAATATTTTTCCACTACTGAATGCCAACTTTTTTTCATGGTCCTTCATTATATTTCTCTTTGAAATAATTCTTTTCTCTTGCATGTTCAACTTCATTGATACCTCTGCTTCATGTTCCTCACTGTTTTCTTCTCTAAGGTCTTCCCTAAAATAAGATGCAAAATATCACTTAATATATCCAAGAAAGAAATTAGAATGGAGAGGGGCGGAAAAGAGAGGGACAATAACAATAACTGTACTGTATTTAATAACTGATTAACTGTATAACTGACAATAACTGTATTTAAAAAAACATTGAAATGTATAGATAAAACAAAAAGGATTACAATTATTTAATGGAATCCTTTCTTCCTGGATTGCAACTTCATTTCAAGAACAAAAAAATGTTAAAGAGATATTTATATATTAATAGAGATGAGCACTGTTCTGTTTTCTTTGGAAGTCAAATGCACAAAAAGCCCAAGGTTCAATTTTTTCAAAGTGTCCCAACTAGGTCTATTACATACACCAGAAATCCTTCATGTATAATGATTTTTCAGTATATGAATAAAACTTAATTTAAAAAGGAAACCATTTTTTTTTCAACCTAAACTGGATAATAAATCACTGGGGGGGGGCAAGGTTTGTGACAATGCTGGTCACCTTTCCTTGAAAGGCAACAATGCCAAGAGTATGATAATATGCAACCTAGCAAGTGGTTAAAGAATAACACAATCACATTTTGTTAACTGATATATAACTGCTAGTTTGTATTTTGCAAATATTCAAAATTAATGGTTACATATTCTTAATGGGTGCAGTATGTTTCCTAATTAGTGCTGCATTAGTTTTCCACAGGTCACACAGATGCTATTTACAGAGTAGTTAGAATCAATGTGTTTGCTAAAATCTAATAAGATGCTATTTCACTGTCATTTTCTCCACATTCCCAAATTTAACTTTTCACATAGATTTTAACTTAATCAAAATACCTAAAGATGTGACCTTATTTTCTAATGCAACTACAGAATGCTTCAAGTGTGTTACATTATTAGTATATATTTTTCCCGCCAATTTTTGTGCAAATTGAAATGTTAATTACAATGAAGGTACAATAATTATATTAAAATATTTTATCTATTATTTTTGTTTATTTCTACATGTAATTTCATAATAGCTTACTTTCTAATGATAAGAGTGATATGAATGCATAATTACATTTGGGGAGAGCTTAGATGAGGTAACAAAACATACAGTGGAAAAAGAAAGGGGGGGGGGGGAAACCACCCATCCCCATCCCAATAATACATTTACTGAGCTTACTGGTGTAATTCATAATCCTAAATTAAGGAATTGTGATTTATGCAAGGAATTATTATAAAAAAGTAAACAAGAATTTTTGGAATTGTTAAATAGTGAAAAAAATATTATTTCTTTGAAGACGTTGTTGCTCTGACTGTACTGAAGGTACAAATTAGATGAAAGAAACTGCACTTTCAGCCAGCAGTGTTGAAATTGTACTTAATGGTACTTTCCTTTACATAACGAAATTTAACACTCAATTCTCCTTGTCAATAAGTCCATTTTGTCCTTTCTTATCAGTCTTCTGTTAATTCTTGGCAGTGCAATTGTGATTAGTGCAGAAATCTTTTTCTATAAGTGAAAAATTACAAATCCTCTGCCAGTAAAATGAAAATTCTATACTGAATCAAAAGGATTTTTTCTGAATCTGTGGGAATTCATCCAGCTTATAAACAATACTAAAAAAATAAGGATAGCATTACCGATGCAGCAAAGGGTAGTTGCAAACATAAGAAAGTGAGACCTGGGAAATATAAAGATGACAAGGAAATTCTTGTGGAATGGATTCACCAATCCTGCAATGTTTCAATTCCATTAAGTGGCCCAATCATACAAGAGAAAGCATGAGAAATACAAGGAAAATTGAACAGACTTTAGTGCTTTGAATGGTTGGCTCGATAGATTCAAGCAAAGTCATGGCACGGTGTATTGGGAAATCAGTGGTGAATATGAGTCATTTAGGAACAGTGATGTAAATGACTGGCAAAGTGAAGTGATAGATTCATTAAAAATTGTGTGCCGCATGATGTGTTTAATGTTAATGAATGTGGCTTTATGTTTAAGCTAATGCCCAACAAGTCATATGTGTTCAAAGGGGAGAAATGTCATGGTGACAAATTAACCAAAGGATAGCTGTGCTTGTTGCTGCAAATGCCAATAGATCTGAAAAATTCCCACTGTTAATATTGGGGAAGTCAGCCAGACCCAGATGTTTTAAAAACAATAAACAACTGCCTTGTGAATACAAAAATCATTCACTCCCTGGATGACTGCCAAATTGTTCATCACTTGGCTCAAAGATTTACACCAAAAAATGGTAAAAACCAATCACAAAATCCTGCTAAAGCGAGTTGTTCTACAATATCTGCAGTGCATAGACAGTGCAGTCAAAAACTGCACTGCCTTATTTGATGTAGTGAATTTCATCTCTACTGCATGGTTAATGGGAAAATACTAACACTTCTGAGAACATTGCAATATCTAGTTAAAGATAATCCTATTCCTTGAAAATTCATAAGGCTACTTAAGCATGCCAGGTTTCAGCATAAGGACATTTGCTATTTGAAAGAAAAAGTTTATTAGCATTGACTGCATATAAAATTTGAGGACTTCTCAAAAAATTTAGTTATGAATTATGTAATGACATGAATTACACAAGTAAATATCATAAATTAATTCTGTTTGCTCCCATTTACATCAGAAAGAAATTGGCAAACTAAGAACGAAACAAAAAAGTATAAAGTATTCACTGCAAACTTAATAGTACGTTTTTTAATTCACTCTAATCTTCTAACTTGCAGAATCAAGTTACTCATTCTTATCAATCAATCTATTACTATATGATACTGCATCTTGTCAATTTATTAGCAAATATATTCTCACCTTTCATTTGGAATGTCACATTTATCAATCATAAGATATTCTTCACTGGCAGCAAGTTCTTCCTTCACAACGTGTTCCAATGAGATATCTTCTATGTCATCAAGAGGTTCTTGTTTGATGCTTCTACAGCCTTCAAAGCCCTGATTCTGCATGAAAAGATTCATCATTAGAAAATCAGCAAAGAGAAAAATATTTTAAAACCCCTTTATATGTTTAAAAATAGTGCTGTGCATTTAATTTAGTTCTACAAACAGATGGTTCAGACAAATGGATAATAGTTTTGCTTTTGCATTTTATTGCAAATTTCTGCTCATTTATGAACAAAAGCAAGCAAAAATAATAAAAATAATTCAAATTAATACATATAATCATATACTCAAGGAATATAAGTTTATGTAATGTTTTATAATGCCAGTGGTTCCAGTGCTCACTGGTTGGCTGATTCAAATGTTATCTTTCTCCAGATTTACTCATGTAATCTACATCTCAACATCTAGTAGGCATGTCAGCTACAGGAAATTTTTCAACCAATTTCCAATAGTTCAATTAACATTATATTCTCAATTCTGTGCAGCAAACCAGCATCATATATGAGGGTCACTCAGAAAGTTTTAGACCTGACTGTAATGCATACAATAGGGAGAAAAGAATTTCACCAGCATCTTACATGGTCCTTTGTTAGTCAATAGTAAAAGTTTCAGCCTGACCAGAACCTTCATCCCTTGCCTGCAGCAGTTGGGACATTGAGAGATGTAACCTAGTTCATTACACAAAATGGAGCTACAGAGAGAACATTTTCAAGCAATGATTATGTATGATTTTAAGTGATTTAGCCTTGAAAGACTCACAGATTTTGGGGATCTCACTCATTCCCATTCTACCATTTTCAATTAGTTTGCAGAATTTAGAAGGTGTCAGACATCCTTGGAAGATGAAGGAAGAAGCAGACAGCCATCCACAACAGTAACCGAAGAAAACAGCAATGCTGTGGAGAAAATGGTGAGAGATTTCCATGTCACACATTAGGACATTGAGGCAACCTTGAAGATTGGATTGGGGAGTGTCACAAAAATATTGCATGATTTCCTGAGGGTTAGCAAGGTTTCATCCTGTTGGTGCAAAAAAGACACCAAAGTGGAATGGTGCCAAGAAATGCTCTAGAGAGTCGATTATGGCAGTTCTTGCCTTGTTTCTTAAATCATAACAGTCGAGAAATGAATTTATCAAAAGATGCAGTCAAAAAATGCCAGTCTTCAGTGTGGGTCTCTCTGATGACAATCTGCCTGTGTAGGTCAAAAGGGCAAAAAGTGTTGGCAAGAAAATGGTGGTGACTTTTTTGGGCTATGGTCATGTGGCACCAATACCTCTAGAATATGAAAGAAGTCTACACAATGGCACACTAAAGTTGCACTTAAAAAATGCAGGAAAAGCATCCAAGAACTGGATTGAGAGGCATCTTGTCATCATGACGATACATCTTCCCACAATGTCCATGGGATGTCAGATTTTCTCCAGGAAACCCCCGTTCAACTGCTGATCCATCCTCCCTACAGTCAGACCTGGCAACCCGTTACTTTTTCCTGTTTCCTATGGTGAAGAACCAGCTGTGTAGGAAATGATTTTAATCACCTGAAGATGCTGTTACAACATGCAAAGAGCAGCTCAATGCAGTAGATAAAGACTGGCACCAGTGCTTTCATTCATGGTTCAGAAGATGGGAAGATGTATAGAGTATGAGGGCAAGTACTTTTTTTTTTTGAGTAGTGTTTAACGCCCGTTTTCACTACTGAGGCACCACAGGCGGTGGACACTGATGATACATGAGATGAAATGATAAATTGGGAAAGGATATATTTTTTTTAAGGAAGGAAGTGTTCCAGGCCTAAGTTTAGGTATCTCCCCGGCATTTGCCAGTTATGAAGACTGAGGAAAACCTGGAAAAAAAACCCAGTCGGGGAGGACGGTCCTGGCGGGATTCGAACCGCAGACCTCCCGCTCACGAGTCCGTGCCTTAACGACCTCGGCCACCCGTGGCGGTGGCAAGTACTTTGAGAAGATGTGATGGTAAGTTTTGAATTAAATATTTTCGGGGGCCCATGCCTAAAACCTTTCGAGTGACCCTCATACATGGTCCTTATAAGGTTCTTATTGAATGACCAATTCACTACTTCTAAACAGTGCCTTTTATTCATATTTTCAATATTATTTATTAGTATTAGAAAATTTACAAATTCTGGTAAATCTATATTAATTAACTCTTGCAAAAATGTTAAATGTACTTTAACTTATGCTTTAGCTTATATATACACTAATGATTTCCAATTTATAGTTGTTTCCTGTTGTTTTAGCCAGGCATAGGGTGCAAGTATGGCCGCAAATAATTAGCAAGTGCCGTAGAACAAGGTTCCTAGTCAAAAATGCAGTGCTCATATGTCAGCTTATTATTTCACAACTATCAGGCATCCATTGTTTCATATATTTAACTTACATTTCAGTGCTGTATTTGATATAAATAACACTAGTTGCTTGACAGGGTAGGTTTTAAAATTGGCTTGGGTATGGTGTGGCATGATTAAGTAAAGAAAGGGATTTTTGGAGAGAAATGAAACAAAGAATTGATGATATGGAAACACAGAGATATTAGGTAGTTTTAGTAGTAAAAAGTCATTGAGGGTTTATAGGGGTTAAAGGAAATATTCGGTAGAGAGAATTATGTGGATGAAGGTGACAGGTGGACAAGGGAGGAAATCACATTGGCCCGGACAGGGGTAGTGAAGCTGAAAGGAATAAGAAGAGGCTTAAATGTAGAGGAATGTCTGATGTGTGGAATGCATGATAGTTACTGGCATGCAATTGTTGAATGTAGAGAAACTAAAGAAATGAGAATGAAAGTTAGGATTGAAAAGTGGGTTAACTTACCAATAAGGGGAAACAAAATCTTGGAGTTTGGAAATTATTTAGCTGAGATTAAAAGAAAATGGCTGCAGAAAATAAGTAGGAAATGAGGAACCAAATCAGGCAGAAACATAATTTAAGTTGGTTTTTGATTGAGTTAATTTTGTAGATGTAAGTTGCCTGATAGTTGACCAACTGTAAGGTTGAAACTATTCAGGGCACTTGGTTACACAGCAACTCGGGAAGATTTGCTAGAATGACCATGGTTGTATTTTCTTGTATCATCAGAGTGATTGTAAAAGAGTACTGTGGAAGCTTGTTATATTATTAAATGAAAATGAATTCAATTCAATACAAGCAGGTAAAAATCACATACAAAGTTTACTGTATGTGGTTGCATTTTCCTGGCATTTTTCAATAACTTTGTTATTTGCACTTTTTCTGTAATTTTTATTTTATAAATTAACTTAACTTCCTTTCCTTGAAAAGACTGCAAACAAATGAAATAGTATTTTTTTTACAAATAAATGACTGTTTGGTCTTGAGATGTCCCTTAGCTTGTTTGGAAACATGCTTGGTTTGTTCAAAACAACTGTTGGAAGTGGGCGATTTCCAAGTTCAGTGTACATAAATCCAGAAATTAAATAATAATTATAAAATATGCACACAATTACAGGCCAGGAACAACCAAAATTGTTGCTGTACCAATAAGAATTAAACATTTTCAGATGGTTTGCCAATCTGGAAAGCTATCTTGGTAGCAACACTTGGTTTGGGGAAATTTCAAGTTTTATTTTCATATTGATTTTCATTTAACTGCTAAATCTTTTAATTATACTAAAGCCTTATCCATAATAAACAAAAAATACAAATATGGACAGTAAATATTGCCACTTACAAGCTGCAAAGTAAAGTCATCATGCCACAGCTCTTAGTCAATGACTGTATAAATTAGGTTGCAAATGAGTATTGGTTGGCAAATATATGCTTATTAGGGTTTGGGATTGATCAAGACTATTCTTCAGTGTTTATAGCATTTCTCCAGCCTTTTAAGAAATTTATGTTAGAATCACTGGTATAGAGATAGTACAATGTACAAATCTTCAGAAACAATTTAACAATGTAATGTAGTTCTGCAGATAAGCAGAATCCTTCCATCTAAAATCTCTACTTTCCAGACAGGTGCTTGTAATGTGCAGCAGGCCTCTGTAGAGATCTTATTTTGGAATTTTATCTGGAAATATTGCTTTACAATGAAAAAATTTTCTGACACACAAAACTTACCTTATTATATCCATGATAAATAATTAAATAAATACAGTTTGAAGGGGAATACATTTTTTCCCTCAAAACTTAAGAAAGATCATATTTTGAGAATTTTTTATAAATAAATTTCACCAGAAAGCTGTTGATTCCCACGATTTTGTACTGTCTTACCATGTAAAATTCAATTACTTCCTAATTCATTATCTTTTTTGTCAGAGCAACAAATAAGACTTGAAATGCTAATTGGAACTTGTACAATGAAGCTAATCATATGATTTAAACAAAAGGAGTCAATAAGAGTATTAATTTGACTCAATTGTACTGATCTTAATTAAATAAAATTTTGTTTACATAGCTGCTTACTGACATGACATCATCTACCATTGCCAGCAGCTGGTGCCTGGAACTTATAGTTCCACGACACTACTTTTTTAAAATTTGGGCAATAGTTCATCTTTTTAAAATTTTGGTACTACAAATAAAATAAATGTGTTCTATAATCCTCCTCTTAACATAAGATGCTGGTTCATTAATGCAGAAGAATTGACAAGTGTAAATTGTAGTTATAGAAGATGTAGACTGGTTTGGACACAATGGCCTACATATCCTGCATGTTCTCTAAGAAGAATGAGCACAGAATTCTTTGTTTCATTAGTAGTACCCAAGTTTTAAAAAAGTGAAGTGTTCCTGTAATGCCATGAGCTGGTGGAACTAATGCCAGTAATGGTGGGAGGTGGTTGCATTAGTAGACAGCCGACTTACGTATGAACTGCTTTAAAAGTGCCTTACTGAACTGAGGGCTTATTTGTAATGGAAATGAGACATAATTTATTATCAACAGATCAGGTTAATTAATAGAGATTTTCATAGTGCTTACTAAACATAGGCATTAACATATTAAAAGATAATTAAAAGTCTGCCAACCTCAAGCATTTACAGTTCTGGTTATGTTAATTGGAAAAATAACACACACTATAAATGTTGGGGAGGAGGGAGAAAATAAAAGCAGTATGAATATTATAAAACTATGAACATGGTTAAAAATTGTGCACCCCCAAGCTAAAACATAATCCTTGCATAATTTTCTCCAATATCTACTGTTTTTTATTTCTTTTATCTCAAAAATTCTTTCTGCAAAGTTTCAATGTTCTGAACTTCTGGTTAGAAAAAATTCTATTTTTCATATGACCTCAAAGGAAAAAATTGATTGAATTTACACTAGCAATCCTATTGGCCATCATGCTGATCCCTTTTGAGTGATCAAATTATCCTGGATGATTTTACATTCTACATACATGTGGAGATACATAATATAAAATCCACCTAACTGTTCTTATTGTCATCGGAACTTCTTAAGTAAAAGTGGAAGAACTTCTTGAAGATATTGAGATTAACAGCTTCTATCAAATGTTATGAAAAAAATCATGGACCATGATGTAATATTGCAGTCCTAATATTCATTGAAATGTGTCTTGAAAAATTGCTTTGGAATACTGTGCAAGAATTTTGTATTAATTAGTCCATGACCAATGTTATAAATGAAAAATATGCCATTTTAGAAGGTATTACTCAGAAAAGGTTACCCTTTGAGCACAATTTGCTTCATGGAGATGCTGTACTTGCTAAACCTGGCAAGGCCACAGCCATTCCTTTTTAATATTCCCAAAACAGTTCATGGGATACATGTGTTGTACCAAAACTGTTCCACCAGGCTAATTCCTAACATGCAATTACATTGCTTGTATCCTCAAACCTCGTTGACAAATGTGAATAAATTATCTTATGATGTATCACTCCTCTGCTTGAAAACTGTTTCTGAATAAATTGTTCCACTGTAACAAACTGCTAAACTGTGGTAACTTACAACTATAATCTCTTCTGAGTCTGATGTTTCAAACACTCTTTATGGTTTTACTTAAATTAGATTTACTCAGGACATATGTTTTGTGGAACTATTATCCACATCATCAGCTGTTAAACAACTGTTGGATCGCTCATAGGAGCTGGGTAGCTGGTATCAGGGTTGACTCTGGTGCTGTGTGCTTCCGAGATGTCAAAGTTCATAAGGTTAGGCTCATGTTTTTTTATATAAATCCTTTCCCACATGTTTAGTTCTTTTGGTTGTTGAACAGTTTTTAATAACTTGATGCCCTTTTCTATTTCATGGTTTTCATTCCAAAAATGTGTTCCCACAGCTGATTTATCTATTTGTTTGTAACAGATGTTTCTCCAATGTTCCTTCAACCTAATCCTATTTCTCTTTGTCTTCCCTATGTAGATTTTTTCACAGTTCTTACAATTAATCTGGTAAACACCAGATATTTTCTCTTTGGGCCTGGAATCTGTTTTGTTGAATTTCAATAAATTTTTAACACTGTATCAGTTTTGAGATGCTAAGATGATGTACTGCTTGAAAATTTTTGAAATTTCTTATTGGCTGATGGGTGGTACGTGAATTTTTTGAAACGTTTTATCCACTTATAAATCACTCAAAGTTATTTGTTTAATTCTTAGTATCAATACAGAAACAAAAAAGAATTAAAGAACTAACAAATAATAATTAATGGGTGACTCAAATAAGTGTACTTACGAAGCTGTTGACAATGGAGTGGTATATATATATAAACAATGTATACAGTTTTTTTCACACTAACTCCATTCAGTTACATAAATTTGGAACATATGTTTCGGGAGCGATCCCTCCCATCTTCAGCCTGTTGACAAACTGTCGTTAAACGTGGCGGTTGGGTCTCTTGATGTTCTTGTGGCAGCATCTGTTGGTTCTATTAGGAATTTGCTGAGTTCATCCAATGGAGGGATATCGAAATTCATCAAATTATCCTTATTTTTTGTAATGAAAATGTTTTCCCAAGTGGAAAGTTCTATTGCATTATGAAGTTGTTTAAGTAGTTTTATCTCTGATTTAATTTCATGATTTTTATTCCAAAAGTGCGCTGCTATTGCTGATTTATCAATTTGTTTTAAGCGAATATTTCTGAAATGTTCTTTTTTCCGGATTCCCAAATTCCTCTTCGTTTTTCCAATGTATTTTTTGTTGCACTCTGCACATTCTATTTCGTAAATACCTGACTTTTGTTCTGTTGGCATGTAGTCCTTTACTCTGCAACCTAATAAGTTCTTTATATTAAAATTGTTCTTTGGGGCTAACATAATTCCTTGTTCTTTGAATATCTTTTTGAACTTATTGTGATAAATTGGGTGGTATGTGAAACTTTTGAATTTGTACCTTTCTTTGGCACTTTTAAGAGTGGAAACATCTCTTATTGCCTTTTGTTTTTTGGTTTTATTGATGATTTTTATTACTGTGTCTTTGTTGTATCCATTAGTTTCTCCTATCTTTATGATTTGTTGGTATTCCAATTTGTACTCTGTTTCTGTGAGTGGAATGTTAACTAATCTGTGTGCTAAACTATAAAACACTGCATATTTATGTGGAATGGGGCTAAAACTGTCATTTTTTATGTAATTTTCTGTGTGAGTATCCTTTCTATGAATTCCAAATGTAAGATAGTTTTCATTTCTTATGATTTTTACATCTAGGAAGGGGAGATATCCCCTTCTTTCTTCCTCTATGGTGAAATTTATAGATTTGTGCTGCAAATTCAGAAGTTATAGTGCATCCATTGTATGTTTTTTCGGAATTATTGCAAATATGTCATCCACATACCTATACCATGTTTTGAAGATTAGAGGGAAGGCTTTGGTGATATGCATTTCAAACGAACTCATAAAAAAATCTGCTAGAAAGGGAGATAACCGGTTTCCCATAGCTAGTCCCAAGACTTGTTGGTAATATTTTTTATTGAAAATGAAGTAATTTTGTTCAATGCAAATGTTCGTAAGTTTTATCAAGTCTTCAATTTCTTGTGTCTGTAGATCTAAGGATTTTAACCATTTCTTTAACATTAGCATAAGTGTATCTTTTGGTATGCTTGGGAATAAGGCTTCTACATCAAACGATACCATTATATTTTCTGCTGTAATTTTGTATTTTTTCTACCAAATCTTGTGAATTTTTGACACTGAAACTTTGGTATTTTTTCAAGGATTTGAAAATGTCGGTTAATTTTTTTGCTAACAAGTATGTTGGTGAATTGATATTATTGATTATAGGTCTCATGCTGTTGTCTTTTTTGTGTAATTTAGGAAGTGCATACATTCTAGGTAAAACTGGGTTGCTATGTGTGAGTTTTCGTTTTTCGGTAGTGGACAGTATTTTTATTTCATCTAATGTTTTATTCAAGTTTTTAGTGCAGGTTTTTAGTGGATTCTCTGTAATTGGTTTATAATCTTGACCTTTTAACATGGTTTCTATCCTGTTTATGTAGTCTTCTTGGTTCAATATGGCGATTTTATTGCCTTTATCTGTTTTTGTGAATACTACCGGTTTTTCTTTTAGTTGTTTTATTATGTTTATGTAATTGTTGAATTTACTTTGGTTTTTTATTTTCTCTAAGGTTTTTGGACATTTCAATTTGATAAACGATTTTTCATTTTCTTTCAGTTCATTGGTGGCTATATTAATATCCGCGATGTAATCTTCTATTTTTTTGGAGAAACCTACACATGTTTTTAGGCCTTGGTTTAGGAATTTTAGTTCGTTGTTTGAAAATGTGGGCTTGAAATATTAATTACGTTCTCTGTGGTTTGTGTAACTTTTTTGGGTACATTTTTGGTTTGAAGTTTTCGTAAATTGTTGAACTTCTTTTTCAATTTCTGATTCTTTGTTTTCATTTCGTTGGTTAAATTTTTATGCATATGTTGTTGTACATTATCCCAAATGTGGAATCCCAAAGTCCTCGAAAGTTTTAAATGTAACTCATAACATTTTAAGTCGGTTTCACTTAGTTTTTTATATTGTACGCTTCTCTCTACTTCAATTACTCTTTTTTCAGCTGCTTTTTGGTGTGGGCTATTGTCTATTTTAACTGTTTTCCTCACGATTTTGGTGTGATTTTATTTTTTAGGCACAAATTCAGGAATTTTATGTTAGCTACGATGTGTCTTTTTTTAGTTTGAAGTTTCAAAAAGGTTTTTATATCGCGTTTGCTGTAACTGAAGTTTAAATTGTATGTGTTGAGTTTGTTTGTTTGTGTTTCCGCCATTTTGTGTTTACCACGTGGTTGAATTGCTTCTAAAGACTTGTATGTCTAAGTAACTCAAATAAGTGTACTTACGAAGCTGTTGACAATGGAGTGGTATATATATAAACAATGTATATAGTTTTTTTCACACTAACTCCATTCAGTTACATAAATTTGGAACATATGTTTCGGGAGCGATCCCTCCCATCTTCAGCCTGTTGACAAACTGTCGTTAAACGTGGCGGTTGGGTCTGTTGATGTTCTTGTGGCGGCATCTGTTGGTTCTATTAGGAATTTGCTGAGTTCATCCAATGGAGGGATATCGAAATTCATCAAATTATCCTTATTTTTTGTAATGAAAATGTTTTCCCAAGTGGAAAGTTCTATTGCATTATGAAGTTGTTTAAGTAGTTAATAGCAATAGCAATAAGAGATGTTTCCACTCTTAAAAGTGCCAAAGAAAGGTACAAATTCAAAAGTTTCACATACCACCCAATTTATCACAATAAGTTCAAAAAGATATTCAAAGAACAAGGAATTATGTTAGCCCCAAAGAACAATTTTAATATAAAGAACTTATTAGGTTGCAGAGTAAAGGACTACATGCCAACAGAACAAAAGTCAGGTATTTACGAAATAGAATGTGCAGAGTGCAACAAAAAATACATTGGAAAAACGAAGAGGAATTTGGGAATCCGGAAAAAAGAACATTTCAGAAATATTCGCTTAAAACAAATTGATAAATCAGCAATAGCAGCGCACTTTTGGAATAAAAATCATGAAATTAAATCAGAGATAAAACTACTTAAACAACTTCATAATGCAATAGAACTTTCCACTTGGGAAAACATTTTCATTACAAAAAATAAGGATAATTTGATGAATTTCGATATCCCTCCATTGGATGAACTCAGCAAATTCCTAATAGAACCAACAGATGCCGCCACAAGAACATCAACAGACCCAATCGCCACGTTAAACGACAGTTTGTCAACAGGCTGAAGATGGGAGGGATCGCTCCCGAAACATATGTTCCAAATTTATGTAACTGAATGGAGTTAGTGTGAAAAAAACTGTATACATTGTTTATATAAATTAATGGGTGTTTCACTGTGTTTGATTTCATATTGAATCAATATTATAACTTACAACTATGTTAATTTGTTCAGATAAATATCTGAAGCTACTGTCAGACATGCAATATACGTCCTAAACTCTTGCATCTGTATCACACTGCTACCTCAATTATCATAAAAAATAACAAACTTTACAATAATCGGCTTATAATTGGAAGTCAGTGAAACTTCTGCTTTCAAAATATGCTTTAACATGCTGAGAAAATGATCATCTAGCCTTGTATCATAAAAAAACTAAACACGTTTATTGAATTTTGTAAACATATTAATAAATTAGCCAAGGGCATTCATTTTCTCTAAAACTGCTTAAAAAGGTACAAAACAGACAGACAGTAGCTGTTTGCCTAATTTACCAAGTCTTTCTGCACAAAGAAAAACATTAGTTCTAATTTCATCCTTCATAACCAAACCAAAATCTAACTGATACAATTAAGGATATCAATATATCCTACACTAATGTATTCACACGTTCACACTAATATGGCACAATGACTGCCTAATGCTAGACCCAGTAATCATAAGTAACATCTTTAATGATTATTATATAAATATTGTAGCTAATTAAGACAAGAGGCCACAAAACAAATGAAAGCTCCATATGTAACTCAATGATAATAAGAGAAATTACACAAGCAGATGTCATTAAACAAATAGATACACTAAAATGTAAAAGATCTAGTGGCTTAGATGAATACTCAAATCAAATGATAAAATATTGTAAATATGAAATAGTAGACACCTTTACACATATAATAAATGAAAGTTTTAAATTAGGAACCGTCCCAAGTAAACTAAAACAGGTGGTAGTCAGGCCAATTTATAAGCAGAAAGGTTCCAAACAAATCAGGATTTTCTAAAATCATGCATGGAAGGCCTCTTCCTAGAACTCCAGAATTACTGCAATAAATTCAATATTATATTGCGAAACCGGTTTGGCTTTCAAAAAAAGAAGTCTACAATACATGCAGTGAGCTAGGAAATGATAAAATAGTTTGAGCATTAGATAGACAGAGTTAGTTCTGGCAATCTTTCTTGTTCTATCAAAAGCATTTGACTGTGTTAAACATTAAGCTCCTATTGGGGAAATTGGAAAATTATGGGATAAGAGGCATACCATTAAAATGGATAAGCTCATACTTGCAAAAAAATAGAATGCAGTGCACTGAAATAATACATAACACAGGAAAACAATTGAAAAAAATCAAATCAACATTAAAAAGCATAACACATGGTGTGCCACAAGGATCCAAACTGGGACCATATCTATTTATCTTGTACATAAATTACTTATTCAAATTAATACAGGATGCCGGAGGTTTTGCTATTGGGTATGCTGATGATACAATAGTGTTAACAGGTAAGACGGAGGCAGAAGTGCAAGATAAAGCAAATTCTTTATTAGAATTAATTATTAGAAGCATTAGGAATGGCACTAAATGCAAACAAAACCGAATAGATGCAAATTAAATGAAGTAATAAAACAAAAAGTAACATCACATTAGCCATACAAAATAAGCAAATTTACCAAGTTAACATATACAAATTTTTTAGGAATAGTTATAGACAATAACTTAAAATGGCATAAACATGTAGAAAAAGTTAGCAACAAAATCAATAAGGGCATGTATGTACTAAAACAGATAGCACAAATTATGGATAAAGATAGCACATTAAAGGTATATTATGCATTTATTCACTCACATCTAAATTATGGGATCATTTTATGGGGTGCAGCTGGTAAGAAAAGTATGCTAACAATATTTATACTACAGAAAAAAGCAATAAGAATAATGGAAAAAATTCAAAGAAAACAAACATGTAAAAGTAGTTTTAAAAAACTAAAAATCCTCATGTTACCCTGTTTATATATATATATATGAATGCCTTAAACATGTAATAAGAAAGCATACTGAAGAGAAAAAAAATAGGAATATTCATGAACATAACATGAGAACAAAACAGAACTACTTTAGAAATAGGTTAAGGAGATCATTTAATTTCCAAATGTATTGAAAGTGTTGTGAAAGATATATACAATCATTTACCTCACTCGATTAAGGAAATATGTGAAGAAGTGAAGAAAATTAATGCAATAAAGACCTATCTGCTAAAAAAAATGCATTTTACTCAATTAATGAATACAAAGAGGAACAAAAATGAGTGAATATAATTTTTTAGCATTTGGTTTCTAAGTTCAGATCTGTATTTGGAAGTACTTTTTTAATTGTAATGTAAACATGTGTTTTCTAGTTATTTTATGTATATTTATTCAGATCTGTATTTATATCTGCCTGTTTAATTGTAATGTAAACATGTATTCTATCCTTTATAATACTGACGATGCTTTGTAAATAATATTCCAAATGGCAGAATAAAACAAACAAACTCCATTTACACTTGGATTCATTAGGGAGGATATATTGCTACCTATTGTCTACAGCTGCATAAATACAATTTACTTAAGGATATCAATGATCAAGATTAAGAATTTATGTATATTTGTCAATAAAATAGTAAATGACCTATATTGAATGTTCATTTACACTTACCTCAAAAAATGGGACAAGCTGATATGTAACCTCTTGTTTAATAAATCTGGGATCAGGGAGGTCACCTGCTTCTCCCTCCTCTGGTTCCATAATGCCTAAGCAAGAACATACAATCTTAGCATTTTGCATTTTTTTTAAAAATCAAAGTCATATTTAACCCACTGTGTTCAGGTTTGAGCTCTGGTCTTAGTGCATGGCTATATTTAATGGGCACTGTGTTCCTAATGCCTCGTCACCCACACATGGGTACAAACCCAATGTGTGCCTATCAGCACCTATATCTCATTCGATCTAGGTGCTGATAACACTTTCCAGATGATGATGGTCCTGCAAAGCATAAGATATAATATTCCGGGTATGGAAATATTAGCAATGAAGTGGACTTTGAACAATACAATCCATCTTTTTATTGCACCATTGTAAAGTACATTTAAAATCAAATATGCCAACTTATTTAAGATATATGGAAATTGGAAATAAAAAAATAAGATAAAGCCCAGAATGGTATTACATACAGTGTTCACTTAAGGGTATTTTTCTGTTATAAGTACCTAATGGAAAGATACACTTCCAAAAATATGCCATTGCTTGTGATAACACTATATTGACATTATGACCATAACATGGGATACTTAGGAAGAAGACATAATGTGTGTACATTATAGTTAGTATGATTATAATCAAATATGGGCAATCTCTCCTATGGTGTATTGTTCAGCAATTTGCACAGCAGTCTGTTACATTAGTATGTTGTGGCTCAACAGCAGTGGTGGCATTTATGGTGGTAGTCCTATTGGGTCATGCATGAGCCCTTGAGATCCAAAGGATTTTCTTGGCATGATGAAGTGGGTCATGTTCAATCCTGATGTCCCTCATGACATTGTTAAGTTTTCCAGAATCCTCTATTTTGTACTATCTCTAATTAAAGGACAGTTACCATACAATGATACCACAGATTCCCAGAAGATATGTAAAAAGTGGCCAAGAACCTGACTGTGAGGCACCACACTGCAACATGGCAATTTCTCCCTTGACATGCCATACTCAACTTTCTGGGGAGTACCCCTATGAAGCTTGCCATCCATACTACTTTCAGTTCTGACCTGGCATTCTGAGACTTCTCCCTCTTCCCTTTGGTGAAGAATAAACTGTGTGTGAAGGAATTTTCAAGCTCAGAAGATCTGTAGCAGCACTGAAGAAAGTGAATGTTGTCTGTGTTTCCATGCAAACATGTATATAGTAAAATTTGTATGATTAAGTAACTTGTCTGTTTTTGTTGTTTGGTTGAGTTGTTCTAAGTGTTCTTTTTCATTTTTATTGTAATTATTTATGTAGATGTAGACCAATTTTTTGTAAATGTATATTGAATGCTACTGTGGTAACAGTATATGACAAGTTCTATGTTTGTAGGTCTCTGGGACACTTTGCGAACTCACTGAATGCTCCAGGAACTAAACTAAAGCAAGAATGCTAATTGCTTCAATTCCAAATTCAAAGCATTAGGCAACAATAACTACATAATTATAATTCCACAACTTTGAAAGCTCCCTCGATTTTTATTGATTTGGTTTATTTATGGAAGCTCTTTAACATCTCAGATCATCAGCATACAGTTCAATTTAGAGCATAAAATGGCAGATAAATTTTGTTCAGAGGCTTCTTCTTTCAGGCTTAAGGTTCTTTTACTTACCGTAAATCTATGGGACCCACTTCTTTACTTCCCTTTCAAAGGAAAGCATACTTAGGATTTTCACACTCAAAAACATCCATCAATCCTGGCCAGGAACTGAACCCGTGATCTTGAGTTCAGGAGGCAAGTATGGTTACCACTACACCACCAAGCTCCCTCGAAGGCATGCACTCACCTGATAGCCCATTTTCCCCACAGCAGCTCAAGACAGAGCTATCTCCTCTTCTTGCACTCTAATCCAACTCTACTTTACTGCACAGCTCACAACAGCAATGGAAAGACAAGCGTTATTCAAAATGTGTCATCCTAGCACTGGACACTTAACTACACCAATGCACTGAATGTAGAAAATCAAATTAACAACATGGCCATAAATTAACTGAAAATGCATATTTGCAGGTTTGGAACCTGATGATAAATGGTGCAGAATATGCTAAGAAAGTGCATGGTCATGAATTAATGACATGCGTAACAAACTATGTTTCACAGACTCACTGTATTGACACAGGATTTTCTTTACCATAAAATTCAAACTGTTTATCATTTCATTCATAGCACAGCCCCATCTCTCTTTAAGGAAAAAATGTATCACATGCTAACTTTCCAATCACAAAACACTTTTAACATAAATATTTTTACTGGAAAAAAAAAAAACACATATTCAAATTACACTACCACATATTTGCTGTAATTGAGATGAACCATACACCAATCTGCTGAAAACATCGTCCTTTAATGTAGTATTTTAAAATTGAAAATATGAAAATCAGTTTTAGATTTTTATTAAGTAAAATCAGTTATATTAAAATCTAGTAAAATAATAGAATAGGTCACCTTATTGTTTTTATTACCCAGAAGACATTAGGGTAGCATGAGGGTTTGAGGAGCAAAACTGTACAGTCAAATCAGAGCTTATGATGGTATAGGTATATATTCAAAATGTCTGTTCCTGTAATAACAATAACATTGAAAGCTTTCACACAGCTGTAAGAAGCACTGAATGAGCATGGCAATGTTGCCCACAATTTCCCAAAATTAACTGTTTGTGGCATCTTATAGTAATTTGCATTATTCCGCTTCACTCTCTGTTAGGCGAGGGTGTAGAAGAAACAAATACTTTATCACACAGGCATTGTTTTTGTGTTGAAGATAATTACCTTCAGAAATTCTTAGAGAGAAATGCATACTGATATTTGCATCATTTGTAGCATATTTCGAGATTCGACAATGTCACATAAATTGTCTTGATAAAAAACATTCTATTCCCTTTTGGTTTGAATAAATTTTAAAAATGGCCACCATTCCATGCAGCCTGCAATTATTCACTGCAATCACAGCAACGGTTCTTTTAGGTGCCACCCCACATATCACAAAAAAGCAGTAGTCCCATGTGACCCACAGTTTATTCATGTCAATGCTTATGTATTTGTGATTTTGGTGCTTGTGTATATGTTTACAAGGGTTTGCAGCTATCCACCGCAATCAGGGTATCAATTGTTGTATTATGCCACAGTGATAACTTAGTATTCTGCTTCCACTATGTGGTGAAATATACTTCCAGTATATATGAAAATAATTTGTGTTTTGGCTCTGATGGTTCTCTACATGTGATCTTCCTTCCCCTAATAGCATCTCTGGGAAACAAAAAAACAAATGAATATTGTGACCTGTTCTAAAATATGACCTAAAATCCTTTGAGTTTGATTTGAAGAAAATTATTGCTTTATCTACTTTAAGTCAACTAGGATTTGATGATGGAGAAGAAAGAATGATATGAGTGCTTGCTCAAGACCAAGAAATTTTTCAAAGTTGATTGCAGAAGTGAGTTAATTGCTGCTCTTTAGATCCCATAGTGAGTGCAGGCTCGAGAGTATGGTTCATTTTAAACACAATATTCTGCATTACTATAGATAATGCATATATATGTTCACACATATAAAAATAATTTGAGATCATTGTTCATGCTGCAATTAAATATAATGAAATAAAACGGATGAACAATGCTTTAAAAACAGCTAATGGATTCATGCTATGCAACACAGGTAAGTGAACACAAAACAAATTCAACAGCTGTAACATCAAATACAAAAAGTATATGATATGCAGCTCAGTCTGTTAAAGTGTTCTTCTATATTATAATATGTATTATTGATTAATACACATGCACACTAATTAAGATCTAACCTGTAGTGAATCGTATAAATCAGAGGACTTATTACTTATTAATTCTGTAATAATATCTCCATCTACTCTTCTATATTACATAAGTTTAAAATTGGTTCACATACATGGATGGGGAATTTGAAAGTAGGACACTTATATGAAGTTTCAATTCAACAGAAACAAAGTTTAAAACAGCAAACAGCAGTCTAACATTCTATACCAATAAACTTCCAGTTGCCATAAAATTTTGCCAAATCGCCCACAAATAGTTAATTAAAATTAATATCAATAGCCTAGAAGCATACTTTAAGCAATAGGTCATAGTTTGGGTATGAACACTATGGTTTTTATTATGCCAGATTTACCATTAGAATGAAAGATTACAATGGCACCCCAATGAATCACAAAATGGTATGTATGTAAATAAATTTGTTACCGTGTCAACTCAATGGTACTATTAAACTCTTCAGCTCTTAGCCATCCTCTATAACCCCATATGAGCAAATCAAGGTTCACGAATAATTGTTTTGAACGTAACGCATTAAAATACTCATCTTGTGATACTCACTGAAGAGCACTACACTTCGTAAGCCGCCTAAGATGCTATATATTATTTTTTTAAATGCACTTTTTAATTCAGTTTTTACTAGAACACCTCTGAAGTTTGGTTTTGAATATTATCTACATGTTTTTAATAATATTTTACACTGTCTATATCTTAAAAACTAAGATCTGTTATAACCCAAGAGTAAAAACGCGGATCTAATTTTACTTATATACAATTTTATTCGAAAACATCTGTTATTTTCTGCAATAATCCTTAGTTCGACTAAAGCAAAACACTTCACACATTTACTGATGCACGATTGGCCCTTCGTTCGCGGGATTTAGAATCGGAAATGACGTGCAGGCACCATTTTCCTACCAATAACTTACACGCTTTACAAGTCGCGCGTATCTCAAAGTATTATTGTGATTTTAGATGTGCTCCGCTACTAGCTGGCTACTACTGTCCTCTATTTTTATTCAACTGCAGATACAGAAGATTATAGCATTATATGGTATCAAGAAATACATGCTCATTATTTATACACACAGGCATAAATTGCTGTAATTGCGCATCTTAAAAGAAACAGGAGATCTCCAAATTGATAAAATTGATGTAAATGACTTGTGCTACATGCCCATGTGTATGTGCACCAATGTGTAATGAGAGGACAACTGGCGCTAGTATTATTCAGTAGAGCAACAGATACGTAAGATAAACATGTGGAGCCAGAGCAAAAATTGCTAAGGTTAGCAGAACAGAAATATGTCATTATTGCCACGGTATCCTCAACCACATGCAGATCAAAGAACGGTTAACAATAACACTGATAAACTCCCCCGTAGTTGTTGATAAAGTGCTATTCGACACAACTCCACGTAGAGTATTAAATCCTAGATTGCTTTTGGCAAAAACAATATAATTCACTCAGATAAAGAATCTCTGTCGCTAAACATGTAAATGTTTGATAATACTCTAAGGCTCCTGTTGTAAACTAGGGAAGCGGGGTGGGGTGGAATATGCACAAATAAATCACCGTGAACATTGCAGTGCAGTCTAGATGCCTACAGGAGAATTGGAGTCGCACACATACAGTTGCATTGATAATTCTGAATTTGGAGAGTTTGCCTATTAAGTAATGGAAAAATGTATGTTAACAAACTATCACTTACTATTCAAATTATCACTTATTTCTTGGTACTTCTAAGTGGAACAGCCTATATTTCGCAGTTTAGGTTGATGAATTCAAGTGAGATAATGCCCTAGATAATTGTGTAATTTGCTGCCTTCAAGCACAGACGGTGCGATAAAACAATAAAAAAAATTAGATATATTATTTTCCAATCACTATGAGCAAAATACTTTCTTCCTGTTTCTAAATATTATTTTGTAACAAATAACCATGCGTTTCAAAATTATGCTGACGATTATGTACAGTGTATTGTTTCGATTCTGTGATATGTTTATTTGTAACGGGTAAGGGTTTCTGGAAATCTTGGGCAATTTTATCCAATAAATGCTTCGTTTCTGCTAACGGTAATGACACTATTTCCTTAATTTATTTATTTATTTATGGACGCTCTTTAACATCTCAGGTCATCAGCGTCCCAACTCAGGAAACGGCTGACAAATTTTGGTCAGAGGCCTCTCTTTCAGGCTTGAGGTTCTTTTTCGTGCCGTAAAACGACACGGGACCCACGGCTTTACTTCCCTTCCGAAGGAAGCCATACTTAGGATTTTTACGCCCCGAAAAAATCCATGGCCGGGTTCGAACCCGCGATCTTGGGTGTAGGAGGAAGTATGTTGACCACTACATCTCCAGGACCGACTATTTCCTTAAGGTACACAGTTTCTACCGAATATAAATTGGAAGTAGTCGCTTCAATTCCGGAAAGCAAATGAATTTATTGAGTCAAAAAGAATTATATTTTTAATAATTCTAATCTTTGGACTATACCATGAATAAAGTCAAGCTTCATTTCAATGAGCACTCTATAATTTTCAACACAAATTTCGGAGCATTGATCAAAGAAATCTTGGTCGATTAAACGAAAAGGTGGTCTGGTTTATTATTTTTGATCGATAGATTATAACAAGTCATCTGAAAATATTAATTCCTATATACTCACCGTGAACATCTAAACGACATGAAAAGTGTCAAAATAAAATTACTCACTTTCATTTGTCACTTCTTGAGCTGGTTGTAATGAATTTGAGAAAACTATGCTACATTTTAAAAATTTGACACAACATACATTTACTTTTAGTTTCTTTTAATGTAGGACAATTTTTCCGAATGCTTTATAAGTAAATTTGTGCATTCTCTGAAATGTCTTATTTTACCACAAAAGAAAATTAGTGATTTAATTGAAATCACACATTTCTTTTAATGAAACTGAATGAAATTGATATTACTTTCATAATCTGATATTTTCCCAATCCCACCTCTAGCATTCATTAAATTATAAAGAATTTTGCAGAGTAAAACAAATCGTTGGGATAAAATAATATTATTAATAATAATAATAATAATAATAATAATAATAATAATAATAATAATAATAATAATAATTAGAAACTAGTTTCGGTTGGGTTATTAAGGCAGAGCATACCAAGCAGAAAAAAAGGAAATATGACAAAACTATGCTGTTCATGCTACCTCATTAAAACAATAATATGAATAATTAAAAAGGGGGGAAAAGCCTATACCTTTAAGCTTCAATCCTAATAGGGACTAGCGAAATGCGATCGCCGCTTGATGATGATTTAAGACATAAACTCTCTTGTACAGCCTTAGACTCAAACAATTATGTACATATACCTCAATGCCCGTTATAAGCTATCAACATATAAGATTATATATTGATACTTATTGTATATCGAAAATGATAATTGAGGTAATTCGTAAATAAAACATAGTTAATACAAGAACTAGATCAATATAAATTAATACAACATCGACACAGTCAAACAAATAGTGAAATATTTGGAACGATTTGCCTTTTTCTCCTGTCTTTGAACGAACAGAGAAAAAGTTTAAAAAATATACACTTATCTATACTTCTGAAAATCCCGGATAATTATATATGCTACAATAAATAATAATATGTATATAAAATAAGCATTTGCATATATTCTGTATATAAATGATAAAAATGCTATATTATTCTATACCATCAATATAGTTTTAACTATATATACCGGTGTTTTGCTGTGATAGGTATACAAAACTGCCGCTTTAAGTATAGGAAATGAAAAATAAAAGTTATTATCAAATAAATGGAGACCCGTTTTTTCAAGATATCGCCCAATCGCTATGATCATCAAATGCATACGCTCCCACATCTAAAACCATTACAAATTTCTTCATGCTTTATATTCCAGGTACTAGTCCCTCATATTGTCAGTCAATAGCGTTGTGCATTTTTCACAGCATTTTTAAAAGAAGTCCTGGCATTTCTTACTTTTTTAAATGAGAATATTGCAGACATCAATTAAATGTGTGAACATGCTAACGGCAATGCAAGAGATACATTGCAATTGTACCACGAAGCATTACTTGACAAATGACAGTAAAATAATCATATATTTAGGAAATCCCATCAGAACAGTGTGAAACTGGTTTATTTGCACGTAACTTGCTTAATGCAAGTAGCTCAAAAACAGCTTCACCCCCAAACATGTAATGAATGAGTGTTACACAGAATAATGGAAGTTCCAGAAACCATTACCAAGATGGTTGCAGCTAAACATGTTGCGTACTCCTCTGGCGAATTTTGAGTGAAGAGCAGTTGTATTCGTGTCACATATAGAAAGTACTAGCCTTGGTTGCACATCTTTCAATCCCGAGATGCCTTCAGTCAATGGATTTTTGGAAAATGTGCAACTGATTCACGTTCCAAATGCTTTTTATTTACAGACGAAATAGGCGTTATACAAGGCACGTATGGATTTTTTAAAATAGCGTTTAACAACCTTTTATACAGTCACCATAGGCGATGTACGCTGATGATACATGAGAAGAAATAATAAATTAGGATTTTTTTTTAAGGAAGAATATGTCCAGGCTCAAGTTTAGAGTGCCTCCCTGGCACTTGCAATTCTTGAGGACTGAGGAAAGCCAAGAAAAACCCTCAACCAGAGAGGATGTTCCTGGTCGCATCCTGCCGTTCACGAATCGGTGTCTTAACGACGTTAATAATCCTAATATCACCAATGAAATGATACATCAGCAAATATGTGGGCATGTATTCTAGGTGATCGGTTGTTAATACAGTTTTTTTTTCCTGATAAACTTATCATACATAGCTTAATTTCTGCAACACGAGCTATGCAAACTTTTGGATGATGTGGCTCTTTGGGAAAAGCACATATGTTTGGATATGCATGGCGAAGCACTGATCACTTTTAATTGAACAGTCGACAGTTCTTACATACAAATTCCCAGAATATTGGCCATTGGTTACGAACTGCATGATCCCCCAGGTTTTTCTATTTAATCATGTGAGTTTTTAGGGGAATGTTTGAAACATCTGTTCAATTGCTAGTATTGAGGAATTACGAATACGTACTGTTGATGGTTGTCAACGCATTGAAGAAATACCAGGGATATTTGAATGTGAACAATCGTCGATGGTGGAATGTGCAAATATCTGCCTTATCATGAACGGTGGTCTTATTGGACTAGGGTGGCCATTCCTACTGATTCTCGCAGCAGAGCACATTTTTAATTAGCTGTCCTGCAGAATGCAAAGACACGCAAAAAGTAGTGCAATATTATTTTTCCTTATGTGCCCTGCAAAATGTTCTACTTTTGCAGGGCATATCTATTTGAAATATATATTTCCAATTATTGTCTTCCTTTTCTACATTTTAATATAAAAATGACAATATATATTAGATGTTTTTCCCTTATGTATTTAAAAGGTAAAAATGTCTGTAATATTGTGATTGTAATTTTATTGTTGGACCATTATCCAGTAGGCTGACAATCACAGTTTACTCTTAATTTTTTTAATTTTTTTATAATCAACTGTTGTAGAGAGTACGGCTAGTGCAAAACGGAACTTTTTAAAGTTCGGTATAAATTTCTGAAGCGCAACAATATATCTGTGCTAGATCAAAGTCTAAAGTGTTTGAGATTAGATTTTACGACGATTCAGAGATTCAGAAAGACGTAGACAGATAAATTACATTGTTGTTTGCACATCTTCAAACTATAAGAATACGAAACTGTCCCCATTATTGGTGTGCTTCTCCTGTTCTTTGAATAGCATGCAAGTAAATGTTATCGATTTTTAATATCATTGTAAACTGACGTCCGATATTGTCTTCAAGGATGAACACAGTGTTAAAAAGAAAATTTTACGTTGAAGTGTTGATGATATTAATTGCAATTTTGGCGAAGTAGCAAGATAAGTATATATATATATATATATATATATATATATTAATGAAAAATAAAAATAAAGAAACACTATTAACAATGTAACAAATTAACACTAATAATAAAAGTAGATAAAGATAAAACACCGAGAAAGAGTCACACTTGAAATTTCTATATTTCGAACTACTGCGAGTTCTTCAATGGCAAGAAGCAAGTGAAGTGAAAGTGAAAGTGAAGACAAGTGAAAGTGATAAAAGTAAATATTGAGTATCGGAGGTAACGTTATGCATGGAAACAGATGAAACTAGAAATGAGAGTGTGGGAAGAAAAAAAAACTAATATGTAAGATCTAAACCAGGTGGTATACGCGCTTTATGTAAAAATATAGCTGCCATTTCTCTATCTCTGAGTAAACTTTCACAGCATTGTGTAGGTGACGCATCAATAAGAGTTAGACTAAAAGCATCCTCAAAATCCTTACAGTGAGATAAGGCATGTTGGGCAACCGGCAAGGGAGACTTGGTTTTAACAGAACGTCTATGATTGTTCATGCTTAGCGAAACAACAGTAGAAGTTAAACCAATATAAAATGCTTTGCAAAGCTTACAAGATAACATATATACTACGTTCTTGGAAGAACAAGTAGCAAATGAAGAAATGTTAAATTCCCTGGATAAATTAGGGCTGTGGAATGATTTGCAAGGCATAATTAGTGCACTTGTTTTACATTTAGGACGTTGGCAAGGATACGAACCAGCAAAGGGACGTGGTAAATTCGGAGAGGATAGGTTACGGCGAAATATACTTTTAAGGTTAGGGGGTGTTCTGAAAGTAAGCCGGGGTACAGTTTTAGAAAAATCGTTTAAAGATGGATGCATTAACAAAGTATCGTGACATTCTTTCAAAATAGGTCTGATGCTTTAAATTCCAGGCACGTAAGTAGTAACAAGGTTGATGAAGTTCTTGTTAGAGGTTTTAGGTTTGCATTGGAAAGTTTTGTGCGATGGGATTATACGGGATTTAAAAAGAGCGGAAGGATAATTTTGGTTTTAGAACTTTTGAGTTAGGTTTTTAATATACTTGTCAAGAGATGAAAAGTTGTTACAAAGACGATGACCACGGATTGAAAGAGAAAAAGGAATAAATCTTTTGATATGTAAGGGATGACAGCTATCAAAATGAAGATACTGTTGTAAATTGGTAGGCTTAATGTGCACAGACGTAAGAAAAGAGCCATTGCATAAAGAAATATCAATATCTAGGAAAGTAGCAGCATTGGGAGAGACAGAAGAAGTGAACTTAACTGAAAACTTGGAGTTAAGATTATTAAGGAACTGCTCGAGAGATTCTGAGCCATGAGTCCAAAGAACAAATGTATCATTAATATATCTCAGTCATAATAATGGTGCCAAAGGTTCTGACTTAAGAAATTCTTCCTCTAAGCGAGCCATAAAAGATTGGCATAAGAAGGTGCCATTCTGGTGCCCATCGCAGTACCTCTAATTTGTAGATAATGTTTATTATCAAAACTAAACGCATTGCGAGTGAGGACCAGATAAGCAAGATGACAAATGAAATCTGTGGATGAGGTATGACGAGGTGCTCGAGAGTTCAAGAAATGTTTAACGGCAGCTAATCCTTCATGATGGGGGATGTTAGTACAGAGTGACGTCACATCGATAGTGGCAAGAAGTATATCAGAATGTGCCGTAAGGTCAACTTTCTTAAGTAAACTAAAAAAATGGAAGGAATCTTTGATATAGGATGGCCTAGAAGTAACAAATGGCTGTAACAAACAATCTACTAGAGCGGAAATACGTTTAGAAGGGGAATCGAAGCTGTCTACTATTGGGCGGCCTGGACAGTTTTCTTTGTGAATTTTACGGAGAAAATATATGGTGGGAGTACGAGGGACATGAGGAGTAAGAAGAGTGATATCTTAGGAACTAAGTCCTTCAGCTGTACCAGAAGAAGTAATAAAAGATGCTATTTCTTTATTAAACTTAACAGTTGGGTCGGAAGACAATAGTTCATAATAAGTGACATTCTCAAGCTGTCGGTAAGCTTCAGCATTGTAAGAAGAAATGTCCTGTAGTACTACTGAGGACCGTTTATCAGCTGGAAGAATAATAACATCAGGATTATTAGATAATCTTTTAAGTGCTGATTTCTCACGTACAGTTAAGTTGTCTTTCGAAGTGATCTTATCTAGAAATTTAGAATCACTGATCGAAGTTAAAAATCTGTTAATAAACATTTCTAAAGGATGGCTAGAAGGTAAAGAAGGAGGTTCAAGTTTGGAGGGAGAACGAAACTTGAGAAGGCAAGGAGTAACATTTGAAATAGGCTGAGAAGATTTAGTATGCCAATAGTAACGCCATCTTAAATTACGGCAAAATCTAACGCCATCAGAAACAAATTTAAGGCGATTAAATTTGGGAGTTGGGGCAAAAGATAATCCTTTTTGTAAAAGCAATGTATCAGCATCAGAAAGTGAAATAGAAGATAAATTAACAACCGCAATATTACTAGTAGGAGAAGTACAAGGGGTACATTTGCTATTGGGCTGCTGGTATGCAGTACCGGAGTAAAATTTAGATGGACGAGGTAAATTGAAAATAGAAGCCAAGTCAGGAGCTGACGCTACGAGCGGCGGGGAAAAGTTTTGGAAAAAAGATGGTGTCAACTGAATAGGAATACCTGCTCTTAAATATTATAAATATAACTGCGATAGTTTAACAAGATGTTTCTGATTGAGGGAACTTAATAACTTATTAGCACTCATCAAGATACTATTAACTGTGGTAATATATAATTCTAGTATATGATATTGCTTAGAATTCTTTAAACAAACTTATTGCAGGAGTACGTATTCTCTCTTATAGTTAACCATTGTGTACAAAATGGATTAGTTTGCATAAAACGTGGCGCAGAAAATATATTGCTACTTTTGCACATGAACAATGCATAGGTCTGTTTTTTTTTTTTTTTTAATTTGTACTGGTAAATTTCTCAAAGCTATCTTATAATAAAACTGGACAGATTGCTTTATTGCCAGCCACAGCACATGTAAAACACTATCCACCCTTGCAATATACTTTGAATCACAGGACAAGAATCTCTTAATTATTAAAACTCTTTCTGTTGAGCGCTTGTTTGCAGCATGGTTCTATTTTATTGATTCCAAAGCCGAAGCTTTTTTTTTTTTTTTTTTTTTTTTAACTATTTTAATTACTTTCTTGGCAGTCAATATATTTATGTGCAGGAAGGTTCTGCAGTAATTACAGAACTTAATTAAAAATAATTGACAGGGATAAATGCTGTTTTTGTTTGTTAGCCCCTTATAGTTCATTCGAAACTAAAGGGTCTAGAAGAAAATTGGTTAGCTTGTATATATAGTTTTAGGAGGAGCGTTGTTTATTTTATTCAATATATATTGTGTATACAGAATGTTTCAGAAATACTTTTACAAACTTTGATGGCGGATTCCTCACCCCAAAACAAGAAAATGGTCCGTATAAACATGGAAATTCTGGAAATCCTCAGTTTTTCATTTATTAAGTTTATAAAAATAAGAAACATTCCATATAAACATAAGTCCAGAAATTATTACTTCTATGAGTAATTAATGAAATTTTCAAAAAAGGCATATTAACATATATCCGGAAATTCTTAGTTTTTGAGTTAGCAATGAAAGTTTACTTCAACGCGTTTCAAGATGCAATCTAACAACTTAAGTTCATAAGCGAAAATAAAATTCATTTTGTTAAGTAAACGAATGATGTTATGGATAGAAGTTGCTGATACACTTGGCGTATTAGCATTGCATACTTATAAGACAAAATATTATTCGTAAAATGCAGCAATAGCACTTGAAGGTTAACCATTAATATGATTTGGCAATAACCCTATTAAAGATGTGATGGGAATAGTCATTTTAACTCTGGAGTAAACTTTCATTAATAACACAAAAACTAAAGATTTCGGGCCATGGGTTTATATGGGCTTTTTGTTGTTGTTTTGGTAAACGTTCATTAACGGCTTAATAAAAATAATAATTTCTGGATATGTGTTTATATGGATTTTTTGTTTTGGTAAACTTTTATTAATAATTAAAGACTAAGTATTTCCGGACGTATATCTATGTGAACTTTTCTTTTCTTTCTTATTTGGCGTGAGGAACCCGTCACCAAAGTTTGTAAAATTGTTCCTGAAACACACAGTATTGAGCAGGTGTAAAATAACTTAAACTTTATCAACAAATGGTTAAGAAAATAACTAAATGAGTCACCTCTTGGATAAAATTTCAAGTGTGCAGATATATTTCACATGTGAAAACGTTAAAGGCTGGAACACTGCTCAACCTAGAGTAGGTTTAAATGGTTTAAGCTACTAAAACATTTTCAGGAAAATGTGTTATAATTTCGCAGATACTTGATATTCCACAGTTCAGTTCGTGACCACCATCTAAAAAGACACCCACTAAGAGAGTGGTCTCAGTAATGAACAATGTACAGACTTCCGGGAAATCTCAACTAAAACCAAAATTCCCAAATATTAATAATAACATAATGTAATTTCGATTGTACATGTATTGTATTCCATGATTTAGTTCTGGAAAATGAAACATAATTACATGCTTTACATTCAGGTAGAAATGACAACAATTTATATTGTTAGTATAAAGTGTTTTTAGTTTTTAAATTAATTGTGAGAGCTGCTAGCAATAAAATTGGCTTGGATAGCCTCCATGGATTAATGGTGCCGTTAATGACTATTAATACGGAGGTCCTGGGTTCGAATCCCGGCCGGGTCAAGCCGTCTGGGTACGGTTTTTTCCGAAATTTTTCTTTACCCTGAGAAGGAGAATGCCATTTACCTTTAAGGAGCCAGGCTCATTTGTGCTATCATCAATTCGTTTCATTTCATTCACTCTACAGACTTACGTCGATAGTATTATACCACATCCTACATACGTCGAGAGAAGACCAATGTAGTCAAAGCGACCATTAATGTAAACATAAAAATTACTAAAAACTTTATTTTTAATGTGTTAAAATATTAAGTTTTTTTTTTAATCGTTGCTTCTGCTGTTTGTAAGTTAATAGTTGGAAATGTGTTAGATTCTTTCAATTGTATTAATGATTTTTAAAAACCTTGTCATTCTTATGCCTTATATTGAAAAAAATTTAGGATATAGTTATGATTTTTTTATGTCGTACTTTCTTCTTATCAGAATCTGGTCACTCTATATTATACACATGTTGTAACGCTAATGGTCTCTTTTCCAGAATCACCCACCCTCGCCCCATCCACCGCCTTTGGTGCCCTTGAAGTAAAAACGGGCGTTAAACACTACTGAAAAAAAAAAAAACCACCGCTCCCCCCCCACACGCGTGCAATTTTGCCCATTCCTTCACATAAGGGGAAACTGCCCCATTCACGCCGTCAAGGTGTTTTAATATCACTAATGGGCATATATATTTTAGTTCAAATTTTAGTCACCAAAATATATAATTTTTGTTCGATAAAGTAAATCAACAATCCTTATGTGGAGGTAGGACTGTTTTGTCACAAGCTCAGTACATAAGCAATTATTAATTTCTTGTTTTCCATTTTTAAAAATAAAATTCAAACTTTTTTTGGGTGATTCAAGTTTTAAATTTTGGTTTTTAAATAAGCAATATTTATAAAAAAGAGAAAAAAATAGAAAATAAAAATATATTAAACATTTAAACAATTAAAACGAATAATACAAAGTAGAAAGGGCAATATTAACAAATGATATTTAATAAACTAATTAGTTAGTCAATCAACTCATTTCACCACACACACACACACACACACACACACACACACACACACACACACATATATATATATATATATATATATATATATATATATATATATATATATATATATATAAAAGAAAAGGAAAAATAAAGTAACACTATGAACAATGTAACAAATTAACAGTAATTATAATAGTAGAAAAGGATAAAACACTAAGAAAAAGTCACACTTGAGATCGCTATATTTAGAACTCGTGGAGTCCTTCTATGGCAAGAAGACAAGTGACCAATATATATATATATATAAGTAGAATGGGATAAACAGATAAAGTCACACTTGAAATTGCTATATTTCGAACTGGTTGAGTTCTTCAATGGCAAGAAGCCATATATATTGGGATCTGTGACTTTCTTAGTGCTTTATCCTTATTCTTCTTATCTAGTCATGTGCATATTGAGTACAAGAGCAACAACTACATTCCTTTGAAATTCGCTAATAATAACTTTTAAATATTGATTTCTTTAAATAAATTTACACCTGATTACTTCACCTCTGAAATTAGAAAATTTTGCGTTAGATCTGACTGCTACTCTTGGGGCTGCAGGTTCAATTTCGGGATATCTCACTTGCGACTTTGGAGTCCAGCGATAGCACAGCAGAGGGCAGAAGCATAGTCCATTTTACAAGCTTTCACTATAATGTAACTATTTTATTACTCTAATTTTAGGTAATAATATTATAGCGTAATGCATGGAAACAGATAAAACAAGCAACAAGAAGAATATACATATATACAAATATAAAACTAAAATAACATAGCCAAAGAGGCAGAAAAAGGATAAAAACGCTTAAATAGACACAGGTTATCTCTCGCTATATTTCTAACTTTGGGAGTTCTTCGAGGCCAAGTGAAGGTAGTAATATTGAATATCGAAGGCACAGATAACGTAATGCATGGAAACAGATTAAACAAGAGTGAGAGTATATGTATTATGGAGCATGAATCGTGGAAAAAAAAAATCACAGTTACTGTTAAACGTTTTCAGTTTATCAATATTGTTAATACAATACTGTCGATTTATCAGAGCCTATAGCTATAATCAAACTTTTAACTGTGGCTACAACCGAGTATTTCAAGACAGAAGATGGCAGCACTGTATTTATTACTTTAATGATTATTTCTCTGTCTTTCGCACAGATTACTTTGTTTGCGTTTGGTATCAGTGGGGGACTGACTGATTGGAATGGGTAATCTGTGAACTTCCAATTTGTGAAGTGGGATGTATTGAATTGAAGATAGTTCGTTGCTGTTCAAATATGTTAGTGAAACTGTGGCGGTGAAAAAATCAGGAGCGCAAGGTGTAATACTGTGAATTGCAAAAAACAAAAACAAAAAAAAACATTTTGATCCAAACTAACATATTTTAAGGTTTTCAGAGATGATTATCGAAGAGCAGTACATTTTTTACGGTATATTATCTTTTATGTGGCTGGAGTTCCTGTGGGAACTATACTTATCACTAAGACAGGTAAAGCATTAATTACTCTTGCAAATATATTTATTTTATTGATGACTTTCGAAAGAATATTCTTACAAATGTACTTTGTTTATTTGCTTAAGTTCAAATGCAATGCTATCGCATTTTCGTTCTGAGCTATGAAGATGTTTTGTCAGGCCGGCCTCTCAGTTTCAATAGGTCAATAATTTAATATGATAAAGACTAGGGAAGTATATACGGCAATGTGTAGTGCGACATTTGCTACCGTCGCCTTATTAGCTTGTTTTGTCTGACTGCGCTTTCATGATATGTACAGATTTGATACAAAAACAATAATGTCATCAGAGTCGTCAAGCAATTTAAAATGGAATTGGTTTACAGAGATCCCAAGTTATTTTGGTTCAGCTGTGTAAAGTTTCTTCAAGAAGATATTTTCCGTTATTTTATCTTTCGGTTTTGTATACTGATTAGTATTGTAAACACTTACTGTCATGAGCAATAAAATGGCATAGCTTTCATTTCAGTTATATACACTGTATGAATTTTAGCAATGTTGAATGTTACCTTTTTATGTTAGATGTTACTTTTTTGACAAGACTAGAAATGTGGGCATTTAATCATGTAACTGCAAATCTATTCTCAGGCTTTTATCCTGAAATCAGAGTTGAATACATCTTACCTTTCTAATAGCATTACAGTTGGAATATATGTATCTTTTTAGTTCCTAGAGCCTTCTGTAAGTTTGCGAAACACTCATAAAGACTTAAGAATATAGAGTTTGTCATTTACAATGATTACAATGTTATACATTCTTCTACATTTATAAAAAATAGTTATACATGTATAACGTATACATATAAAATCATCAGTTTAGTTCCTGGAGCATTCAGTGAGTTTGCGAAGCAGTCACAGAGACCTATGAACATAGAACTTCTTATATACATTACCACAGTAGCACACAATCTGCATTTACAAAAAATATAGTGTATATCTACATAAATAGTTACAATAAAAATGAGAGTCAGTCCTAGTGGTGTAGTGGTAACCAACCATACTTGCTTCCTAAACCCATGATTGCGGATTCAGACTCGACCAGAATTGATGGATTTTTTAGGGTGTAAAAATCCTAAGTATGGCTTCTTTTGGAAGGGAAGTAAAGCCGTGGGTCTCATGCCATACATTTATGACACAAAAAAGAACCTCAAGCCTGAAAGAAGAGGCCTCTGAGCAAAATTTGTTGGTTGTTTCACGCCCTGAATAAATGGGATGCTGATGGCCTCAGATGTTAAAGAGTGTCTGTAAATAAACCAAATCAACAATAAAAATGAGGAAGCTACACCTAGAACAACTCAACCAAATAACAAAAACAGAGAAGCAGAAACGGACAATTCACTTAATCATACAAATTTTATTTTATACATGTTTACACATGCATTGATATAAAATTATTGCAGTGTTTTCAACTCAGTATATATATAATAAAGCAATATATTATATTATATATATTTCTTTACAGAATAATAATCCTTTTTACATGGGTGTTTTCTAAGATCAGATTGGAAGAAACTATCATTGTTTATTAACTGCTTATTTCAGTAAGGATGATAATGTTGTAATAGTTGGTGAGCAGGAAATAGCCTTGAGAAAGTTAATAATTATCAGATTGAGCTCTTAGCGACATCAGTGCTAAAAAACAGGCATACCAATGTGAAGTTTCTGGGAATGTTAGATAGGCATGATAGTCCTCAGCTTCATAGGGTGTGGGGTATGAATGTGAATCTTGAGTGTGCATTGATGACACCAACAAACTCCCACATTCGCATGATAGATGTAAATCACCTAAGTATTTGAAATTTATTGAAAGTGCTAAGAAGAATACAAACTACGAGAGATATTCCACCTGTCTGGTCCAGGCCATTTTAGGTGTACCTCCTTGCGATTACAGAAATTTTTAATACATTGGTGATTTTATACTAATCCTTTATCACCTAGCTAGTCTCTACAAACTTCTTTTATTTCTCAAATGTCAACTGTAATGTTACATGTATTCACTTTCTAGAGCAATTTCCAAAATCCCAAGCTCGGTAATTAATGAATTTAATATAATTTCACCCCCAACCATTCCTCCCTTTTTAATAATCATACAGGTATTCTTTATCATCTAAAATTTATCTAAATTACATATCAACTGACCATTTCCATTTCATTTTTACTTTCCATTATCGCTGTACAATGTATAATCCACAACACACTGTCCCCATATACTTGTAAATGTAAATTCACCAGTTTCATCTTCCCCCCAGCAACCATTCTACATTACAAAGCCATTGTTCTCACAAAAGAGAATTTGTTTTATAAACAAATTTGCCCCTTTTAATTTCCTAGACCTTTTATAAAACAAATTTGTCCCTTTTAATTTCCTAGACCTTTTCAACACCTCTGATACAATTTGCATGGTTACAAATCAACTAACTCGAAAAGCTTCAGCAATTTCCTATCCATTCAGAACCATCTCCAATTTCCCTTCCAAAATCTCTTTCACTTCCTTAATGGGCCACACTCTTCTTCTTTCCTCTATACAACTGATATTACCAAATTAAATTTCCAATATCTTTCGTCCAAAGTTTCTACTTTTCTTTTGATGACTTGGACTTCTGTTTTCATGTTTTGCATTTCAATTTTGATTTCATTTTTTATTTCTCTCCCTACATTATTTATTTTATTCCCCAGCCTTTCTTCCATACCCTGCAATATGTTTTGGATTCTTCACCTGCTCTGTAATTACCATTATGCCCAGGGGTGATCTCTGCTCCTGCAATGATTAGTAGCACAACAATTACATACACCACAGCAAAAATATCCCCCATCTCTCCATACTGCACCCTTTTTCTTAAATAGATTCCACTTCATACCACTGAACAGAACTTTTCTTGCTATATAATTCTATGTTGATTACCATTGTTACTTATGTCACTTTTCAACTTCTACGTGCGACTTGCAAGAAACACATCTCTGCTTCACTGCTAACTTAGCATTCCCCACCTAAGTAGAGATAACTATACTGTAATGGCCTGCACTTGAATTCTAGAAGCAAAAAGCAGCTTTCGCGCATTATTACTGACAGAATCAATGGTAAGATTCCTGTTGTTATCAACAGTTCAAGGTTCGGTTTTTTAGGATAAAGACTAGGCTAGAAATTAATAAAGTCAAACTTAATAGCAGTTAATGTTAATTCAAATGACAATTGTATCAATGATAATGGTTGCACAGAAAATGAGTAAAATTGAAGTATTCAGATTGTAAATTCCTTAATGCATGTATTTTATTACCACAGAGTATAAATTAAACTTTTTTGTTACTTTAAGAAAGCAGTCATTAAACACATTTGTTACATTTGCAGGGTGTTGTATCTCTTGATTGTTAATGCTTAAGATTATTGCATCATCTTATTGCAAATTTTTACCTGTTTCTTGTGTTGTTATATTCCAAGTAGTTTTTATTTTGTTTTTGACTGACTGATAAGTGTTTGATAATGGAGGCCTTTTGCTGCTTTTAGACTTTCCCAAGTATCTTACAATACTTTTTAAAATGTATTTTTAATTTAGGGCCTTTACTAAGCTTTTACTCATTATATAATTTCTTTTATGTTGACAAGATTTTTTAATTCCTTGGGTTAACCATTCCCTGATCATATTATAACTTCTTTTTTTAATTTTTAGTGGAAAATATGCTTCAAAATGCAATTTAAAAATGTTTAAAAAATTTTTGAATTTACTATTAACATCATTTACACTGAAGACACTATTCCACGATTTTTGTTGAAATGTCTCAGCCATGATAATATCTCTATATTTTATATATCTATAACATTCTTTGAGCTTTATTGCAAAATACTTTTTCACTCTTACTTGAGCATCATGGTCAGAGAGACTGTTGATCAATGGAGGCACAGAATATGATGACAGTTTGTCTGAATTTACAGATATATTATCTATTGCTGTGCTATAGTTTTTATCAATCCCAGTGGGAAAGTTAATTATATGCACCAAATTATAAGCAGTAAAAAGGGAATTCAATCGTTCATTCAACACTTGGCATTAAGCAATCAATATTTATGTCCCCACATGTAATTATTTCATGCTTAGCCTTATATAAAAAGATTAAGGTTTCATCAAGAAAGTTTCAAAGTTTCCTAACAGTGAGTGATAAATAGTAATTAGAATTATTTTTTGTATTTTTGCTATCCAATTAGATTGTACATAATTCAATGTCCTGTTCTGAATTAAATTTTGATATATCTAATGTTTTATATGGTACGTCCAGTCTGATATAAATGCACACTCCTCCATTATCTAGTTTTTTTCCTTGGAGCTTCTGCTTCCAAACAACCATGTAATGAAAATTGTGATAATTCCTGTTGTTTCAAATGGTGTTCAGATAGGCAGATAATATGTGGGTTTATATTGTCACAATTTGAGCTGTTTAATAACTCATATATTTCCTTTTCAGTTCTCAAATATTTTTGATTAAATATATAGATTGTTTTTTCCTTGCTGAATACTCTTCAATTTTACTCATTTTCAGTGCAGTCATTATCATTGATACGATTGTCATTTGAATTAACATTAACTGGTATTAAGTCTGGCTTTATGAATTTCTGACTGGATCAGGTATCTTTATATTAAAAAATGGGATCTTGTACCAATGATAACAACAGGAATCTTACCCTTCATTCTGTAAGCAATAAGGAGGAAAGTTGCTTTTTGCCTCTAGAATACAAGTGAAAACCATAGACAGTGAGGTTATCTCTATATAGGTGATTTACATCTATCATACAAATGTGGGAGTTTATGGGTGTCATCAATGCCAGGGTGGTCGAGGTCATTAAGGCGCAGACTCGTGAACGGGAGATCAGGGGTTCAAATCCTGCATGGACCGTCCTCCCTGACAGGTTTTTTCCAGGTTTTCCTCAATCCTCATAACTGCAAATGCCGGGGAGGTACTCCTAAATTTAGGCCTGGAACGTTTCCTTAAATCCTTTCCCAATATATAATTTTGTTTCATGTATCACCAGTATTTGCTGCCTGTGATGCCTCAGTAGTAAAAATGGGCATTAAACACCATTAAAAAAAATCAATGCACATTCAAGCCTCAGATTCATACTCCACATCCACCTATGAAGCTGATGCTTATCATGTCTATCTAACAGTCCTCAAATCTTCAGATTTGTATGCCTGTTTAAATGCTGATGCCACCAAGATCTTGCTCATTCATATAATTATTAACTTTCTGAAGGCTATTTCTTGCACCACCTACAGTTAGAACATTATCCTCCTTACTGAAATGGGCAGTTAGTTTTTCCAAATATTTTATGACATCAGCATGTCCAGCACTTGACTTAAAAATGCTCAAAACATAATAATTGCTACTCAAGTCATCCTTCAGTAGGGCTGCCATACTCCTCCCATGACTACTACCTAGCAACAAAATCTTACTCTTTTCATTAAGCTTAGCATCAGCTAATTGTGGAGGGCTTGTGCTCTGGTGAACTTCCAATGTTCCATGAATTTTGAATCTTTTGAATCTGTTCACTGAGGGATAATAGTAGCATAATCAGCAGAGAATACTCTTCCCCTCTTAAAGATCCTGGGCACAACTTTGAATTGAAGTGATATACCGTTGACTTAAGTTGGTGAGCAATAACTCTCAAGCTGCAAGTGCCAATTCCTCTTGCAGTTGGAGAATAGTTTCCTCTTTCTTTACAATTAGGATTACATACTTACAAAGTTCACAAAACCATTGATCAGAAATACCAACTATCTCACTGTAGTTTTAGCACAACATTTTACATTTTTGAATCAGTTTAATATATTGTTCATGTACTCTTTTACAGAACAATATGCCTTTTTATGCACATACACATACAATATCTATCTATCCATCTTTCCATCTATCTGTAACTAAAATAACAGTAATTAGAAAAGGATAAAACATTAAGAAAAAGTCACAGCAATTACAAATCTGTGACTTTTCTTAGTGTTTAATCCTTTTTTAATTACTGTTATTTTAGTTACATTATTAATAGTGTTATATTATTTTTCATTTATATATATGTATATATGTAAATATGTGTGTATGTATATATGATTTCATAACTATATTGCATAGTGTTTTGCACTCATTGCCACGTTGAATAAGAAACAGTATTTCCTTATCCAATGTGAAAAATGAAAATTTTACAGCTCAAAACATGAGGAGGAAAAATTGGAGCTTATATCAGATTTAGAAGAAATATCATTCTCTTTGTTGATATATGACTCAATTGCTTTTTCAGCACAAGATATATCAGGGGGTGAAGAAGGTTCCTGGAGAACTGCAAGAGATCATTAGTGATGAAACATATGAAAAAGCTAGAGTATATGGATTGGATAAAAGTGCATTCAGTATCATCAAGGAAATCTTAAGCATTATTGTTACAACGGTAAGCCTATTCTCAAAAATATCGTAAGCAATATTTTTAAGAGTGGCAAATCATTTTCCAAAAGATTGTCAAGAACTACAAGCAAAAAGCAAAACAAAATTTTGTACTAAACCTTGTTTACGGGAATAAATTAAAAATATAAGTGCAGCCATTGTTTGAATCATAACTTAATTGTAAATCATTTTCACTCAGAATGCATATTATCAAACTCTATGCATTCTTGAGTTCACATTTAGTTAGTTGTTTATAAAACTATAACCTTTAATGAAAAAAGTATTAATAGTATAGTGTCCCAAAGTAGAACTTACTGCTTTCCCGCATGAACTACCATTTGGCTTTCTTTACTGGCCTCTTGGGTTCCTCCAGCAGTGGCATTTGCATTCAAAAGTGGGAATTAGGATAGAGGGGGAGCTGTAACACAGAGTTTTGGATTTGAATGGTAATGCAATTCATAAACAATGCACACCTGCATGCTGAAGTAAAACAATTACACTGCTTGTGTCAGATTGATCTTTATTTCCATTTCCATTTTATTTATTTCCATTTTGTACCTCTATGGCTCTTTTAAGAACCATAATGTCGGTCCTGGTGGTGTAGTGGTTACCATACTTGCCTCCTACACCCAAGATCGCGGGTTCGAACCCGGCCGGGACCGATGGATTTTTTTGGAAGGGAAGTAAGACTGTGGGTCCTATGTCGTACATTTATGGCACAATAAAGAACCTAAAACCTAAAAGTGAGGTCTCTGAGCAAAATTTGTTGGCAGTTTCACGCCCAGTTGAATGGGACGCTAATGACCTGAGATGTTAAAGAGCATCCATAAATAAAAAAAATCAGTCATAAGAACCATAGCTGAACTAATTAATAAATTGCATAATTATTAAGACTGCATACAACTTTTCATGTACCACCATCCATTACTATTTTCTATAGCCACTTTTAAGTATTTGATGCCTCACCAATGCCCTGCAAAACCACCTAGGCCATGTAGCAACAACAATTTTCCACTTGAAATTCTAATCCTGCTCAAGTTTTCCTATCATTTGGGTAGATAGCTTGCCAGCTGTGAATGCACAGTTATGTTGTTTAAATAGGATTGGAACACACTCAGCAAGTTCACATTTATAAATGTAATTTTATAATTTCATAACTAAAATCTAAGTGTACCATATTTCTTAAAATGTGCAACAAGATGTAAATAAAAAGGACATTTACAAATAGAGATAAGAAAAAAAAGTTTGCCATGCAGGAGCTGCATAAACTAAGCAAATTTCTTATCTAGTTAAATAATTTTAATTAAAATGAATATAAAATCCAAATTAGGTCTTATTAATTAATGAAATGAAATAAGTTATGGCATTGCTGTGTGACATGGGAACAAAACTGGAATTCTTGCAATCATATTACAAAAGGAAACCACATTTTTAGAATAATCATCATCATCATATCATCGAGATTAAACCACAAAAATAAATGTATACTATTAATTAAATGAAATGTATCACCACTGATAGATAACGCTATATTTGTGAGTATTTTTAAACATTTTTAATTATAGCCATGTTTCTGAATTGAGCCCTTGGATCATCTTTACATTCACTTGAATAGAGAAATAACAAAAAGTTTCAAGCTACATTGTGTATTTAAAAAGTTGATCATATGTTTCAATAAAACAAAAACATGTTATTATTCAGAAACAATTACAATGTAAGGTACAAAGCAAATATAAACAATCAATAATAAACAAATGAATGTTACGCAAATTTTCATTGACTTTGAAATTTAAGTTAAATGTTATCATACAAAAACATGTAACACAAATGTTTTCTGAAGATTATTGTTAGGATCCGGATTCTTAGGTTTTAAACAATTTTGTTCCTTGCTAGCCACTTTGATATTTTAACATAATTGTCTGTTTCTTTATCATGGGAGTCACATAGTTGAATCGAATGAAACCTAAAAATGACTAAATAGGACATTGAAACCTAAAAAACTATCATTTAAAAATATTGAAATTAAATGAATTTTAAATATAATTAATTTTGAATTATTAAAATTAAATTTAATAATATTTACAATAAAATTACTTTTAAAACATTAGCCAACATGTTGATGGACTTCAAAGGCAAATCATTGCATTTAATCTATAATACTATTATTGTCATGTTTTAAAGTATTGTTTAAATTACCTTATTTATAGAAGCAATCTGAATTTAATTTTGTAATTGCATTGTTGTTAGTCATGTTCAACACTATTTTTTTCAAATGACTCTGGAACAGATGTCTTCTGTTTGTTTATTGTCAGTCACTTTTGTTAAAGAAAATTGTTGAATGTAACTCATATTTAGAAGCAAACTGAGTGCATTATTAAGAAGCTTCCACTTCCAGTTTATAAATAGCTACAGTAAGTTGTCAAAAGGAAAGGTTTCTAGACAGTGGTTGATTAGACAGTGAATCGACAGCAATCTCAATTTTACCACAGGTGTGCCAAAACAAGTGAGCTGTGACCAAAAATTGCATTTCCTGCAGCATAAAAAGTCTAGGGCATATCAGCAGCATTCAGAGGAAACAGAGAATCCAGTTCCAACCACTAATTTTGGGTTTTTCTGGTGCTTCAGAAAACAGTTTTAATTTGCATATATATGAGGCGCTAGTATCAGCAAATGTGTCATGGCATATTGTTTAGGACCCAGTATTCAATAAACCTCAGGGCATGAATGGCTGAAAAATACCAGTCGAGTCAATCTTAAGGAAAAAATGTGTGCACCATATGAGAAAAAGAAATTCATTAGAACAGATCTACAGGACTGTAACATCTAGCTTTTAGTAAATGAGACCACCGATAGGTATGGTTGCTTCATTGGTAATGTTAGACCCTACAGAACTTGATAAGTCCCACCTCATATTGTGCAAGATGCTGGACAAAATGAACCACGGCACCATAGCTTGCACTGTCATAGATGCTTTAAACATCCTATGGCCATCAGAAAACCGTGATGAGAAATTTTTACTGCTTTGTACCCAACAGTGCATCCTACATGTAAAAGGCAGGAAATACATTGAATATTTTCTACCCTAACATGCTGCATATCACTGCTTTGCTCACAGCTTACACCGAATGGTTGAAGAAGTTATGAACAGTTTTCCAAGAGTGAACAAATTATTTCATCCTGAAGAAAGCCTTTATGAAAGCTCTCAGTCACATTTAGATTTTCAAGGAAATGCTATCACAAATGCCACCAGAATCCATCATCACCCGCTGGTGTACTTGGCCAACTATGCCAACTCTTTTGAAAACAAAGTGTGTTCAAGACCTCTTTGACATCAACAAAGCAGCCTGCATAGCAAAGGCTAAAACCATTCTTCAGAATAAGAACACCACCACTTCATTTACCTTTATGAAGGCCAATTTCTATGATCTTTCTGCAGGTATTCAATGTTGGAAAGTTGCATCTGTACCACTAAAAGGTTCAATGGAAATCATTAACACAATTTCAAAGAAAGAAATATCAGGGCCAGTGGACAAGCTTATTCTTTGAAGCTTGCCAAGATTCTGAGGCAGGAGGAAGATTTGCAATGATGAAAAATGTATGTGCTGTTTTTCAGGGGAACAAATTTCAGACAATTTACCATGGGAACCAAGACTGCATTGAATTTTTAACTGATGACTTCATGCTGTTTATGTTTTAAAATACAATAAAAAAAGTTTTACATTAGAAAACCTAGCAATGTATTTAATAATGCAGTGCAGCATAATCTAAATAATTGAAAAAGATTGTAGTTGAATTTGATTAATTGAAATATGTTGTAATTTAGTTTGATTGATTGAAAAATATTGTAGTTAAGTATTTTACAAATTAAAAAATTAAAAAAAAGAACTATTTAATTTTTTTAGAAAATTCAGTGCCCTGACATTATAAACACTTGAAATATTTAAGTAATTTTAATGCTTTACAACTTTAAAAAAAATGCACTGTGCTGACGTTATAAAGACTTGGATATTAAGTGTTATGCAATTTTGTGTTTCAGAACAATGGAAAATACAAGTAAAATTAAATTAAAATAAATTCATATCATATATTTGTTTCAATGTGTTTATTTTACATTAGCTAAGAGAAACAAAAAAACTACCATAAAAGTGTTAAAAAAACTATTTTAACATGTTAAAAAAACTACTTCAGGGTTTATAAAAACCTAAAAATCCTGGCCCTGATTATTATACAGCTCTCATACATATAAATATGTCTCAAACACAAATGAGATTATTTCACATTTGCTATATTCACAATGATGCTTTTGTTAAATATAAAATATATGCAACATTATAAATACAATCTAGATCCTAAATTAATATGTCTTTTTATTTTAATAGTAAGAAAATTAAAGGCAAGAGTGCTTTTTAAATTTTGATTTTGAAGTATACCTCTACTCATAAAGGTCGGATTTCCATAATTTTCAGAAACTATTTTTCTTACTTTATTTAAATGGTATATACTGAATTTTGTGTTTGAAGAAACAAAAATTCTTGCTGCTAGAGCAGTTTTTAAATTATGGGTTTCAGGTAAACTCCCACTCCTAATGCCCCAATTTCCCTGAAACTATTTTTCTTATTTCTTTCAAATGGTATATAGCAAGTCTCCGCAAAAAAACAAATATTGGTGCTATGATAATAATTTTTGAACATTGGGTTTCAGAGAAACCTTCACTCCTAATAATTTCATTTTGCTGATTTTCAGAAACTATTATTCCTATTTTATTTCATTTAGCAACTTTCATTGAGAAAAAACAAAAATTGCAACTGATAGAGCAATTTTTTAATTTTGCTTTAATCCACATCCTTTATATTTTGGTTTTCATCCCCAATCTTAATGGCCAAAATTTCAGAAACTATTTTTCTTATTTTATTCAAATGGTGCATACCAAGTTTTTTTGTGAAAAAGCAAATATTGGTTCCTTTGAAGCTTTTAAATGCTCGATTTCAGGTAAACCCCCATTCATAATAATCCAATTTCATTGATTTTCTAATTTTTTTTTCTTATTTTATTGCAATTGGATGTTCCAAGTTTCCTTGAAAAAATTTAAATTGTTGCGGATAAAGCAATATTTAAATTTAGTTTTTTTTTAATAGTGTTTAGTGCCCATTTTTACTACTGAGGCACCACAGGCAGTAAATTTCAGTTTAATCCCCACTCGGCTTTCAGGTATAACCCCACTCCTAATGACCCAATTGCCCTGATTTACAGAACATTTTTATTGATTTTTTCTAATGAAATATTCAGAGTTTCATTGAGGAAAAAAAATTGTGACCTCTAGAGCAAATTTTATTTTATATATTTATTATTATATATTTTTTTTAATTTTCACTTTAGGTTATCCCCCACCTCAATGGTCCAATTTTGCAGGTTGACAAGCTCAACAAATCATTTGTTGGTTAATATGGTGAATTTTGTTGACAAAAAACTGAAACCACTAAAGCATTGACACACACACACACATAAACAAATGTTAATGAACTAACTGAAATAATTTCAGAGAGTTTAAAGATGACATATTTAAGCATTTTCATATAGGCAATGTATTGTCCTCAACTAAACAAACAAAGTTATATGATAATCTGTTCTGAGTCGGAATTTTAGAACACTCTTTATGGCTTCAATTAAATGATGATCATGATGTGGATAAAAAAATCCACGAAACATATGTCCAGAGAAAATCTCATTAAAGTGAAACCATAAAGAGTGTTCTAATATTCCGACTCAGAAGAGATTATTAATGCGTGTTTCAACATGTTTAATTCCAAATTGAATTAATATTGAAATTTATATGGTGTTAACCATTTTTGCATCATATGCTGATAAATCGGTGTTAAAGCCAAGCTGAGTAAAAAATTGGCTTAGAATATCCTTAAAACTACCTTCAGTTCATAGAAATATTCATTTTTCTCAGTTTGTTATCACTGTTTTCCAGATTTAGTGCCATAAAAATCCCCCAAATATCAAACCAATCATATGACAGTACGAAACTGAACATATAACTGCCTATTTAAAATTTTTTAAAAATTGTAAATCTTTAAAAAAGTTTTCATATGGAACTAACACAGTGAAGCTCATGTGAATTGAATCTGTCGTCTTAATGCACTTCATGCTTCACTAACCTTAAAAATATACGGAACCAGTTTCAAAGATATGTTATCTCCATCTTCAGCCGTGGACGACTGGTGTGAAAGGTTGTTATTGCATAGTATCAGAAGCAATGTTCAGCTCTGGTGAAAATTTTATGAACTTAAAATTTATATTTTCTTCTTTCGGAATGTCAAAATTCATCAAATGATCCTTATGTTTGTAGATGTAAATCTTTTCTCAAATATCCAATTCTACTGGTCCCTGTACAGCTCTCAATAATTCAACTTTTTTCTTTATATTATGATTTTCGCTCCAAAAGTGATATGCCACCGCTGATTTTTCTATTTGTTTGTATTTTAAATTCTGCATATGTTCTTTAAGACGTATCCCCACATTCCTCTTGGTTTTTCCTATTTAGATCTTATCACATTAGCACATGAAATCTTGTAAATACAGATACACTAGTGTCATTTGATGTGATTTCATTGTTCCCCAGTATACCTAGAGAAAAGTTTTTAATCATTTTACAAAAATGATTAAAAGAAATAGGAATCAATGAAACACACAGAAAAGAGTACATACATCTGACAAACATTTGTATTAATCAGTCATATTTTACATTTGATAAACATTTTTATAACCAATAAACAGACTTGACCATGAGCAGTCCTCTATCTCCTTTTCTGGCAAATCTTTACATGAGTAATTTTGAAACACACATTACTTCAGCCTTTCCACACTTCTTTAAGTGTTGGTACAGATATGTTGATGATGTTTTTGCCATAGTTAATGAAAAGTTAATTGAAGATGCACTAAAGATTTTGAATATTCAAGATAAAGATATAAAATTCACACATGAAATAGAAACAGACAATATGCTGCCTTTTTTGGATATTAAAATTATAAAAACTAAAGAAAACCTTAAATTTGGCATATATGGAAAGGACACACATGCAGATAATTATATCAAAGAAAATGATTTTAATCCTATGGCTAATAAACATGCAATTTTTAATAGCCTAATATGCAGAATGATCAATTTGCTAATCAGTAAAGAAGAATATAACATGGAATATAAAAAAATTAAAGAAATAGCAATTTTAAATGGTTTTAATGAAGACTTAATACGTAATAAGATTAAAAAATTCCAGAAGAAGAAAAGAATTGAAAATTGCACTACATTATCAGTTAAAGAAAAAGTATCCTTTAAAAATTCAAAAAATATTTAAAGATGTTAATATAAAATTGGCTCCCACTAATTGATTTAGTCTAAACAACGTTTTGAAAGACAATACTACAGATAATACCCCAAAGGAGAAAAAAAGCAGTAATTTATAAGATTTCATGTGCTGAATGTGATAAGATCTACATAGGAAAAACCAAGAGGAATGTGGGGATACGTCTTAAAGAACATATGAGGAATTTAAAATACAAACAAATAGAAAAATCAGCAGTGGCATATCACTTTTGAACCGAAAATCATGATATAAAGAAAAAAGTTGAATTATTGAGAGCTGTACAGGGACCAGTAGAATTGGATATTTGGGAAAAGATTTACATCTACAAACATAAGAATCATTTGATGAATTTTGACATTCCGAAAGAAGAAAATATAAATTTTAAGTTCATAAAATTTTCACCAGAGCGGAACGTTGCTTCTGATACTACGCGACAACAACCTTTCACACCAGTCATCCACGACCGAAGATGGAGATAACATATCTTTGAAACTGGTTCTGTATATTTTTAAGGTTAGTGAAGCATGAAGAGTGTTAAGACGACAGATTCAATATAACTGCCTCCTTGCATTACATAGTCTACTCTAGTGGGAGCTCTTTAACAGCATATCGCATAATGCATAACTGAAAAGCTGATCTTTTGCAGCCTCGCATTCAATTCTTGTCATGCCCTTAATTTTTTTTTTTTTTTAATCTTAATATGAAGTGCTGCGATACACATACTAAAGAATGAAATTTACTACTTTCTCTTTTATTGTCTTTCTCAATAATGAATGTATTACCAACATACATAAGCTAATAAGTTTACTACTAACATTATGTCTAAAACTTTATAAGGGGCTTTTTAACTGCTTATATGGCATACTGCATAACGCAAAAGGTGGTGTTCTGCAGGTTCAGTTCTTGGCATGGCATTAATTTCTTCAATGCTAGTGTTTTGCAATTTTCTAGTTTGTGTGCCTTTAGAACTCTCTTTGTGTGTGTGTGTGTGTGCATGTGTGAGAGAGAGAGAAATTGATTGTAATGCTTGTGTGCATTTCCATAGGTTTGCAGCATCAACAATGATTATGTGTGGCTCAGTCACACTTTGGCTGTATGATGAAAAAACTGTGTTTTGAGTCTGGTGGTTCTCCTTATGCAATCAGCTTACTCTATTTACTGCCATGGGTGGCCCAGATCATTAAGGGACGAATTTGTGAGCGGCAGGTCTGAGGCAGGACCATCCTCCCTGATTGAGGTTTTTTCCAGGTTTTCCTGTCCTCATAAATGGCAAATGCTAAAATTTAGGCCTGGGATGCTTCCTCTAAAAAATCCTTTCCAAATTCACCATTTCATTTCATGTATCATCAGTGTCCATTGCCTGTGATGCCTCAGTAGTAAAAACGGGCATTAAACAGTACTCAATAAATCAGCACACTTCTTATTCTAGGAAATATAAAACAAATGAGTTGATATCGTATATTCAAGGATTACCCATAAGTCTACTTTTTGTAAGTAAGGATTGTACTTATAACAATTAATATTAAAGATTTAAGTGTACAAATTGAAACATCAACTTAAAACATTGCTAAAAGCTATATTTTTATGCCATAGTCATGAACGAGATTTGAACTCGAAAAAAATTACCATCTCATATTGGAAAGTTAATGTCATAAACTGATACATTCAGAAACCTACCTTCGTTATTGTGTGATGCTTTCGAGGGGAATCTCCATTAGCCAGTGGCATACTGGCGCTTTAGAAACTTATAGCCATAGCTTTGAAATTTGACAACAACAACAACAACAGTGCTTAAATATTCTCTACACTCTCTAAAATTTTTTTGGTTTAGTTCTTAAAAAAAAAAAAAAAACAAAAACAAAAAAACACCCACACATGCGCGCGCGCACGCACACACTCTCTCTGTGTATAATTTTTTTACATTATTATTTTTGGTGCCTAGTAGGTAGTAGGATTTAGGAAGATTTGAAGAAAATTTTCAAAAAATTTTCATGGATACAAGAGCAAGAGCTACATTTCTTTGGAATTCCCTAAAATGGGAAGGTAGAGAAAAGAAATAAACTTTTACCTTTTCCAACCCGATTACCCTATCCTTCTTTCTGTACAATAGCTGCACCTAAATCCACAATTTTCTGAGCTTAGCGCCTATGTAACACCCCAAATTATGGGAATTTTATTAAATTTTGTTTCTCAAAATGATATATTTTTGCACTTCTATTCAAATTAGAATAACCAGATAACAATATAAATAGAGTTAACCATATCTGAATACCACTGTTTATGTATCTTTCATTGAAAAATTCTCACAAAATTTTGTGTGTGTGTGTCTGTGTCTATATGGTGAGGCATTTACAGCGTCACAGCCATTTTACTCCGAAATGAAGGGGAAAATCAGTAAATGTTTCAGACAAAATTTAAAGCATTCATAAGGGGACATAAGATAGCGAACTCATCCCAATGTCATTTGAGGTTTAAACTTTTTCAAAGGAATGGGTGTAATTTTTTTTCTCCCAAAAATGGAAAGAGTATTTAATTTTCAGTATAAAAGTTACAGTACACCTATCAGCTAGAAGTGATAGATAATGATAGATTTGACAAATAAGACAGTAAATGTTTTTCACTTTCAGTTCTCTCTCTCTTATTTTGTTGTTGCTATGAAGAAAAATCATTTATTTATATGCAGATGCTTATTTGTTGGCATCAGAACACAAACAAGAGCTTATCATTGCCAACTCGAACCTCAAAGAGCATTATTTTCAGTCAGTTGCACTGTGTTTTCAATCATGGATGTCTGGTGCATGATCATTAAGAGAATCGATATGATTTACATTTATGGTGAACCTCATAAGAGCTCTAGAGCAGCTTGCAACTTGCACAGAGATGGATATCCTTTACTGTGTTTAATGCCCATTTTAACTACTGAGGCATCACAGGCTGTGTCAATATCTGGAAGGAGGCAGCTGTCTGTTAGAAATTTTCAGACTTGCAAACTTATTCTCGAAAATGGAAGGTGTCGCACCAATAAAACACCATCGAATGAGAAGTGCTACTGGGGAAAAATTAGGAAGTCACTGTATTAGCTGCAGTTGCCGCTAATCCTCACTCAAGTTTCCATCAATTGGAACATGATTCGGGAATCTCTTGAATACTTATGCATTACAAATACCTACCATCCATATTACATTAGGCTACATCAAGTCCTTTAAGGGCGTGATTTTCAGAAGCGTGCTGAATTTTGCCAATGGGTTCTACTACAAATTCAAAATGGTAACTTTTTCAAAATTTTATTTTCTGGTGAGGCAACATTCACCAATCTTGCTCAAGTAAACTGTCGTAACATACATTATTGGGCATGGAAAATCCAAGATGGTTGCAGGAAGTAGAGCATCAGTGACAATGGAGCATGAATGTTTGGTGTGGCATTTAGGGATTCCATATAATTAGACCATATTTCATTGAAGATAAGCTTGATAGGCAGAAATACATACATATTTTGGACCTAGAACTTCCAGTGTAGCTTGAAGACATGCTCCTTGTGCACAGGCTGCAATATGGTAAAAGTATGATGGTTGTCCATCTCATTATTCAGCTGTGGCTCAAGAAATATTAAACAGAAAGTATACTGTTGATGGATAGGATGCAGAGAACCTGTGCATTGGCCTGCATGCTCGTGGATCTCACTTCTCTAGACTTTTTCTTATGGGTATACATTAAGGATAAAGCTTATGAAGAAGTGTCAAGTACATCGGGTAAACTACATCAACAAATTAGGAATGTCTGTGCAAGAAGCAGCGAATAAATGTTGAGACGTGTTTAATCAATCTTTTGAACCACATTTTCAGAAATACATCAATGTTACTTTTGAGCAATTGCTGAATTAAAATTGTTTGTAATGTGAACAAAACATTATTTCAATTATGGTTATAACTTTTCTGAACTGTATGTAAACTGATGCCAGTAAAGCGAAAATTAGTGAAAAACATTTGCTGTGTTATTTGTTCAATATATCATGTATCACCCCTAGTTGATAAGAGCTTTTATATACTGAAAATTAAATGCTTTTTCTAATCCCGAATAAAGAAATACACCATTCCATTAAAAAAAAAAAACAATTTGACCTTGAAATGACATTGGGAAATGCATTTCAAGGAAGAGTTAAGGCTGCTATCTTATATTCCCTTATGAACATTTCAAATTTTGTCTGAAGCATTTTTTGATTTTCCACTTCATTTCGGAGTAAAATGGCTGTGACATTATAAATGCCTCATCCATATATATATATATATATATACACACTCACATATAGAAGGGGGGGGAGACTGGGCATAATTGCATTTTTGCAATATGAACTTATGTAAACTAGAGTGTAAGACAATACTGCAGCTCTGAAAAATAGACTCTATCCTAATGGTGATATTTATATTAACAAGATTAGACCCTAAAAGAAATCAAGTCATACAAAATTCTTAGGGTTACAGATTGATCAAAATCTTGAACAAATGTGTTGAAATGATAGACTCCAAACTTACTTCAGCCTATTTGCCTTAGGAGTTTTAAATTATTTCTTATCAAAAGATGCCTTGCATATGATATACTTTGCATGTTTTCATTCTGTAGAATAATTGAAATTGTTTTTGGGGTAGCTCTTATTATAGAAAGAAAGTTTTCTGTTTGCAAATGAAAGCTATTAGAATAATCTGCGGGAGGAAAAAAAGAGAATCATGTAGACCTCTTTTCAAAAAATTAAATGTACTTTCACAGGAAAATATATCTGCAGTCTAGTAATAAGTTCAGTTACAAACTTTTGATAGGTACCATACTAGATGCTCAAATTAGGCCTTTTGCTGCTATACTGTACCTTATATATTGTTGGCCTAAACTGCAGCTAACTGAACATGCTAATTGAGGTATAGTCATGGATTGGGGAGACTATGAAAATCATATTGCTTTGTTAGCCCTCCATGGGATCAGAAAATCATCACCTGAGATTTTTCAGACCCTTAAGAAGCTGAAAATCAGCATGATGTTTGTGTTTTTTTTTATTTTATTTACGGATGCTCAGGTCATCAGTGTCCGATTCAATTCAGGGCATGAAACGGCCGGCAAATTTTGCTCAGAGGCTTCTTTTTTCACCTTGAGGTTCTTTTTAGTGCTGTAAATGTATGACATGGGATCCATGGCTTTACTTCCCTTCCAAAAGAAGCCATAATTAGGATTTTTTTTTTATCCCCAAAAAATCCATCAGTCCTGGCTGGTTTTGAGCCTGCAATCTTTGGTTTAGGAAGCAAGTATAATTACCACTATATGGTATGGTATGGTTACCAGAATTGATTATGATGTTTGTGTACTGCATCATTGAGTACTTTAATGAAACTAGTTCAATTGTTGACCAATCAAGATCTGTCAGGACCAGGTAAGTGGTGAAACCAGCAGCAACTAATATTAAGAGACATCCAGTGCAGAAACAAAAAAAATTGATGGCTTCTGAGAAGAATCTCTGGGAGATCGATGTACAGATTGCTCAGACAAGATTTTGGGTTGAATGCTTAATGCTGGGGTACAGCACATGTCTTATTTCCAAAACTTAAGCAGTAGAGAGAGCTGAAATGCAAACACTTATTTGAACGTTATGCTAGTAACAGGCACAGAAAAATTCTTTATATGGATGAAAGCATTTTCACAATTAAAGAAGAGCCACAACTGCCAGAATGACAAATGTATGTCAGGACTTCTGAAGAAGCTCGTAAGAGCATTCTGAAGATCCAGAGGGGGGACCACTTCAGCGATGGTTTGTTGGAGAGATAAACACAATGGCCAGAATATATGAAACAACCCTCCTTGAGCCTGTGTTAAAAGACTTGATCATTACTTCATACAAGAATGGGTACTGGACAATCCAGCAAGATTCTACACCAGCTTAGAAAGCAGGGTCCACTCAATTTTGGAGGAAGAAGGGAAAAAAAAGTTCTGGATTTTATTGCTACCCAAGACTGGCCCTCTAGCAACCCTGACCGTAACCACTTGGATTACAAAATGTGATCAATTCTATAGGATATTGCTTTTAAGAAAAAGGCACCGTAATGTTGAGTCTCTCATGCAGTCTGTGGAGTCAGCAGTGACATATTTCCCAATGGAGACAGTGCGTGCTGCTATTGATGGATGGCTCAGTAGGCTTAGGTCAAAAGGGGATCATTTTGGAAAATTTAAGTGTATTTAGCATAGAATATATGTGGATACCATATGCCATATTCAAATTAAAAAAAACAGTCAAATATGTTGTTGCTATTAAAAACAAAATGTTTTGATGGAATTTCAGTCTTCATAGACTCATTACTAAAAATAGGAATGCCATGTATAGGCTGACTAGTTCATTAAGGTTTTCCTGAAGGAAGCCTACTATTCTACAGTTCAGTTATATTGAAATGCTAAGAATAATATAAAGGGAGATACACCTGTCTGGGCAGGGACATTTTTGGGTGTAACACCCACAATTGAAATAATTTTTTTTAACACAATACTTCATTTTTCTCTAAATAAATACTATCCCACACTCCTGTTGGCCTTTAAATCTCTACCATTCATGTTTATAATCATTGTGTTCTATATGTTGCTATCTAACAATCAACTGTAGTCCTAATATTCACGACTAGTGAAAGTTTAAAACTTTAAAATCATTTACTATGTAATTGATACTAATAAACCATAAAATATAATCTATTACACTTTGGCCATTATTATTCATATTATAATAGCCTACTCAATACAATAAAATTATTAGGAAATGAACATAAACTGATATCTTTAAAAAATTCTCTTAACAAATTCTTAATAGCTCACACCTTGTACAATATGAATGAATATTTGGAGCTTAATTTATTTTAATTGTGTGTATATTTTGTTTTTTTGACATGTTCTGTATCCTAGAGTTCTCGTTGTAACTCAGGATCTATAGAACGAGATATACACATACATACTTTTAAAGTGTTACTATATATTTAAAATACATCTAATGGTGATCTTTCCTGAGGGTTTCATCACATTTTATTTATAAAAAAGAGCATTTTATATTTTTTAAAATAATTATCATAATAAACCTATAATGAAAACAGAAGGTTCCCTTTTTAGAACCAAATCATTTTCTTATAACCTGCAATAGCTGCATCATTTATAAAAAGTTCATCATTAAAAACATCAGCTGAAGAAATAACCAATAAGATCACAGAAACATAATAATCCATCACTTCTATCATTTACACCACAATAGCAGCCATACTCTAGTAAGGAAAACCAATAGCTTCTCTTTAAGATCACAATGCACTTCAATTACTCTAAATTAAATGCTGAATTAGATAAATAGATCAGTTGCTGACCAAAGTTTGAAGTACATATGTATTTAAACTAGAAACACCAAACTCTGGGTAAGTTCCAACAAAATTTTAAAAAACTGATAATGTATAAGGAGATAATGGTGCACATTCATTTATAAACCAGCCTTCTGTTATTTTTATCATCTTTTAGTACCTTTGGATTATATTAGTTACATTTCTTAATGTGTTCTGTGGCAAGTTTTTTATTTAATATCCTCCAGGCTATCTCCGTGGTCAGATGGTAGTGTTTGTGGCTACTGATCAGAAGGGTTCAAATCTCAGTCAGGTCAAGTTGTTTGGGTAAGGTTATTTTTAGGATTCATTTAAGAACTTTCGAAAAATAAGACATTTTTAAAAAATTCTGTTGGAACTCACACAGTGAAGCTTGTTAAATGGAAAGGACGTCTCTTCGAAATCGGCCCCACCGTATTTAAAAGTAAGTGAAGCATAAGAGTGTGTCAGACGATAGATTAGATATTTACATTATTTTTAGGAGTTTTTCCTTACCCTGTGAAGGTAATGGCAGAAGCTTTTTAAGGTGCCATGGACCCTGAGCTCATTTGCACCACCATAAATTCATTTCATTAATGACTGCACACTTACTCCTACAGAATTCATGTCCAATCTACAGACATTGCAAGAAGACCATTGCAGTCAAAGCGATGTAAAATAAATAAATAAAAAAAAATAATCTTACCTGAAAATATAGGACTACTCATTTCTTATAATGGAAAGCAATTTCAATTTAGCCTAAAATTAAAATGGAGTGCAAGTATGTTTTAAACTTGGGTAACTTCAAGATTGGTTTGTAAATAGGAACAATTTGACAACACTCAGGTACAAAATTAACTCCATTTCCTGCAGAAAGTGGATGCTTGTGCATGGGGGTTACCAATTAAATTTAACAATCACAGGGTATATCCATAAGTTTCCAGCCTCGTTGATAAGGATTATTGCCTTCACAAAATCCTTATTTGGCATCATACATTATCTGTTAAGTAAATAAATGCAGCTATAACTTCTGCTTTGCTATGTTCAGTTGTTCATATGCAGTTGCATAAAGGAGACTATGTGTACAATATTGTGACATGTTCAAATTGGAGTATGGAGCTGTTATTAAGTTCTTCACAAGAGAAGGACTTGCTCCAAATGAAATTAAACAGCAATTTGACAGTGTATATGGGGAAGCATCTCCCTTGTATTCTACGATAAAAGAATGGCCAAACTTTTTCGAATGGGTCAAGAAAGCATTGAAGACTAAGAACACGCAGGTCGGACTTTGGAGGTGCTCACTGCTGAAAAATTGGCTCTTGTGGAAGGAGAAATAATGGAATACCGGAAGCTCAAAGTTACACAAATATTAGCAAGGTTGTGCCTTTCTAAAACAACAGTCCTTCGAATATATTCATGAGATTTAAATATGAATAAGGTTAGTGCAAGATGGGTGCCTAGACTTCTTTCCTCAGTCCAAAAGCAGCAATGGGTCATCTTTAGTGAGGCGTTTTTGAAACTCTGCTGTGGCAACAAGAGAGAAGCTCTGCAAACCATTGTTACAAGAGATGAAACTATGGTCCCCAATATGATCCCTTGTCCAAAAGAGATCAATGGAGTGGCCGTAAACTTGGCAAAGCACCATCTCTAAAGGCCAAGGTCACTCAGTCAACCAAGAAGATCATGGCTGCAATCTTTTGGGACTGTGAAGGACTTCATTGACTTCAAGGAAAGGAACACCACAGTAAATGGGGAGTACTATGCTGATCTACTGCATAGATTGCATGCTTCCATCAAAGAGAAAAGGTGAATAAAGCTGAGTGGTATTGTGCGTTATCTTCATGACAACGTGCCAGTGCACACAACTCTTGTTGCAAAGGAAACTGTGAAAAAATTGTGTCTTCAAGGAGACTGACCATCCACCCTGCAGTCCAGATCTATCTCCCAGTGACTATTATCTCTTCTCACAACTCAAGAAGGACCTTTGAGGAAGGAAATTTAAGTATGACGAAGAAGTGATGAATGCTGTTTATGCCCATTTTGCAGACAAGACTTCTATTATAGGGGGGGGGGGGGGGCGATTGAAATGTTAATTCAAAGATGTGAGAAGTGTATTGAAATAAAGGGTAACTATATTGAAAAGTGCAATATAGTTTTTGTCTTAATCATACCTAGAAAATGGTTAGGCTAGAAACTTGTGGACCTACCCTTGTATATTTAACTCTGGGTATTCGGCATTTGGGAACTGAAAGCTAAACAAAATGTGTGTATTTAGCATTTGCAATGGGAATTGTAGAGGTTTCATATAATGGAAATTTGGATTTAATCTTTTTAATTACTAGACCTTGAGGTACGTAAATTGTTACACTCCCATTTTGTTTGAACATGATATCAACTACATGCAGATGGTAGACATGTCATTGATGTTATTCAATCATTTTGAGCATTGCATTTAAAGGTAATGTAGTTAATATAAGGGTTTGTAATAATGCCCATGTGCACCATCCTTGGTTTTCAGTTTATTGTGGTAAAGTTATTAGTTTTACCCTGTTAACATCATATTTCTGGTGCACCAAATTTTGTTTTGACTTTACTGACACTTTACTGCAGTAAAATGTTAACTGTTCATTAATGAGCAGTAAAGTGAAAAAAAAAAAAAAAAATTGAATATTTTGTTTGCAAAATGGAGCTTAAAAATTAAATGCTATATATTTGATATTTATAAATAATTGTGTAGTGAGAAAATAGCACATGACAACTGGGGTTCATTAAAGAACTGAATTATGAATATTTTCATAGATAATTTTGACTTAAAAAGAAAAGGTACATTCTACTTTAGAGTTAATGAATGGAAGATTGCAGTTCAGAACTAGAAGAAACCATCCCATTCCTCCTAAAAAATGCCTACTTGTAGCATTCTGATTCTATGTCACTGGTATATTTCAAGGGGGATTGGTGACATTGCTTCATTGTCGTCAAATCATACATCTACCATTAACACAATGCGGACAAAGGCTATGAATGACTTTTACAGAATAACTAGATTCACTGGTGTTTTGGGTGCCTCGGACTGCACACATGTGAGAATCTAGAAGTCTCTTGAAGGGGAAATTGAAGAGGTGTTCAAAACATCAAAGATTACTTTTCTTTAACGTACAGGCAGGGAGTGAATCAAAAGTCATAAGGACCATAGTAGCAAGGTGGCCAGGATCAACCACAGTAGTTCAAAACCCTGTCACTCCAAGATAACAGAGCACAAGTTATGATGAAGAATATGTACAAATACCTGCTGCTCATCTACAGCTGAGGGATGGTAATACAGTTACAGTTTTATTTATATTTAAATAGTATAAATTTACATTAGAATTTTTTATTTCCAAAACATTATTTTTCATATGCAAGTTCTTTCTTTATTCAAGTTAATCTGCAGCAGTAGCTATAGTATTAGTAGGTAACTCCCTTCTTTTTCACACCCTGTGTTGTGTTTGTGAATTGATACTGAAAGGGAAGAAGACTGTTAATGATCTATCAATACTATCCCCTAATAAAATAAAAAAATAAAAGAAAATCGAAAGAGTGATGATATGTAGGACAAAAGGAAATTTTTATGCTTTCTTATATTATTGTTGTCTTGTAAAGTATTTATAAAATAAGAGTAACAGATAACATCGTCATCTTTTTATCAGGTTGTTTTGGATTTAGTATTGAGGGCTGCTCATTTTCTGTACAGATAATTTTTGTCAGATCCTCATCATAAAAATCACCCTAAAAAGAATTAGAGTGAAATCATATAAATGCTATTACTAAAACGAGTTTCTGTTGCACAGCACACTAATTTAGAGTCCTTAGTTGTTTGTTAGGGTGATGAATGTTAAATTATCTAGGCTACCCTTAGGTTTGTGCTAATGGTTAACGGTGCTATTAAATACCTATGAATAAAGTACATTTAATTACCTGTAATTACTCCAAATCCCAAATGTGAATCATGAGGACTTTCAACATACACATTGTTGCTGGATATTAGTTTGAACACTCTGTTATCAATATCCTGTAGTTTTGATGAAGCATTAGGACACATCCAGCCTTGTATATCTGCACATTATCATCAGCTAAAGCTCTCCGTGCTTTTCTCTTTAGATTTTCACATATAGTCTTGAGATTAGTGTCATCTCTGAACCTCAGGTTGAGACAAAAAGAATAAACATGTTACTCAACATAAGTACATGAATAATTGTTGGTGTTATTATTGTTGTTGTTGTTGTTGTTATTATTATTATTATTATTATTATTATTATTATTATTATTATTATTATTATTATTATTATTATATGCATTACAAGGCACAAAATATAATTCTTTGGAAACCCAGGCTTTTTGCTTTTGCTTAAAATGCATTCCATCAATCATCCCCCCCCCCTCCTACGATCACTTTGTACTTTTGTGCCGGATCTAAAAGACAAAACTCCCAAGCTCACTAAAGTTTGGCACTCTTGGATTTCTCATTATTTTATTTTTCATGTTAATTTGAAAACATAAAAACACAAAAAGCTAATCATTGTCTTGTGAATAGTATTAATATCGTCCAGATTTCAATGATAGCATGAGATCTTGTATGCAGCAAGAACAATGAATTGCTTCAAATCAAGAAAATATTGACTTATTCAAGCATAACAAATCTGTAATATTGCCAGGAAACAAAAGTCAGTGGTGCACAGGTTTTCTTGGGAAAATGCATATTGCATTTATTGTGGTTTCAAAAAGGCTGATAAAAACCAAGTTTGGTGCCCATGAGCATAAGTATATTTTGTTTTTGAATTGTGGTCAGCAGAAAATCTATCTAGGAAGCAAGAATACGTTTAGTTTCATGGATTGTATCACTATCATAAAGAGATTCTTGTTGTCTAGTGGGATAATGAACTTTGGATCTAAGGAGCAACTTGACAGTGTATCAAGTCCATTAAGTACATTTGATTTGCATAGATGTAAACATTTTCTATGGAAATAGAATAAGGTAATGCAACAAATGAGAGAAGAAAGCATATTAAATAATTGCTCTTTCTCTTATCTCCCCTTTCCTTCGTTTCTTTAAATGTATTTGCCCAAAACCTCCACTTAACAGAAAACCTCATATTGTGAACATTAGTTAGTGAATATACTGTTAGAATTTTACCAGATCATTTCCTTTATGCCAGTATTTAAGTGTCCACTCACATGCTGAGGTGCATCTGCTTGTTTCCTGTGCAGGTTCAATGCCAGCTGATGTAATGTGTGTGCAAATTTTTTTCTGCTTTTTCCATAAAAAGGTAATACTAGGTAACTTAGGCATCAACCAAATTGTGAATGCTTATAAAAGGAAGAACATTATTATGCTTACAGTAATGAATGATACCTGTCATATTTTTAAGATCAATCTGAATTTTGCATGCAAAATATTGGGTGCTTTGAGTAAAAGTTTGGAGAATGAAGATGGCAGAATATTTACTCTAATATTTTTAAAATATTCAGGCAAAAGCATATGTAGTTTTAGTACCATACTGGGTGGACATTTTAGTTTCCTATGTGCAGCAGCAGGGCTACATGAGCCACATAGTCTGTACTCATGACTGTGGAGCAACATGAGTGCACTTTACCAAACTACAACTTCAGTATTGGTTGCTTTGGTAAATAATATTACAAAAAAGTCACCTGAAAAGACATGTGCTCATCTGTGTTACCTTCTCTCCAGAAGATGGAACTGCTTTCCAAACATTTTTGGCCTCAATTAATGAAATTCATCATGCAACACATTAAGTTTTTCGGAGTTTCAGTATCAGTGCTTTGCATATTAATATAGCTGAATAAGTGGAACCAAGCTTCAACAGAAAACTTAATGAGATAGAGATCAACAGGTTTGTCATATATCTAGTTACCAGGTTTAATTGTAATCTTAAAAGAAGTTAGAAACAGTGAAGTTGTTACATATACAACTGAGTCAGTATTAGGTGACTAAAACTTCACTAACTGATTAATTCTTCAGAACATGTTTCAAGAGCATTCGCTCTCATCTTCAGCTGGGGACTGACTAACTCTAGCAGGTGACGTAGTGGCATCTGGCATTAGATAATGGAACAGGAAGTTCATTGGTGGAATGTCAAAATTCATCACTCTATGTTTATTTTTTAAAATATAAATCTTTTCCCATATTGCCAAATCCTTGGGATTGGTTGTAGCTTTTAACAGTTTGGCTTCTCCTGCAATGTTATGATCGTAAGTCCAAAAGTGATATGCAACCGCCGATTTATTCACTTGTGTATATCTTAAATTTCTGAAGTGTTCTTTGATCCTTGTCTCCAAATTTCATATTGTTTTGCCTATATATATCTGATCACACTCCAAACAGTCTATCTGATACACTCCTGACTTCTTGCTGGGTGGAATAACATCCTTTTTGTTGCTGTTCAGAAGCTTTCCAATAAATTTATTTTGTGCAGCCAAACGTATATCCTGATTTTTAAAGATTTTCATAATGCCTTGTTTGCCCACGGATGATATGTGAATCTTTTAAAAACCACGCCCTTTTTTATGTGGAGAGAGTTGTGGTGTTTTTAATATCTTTCTGTCTTTTGAAATGTTTGATCTTCTTATCAACTAAAGAGCTGCTGAATCCATTGTTTAGGGCTGTTTTGATTATATAATGGTATTCTGCTGAATATTCTTCTTTGTTGAATGGGATGTTTACCAATCTACGGACAAGGCTGTTTATAATGGCATGTTGGTGTGCTTTAGGATTGAAACTGTTATTCTTTATACGGTTATCTGTATGTGTAGGTTTCCTATATATGCAGAATGAAATTATGTCATTTCTCCTGTATATTTTTAGGTCCAAAAATGGTAAAAGACCATTTTCCTCCAATTCTATAGTGAATGTAATATTTTGGTCCTGCAAATTTAGTAATTTTACGGCATCTTCTGTTTGTTTTTTTGGAACTATTGCCAGAATGTCATCCACATAACGAAACCATGCTTTGAATGTTAAAGGGAATGCCGTAGTAATGTGCGTTTCTACAGCGCTCATGAATAAATTTGCCAGAAATGGAGAAAGGGGGTTACCCATAGCTAAGCCAGAAATTTGTTGGTAAATTTTCCCATTGAATGTGAAAAATGTAATGTAATGTAATACTGACTCAGTTGTATACCAGGTTTAAGTTTTTTCAGTTTACTGTAAAAAACTTATTTGGTTTTAACTTATGTGACTTTATGGCCATAAAATTACAGATTGTTGAGCAGAGACCTAAGAGATTTTCCAAGGAAACTTTCTAGATGTTGCCCAATGCCATTGGAAACTACTTCTATGAGTACTGTATGACTTTGCTTCTTATTTTGAAAAACTCAATTTCCAGAAATTTGTTAGCTAATTTATGAATTGTAACTTGACTTGAAACACAGTCATTAGAGAATTTTTCTTCAGATAATCTGTTGATAGCAAAAACCAATTCTGTACTCTCAAATTATAAATAAACAGTGTGGAATAGAATACTTAGGCCTATTATTAGCTATAGTTTTCTTAATACACTGCTATACACATACTGTTTCAAGGTGAATACAAGTCCTTATAAGTAATTCTTCTTTTGTAATATTAGCCGGTGCCTCTAGTATTGAAGTTGTAATTATGTAAAGTGAACACTCATGTTGTCGTATGGTTGTGAATATAGATTATGCAGCCCTGCCACTGTGCACAGAAAACCCATAGTCTGTTCACCCAGTATTTAAAAGATTGTAGTATAATTGAGTTAGCGAACTTTTTATACAGTTTGTCTTGTTATTTCAGGCATTAGAATGGATTAAAATATTAATTCCAAAATTAAAGGCAGAATGTAAACAACATGGTTAACTTCATTTGCTTTCTGTGTTCCTATTTGCCTAAAAGACTTAAAAGCAAGTGAGTGCAAGTAAAATAAAAGGACAGTATTTGTGTGCATTATTGTTTAAACATAGAATGGATACAATTTGTAAGTTCATTATGATTGAAAATCAAAAGTGGTAAAGTCTAATAATAATTGCTTAAAAAGGGAAAAATGGCATCTTGTGAACTGCACTTCTAAGTTGCCTTTATATGCTTTGGAATCAGTTCACCAAACTTTTTGCATAGAGTATAGTAATTCTATAATATATATAATAATTCTATTATATATATATATATATATATATATATATATATATATATATATATATATATATATGGTGAGGCATTTATAGTGTCACGACCATTTTGCTATGAAACAAAGGGGAAAATAAAAAAATACTTCAGACAAAATTTAAAGTCCTCTTAAGGGGACGTAAAATAACATTAACTAACAATCTTGATGTCATTTCAAGATCAGATTGATTTTTTCAAATGGAATGGTGTATTTTCTTTTCCAGAAATGGAAAGAGCATTCAATTTTCAGTATAAAAGTTCTAGTACATCTATCAGTTAGAGATGATAGATGATGTAATGGTGAACAAATAAAACAGCAAATGTTTTTTACTCACTTTCACTTTACTGGCATTCACTTATGTAAGTTTGGAAAAGTTACCATTTTGAATTTGTAATAAAGCCGTTGGCAAAATTCAGGATGCTATTGAAAATCATCCCCATGAAGAGATTGATGTAGGCTTAAGTAATATGTGTGGTATTTGTGATACTTAATCTCTCTCCTATGAGAGATTCCCGATCGCATTCCAGTTGACAGGAATTTTGGTGAGGATTAGCGGCAACTGCAGCTAATGCAGTGACTTCCCCAGAATTTTCCCTGAGAGCACTTCTCATTCATTTATGTTTTCTTGGTACAACACTTCCCATTTCAGAGAGTAAGTTCACAAGTCATTGAAAATTTCTAACAGTTGGCTGCCTCCTTTCAGGATATCGATCTCTATATAAGTTGCAAGCTGCTGTAGTGTTCTTATGAGCCTTGCCCTAAATGTAAATCATATCGATCCTCTTGTTGATTGTGTATTTGAACATCCAGGATTGAAAAACAAAGTGGAAATGACTGAGAATAATTCCCTTTGAGGTTTGAATTGGCAGTGAGCACTTGCTTGTGTACCGATGTCAACAAATTGACTTCTGTGTGTAAACAAATTAGTTTCCTTCATAGCAATAACAAAATAAGAGAGAAGTGAAAACAAGTGAAAAACATTTGCTGTCTTATTTGTCCAATATCATATTACCTATCACCCCTAGCTAATAGATCTACTAAAACTTTTATACTAAAAATTGCTCTTTACATTCCCGGAAAATAAAATACACCATTCCATTTGAAAAAAGCAATTTTACTTTGAATTGACCTTTCAAGACCAGTTAAGATTGCTATCTTATGTCCCTCTAAGAGCACTTCAAATTTTGTCTCAAGCATTTTTTTTTTATTTTTACCTTCGTTTTGGAGGAAAATGACCGCAACACTATAAATGCCTCACTGTGTATAAACAAGCTAAGACAGTATGTTAAGTGTCTTAAAATGTTCTATAAAACTTTTCTCATATGGGAATTTCAATTGTATTTCTTAATCCTTTCTTTTTTAACTCAAATATTTAATCATTGTTTACTGAATTTTTCCATAATTTTATTTCAGATAATACTAATGAGTATGCATTAGTAAAATAATAAAGTTTTAAGTACATTAAATGACATATAAAGCTGTAAATAACTAACCTCTATGACTACGAAGTCACTTAAATTAAAACTAAATAAGTTTACTCTTGTAAACTGAAAGAACTTAGCCTAGTAACTAGATCCTATGAATGGATTATTAATAATGTGTGTGATAAACTTATTGATTCCTATCTCATTAAGTTTTCTGATGAAACTTGGTTCCACTTAACTCAGGAATGTTAATATGCAAACCCCTGATTCTGGAGCTTCAAAAATGTTTGGAAAGCAGTTACAACATCTCCTTGGGTGACATGGATAAGTATCTGTCTTTTTAGATTACTTTTTTGTAAATTTATTTGTCAAAGTCCCCAGTACTGATTGTAGTTTGATAAAGCGCACTCACGTGCCCCACATCGCCATGAGTACAGGCTGTGCAGCTCCTGTAGCCCTGCTGCACTAGGGAAACTCGGATATGTCCACCCAGTATGGTACTAAAATAGTTTTTAATGTAATTTTTAACAAAATTGATCTTATGAATCCATTATGCAAGTTACATCACTTCTCATATTTTAAAGTATTTAAATGAATGAGAAAATTTAACAGTAAAACATCCACTGTATTTTACATTTGTTACATGCCATAGCAAATATTTGTGTAGTAAATGATTCTAAATAATCATGTGTAAGTATTATATTTTTATGTTGAAGCTTGTAAGATTCATTTTTTTCCTATAGTATAATGGTATATTGGTAATACATATTTAATAAAATATTTTACATTTTCAGGTGATTATGTTATTTGATGGCTTTTCATACTTCTGGATGCTAGGTGGAGGCATTGTGGCAAAACTGGGCTATGAGTCATATCATGAAATTCTTCAAAGTGTTGCATTTGTACTGGTATTAAATATTTTTAATGCACTTGTAAACCTACCATTTTCTGTTTACCATACATTCATATTGGAAGAGAAGCATGGCTTCAATAAACAGGTAATGAAACTTGTGAATATATAGAAGAGCTGAAACAGCGGTTGAAAAATTAAGAAAGGAAACACAAAGAGTTTCCTGATGAAGAATTAAACAGAAGTTATTAACAATGAAGCATTATATTATTTGATTATAGCAGTAGGCATAGTAACACTTGTATCTTATTTGTTTAAAATCTAGAACATGTTTAAACAGCATTTGCTCTCGTCGCTCATCAGCTGAAGACCACTTGGCAAGTTAAATATAATACTGTTATTATGCAAGCTGGTGTAATCAAATAATAAGTTTCATTTTTTTTGTTCGCATCCTCAGCTAACCATAGACTGCTGAGCTGGATAATTCGTTATGCTGTTGGAATGTGTATTCTGCGCAGTGGAGGTGTGATAAACTTAAAGTTTATGTTTTCATCCGTGGAAGTATCAAAACTCATTAAACTGTCTCTGTATTTGTAAATGTAGATTTTCTCCCATGTTACTAATTATGTAGGTCCTTGTACTGATTTTAATAATTTTGCTTTATTCACTATGTCATGGTTTTCTGCCCAGAAATGAGATGCTACTGCTGATTTCTCCATTTGCTTGTATTTTAGGTTTGTAAAATGTTCTTTTAACCATATGCCTATGTTTCTCTTTGTTTTTCCTATGTAGATTTTTTCACATTCTGCACATCTTATTTTATAAATACTTGCTTTTTTCTCCTGTAGGATACTGTCATTAACATTGTCTCTCAGGAGATTTTTAATATTAAATCTGTTTACAAGTATCAAACTGATATTAAAATCTTTAAGAATATTTTGAAATTTTTTCATAGCCCTTGAATGATGATAAGTGAATTTTTTAAAAAAGAGCTTATCTTTTCCTGCTGAAAGTGTTGTGGTTTCTTTAATAAGTTTTTGCCTCTTGATTTTCTATACGTTTTTGTGTACTAGTTCTTCTTAAAAGCCATTTTTTATTGCTGTCTTTCTATTGGTTTGTATTCTTTATATTCTTCTTTGCTCATTTGTAGGTTAATTAGCCTGTGTGTTAAGCTGTTGATAACTGCATGTTTGTGTGTTGTGGGGTTAAAACCATCAGCTTTGATGTGATTGTCTGCTTTTGTATTCTTTCTGTATATTCCAAATTCCCTTGAAGCTTAATTATTTTATGTCCAAGAATGGTATCATGTTTGTTTCTGTTTTGTATGTGAACAATATGTTTTTTGTTTATGGAATTAGGGAATCCACACAGTGAAACTTTTGTTAATCTTATTTTGATTTAAAGTAAAACACTAAAAATCATGTCGTCACATTAAAACTCTCTTTAAGTTTCACAAACACACTTATAAAAGTAATTTTGGTACATGTTTCATGAGGTACATTCCTCACATTGTCAACCAAAACGACGACTGAGGAGCCAATTTCAGCAAAGTATGTATGTTACTATGCTTGCTCTGGTGGTCTGTTAATGAACTTAAACAATATGTTGTCTGCTTCCGGTATATCAAAATTCATAAGTTTGTATTCATATTTTTTTATGTAAATTTTTTCCCATATATTAAGTTCTTTCGGATGTTGAATTGTTTTTAGTAATGTTATGTCCTTCTCTATTTCATGATTCTCATTCCAAAAATGTGCAGCCACTGCTGATTTTTCTACTTGTTTGTGTCTAATATTTCTCCAGTGTTCCTTTAATCTTATCCCCAAATTTCTCTTTGTTTTTCCTATGTATATTTTCTCACAATCCTTGCAATTAATTCTATATATACCTGAATGTTCTTCTTTCTTCTTTTTTTGTTTAATTTTATTTAGATTTAATAGTTTACCAACACTATATCTGTTTATTGGTGCTAGAGTAATGTTGTACTTTTTGAAAATTTTTTGGCATTTATGGTTAACATAAGGGTGATATGTGAATTTTTGATAGGTATTTTCTTTAAGTGAAGAACTGAGTGTGGTGATTAGTTTAATTTCCTTTTTATTTTTAAATCTTTTTATTTTTTTATCTACCATTTGTTTGTTAAATCCATTTATTTCTGCTGTGTGTATTATATGTGCATATTCTTTCCTGTATTCTTCTTTACTGAGTGGTGTATTAATTAGCCTATATGTCATACTATTGAATGCTGCTTCCTTGTGGGGTCTGGGGTTGAAACCTTTTGCTTTTATGTAATTGTCGGTATGTGTGTCCTTTCTGTATATACCAAATTCTATATTTTTATTCCTTTTTATTACCCTTAGGTCCAGAAAAGGTAAAGTATTATTAACCTCGGTTTCCATAGTGAATTTTATGGTTTTTTCTTGCAAGTTCAACAGTTTCAATGAATCTTCTATGAATCTATCTTCTACAATGGCAAAGACATCATCAACATATCTGTACCATGTTTTGAATATGTATGGGAAGGCTTTTATTATATGTGTTTCAAAATAGCTCATGAACAGATCAGCCAAAAATGGAGATAGTGGACTACCCATCATTAAACCTGATTTTTGTTTATAAAACTTTCCTTCAAATATGAAGTAAGTTTGGTTTAAACATAGTTCTGTGAGTTTTACATATTCTTTTGTGTGTGTTTCTGCAATGTTGATAGATAGTAGCCATTTTTTTAACAAATTCAGGGTTTTCTCTTTTGGAATGCTTGGAAACAATGCTTTTACATAAAAGGAAACCATGGTATCATTTGAGTTTAGTTTATTATCTTTGATTTTGTTTATAAGATCGAACGAGTTTTTTATACTTAGACTTGGAATTTGGGAAATGTATTAAATCGTGTAGTTAACCATTTGGCTAGGAGGTAACATGGGGTATTGATATTGTTAATTATTGGTCTCATGTCTTTTCCTGGCTTGTGTATTTTTGGTAATCCTATTATTTTAGCTATTGATGGATTAGGTATTTTGATTTTGTAAACATCTGAATTTGTGAGTAAGCTATTTCCTTTTAATATGTCTTCTATTGATTTCTTGCATTTGTGTAGGGGATTTTTTTCCACTTCAATGAACTCCAAAATTACTTTTATAAGTGTGTTTGTGAAACTTAAAGAGAGTTTTAATGTGACGACATGATTTTTAGTGTTTTACTTTGAATCAAAATAAGAATATGTTTTTTCTTGTATATTCAGAAGTTTTGTGGCATTATCAATGAATTTTTCTGTTCAGATATGGAACAGAAACAGATAACATGTTACCATTCTAGGAGATAAAAATAATGAAGCATCAAGGAAACCTGGGATTTGGAATATACAGAAAGAATACACATACAGTCATATCAAAGCTGATGGTTTAAACCCAACAACACTTAAATATGCAGTGATCAACAGTTTAACACACAGGCTAATTAACCTGCAAATTAGGAAAGAAGAATACTTTAAAGAATACAAACCTATAGAAAGAACAGCAATTAAAAATGGTTTTAAAAAGAACTGGTACACAAAAAAGTACAGAAATTCAAGAGGCAAAACTTATTAAAGAAGCCACAACACCTTCAGCAGGAAAATATAAGCTAATTTTTTAAAAATTCATTTATCATCTATGGACTATGAAAAAATTTCAAAATATTCTTAAAGATTTTAATATCAGATTGGTACCTGTAAACAGATTTAATGTTTAAAATCTCCTGATAGACTATGTTAATGACAGTATCCCACAGGAGAAAACGGCAGGTATTTACAAAATAAGATGTGCAGAATGTGAAAAAATCTACATAGGAAAAACAAAGAGAAACATAGGCATATTTTTAAAAGAACATTTTACAAACCTAAAATACAAGCAAATGGAGAAATCAGCAGTAGCATCTCATTTCTGGGCACAAAACCATGACATAATGAATAAAGCAAAATTATTAAAATCAGTACAAGGACCTATATAAAGATCAACATGGGAGAAAATCTACATTTACAAATACAGAGTCATTTTAATGAACTTTGATACTTCTAGGGATGAAAACGTAAATTTTAAAGTTCATCACACCTCCACCCAGCAGAATATACATTCCCACAGCATAATGAATTATCCAGCTCAGGTGAGTCTATGGTTAGCTGAGAATGCGAACAAAAGGGTTTGTGAAACTAGTTCTACATATTGAAAACAAAAAAGATTTTCATATTAATCTGCACAGTATTATGCCCCTGTTATTTGGTAATTCTACTGTTTGTTGTTCTATGAATTTTTCCAGTTTTATAATTCTTCTGTCATTGATGAAACCAAATGTAGAACTTTGTAGGTGGTAAAGTTATCTGATTGCATTTGATGTAAGATTCAACATTTTAGTACTTTGCACTGGATGCAGCTCAGCTCTGGATTTTTTTAATATCTTAAATATAATATTTAATAATTCATATTATTGTATGATTTAGTTGAACTACATACTTTTAATGCTTCACATACTTGTCATAATATATAAAACCAGTTTCGAGAACATTTCGTTCTCTTTATAATAATAATAATTTGTTTAGCAGGGAAATGAAAAAATCATGTAAGTTCTTTGTTTTGTTGATATAAGATCGTAATACATGGCATGAGAATAATTCGCATAGGCAGCGAATGTCATTGTGGTATGGGAATAATTTAGTAAGAATGAGCTTAAATGAGGTCTGTGCTGCTTTTTTTACTAAAAATTTTGTGTTCACTCTGCAGCCCTTTGAAAAGAAAGAGGGAAATAATTAGTTTATCTAGTCTCTTGAAATATACTATGAACTCTTAAACTCCTAAACAAATTTTTGCCTTTAAGTTCAGTATTCTAATCTTAAAGGTTTTTGTTTATATTTACACTATAATTATTTTGCCATCTATTGTGCTAGCTATTTGAATGGTTATAATTTATTTCCTGTACTTAGTATTAATTATATCGAATAATTCTACAGTTAACATTATTAGCATTTGTAAATATATTCAATGGCTCCCTCATTCCCAAAAATGCAGTAATGAAACTATCTTCTAAAAATTGAACATTTGTTTTAAGGTTCATATAAAACTAAAAGTAATAAGCTCTAGTCATAGTTTAAGACAGTTGCTAGTGGAGGGAAGCAGTATTGCAACATGTATCACTTGACCTTCCTCACTCATGTTAGTCCTGGTGGTGTAATAGTAACCTTACTTCCTGGTAGACCCAAAGTTGCAGGTTACAACCCTGGCTGTTTTGATAGATTTTTAGGTCATAATATCCTAAATATGGCTTCCTTCTGAAGACTAATTGAGCTGTTGTTCCCGTGTCATAGATTTATGGCATGTAAAATAACCTCGAGCTTGAATGAAAAGGCTCGGAGCCTTTATTGGTCATTTCATGCCCTGCATTGAATGGGTCACTAATTACCAGAGATGTTAAAGAATGGCTTAAATAAGCCAAATAAGTGAATTCCTTAATCATAACCTATTCTGTTGTAGCCCATGTGGCAATAAGATTATAATAATAAATATGCACATAATCCTCACATTTGATGATGCCCTTATTATGTTTTTAAGTATAGAAATTAAAAGAATAGTGCATCATATTGGGGGATAAAGCATGTGAAACTCGTGTTGCTTATCTGTGCAATGAGCCAACTGCTATGCACATCTTGGATGTCTCCCCATTATATCTGTAAACTATTGAATTTTCAAATGATAGCATTCAGAACCTGTTACCTTCACTGCTGTATAGAAATCATGTCATGTTGAAAAGTGTACCAATGAACTCACATTGTTTTAATTTTGATAAGTAATATATTAAAATCAATTTTAAGGCAACAACTATGCCCTTTTTACTTTGAATTATTAAGAAAAAGAATTATTTAAAATTAAAATGTAAAATGGAACTTGCACAGTGAAGCCAATCATATAAATGATATTATTGTATGATTTAGTTGAACTACACACTCTTAGTGCTTCACTTGTCATAATGTATAGAACTGGTTTCGAGAACATTTGGTTCTCATTATCAGCCAGGCTAAAATCCGGATATGTATAGATGTCCAGCGTAAAATGAGCCCAAGCGATATGGACTTGTATAGACATCCTGCAAGTGCAACAAACCTAATAATTTTCAACTTTTAATTGCTTTAAAATTTTTTAAAAAATAAACTTAAATAAATACTATAAAATAGTTCAATCTTACCTTTAAAAGTTTGAATGATACTACTCGAAGTATGGGTAGTGACATAAAGGCACATCTCCAAAGTCACCAAAATAATGTTGTTGTTGCTTGTATCCCTTTTGCAGCATACCACATACTTGCAGCATACTTCTGAAATGGATGGAACTTTCCCCCCATAAAAGGTATTCTTTTAGGGAAGTCTTTTTCCATCAATCTGAGGGTGGGTAAGTGTTTTTGACTTTCTACCCTCTGTGTGCACAGACCTCTGAATTTGGTAGCTTGCAATTAGACTGTGAGCAGTATGCAAAAATCCAGATGTCATTGTTTTTTGTGGATTTACAATTTTCCAAATTACCAAGTAATTGTATGTATTGATGTCCAATATGTGAAAAAATAGTTTTTGTACCATTTTACAGTTTTTCATAAAGAGGAATGTGCCTGTAATACCTGATCCACTACATCAACATGACCCATATGCATATTATATTCACATATAATACTAGGCTTGTAAGTAATCATTTTAGTTTTGGCATCTAGCTTTCCTATATTGTTCATCAAAATTTTGGATCTGCAATTAGATAAAGCCGTAACTACCATTCTGTCATGCCAAGAAATGTAGGGCATAGGTGGAAATTGACGCACCTCCTTTTCCCCTCTCTTTAGAGCCTGTACATTCATACTTATTTGCAATCCAAATACGATTTGAACACAGTGTTTCAATGGTATTCATCATTCTTTTATATAAATAACTGAAGGGAACTGTATCAATTGTTTAGCTACATAGTTCTACCCTGATCAAGCACAGATAACCCCAAGTCTTTTTCTCTTGTGTTGTACCCCTCAGGGGCCCAATTTTTTGGGTACAGGGTATAGCGACCCCGAGTCACCCGAGCTGCTCCTTCAGGTCCGCGCTCAGAGCGTTTGACTCCTTTTTATTTCGCCTCTTTTATTGTTTTATTTGTTCTACTTCCCTGTTCTTTGTCTGATGGGTACCCCCGTGTTTGACACGGTAAAAAGTGACTGGGTAACGGCGTAACTCCCAGCACTGGGTTATCATGTAGGACAGGAGCGTATCCCCTGGTAAAGGCCAGGCCCCGGGAAGGGCCATTGCATGAGCTGTTCACTTCCTGCAGGTGATTGTGTCCCTTTGTCAACACTCAGGAAGGTGTAACCCTGAGGTTACCTTGTTCAGGCCAGAACCAGTAACCTAAGCCGGGGTGGCGCCCAGGAAGCAGCCTGCCATCGGAGACAGTTGCAATGGTGGAGGATAAATTCGCTATGGTTCATGAAAATAATTTTACCCAAATGAAACGAAAAAGAGTGGAAGTAAAAGAAGTAATCGAAAAGTCCTATCCTCGTTAGTTATAAGTAGAACAGAAGAAGCTCTGTCATTTTCTAAAGTAAACCCATTTGTGATCCAGAAGGGCATTGACACCATAGCTGGACCCGTTAAGTCGTGCACCCGTTTGAGAAATGGTTCTCTTTTGGTGGAGACATTTGGTCTGTCTCAAACAAACTCTCTGCTCAAGGCGACGATACTTCACGGCTATCCCATCCGTGTTGAGCAGCATAGAACTTTGAATTCGTCGCGAGGAGTTGTTACCACCAGGGTGCTAGACGTATGTCTGACCCGGACATCCAGAGTTGTCTGGATGACCAAGGGGTCGCTTCTGTATTTCGAGTTCAGGCGAGGAAAAAGGGGAATTACAGCCAACCCGTACTCTTTTCCTCACTTTTAACAAGGTCGAATTACCGCAGAGAATCAAGCGGGCTACGAGGTTATTGAAGTACGCCCGTATATACCGAGTCCGTTGCGTTGTTTTCAGTGCCAGCGCTTTGGCCACACACGCGTTTCTTGTAAGAGTGCCAACTCCATCTGTGCAGCCTGCGGTCAAGTAAGTCATGAAGGAGCATGTACATCCGCTCCAGTATGCGTCAACTGCCGCGGCGATCATCCGGCATCATCTCGCGACTGCCCTCGATTTAGAGAGGAGCGTTGTATCCAGGAAATCCGGGTAAAGGAAAAGCTCTCATTTACCGAGGCCCGGAAGCGATTTCAATCACGCCAACCCGTTATGCCTAAAATGGGCACATAAAGCGCCGCAGCTTCTTCGAAGGTCAAGAAGTGCGATAACAGTACGCAGACCTGCGACCTTGTTTTTACACGGATCCCTAATGCGCGCAGTCCTCCGCAGCGCTCTACTGAGAAGCCCAAACCAATAGTTTTTAATGCTCCAGAAATTAGATTTAAGACCAGCTACACAAGGACTGATTTTTTGAAAACTTCCACTTGTGCTGAAAAGCAGAAAAGCCCTTCTCCTCCTCGGAGGTCCCGCTCCCATGATGGGAGCAAACCCGCTAGGCGTTTGTCATCACCGCCTATCTCAACATCCAACCGATTCCAGATGCTGGAATCGGCGGATGCTTCTCGGCGGGAGAGCCCCCCCTCTGAGGATGTCATGGAGCAGGATGTGCCTGCTCCCGAAAAACCAGCAAGTCCCACGCGTTTGAAAAAAGGACGGCTGATTCGTCCTGGGCCGACCAAAAAGTAAGGTGATAAATTTTTAACTACTTTTACCTCATTTTAACAATGGCTATCCTTTCTTGGAATGTGCGTGGACTCCGCAGTCGAAGACCTGACTTGGAGTTACTTTTACGCTCGACTGACTCTCCGCTTGTGTGCCTCCAAGAGACCAAACTTCGCCCGCAAGATTGTTTTACTTTCCGCGGTTACTCTTCGGTACGGTGTGACCTTCCTGCCGAACATGGCACTCCCGCTCACGGCGGTATTTTAATTTTAATACGACATGACGTGTACAGTACCTCATTACAGCTCCACACTCCTTTACATACTGCTGCAGCTACAGTTCACTTCTCTGGCATTAGTTTTTCCATCTGCAGTATTTACTTGCCTCCGTCTGGTACAGTCACATCGGATGATCTTGATGATTTCTTTTTTCAGCTACCTCCCCCTGTCCTACTTTTGGGGGATTTTAATGCGCACCATCCCCTATGGGGTTCCACCTTGGAGTGTGCAAGGGGTAGCCTTTTAGCCGACTTTCTGGATTGTCACAATCTTGTACTGCTCAATACTGGTCTACCTACATATATTTCAGACAGTACTCAGAGTTTTTCACGCTTGGACTTAGCCTTTTGTTCTGTCTCACTATCTGTACATTTTACTTGTAATGTCCTCTCTGATTCATACTCTAGTGACCACTTTCCGTGTCAGATTCATGTACTCTCTTTAAACGCACATTCTCAGCGCGCGCCAAAATGGCTCATTGAAAAGGCGAATTGACCTCTCTTTCGATCTATGGCCGAATTTTCAGGGTTTGAATTTCCATCTATAAACAACTATATAAACAACTGCGCGCCAAATGCCGCCGAGTCATTAAGGATAGCAAAAGGGCTTCTTGGATTGCTTTTACCTCTTCTTTTAACCGTACAACGCCTTCAACTGTAGTTTGGGTACAGGTATGCCGCGTTGCGGGCAAACCTAGATTTACGCCTATACCCGGTCTTAGGTTACCGAATCGAGTGCTTACTACTCCGCTTGACGTTGCCAATATTTTGGGACGCACCTTCGCTGATGTTTCGAGCTCCTCCAATTACCCTGCTTCATTTCGCGCATTAAAGGAGCAGGTGGAGTTGAAGGGTTTCTCTTTTGCATCCGACCATCAGGAGTGCTATAACGTTCCTTTTACCGCCAGGGAACTGGAGCATGCCCTTTCTACCTCTCGACATTGCGCACCGGGGCCAGATGGCATTCATGTTACTATGTTGCAGCATTTGTCAGCAGAAGGCAAAGCTTTTTATTACGGACTTTTAATTTTATTTGGTGTAATGACACATTTCCCAGCGCTTGTCGAGTGGCCACCGTCATTCCAATACCTAAGCCTGGAAAGGACCTACATCTTTCCTTCCAGTTACCGTCCGATTTCCCTCACCAGCTGCGTCTGCAAGATGATGGAACGCAAGATAAACGGGCGACTGATGTGGTGGTTGGAATCGAGGCATTTATTGACGAACGCTCAGTACGGTTTTCGGCGTCATCGTTCCTCTGTCGAGCATCTTATATCTCTTTCAACCCACATAATGGATGGCTTTATATGGAAGTGCCAGACGGTCGCCGTATTTTTTGATTTTGAAAAGGCGTATGATACCTGCTGGAGAGGCGGTATCCTTCGAACACTTTACGATTGGCGTATACGTGGTCGTGTGTCTGTTTTTATTCAGGAATTTATGAAAGACCGGGTTTTTAACGTTCGCGTGGGATCAGTTTTATTATCTCATTTTATTCAATAGAACGGTGTACCTCAGGGCTCGGTACTTAGCTGCTCACTGTTTGCCATTACTATCAATTCTATCACCGAGTGTTTACCGCCAGGAGTACAATCGTCGTTGTTTGTAGACGATTTCGCCATTTATCTTACCTCGAGGAGAACTTGTCTGTTGGAACGCCGCCTCCAATACTGTCTCGACCACCTTTACGCTTGAATCACGGGTTCCGTTTCTCCGCAGAGAAGGCCGTCTGTATGAACTTATGGCGCCACAAGGAGTATCTTCCACCTTCGCTCCATCTTGGCCCAGACGCACTCTCTTTCGCAGACGAAGTTAGGTTCCTTGGCTTGGTGTTTGATAGGAAATTATGCTGGTCATCGCATATAGCACAACTCGGAGGCAAGTGTGAACGTTCTCTTTGTATTTTACGTGTTTTAAGTGGCACATCTTAGGGAGCTGACCGGACTACTCTTTTACGTTTTTACCGCTCTCTCATCCGGTCCAAACTAGATTATGGCAGTGTTGTTTATGGCTCTGCGCGGCCTTCTGTTCAGCGCCGTCTGAACCCGATTCATCACCGGAGTATCCGTGTTGCCATTGGAGCATTCCCCACCAGTCCTGTGTTAAGTTTATGTGCGGCGTCTGGTGAACCTGCGTTGTTTTATCGTAGGGATGTTTTACTTTCTGCTTACGGTTGTCGTTTAGCTGCGCAACCTCGTCATCCCGAATGGGCCGTTTTTTAATGTGTCTTTCGATGGTTTTTATGCTGCTGGGTCTTTTACTCCTAAGCCTGCTGGCTTTCGTTTTCGGGACCTCTTAGGGACGTTGGACGTAGAGTTGCCTGCTTTTTTCTTGACCGGGGAAACTACTTCTCCCCCTTAGTTCTTAGCAGAGGCCCCCGTTCATCTTGGGCTCACGTCCTGTCCCAAGTCTTCTACCGCAGCACCTATTATTCGATGTTCTTTTAGCGAGATCAAATCTTCTTTTACTGGATGAAATTTTATATATACCGATGGCTCGAAGTCTGACACAGGATAGGATGTGCTTTTGTTTTTAACGGAGCAAGTTTTACGTTTGGTCTTAACGTTGCGACATCTAATTTTATGGCGGAGCTTTATGCTATTTATTGTGCGATTTTATTTATTTCTGATCACGGGCTTGGGAATACTGGCATTTTTCTGACTCTTTGAGTGCCATTTTAAGTTTTAGAAATCTGTACAACCACCATCCTCTTGTGCAGATGATCCCAGGATATAGTACTAACTCTTTTCGACGCTGGCGTCAGGGTGACACTGCTCTGGGTTCCTGGACATGTGGGACTCTCAGGCAACGAGTCCGCAGATGTTGCAGCTAAATCAGCCCTTTTAGACCCTGCTGAGTACGAGCACCGTTTTTTACTTCGGGGATTTTAAACATTCCTTACGACGAGGCGTTCTCTCGCGCTGGCGCGATGAGTGGACTTTATTACCCACCAATAAGCTTCGGGAGTGTAAATCAGCCCCTTTTAACTGGTCAACTTCTTCTCGCGCTGTTCGTCGCGAAGAAGTAATTTTAGCTCGTCTTAGAATTGGACATTGCCGTTTTAGTCACTGTCACCTTTTTAATGGCCAACCGGTTCCAGCTTGCCCTCACTGTGACCACCCCTTTACAGTGGGGTCACATTTTATTTAACTGGTCAACTTCTTCTCGCGCTGTTCATCGCGAAGAAGTAATTTTAGTTAGTCTTAGAATTGGGCATTGCCGTTTTAGTCACTGTCACCTTTTTAATGGCCAACCGGTTCCAGCTTGCCCTCACTGTGACCACCCCTTTACAGTGGGGTCACATTTTATTTAACTGGTCAACTTCTTCTCGCGCTGTTCATCGCGAAGAAGTAATTTTAGCTAGTCTTAGAATTGGGCATTGCCGTTTTAGTCACTGTCACCTTTTTAATGGCCAACCGGCTCCAGCTTGCCCTCACTGTGACCACTCCTTTACAGTGCGTCACATTTTACTCGATTTCCATCATCTAGCAACTTTTAGACGTTCCCTGACTTTTCCCTCCTCTATTGAGGAGTTACTTGCAGATGATGTGGCTGCTGTTGAGCGAGTGCTCCGTTTTATTCGTATTTCTGGTTTTTAGAGCAAGGTGTGAAGGTTTTACCTTTTATTCCTGAAGGCATTTTTAAGCTATTGTAGGACTGTTGAGCTTTCAGATCTTGCTGATATGTTGTTTTACCGACAGTCTTTTGTTGTTGTTGACCATTTTACCCCTGTTATTTTTTTGGGGTTTTATTGTAACAATTTTATACCATTTTGAGTCTGCTCTGTTTTCAGCTCTGTTAATTGTTACCGTTTTACCCTTGTTATTTGTTTTGGGGTTTTCGTTGTTACAATTATTGAATATTATAAGACTGTTGTGTTATCAGCCCTAGCTGCTGAGTTTTATTACCAGTCTTATTTGTTGTTCACTATTTTACCCTTGTTATTTGTTATGGGGTTTGTTTTATAGCCCAAATTTTATGATGTTAAACACTGACATTGTGTATTTAATTTCTTTTTATAGTTGGCACGGTTTTTAGTGTATTGGGCGCTAATGACCCTAGTGTTTTGAGCCCCTTAAACTATAATCATCATCTTGTGTTGTCAGTCCTTTTGCCAGTGTAAATAAAGCCATTGCAGACATACACTGATTTAATTTCACAAATATCAAAACTTTTTATCCCAAATCTGGCCCTTTTGGTTTTGAATATTGCTTCCAAACCAATCAGCCCTTCCAGAGTATCAAGCTCATTCATTAACAGTTACCTTTTCACAGGAATGTACTTTTCTTTGAGTTGAAATAAGGTAATCAAAAATAGGCCTAATCTTGTGTAATTATCTTTTGTTTTCTGTGCAGGTGAAACGAAGAAGCTGCAATATGGGCAAAAACTTGTTGCTTGACATGCATTTTCGGAGTCAATAGCATGTCATCTGTAGACCAGATTTTTCGATAACACGCATGAGAATAATTGTGCCAAGTAGCTTGTAAATCTCATTCTTTGTTAAATCTGACCACTTCTGTATCCTATTAAATCCTAATTTGTCTTTTGAGGACAGATTTTATACGCTTGACTCTGAAATACATTTATTTCAGTAACTATGAGAGCTACTAAAATTTACATTAAAAAAAAATCAATGAAGCTATACTCCACAGATTGTACTCTGGAAGATGTGTCTTTTTGGAACTCATGTGATTTTCAGAACTCATAACTTTGTCTCTGCACTAATACCTGCAGGAACAAAGTCACTTTCATCTTTACTGCTTCCCATGTGCTCAACACCAGCTTCAAAATCCAAAATACTCCCCATCAATATCCAAATCACTGTCACACATCAAAATTCTGCAATATTCTCTGAGGTTATTTTAGAAGTTCGAACACTTCCTAAATGAGCTAAAGCTACCACTAGCTGAAGCCATGATTTGAACTGGGAGTAATAAGTTTGTAACTTTGTAATTCCTTCAGTCGGTCCTGGTGGTGTAGTGGTTACCATACTTGCCTCCTACACCCAATATCGCGGGTTCGAACCCTGCGGGGACCAATGGATTTTTTTGGGCCTAAAAATCCTAAGTATGGCTTCCTTCAGAAAGGAAGTAAAGCCGTGGGTCCCGTGTCGTACATTTACGGCACGAAAAAGAACCTCAAGCCTGAAAGAGAGGCCGCTGAGCAAAATTTGTCTGCCGTTTCACGCCCTGAGTTGAATGGGATGCTGATGACCTGAGATGTTAAAGAGCGTCCATAAATAAATCAATTAAAAAAAAAAGTAATTCCTTCCCAAGTGAACATTGCGTTCTTAGTAATTAGATGAAACAAAAATATTCTAAAATAATCAAATGCAAACTTATGGTATCTAGAAATAATTAGAATCAAAGACATGTAAAATACACTCCAAAATTGGAAGTTCATTTTTGCATTTTGGAAATAAATACAGTATTACTTGTTGTAATTGGTTCATATAGCATTTAATGTCCTTTAATTCAGCTTTTATTTCATTAAAATATGATAAAAAAATAAACAAAATAAGGTTTGTTCTAGCAACAGAAATTTCATCTCTGGCCAATTTAAGTACCTAGATCTGTTTATTGGGTATCCTGGAATAGCCGTTGCAGAGTTTAAATGGCCATTAGATAATGGGTTAACTTACTTTATATGTAATTTATATGTTGAGCCCATATAAAGTAATTATTTATAACTATACCTAAAAATATGCATTTTGTGAAACTATCAGTGACTTTACCTTTTAAGTCAACTTTTATGTGAGTAGTACCTTTCTCCTGAAGGCTAAACTTCATAATTTTTGTTTTGTAGACAGTGTTAAGTAGGTTATTAGAACTAAGGTAATTATCCACTAGTTCATCTGAAGTGTTTAATATTCATGACATTTCCTCAATAGAATGAGCATTTACAATAAAAATATCTGCATACAGTATCAAGTCAGATATTAACAGTGTTATTAAATAATTTAATATAAGAGTTAAAAAGGTAATGAACAGATCTTTACAGCCAGAAATTCCAATGTATATTTATTTACAGATTTATTTCTTACAGAGTTGTGTGCATTGTTTCCTCTCTGTTAAATGTGATTTAATTAAATCTTGAGCATCTTCCTATATGCCATACCTTTTTGTCTGTTTTTAAGTAGCATATTATGAGAGACATGACAAAAACCTTATACAGGTAGTAGAGGTATCTTTAATATTATCATCTAATATACTAAAAATAATGTATATAAATTCTGTGGCTGTATATGTAAATAAATCTTTCCAAAAACCACATTGAAATTTGTTAATTATCATGTGTACATATAAAAAGGAAGCATTATCCTAATTTATTAAAATAATGTATAAATTCAGCTATGCCTATGTATAATTAAGTATTTCCAAAAACCAAGTAAGAATTTGTTAATTATCTGTATGTACAGAAAGAAATCCAGTGATCTCAACAGAACCTTCTCTAAAATGTTCATTACAGAAGTTAAGGATAGCGGCCTATGATTATTTATTTTTATAGACTTTTTTTAAATGGTCTGGGTAAAATGCAGCCCTCAAAGATTCATTAATATAAAGTGGCTTTAATGTAACATGTTTATACCACTTCAAAATGAAAAAGGGGAGTTCATTCCAAACTTTAGAATATTATTAGAAAAACAATTATGTTTATTTCTTCATTATTTACTGAAGTCAGGTATAATAATGAGTTTTGATTTTTTAAATGTAATTAGAAGCAAAATTATCTCTCTTTGATATATCATCTGCAACATGTAAAAAAAATTATATGATACTATACATATCAGCAGAATCTCTTTCAATTCCACTGTGATATAATGGATGCATTGTCTTTAATGGAAATATCTTTATGATAATGTCGCTCATTAACTTTTCCTTTTTTCTCACTATTTTTTCAAATGTTTTTCTAGGTCTTTCTCTCTGACTTCTTCCTTTTGGGCAAGCCTCTGCAAACTGTTTTATTTTCCTTTCCTCTTGAGCCCTTATAACACGTCTGAACCACTTTAACTGTCTTGTTATCAGACACCTTGATGCTTCCTCTTGACTCAGTTCTCTAATTTTCTGATTACAAATTTGTTTCAAACTATTCTTGCCAGCAACATATTTCAGCATCTTCATCTTGGCTGACATCCCTCTTTCACACTGACCAGCTTTCACTTCCATAAAAGAGAGTTCATTCATCGTCTAGAAGACTTGTAGCTTTGTCTTCCTTGTCATTTCCTACTTTGTGGGGATAGTAATACTGAGCTGGTAATAAGTACTACATGCCTTTTGTACTCTGCTTGCCACCTTCTCTGTAATATTTCTAAAGTGTTAACCATTCTGCCTTTTTTCCTAAGCATCTCCAATCCATCACTTGCAAATTCTCCTTAACATCTGCTATCAAAAAATAACCAAACTTTTAAATTTTTTAAAATTTGGCTTATTTGCATCTTACTGTGTATTGCGTCCCTCAAAGTAATCTCCCCCTGTATTGATCAGCATCTGAGCTTCTAAAAGTCCTGATCTGCATTTTTTGAGATTGTGCACAGTCCTATATGCAAATTTGTTCCATCTTCTCAACTAGTCAAAGTTTTGTTCTTTCATCTTGAAATAAAAAAAAGTGCACAAATGCTAAGTCAGGAGAATGAGGAGAGTGAGAGAGAGAGAGAACAGTCATCTTGCTTCCATGCAAAGTCATGAACAAGCAATGATGAATGCACAGCACATTATCATGTGCAGGATCCATGAATTGTCTCTGCACAGTCCAGATCTCTTCCTTCTCACATTTTCTTGGAGACTTCTGAAGAACTGTTGGTAATACCAGTGATTCACAGTATGACTCTCTGGCACAAGCTTTTTTGGGTCTGGTAAAGATGAATTACTATCGTAACCATAGACCCAAGTTTCAATATCAGAAATTATTCTATTTATAAAACTTGCACCTTTATTAATGTGATCCAAGAACTCCTGACACAATTGTTTTTCTGGTCTTGTGTCAACAACTGAGAACTTTGCGGCAAAACAATGCATTTTTGTCAGAATTTCTTGACATGATCCCACAGAAGTATTACACTCTTTGGCAATTTTTGGAACATTTAGGCATCTATTTTCATGAATTAGCTCATTTCTGACTGTGTGCATATTGTCAGTTGGCATCGCTGGGTGTCTGGTACATGGGTCTCCTAATCACTTTTAAACTTCATATGCCATTGACAGGACTGATTACAGCTTAAATAATCATATTCATAAGCTTCTTTCATCATTCATGAAAGGTAAAGGATTTACAAAGTTTCACACAAAATTTGATGCTAATATGCTGCTCATGATAACTTGGTATTTCAATATTGCAGAACATTTGCAACATTGCTGCAAAGATGCATGGAACTAGACTTAATATCTTCCTCTAGGCCATTTCGTCCCATCTTGAAACACTACAGCAACACTTTTGCACTGTCTTATTTCTTTTTGTACTCATTATAAGCATGAATAAATTAATTGAAAGGGCAGCAAAGTACCCTTACTAACACAATCTGTTCCTAATAGCATGGAGAATATGATACATTAACCAAACACAAGCAATGATTTTTGAGTGAAATGTTATGGTTATCCTCATTGAATTGATGACTTGGTAAATTTCAAAGAATCCAAGCTTGGAAAATTTCATGCATGGCAACTCATAGTGGTACAAATAGAGAGCCATTTGAAAGTTGGGCAAACTATGCCTACAAATTGCAAATGTGAATCTTTGGTATTTCAGGGCAGAATCAAGTATACCATATTTCAATGGAAAATAATATTTGGTGCTATTCAAGAAGTAGTAGTAGTCCTAATTAAATCAATGATTCAATAACTTTAATAGTTACTTTAATTTTTTTTGCAAAATAAAATTTAATTGAAGGTAATTAGTTTATCCTGAAGTTTATCGTACCAGTTGTATAGTAGTGTGTTACATTGTGCATGTAAACAAAGCCATTCTGTAAGCTATCAAAATTGTACTAAATTTCTACAAACAGAAATGTATACTAGATTTTGTACTAAGAATCATATTCTAACATTCACTGTTTTGGAGTTACAAAGCTCCAAAATTATATTCAGATTCAATTACAGCTAAAATGAAAAGTGCATGATTATTGTATATTTATATTATGAGTTGCCTTACTATTCCAAGAGTATTGAATCTTCATCAAGCTTACTTGCTACGTAGGAGTAAAGTTATAATTAATATGTTAATTATGCATAACAGGTATCTATAGAGAAATAATTTGATGTTTCATCAAACCTATTGTGTAATTGTTACAGACTGTTGGATTCTTCATAAAGGATAAGATAAAAGCTTTTATTGTGGGGCAAGTGATCATTTTACCACTGATTGCTTCAGTAATTTATATTGTGAAAATTGGAGGAGACTACTTTTTCATATATCTCTGGTTATTTGCAATGGTCATGACATTCGTGTTATTCACCATTTATCCAAACTATATTGCACCACTATTTGACAAATATACACCATTGCCTGATGGAGACCTCAAGACCCGGATCGAAAAACTAGCAGAAAGCATTGCATTTCCATTGTATAAACTTTATGTTGTAGAAGGTAAGATAACGGTACCATATTTAAGCATTTGGTAATTATAATGGAGGTAGCAATTTTAAAGGGTTCTGGAATAATCAGAGAGTTGAAACTCGGATATTTTGCCTTATTCGTTCAGATTATTATTTATTTCTTTAAAATTGTGTACTCTGTAAGAGCATGATTAAACTTCTGTTTTTATAAGTTAATTCTTTTTTATTATATATATATTTTCTCATTACTCATTGCTTTCCCATGAAAAATTTAGTATTACAGGGCATCTGGTTCTTGAAATTTTTTTTGTATTTTTTGGTTAATGATTAATTTTTGTTCGATCTGTGTTAGTCAAGTGTCTGCTAGCTAGCATTGTTTCCTTTGTTAAAAACCATATATTTTGCCATTCAATGAAAGAAAATACATTAGAGGGCATCTATGTATCAAGATTAAGTTAGCAAACTAACTATTTTTAATGTAAAGTTTGCTCAGCGTTGAAGTACAAAAAACGTGCTATAGTGGATGACCACAGAGTGAACGTCTAAGAAAACCATCAGTGCTTCTGAAGACAGTAGGGTCATAATATGCTGTATTAATGAATATTGTTATTTGCAACTGGATATTTTACCAACTGGCTGACCTGAATGTTTTACAGGAAGACTTACCACAACACAAGCTTTTTCGAGCTAGTAAAGAAAGGAAATGTGATATGTAACTATAGTGCATGGATTTTTATTGTCTTATATTGACTTAATACAAGGAAATCTCCTTTCATTTAAAATACAGCTTAAGCTGGCAAACTCATAATGTAAACAATATTCATATTTATTATCACAGAATTTCTTAATAAGCAATGGCACCTGACCCTATGTTCACTCTTTCTATATGACACCTGATCCCTATGTTCACTCTTTCTATTTACCATCTATTTCCATTTGTTTATTTTATAAAGCATTTGTACCACTGCATTCAAATGTACATTCTACATCTGCTCCTAATAATATTTTATAAAGGATAATATAAAAGATTTGTATTTCCCTTTCAGTCACAATGTCCATTTTGATCTGCAACAAGTACGCCTTTTAGTTTCATTCGTGTTATTCATATAACTTACCTTTCTCAATTGGTCTTCATTATTTTAAACATTCCTTTTTTTCTATTTCAATATTTCAAAGTTTCCTCCATAATCACAATTTTGCTACCATCTGTCCCATTTTATGTGCATCTTTGATGTTGCTATTGCCAAATAACTTTTTTATAAAACAGTTTTTTAACTAAATCTACAATTTCCCATTCTTCTTTCTAACCATTTAATGTCCATTTCTGCAGTTTTATACAAACATGGCCCTTTTGCTATGCTAATGACTTTTGTTTCTCCCGTTTTCCTGAAACATCAATTTTGATTCCCAAACAATCAGTAATATTCCCCACTATATGAATAATACCCCCCCTTTTTTTAAATAGTGTTTAATGCCCATTTTAACTACTAAGGCATCATAGGCGGTCAATTGGTTCAATCTGGTGCCATGGTGAATAGGATTCATGATTGTCGTGCAAATTATTACTAACAATTAAAATGTACATTTACTTGCCATTATCAAGCAGGAAGATGCTGGAACTGCCTCCCTTCATTTTCCATACATTTCTGGCATCTGTTTATAAAATTAACCATTAATTTGTGCAGTTCCTTTTGAGAATTGAAGAAATTTCCTCATGAATATTATTTTTCAGTTCATTCTTTTGTGTGTGTATTTGACTTTACATTTTTTCCTTTAATGCCCCCCAGAAATAAAAATTGCAGGGTGTTAAATCGAGGACCTAGGGAACCATATGTTGTTAGTGATGGCTCTATTGTTGAATATTTCATGAATTGCAAGCAAGGAGACATGAGCTGTATGTGCCATTGCAAAGTCCTGTTGGAAAGTCACAAATCCATGTTTTCTCAATGGGGTCGATGTTTATCATGGAATTGTTCAGAAGCCAGATTTAAAAATGAACTGGACTGCAGATCCTGTTTTTAAAACTCCAATTTTTTGGAAAATGACATCTCGAACATGTTTTCTTCACATTCTTTCGTAATTTAAGAGCATTGATAAATTTTATGAACTGGTTATAGAGAGTGGAAGTGACATTAAAATAGCTGGCCCAAGCATTTAAATGCCCTGCTGAGAAGCTGGTATTGAATGTGTTAAAGTATATAGAAAACTTAAAATGTTGGATTTTCAGAAAAAATATATGCTAATGGGTAATTCTAATGTAAGGGTGGGAAAAGGACAGTTACAGTTAATTTATCTATCTGAAGAAATGACTTCTTGAATTTAGGATAAGGATTAGTATAGATAAATATGTAACAGAGAAGACAAAATATTACTTTATTTTGGGGGGGATTATTTAATTATATTTAATGGAATGAGCAGAAAGGATAAACATTTACATAATGTTCTCTTCTGAATCAAACCATTAGAACACTCTTTATGGCTTCACTTATTGGAGATTTACTCCACAGGTTCGTGGACCCTAATCCACATCCACAGCTGTTAGTCAACTAAGAAGAGATTATTAATGTATATTTCACCGTCTTACATTCCAAATTGAATTAATATTGAAACATTTACATTTTGTAACAAATATGGCCAAAGCATGGTAGATTATGTATTATGTAATATGAACTAAAGTGTTTTCTTATAGACCTCGAGGATTTAAGTATAATTTTGTCTGGGGCTTTTAGAAATGTTTGTCCTAAAATGATTACTGAAAATAATATCTATCTCATTCTTCCTTTCTGCACTCATGATTAAATCTTGTTGCAATAGTCATATGTTTCAGGCACATGCGATTCTATTCATTAAATTAGTATTGTGTCCTATCCTATTCTTGTTTTTGCAGGCTCTAAAAGATCCACTCACAGCAATGCTTATTTCTATGGTTTCTTCAAGAACAAGCGCATAGTGCTCTTTGACACTTTACTTAGGGATTACGTTCCAGAACATGACTCTGAAAAGACAACAGAGAATGTTGTTGTTAGTGAAAAAAAAGGATGTGATAACGATGAAGTTCTTGCTGTTTTGGGTCATGAATTGGGACATTGGAAGTTGAATCACGTCTTGAAGAACATTATCATCATGCAGGTTTGTGCCACTTTATCCTTTATTTTAAGTAGTATGCTTCTAAAATTAAACACTTCGTTAAAATGTTACTGTTGCTGCAAATCAGGTTAGCAATGAATACAAATGATATTGTAAGAAATTAATATATAGTTTCAGTTATTCAAAATTGAACACAGTAATTAAACATATTTGTGAATGCTTCCCCATCAAGAGAGAGAGACATACAGACAGATATGAGGAGTACATGTAATTTCTTATGAATTTTCCAAGAAGTTTGTTATTAAGGTATATAATGGAAAGGGTGTATTTATTTACTATTGAAGATAATTTTTCAAATCTATTGAGCCTTTTTCCAGGCAGGTTTCTTCAGAGTAAAGCATATGGGTGCACAACATAATTTACTGAGTATATATTTGCATAATGAAGAAAGTAATTGTCCAGCATAATAATAAATAGCAATGTACTTATAGCAGGATAACATGAGTAACTGAAATGAGTTCATCACCATTAATGCTATTAATGGTGAGCATATTTTATTTAACCCAATAACATGATATTTCAATATCTTCCTCGGCCACAGAAGTCAGATTTAAATAGCTCTTTAGGGGTGGAAAGCATGCTCATATACAAACTGTCATAAAAGAGAAACTAATGATTTTTTTATTCAAATTTTGCTTGCAAACCAAGAACATTATTGACTTGCCAATTATGTGCATCTAGTATGATGGATTAGCTCGGTACACCATAAAGCAGTCTAGCAAATGGAAAGCAACTATATATTTAAATTGTACTTAGGAAGCTATAAACAATGGAGTGATTATATATCCTATCCTATTATAATTTATTAAATATGTTCATATTAACTCTACTTATACTACATTTTAGGATATGTTTTGAGGGCAATCACCCATCATCAGCTGTTGACTAATTACTCATACTTGATGTGGTGGCTGGATCCCAAGGTGCATCTGGCAGTCTTTGATGTTTTTAATACAAACTTGCCGAATTCATCCATGGGTGGAATGTCAACATTCATTAAGTTTTTTTTTCATTTTTCAGGATGAAATTTTTTTCCCAAGTTGATAGCTCTATTAAGGTTGTACAATTCTTTCAGCAGCTTAGCCTCCAGTTTAATTTCATGATTTTTGGCACAAAAGTGAGCTACCACTGCTGATTTATCAATCTATTTAAAATTAATATTATTAAAGTGTTCCTTTCTCCAAATTTCTAAATTTCTCTTTGTTTTCCTATGTATTTTTTATTACAGTCTATACATTTAATTTCATAAATTCTTGATTTCTGTTCTATTGGTATGGTGTCTAATACTGTGGAACCTAGCACAGTTTTGATTTTATATTTATTCTTTGTGCTAATTTTATGCCATGTTCTTGTAAATACTCTATTAAATTTGTTGCGGTAAGTCCAATGTATGTAAAACTATTGAATTTGTATCTTTCCTTGATATTCTTCAGTGTGGAAACCTCTCATATAAATTTTTTGTCTTTTAAATTTATTGATAATTTTTATTATTGTGCGCTTGTTGAAACCATTGATTATTGCTGTATTATTACTGTTGTTATTATGTTTTATACTCTGTTTCTGTGAGTGAGATGTTAATTATTGTGTGTGCCAAGCTGTAGAACACTACCTATTTGTGTGGTAGTGTGGTTATGACATTATTTTTACGGATTTTCTGTGTGTGCTGCTTTTTTTTTTTTTTTTATTCCAAATTAAAGTTACTGTCTGAATTTCTTATAATTTTTAAATCTAGGAATTGGAACCACTCTTTTTTTTCTCCTCTTCCATGGTAAACTACATAGATTTATGTTGTAAATTAAGGAGCTTCAGAGCGTCCATCAGTTATGGTTTTTGAAAAGTTCTGTGAATGAAGCCAAAATTATGGCATAGCTTTGAAATTATTCTTATTTTTTCAACATAGTGTCCCTTGGCACTAATGCACTTTCTGAAGTAATGCTCCAAAGCTTCTGTCCCGTCATAAAAGTCAGATTCCTCCAGGCGTGCAAAATACGCTTCAATGATTAAGCTCTTCATTTGGTAAAATTTATTTCAGCCAAGGAATTTTCTCAATTTAGGGAATAGATAGAAGTCCAAATGAGCCAAGTTAGGGGAATAAGGCAGATGTGGCAGAAAGTCGTATCCATTGATTTTTGCCATTGCAATGATACATGTATGAGGGTAGCACTGTCTTGTTGCAAGATGACTATCTTCTTTGTTAAACTCAGTCTTTTCTCATGTATGTTTATCTTCAGTAGGTCCAAAAGGTAGCATAATACACTCCAGTGATAGATGTTCCAGTGGGAAGATAATAATTAGCAGTACACCCTTAGCATCCCATAAAACCATCTTCCCAGCCAATATCACCACTTGCCTTCTTTGGTAGTATAGAATGTGATGCTTCTATTGTTTAGACTGTTTTGTTTCAAGTGTATAGTAATGTGCCCAAGTTTTATCATTGGTCATAAATCAACACATTTATTGGGATCTCTCTGAAAATGGGCCAAATTTTGCTGAGAGATTTGCACTCTTTGATCCTGAGTTAGCAGTTGCAGCACCCATTTTCCCATGATTTTTTTCAAGCACAATTCTTCTCACAAAATGTGAAATATGTGTTCTGAAATGTCCAAAGCTTCAATTTTATTCAGCAATCCTCCAGAACTACATCATGTATCTTATCAATAATTTGTGATGTAATGAATTTTGGTTGTTCTTTATGTGGGTCATAGCTTTCATGCCCATGTTTAATCTCTGAGTTTCACTTAGAAATGGTTGAAAATGATGGTATAGGGTCCCATAGAGTGTTTATCATATGTTTCATTCATACCCTTCTTTACCAAGTATTTAATAATTGCTTATTGTTCGATATTTGCCATTTTTTGTGTAAACACATGACTGCACTGCAACAAATAGCTAGAGCTACTATAATTCTTGACCAATCCATGTATTACTGCACAAATGTTTCTATGGAAGATGGTGAGATTTGATAACAAAACTGCTTAGGAGCAGCTGCAATCTGTGGGCCATTCCAGAACTTTTAAAAGTTTTCTTGATTAGGTTAAACAATTATGTACATAGGCGTAATCATTTCCTGAATTATGCAATACCTGTAGCTACTACTTGGCAAAATGACAACACATGTTAGAAATTATTCAGGTAAGTGATGGTACGATGTACTGACATAAACACAAACTAAATGGTTGCAGTACTTGCTCCCAACAGGTCAAAATGTATGTTGGATTTATGATGTAGTAAAAATAAGTTTTTTGTTTATTTGTTTATTGTCAGTTAATGCCCTGGTTGGCAGAAATAAAGATTCATGATGGGATAGAGGGGAATGGTAAGGAGGAGGTTATGCATTTGCATATGGTTTTTTATTTATATACTTAATGCTACATTTGCATTCAATTTATGGCTTCTGGCTTCTAGACTGTTTCATTTTTCTTTTCATTATGCTCTACATGTTATAACTGAGGAAAGTGCACTCTTGCCCTTGTACCTACAGTTGCACAGATACAAATGCGTTCATAGAGATAAATGTTTCCTAATAATAATAATAATAATAATAATAATAATAATAATAATAATAATAATAATAATAATAATAGCAGCAAGTACAAGTTCAAAAAAGAAGTTTATGAAATACTTTTTTTGCAGATGAAACTTGAAAATATAAGGTAGACTGTCATTGTCTAATAACCAAGAATAAATTTTAAAAATGTATTTGTTTAATTAATTTTTTGTGTTGCAGGTCAATCTTTTCCTGGTGTTTTTGGTATTTGGGTTATTGTACAAGTATGAACCTATGTATCGTGCATTTGGATTTCATGAAGAGAAGCCTGTGCTGATTGGTTTAATTATAGTGTTACAGTTTATTTTTTCACCCTATAATGCGGTAAGTTTATAATCAACAGTACCGATGATATATTATTATTGAAAAAGTTTAAGCTTCACTCTTATTGTCTAAAAAATCTAGATCATCAAGCACGCAGTCTTATATTACTTCAAAATAATAACTACATGGTAATGTAAAATCAGTGTTCATGCTAAAGACACTGAAACATGATATTATTGCAATAAGTTACTAAGCAGCAGTTTTGCCTGCATGTATTGTGATATGTTTAGCAAAATATCTCTTTTATTATTGGTTCTGACTGGAATTATTTTAGGAGAGGTGCGGTTGGTTCATTTTATGAAAAGTGTAAAATGGGTCTGAAATAAGTGCAATAACACTTTCAAAAATACTTACTTCAAGTTGTAATTCAGCACATTTTATTTCCAAGTATGTGATTTTTAAAGAAATGTGTAGCTCATACTGTCTCTAGACCATTCTGCATATGGAAGGGGAAGGGGGTTGTTTTTATTATGGGGTCAAGATCTAGGTTAGAAGTGTGTCCAATTTCTTGCTACTTGCTATTTAGAAGTTTACAAACGAAACCATGTTTCTTGTAACCACTTTAAAACCTCTTAGGGGCCCACTTATTGGGTAATGGCCCTGAGACACTCTAGCTGCTCTCTCAGGTTTGCTTACTGTGTTTAATGCTTTAATAATTTTGCCATCTTTTATTTTTTATTCTTCTAACCTTCCTGTCCGTGGTCTGATGAGTGCCCCTGTGTTTGACATGGTAGAAGATGACTGGGTAACTGCTTAACACCCAGCAGTGGGTATCATTAGGAACAGGATTTTAATGCAAATGCATATTCCTTCTCTGCTGTGTGAAGTTACTTGGTATATGAGCTAATTACTAAATTTCCAACAATTTAATCAATAATGCACATTTTACCTGTATTGTTAATAAGCATAATATTTGCTTGTTTTACATGTATATTTTATAAATATATTTTTATTTTAATTATTTTATCTTTATTTTACAAATACAATATAATATTTCCAAATAATAAGTGCCTTCGGGTCAGTCTTGAAATTTGGCAACACTGATGGTAGCTCATGCTGAACACAATCAATAGCCACGTCACATTGGTAATTTGGTCATAGCTGTTCCCTCACATATGAAGGTGACTGTTAAGGAGTTCTCAGAATTGAGTTGAAGTGTGGCAGTTATACTTAATATAATATTAAAGTTAGTTTAAATTTAATTGTTTAGTGTCTCATAAGATTTATAAAAATGTAACCTATAATTTACACAAAGGAAAGCATTTCAAAATATTTAACTGTAGTTTTAGAAATTGAATTTCGAAAATATTCCTGCAGATTCATAATCATTCTCCAGTTAGAACTTTAGGTCATGTAATTCAGTGGTATAACTAGTATATAATGAAGGCTTTGTTTTTGTGTAATGTGCCAAAAGTAAAAGTGAATGACAAAACTAGGTTATAGGGATATCAGTGCAAGTTTGAAGTAGATTTGTTAACTACAGATGGTACAATTTTTCAGGATGTTTGAGACAAGATTAGTTGTTTTCTAGTGCTTTAACATTTGAGTGTAATAAACACAAAGATAATATTAAATTTAAATCCTCAAAAGGTGTCTTGGTACAAAAAACTTCTGTTTCCAAATATTTTGTTGACTCCATGAACTTGCTATGGAAAGATGATATTCAGTACAAAAGTTACATTTCAAATGTGACACATTTAACTTGTCTTGACCATGGGTTACATTAGGCTGCAGAAACAATTTGGGCAAATTTCAAGCTTGTAGATAAGCTGGTATCTTCTATAAAGAAAGTATTTGTTAAGGTGCTCTATAGAAAACAAGCAGCATTTCAAGTTACACTTCCACATAAACCAGTTTTAATGTGCTGGGGAACATGGTTATGTGCAGCTCTATATTACACGAGAATTTGGAAACAGGAATGTAATGAATGCATTGATCCAAATTATTCTTCATCAATTAAAATTGCTCAAGATATATTAAAGAACACAGAAGTAGAACATATATGTATAATTTTTGAAGCTGTTTACAGTGAAGCTATTATATTTAAAATAATACACTATGAATAACTTATTTACACACTTCAATTACTATGTTTTTCTAAGTTGGAACAATGTTTCGGGAACCAGTGTTCTCATCCTCAGCCATTGACCCAGTGATTTCTGATGCTCATGTTGGTCCCCTGCAGTTGTGTGAACTGTGGCGACCTCTGGTGGATTTGAAATGAGTCTAGAAAGATGATCCCATGGCGGAAGGTCAAAATTCATTGTGATTTTTTGATATTTTAGGATGAAAATATTCTCTCAGGCGGCCAATCCAAATGGGTTTTTTTATTTGTTTTGGAAGTTTTATCTCTGGGTTTATTTCATGATTTTGACAGCAATAATGATGTATCACTGCCGATTTTTCTATCTGTTTTAATTTGATGTTTCTAAAATGTTCTTTCTTCCGAATTATCAGATTTCTCTTGGTTTTTCCTATGTATTTCAAATTACAGTCTAAACATTCTATGGCGTATATTCCTGATTTCTTTTCTAATGGGTATATTGTCTTTTAATTTTGAGCTTAAGAGATTCTTAATATTGTATCTGTTGATCGGGGCTAGCTTTATGAGCTTAAGAGATTCTTAATATTGTATCTGTTGATGGGGCTAGCTTTATATTGAGTTTTTTAAATATCTTTTCGAATTTGTAGTGCAGTTGTGGGTTATACGTGAATTTGCAATATCTTGTAGTGTCTTTGATTGCTTGTAGAGTCAATGTCTCTCGTATGGTTTAAACATATGTATAGATTTTCACCTATAACCCACAACTGCACTACAAACTCAAAAAGGTATTAAAAAAACTCAATATAAAGCTAGATCCGATCAACAGATACAATATTAAGAACTTCTTAAGCTCAAAATTAAAAGGCAAGATACCCATAGAAAAGAAACCAGGAATATATGCCATAGAATGTTAGACTGTAATTTGAAATACATAGGAAAAACCAACAGAAATCTGACAATTCGGAAGAAAGAACATTTTAGAAACATCAAATTAAAACAGACAGAAAAATTGGCAGTGGCACAACATTATTGGAGCCAAAATCATGAAATAATCCCAGAGATAAAACTTCTAAAAAAAATTAAAAAAAAAATCCATTTGAATTGGCCACCTGGGAGAATATTTTCATCCTAAAATATCAAAAAATCACAATGGATTCTTCTGCCATGGGATCATCTTTCTAGATTCATTTCATATATACCAGAAGTCACCACACTTCACACAACTTGCAAGGGACCAACACGAGCATCAGAAATCACTGGGTCAACGACTGAGGATGGGATCGCTGGAAACATTGTTCCAGTTTAGAAAAACATAGTAAGTGAAGTATGTAAATAAGTTACAGAAGTAGAAACTAATTTTTCTTACATATCTCTGCATTTCTCTCCCGCTATTACTTCTTTGGGAATCAACAGTATTATTGTACTTCAAAATCACTGTCTCCAAATTAAATTGGGTACCTGGAAGGATTGGCAATGTAGTGAAGAAAAAAAGTACATAGTATTCTTTCAAAAATCTCAGGATTATATAAATTGTGCGAGATTGAAGAAATCTTTAGCAGGGAAATCTTCCAAACTGCCTAGTGAAATACCAACAGATCAAATGGCAGCTATTGTATGGGCACACCTAAGTGCCTATGAGTTGGAGAGAAGTTTTTCTCACTATAAGGATATCTTAATAAGCAATAGTAGACAGAACAGCTAACATGGAAAATTTAAAACATTTGGTAGTCATAAACAGAAAAGAAGTTGAGATGTGGAGAACTAAACATGTGAGTACCATTATTTATTGTGGTTTCTTTTCTCATTTTTAAGGAAAATATATCCTAATTCTTCAATATTAAACATAAATTTTGATGAGTTAAATAATTCATATGGTTTCCATAATATTCATGGAACAAATTGCATTAAATTTTTACTTTATATGAATATGATTTCTTGATACTTTTTATATCGGCATATTTATGTGCATACTATGGAAGTTTTGAATGCATAAATGCATATTAAAGGGATTGTTAGAGCATAAAAGTCCCTAGTTATCATATACGGTGGGAACATATCCTCTGTTAAAGGCCAGGCCTAAAGTGGGACTATTCTGTGAACTGTTAACCTTCCTGAAGGCGATTCGGTCCCTCTGTCTAGACCCTGGGAGACGTGACCCAGAGGTGAGTGCTGTTCAGGCTAGGGCAGGTCACCTAAGCCAGGTTATCACCCAGGTTGCAGCCTACCATTAGAGACAGTTGCATAAATGGAGAAAGAACTTGCCATGGTGAATATTTTTCTCACCAAAAATGAAACAGAAGAGAAGTAACTAGATGTCTCTCCTTCATTATTTAGTTTAAGCCGAGTTGCTGATGACTGACAATTGGAGACGGAAATGTTGAATACATGCTTGTATAAAGATAAAGCTGGAAATCCAGCTTGAAGTGTATAGAGCCAGAACTGGTCTTTTTAATAGATCCAGATTCATTTTGTTGGATAGTGGAAGATTGCATGAGCAGATAAACGTGATGTCATGGTATGTATTTGTGTTAATGGTTCTGTTATTAATCGAAGGAGTAGAAATTCATTTCGGTTCGGAAATGAAACAGATTTTGAGTGTGTTTGCATTACTGAAGATATGGCAAATTTAAAAGGAATGGAGAGGAGAATTGAGGAAAAAATAAGTGCCAAATTGAGGAAATTATATAATATTGGAGAATTCAAAGAAAAAGCGAATAGGGAGTTGGTGGAATGAAATTGGAAAGTGTCATATCTGAGGAGGCTGAAGAAAAGTGAAGGAAGAGAAATGTGATAATTTTTGGAGTCAAAGAAATGAAAGGAAAATGAATATGGGAACAAATTGAAATGATCTTTCAAGACAAGTTGGGTTTACAACTGGGAAATGATTGATGTCTTTAGAATTGATAGAAAAGGTAAAGCTCAAGAACAGTATAGTTAAGCTTGCTACTATGGAAAATGAAGTGGATAATTTGTAACCAAAACACAAAAGTTAAAAGTTACAATATATTGAGCAAGATTACAGGAAGAAAGAAAGAGAAATAAGAAGTTTGTTACTAAGGGAGATGATGAAAGCAAGAGCCAAAGGAGAAAAACCTTTGTTTGAGGCTTAGATTTGTGGATAAATTATAGAAAACGGAATATCAGCTAAATATCAGATGTATGGTGGAATCACTATAGAGGATAGATATGTCATCAGAAAGTGAAGAAAGAAGTGCAACCGCAGGGGCAGGTAATAAGGAGAGCAAGGGCATACGAGAGAGGAGGAGGGATGATGTTAGAATATGACATCAACCAAGCTTATCGTGACAGATAAACAGCTGACCGAAGATTTGTAGAATGGCCTTGGGAGCAGCTGCAAGAATTGATGTATGGAGGAATGAAGGACTCAGCATCATATAATCACTTGGAGGAGGCATCATGCAAGTTTAGGATGGCATGGCAGAGGGATCAGCTGTTGATAGGATGATGAGGAACAGGACCAAATTGGATCAGTTCAGAGTAGATAGAAAGGGATCAGTTGATTTGAGTAAATTTGAATTTTTGTAGAAAAAATGCCCATAAAAGGAAAGAAAAAGGGCATGTGTAAGGTAGAATATTTGTTTGTAGAAAAGGTTTGAAAATCAATGTGAAGTCTGTAATGAATAAAGTGAAAACTCAATGTCTTGGTATGTTTTAAGTAGTGTATGGGAAATGAAAGAGCATGTGTTGTAGTAGTATATAACGTACCAAGATTACTGGAATTTTATGATCCAGGTTTATTTAAGAAACTAAGGCAAGATATGGAGGAGTTACAAAATAGGCATATGTATAAAGGGTTTGTTATATAGAGAGATTTTAATTTAAGAGTAGGAGAAAGTCAAATTAGATAATAGATCTTAAATGTGAGATAATAGGGAAAGTAAGGTATATGGAAAGGACTCTGTAACGACAAAATCTGTAATATTGATTGCATGAAGCTGATAGAATTTTGTAAGGAGATGAATCTAATCTGTTGATGTGTAATGGTGCAAAAGGAAAAGAAGACATAAGGAAGTTTTTTATAAATAAGAATGGCCAGAGCATCTTAAGTTATATACTATATATAACAGAGCTAGGAATGTATCTCATCAATTTTGAAATGTTGAATATAGTATGTTGAAGTAGTCATTTCCCAGTAATGGCTAAATTTCCAAGTGCATGGGGGAGAGGGGTTAAAGTTCCAGACTAAAGAGGAGTTAAAATTAAAAATTACAAATGGAGGGGTGATGATGAATTAGAAATATATCTTAAAAGGCTAAGAATACAGAAGAAAGACTGAGGGAAATAAGTATAGAGGAGCTCTTAAAGGAAAATAGAAGTGAGGAAACTGTTGTAAAGTGTAGAGGAGCTCTTAAAAGAAAATAGAAGTGAGGAAGCCGTTGTAAGGCTATAGGAGACTGTGGGGCAGGAGCAAAATTGAGGGTAAAAGAATATTCAATTAATAAGCAAGATAGTGTGATAAAGAGTGTAAGAATGCAAATGAAAGAGTTGTAGAGAAACTGAGGATTGGGGACAAACAGGGAAACAACAGGAAAGAGAGAATTTTTTTATTGCAAGATGGGGATATAAATGCCTCATGAAGGTCACAAAGAAAGAAGGGGGAGAACAAATGAGCCTGAAAATACATGAGGCATTGAGAGCAAATGGTAGTAGAGCAATATGGTCTTTAGTACAAAGGTAAAGTAAGGGAAAATAGTATAGATTAGAAGATTTATGTAGGTATTTTAGATTTTTCTTAGGAGTAGGTATATCGATTGATCAAAATATTATATGGTCACTGGAAAATTCAAAGTATATTGAACATTTAGAAAGGTTGAGAGGAATATATGAAGGGTGAGAGCAACTTAGAAGATTAAAAAGGAACAAAGTGGTGTGGATGGAATACATGGAATTTTGGAAGGCATGGAGTTTAAATGAGAATATATTGATTTTATTACTTAAAATACTAAACTGCATATTTGAAGGAGATAATGATCAAAGGATTTGGAGAAGAACAATAAATGTCCCAATATTTAAAAATAAAGAAGAATGTGAATAATCCAGCAAATTACAGGGGTGGTTGTTAGTACTAGGTAAGGTACGCTGGGATATTGGCAAAATGGGTGGAAAAAGAGGGTAACTTATCAGAATTCCAAGCAGGTTTAAGGAAGAATGGGAGAAGAGTACATAATATTTTTGTGATACAATGGTAAATAAATATTTAGCAACAAAAAGAAGGATGTTATATTATATGTTGTTTGTGAATTTTGAAAACGCTTTTGATACAATAATTTCGGAAGCATTGTGGACCAAATTGAGTATGAAGGGAGTTAGTAATAGGTTTATAAGAATATTATAAAGAGTATACACAGATAATGATTTTTTATAAAGATTTCAAATAACAAAGGGACTAAAACTATTCAAATTAATATAGGGCTAAGGCTAGGCAGTAAACTAAGTCCTGTACATTTTAACTTGTTCATTAATAATATTCTAGGTATAATTCATATGGCTAATAGACATGTTTCAATAATTAACAACAAAGAAATACCTGGTTTGTTATTTGCAGATGATCTCCTAGCAGGGTCAATAATCAATGATGAATTAATGAAAGTAATTGAAGCATTGGAAATGTTCTTTACGAAAGAGTGTAAGATTTAATATAAGTAAATAAAAATACCAGGGATGCAAATAAAATGGAGTATACCTGGCAGTAGTTGAGATCAGAGTGATTTATGAAGATGGAGATCTGGGGTGTAGAGGAGGGATGGACAAGATTATTTTGAATGTAATCCATAGGAGCTTTTGTAAACATATCTTGGGCTGCATGGAAATAATTGGTTGTGGATAAATTTGGAGAGCTAGAGAATCATTAGAAATTGGTTTCTGGAAAGAAATTAAGTTAAGAATTGAAGAAAATTGAGAGGCAAGATGTATTTGCCAGTTTTAATTTAAAAAATTGAGTGTATATATATATCTGTGTGTGTGTGGGGGGGGGAGGTATGAAAGCAGTGTGGAGTAGAGAAGATTGTGTTGATCACTGTGATAAAGCAGCAAGAAAAGATTTTGCCTTGGTTAGAAGGGGGGTTATGAAATTGAAAGGGTTGGGAGTAAGGGGGGATTTAGAAAAATACTCACTCTGTAACTTAAAGAATAATAACTGCCACATTTTGTTAGAATGTGAAGAAACCAAAATTGTTAAACTAGAACTGAAGAAATGGTTCAATTTGCCAAGGAAATGAAGATGAGGAAAATCAACAAAGAATATAAAAGAAATGAGAAATATTTAGGTAAGCTAGAGCCAAATGGCTCAGAAAAATTAGTAAACAAGATAATGATGAAAGTAAGAAAGGTTATTATAGAGCCCAAATGCTAGATTACTATGTTAGAGACTATTGGAAACTCAGCAACTTAATGTAGTGATTTGTGAATTGATTGATTAGGTGAAATATTGTAAAGATTTTTTAGTATTTTGATTAATATTAGTTTGGCAGTGCATTATTTTTTGTTTGTTTAGGGGTGTATAGGTAATTTAGAAACAAGGAAATTACTAGTGTAGAAATTGTAGTTCATTGGTTAAAATAATGGTTTTGTATAAATTATGTGTAGTATTGTGTTTTTGGTTGGATTCGAGTCTGGTCCCCTGGATATTTTAGTATGTAGCTGCTGATGAACCAGGAACTAGGATCTGAGCTATCGAATAGGAAAAATTTTGAGTTAGAATATTTAGAATTAAAATATTATGATGTGCCGTGTATAATATTATACAATGTGTGAAATAAATACTACTACTACCCCCAATATTATAGTAATAAGCCGAGCAGAAGAAGATTAGTTGTTTTGTCCTGTAAACCTGTTTATCATTCAGAAGGTTATAGATAACGTCTCTGGCCCCATTAAATCCTGTACATGAGTAAGAAATGGATTTCTTTTGTTGTAGACGCTGGGACTAACCCAGACAAATGGTTCATTAAAGGCTCCATGGATATCCTGTCCTTGTTGAGCAGAATAGAGCCTTCATTTCGTCTCGTGGAGATATTAACACCATCATACTCGATGGCATGTTTAACAGAAATTCAGGGTTATCTGGCGAAACAAGGCGTCACATAAGTTTATTGCGTCCATGCGAGGAAAGATGCAGAAGTACAACCGACCCGTTCTCTTTTCTTCGCCTTTAACTGGGTTTGAACTACAGCAGAGGATCAAGGCTGGATACGAGTAATAGAAGTGCGCCTGTATATTCTCAGTCCCATGCGATGTTTTCAGTACCAATGTTACGGGCACACTCGCATCTCCTGTAAGAGTGCTATTTCAGTATGTGCAACCTGCGGAAAAGAAACTCATGGGAGAGCATGACATCCGCTCCCGATTTGTCCCGCTACTATCCTCCATCGCGAAAGGCGCTATATCCAGGAGCTCCTGGTGAAGGAAATTTTTTTTCTTCTATAGGGCCCGAAAAAGCTTTCAAACTGGTCAGCCTATGGTACCTAAGACCGGTAAATACAGCCCTGTAGCCTCTGCGGCGATACCAAAATGCGGTAGTAGCACGCAGACCAGCGATTTAGTTTTCACTAGAGTTCCTAGTGCACCATGTTCCGCCGCTCCACTATTATGGTCAAACCGGTAGCTTTTGATGCTCCGGCCATTAAATTCAAGACGGCATATATGAAGACTGACTATCTAAAACGTCCACTAACGTTGAGAGAAGTAAGAAGATTTCGAGTCGTCCTTGGAGGGCGAGCTCTCACGATGGGTCTGGGAGCTAACCGCTAGGCGGTCACTTTTACCGCCTCTACTTCCAACCGATTCGAGGTGTCGGAATCGGCAGGCAATTCTCAACTGCAGAGCCCTCCCTCTGAGGATGTCATGGAGCAGCATATACCTGCTCCTGCGAACCACCAAACCCCACGTGTTTAAAGAAGGAAGGACTGATTCATCCTGCACTGACCAAAAAGCTAGCGTCTCTAGTGGCTTATTCCAGATTATATTCACAATGGCTATCCTATTGTTGAATATAGGTGGATTCCGTACTTGAAGACCTGAACTGGAGTTATTGATGCGGTCCCATGACTATTCGCTTATAAGTCTCCAGGAGACAAAGCTTCGCCCTCAGGACTCGTTTGTCCTCCGGTTTCTCTTCGGTTCATTTTAACCTTTCACCGGAAGATGGCACACCCGCGCAAGGCGGAGTTTTAATATTAATCAGAGATGACGTGTACAGTTCTCCACTGAGTTTACAGTCTCCTTTACAGGCTGCAGCAGTTTCCGTTTGCTTTTCCGGCGTTAGTTTTACTGTCTGTAATGTCTACCTACCTCTGCCTGCTATCATCGCAGCTGCTGATCTTGATCATCTTTTCTCCGAGTTAGCTACTTCTCTTTGGGAGACTTTAGCGCGCATCGTCCCGTATGGGCCTCTTCCATAGAACGTGCGAGGGGTAACAGGTAGCGGACGTTTTGAATCACCACAATCTATCTCTACTTAATATGGCTAGCCTACTTTTCTTTCTGATGCTACAAAATGTTTCTCACATTTTCGATATCTCTTTCTGTTCCGCCTATCTTTCTGTTTATTTTACCTGGAACGTGCTCCCTGATATCCCAGTGATCATTTTCCGTGCGATCCATATCGTGTCTTCCCGCGTACATCAACAGCGCCCATCGAAGTATCTTATCGGCAAAGATAATTGGAGTGTTTTCGGTTCTCTAGCCGTATTTTAAGGATATGCTTCTATTTCTGTTGACGCCATGGTCGAGCACAACGAGACCGTACTCATTTCTGTCGCAGAACAAGCTATTGCCCGGCCATCTTCTCATCCCAAACGCATCTCAGTTCCGTGGTGCACTGATGAATGCCGGGCCGAAGTATGTGCACGTCGAGGTACTCTGAGAGTATTTCGTCACCACCCTATGTTGTAAAGTTTGATTCGCTATAAATAGCAGCTCGCCAAATGCCGTCGAGTACTGAAGGTAGAAAAACAGCGTCTTAGATTGCATTCGTTTCCTCTTTTAACCGCTCGATGCCTTCATCTGCTGTTTCGCATAAGCTACATCGCGTTGCAGGTAAGTCTGGTTTTTCGCCCACACCTGGTTTTAAAGTACAGCATTGTTTAGTTGATTCTCCTGCTGATATTGCCAATATTTTAGGGCGCACTTTCGCTGAGATTTCGAGCTCCGCAATCTATCCTGCATTTCGCACACTTAAGATGCAAAAAATTCTCTTTGCCTCCAACAATTCAGATTGTTGTTATGCCCCATTTACTGCCCGGGAATTGGAGCGTGCACTTTCTTCCTCTCAGCATTGCGCTCCAAGGCCAGATTGTATACATACTGCAGTATCTATTAGCGGAAGCTAAGGCCTATTTACAGCAGCTTTTTAATCGAATCTGGAATGGCAGCACATTTCTGTGCGCTTTGTGAGTGTCCATCATAATACCAATATCGAAACCTGGGTAAGGACCCCAACCTTCCTTCCAGTTACCGCCCGGTTCCCCTCACCATTTGCGTTGCATGGTGATGGAACTCATGATTAACGGGAGGCTTATGTGGTGGCAAGTATGGTTACCACTACACCATGAAGCAGGATTTGAGTGTGAAGGACTGATGGAGGTGTGCAAATGATTTGGTAAGGTGGTTAGTGACTATTTGTCGTTATGGTTAGGACGAAGATTCAAATAAATGTTTATCTCAGGGTTTGGACAGGAAATGCAGTTGGATTTTAGGTGACGGAAAGTTGACCGCCTCTTGATGTCCTCTGCAGGTCCTGTTGTCCTCGCTCCTTCTCTTCTCCACGTTCCTTTCCTTGCTCCACTTACATACGAGGAGAAGAACCTCCTCGCTGCCTCGGCTTAGGCTATTAGAGCTAGTATCTTTTTGGGAGATGCCTAGGGCGCTCCTCGGGAATAAGAAGAATTGTAAGGGTGTATCCAGATGAGAACTCTGGGTCAGTTAAAACCCGGAATAGATTTATACGTTGCTTTATTTAAGTATGTTTACTGCTTGGGAAACCACTACGATTTGGGGAAATTCGAATCGTAATCTCGCTCTTCGCGAATGCCTTTGATAACGGTGACACCAGGAATAAAATGGTGAGTTGATATAATATTCCTGAACTAAAGGTTACTTAAGTCCGTGCAGTAACCACGTTTACGAGAATACATATCACTGTGACGACTCTGACCAAACGCTACTCCACTAACTGACTGCTGCCTGGATACACTGACTGACTGACTGCCTTATCTGATTCACTTTACGGACCACTAGTTCACCAATAATCAAGAATTAATAGTTCTTACGATATCCGCGGATCATTCCTAATTATCAACTGCTTCTACGGCTATATATGACTATTAACTGCGTAATGCCTACAACTACGTTCTGCCTACTACCTTCGTGATGTCTTCAGAATGCCAATTACCTTCGAAATGCCCCGAACTCGCGGCGTTCCGATAATTTTATTCAGCTTGAGTCGGTCGGTCACCGACGCTATGATAAAGTTCGCGAAATTCAAACGTTTTGATTGCAGCACGTGCCCTCTGATTGGTGCTTTAAATTTCGTGTTCGGCACTTGTTGCACAAATTTTCTGCCTTAACCACGCAACGAATGCCAGAGGGGTTGCTGCGATGTCCTTCTAGCCTAACGTTCACTAAAAGAATTTTGTTTTTCTCCCCTTGGGTCAGAGCAAGCCATAAACCATCATATTTCTTACCCTCGTTTTATAATTCCGAGCAACTCGACTTTCTCTGTAATATACAGAGAACTGAGAATGTTACGCACTTGTTAGAATGATATTTGATGCCGGTATAAATTAATACTTTATTTCTTCTAATTACTTCATCTCAGGGGGTAGGGGAAATCCCTGTTTCAACCAGCAGGACGGAGCTGTTTACTCTACCGCTTTATAATCCGGTTAAAACTCGATTATGGCTGCTGTGTGTATGGCTCAGTGAGACCATCTTCGTTGACTTAACCCAGTTCATCAACGGAATCCTTGTCGCGATTGGAGGTTTTCTTACGAACTCTTGTCCAGCCTGTGCGCGAGTCGGGTGAACCTACTTTGTCTTTTCGAAGAGCGCATTTTGATTGGTGGGTACGGCTGCCGATTGGCTGCTCAATCTCTGCATCCCACAAATAAGTTGTATATTAATACGATGCTTGGATACCTACTAGGTCTCCAAAGCCACCCGCATATCGGTTTCGGGAGGTGTTAAGGACTACGGACGTCCATTTGCCTTCTTTTTTCGCAGTTGGAGATGCTCGTTATCCCTCTTGGCTATTAGCAGAGGCCTCCATTCTTCTTGGACTGATGTCTTGTCCGAAATCTACAACAGCGACTTCACTTATTCGTTAGTATTTTAGCGCTATACTCTCTTCATTTAAGGGATGTAATTTTATCTATACCGACGGGTCGAAAATGGACATCGTTTTTAATGAATCAAGTTTTACCTTTGGTCTAAACTCTGCAACATCTATTTTTATGGCAGAATTTTACGCGCCTTATAGAGCTTTTGTATTTATCTCCACAGTGGCTGGGGGACTGTAATTTGTTCTGATTTTCTGAGTTCTCTTTTGAGCTGACGAATCTGTTGACTCAGGAGTATAATAGTGTACCCATGTTTCATCGGAGGATAAGATTCATTGGGGAAACACCTCTCCTTGATCCCAGTATTGAGCTAAAAGCCCTTGACACACTCTGACACATGCACCTTTTAACCATCAGAGGGAATTCAATAACCTACCTTGCCAAGCACTATTGAATAATCCCAAGTCATCTAAAATGATGGATTGAACACTTCCATAACTTATCCCAACTTGGAAAGCAATTTAAGAAATTGTAAAATGTTGGTCACATGAATGGCTTGAATGTTGATTTCTATGTCAACATTGGTGATCTTCATTTTTTCACAGTTTCTCATCCTTCTGTGAAACTTTTGTGCCACTCATACACTAGTCTTATGAAACAGTCCCATAATATTTTCAAATTTTGGGCTGGTTTTACATCCTTCTGTGATAAAAATGTAATAATAATGCATTGTGCAATCAATGAGTGTACCTCTTGCTGCTGACAAGCGCCAATTTGCCCCCTATTCCTGAAACCTCATGCATAATGTCTAAAAGGCACTTTTCACTCTGTACTTCTCACATGTAGTATATATTGAACATTGTTACTCTTAAGATGGAATAAAGGAATAATCAATGACAGGTTCAAACTATATTTTTCTTCTCTTCCATTGCCAAATAACCTGTATGCTGCTGATGAAATGGGGACTGGGGTCTGAAGCAATCCAAGTGAATATTTTGTAGTTAATTAAAATATAGATCAGAGGGGTCAAGTATAATTTATAAAAAATATTATAATAAATCTACGTATTGGTGGGAGGTCATGCCTAATAAGGCCTGGGTTGGATGGGTGAAGATCCCCTTGTGTTTTGGTTGTTTTAACATTTCAGTTTCAAATAATAACTTTACAAATAAATTAAATTAGCATTAATCAATAGAATGTATTGTATGTTATATTATGTGCATCTTATAATTTCAGAAGTAAAATGCATTCCAACCAAAAAAAATTATTGCCATAATAAACCTCGTATATCTGTACTTCCTTGCTTCTAGAACTAAGATGGGAACTGTTACGAAAAATTTTGGAAAACATCTTAATCGTGTATATTTTCTAGTAAAAATTAAAGTTTTTTTAATAACAGATGAAAAATTCTCAGTATTTTAGATAGGACATTTATCATCATTGAACATTGTTCTGTTTCTCTTAATTTCTTCTTCTTCTGTTTGCTCCAATGCAGTATCATAAAAATTGTCAGGCATATACCAGTTTAATGAAAATTAAAACAGTGGTGGTTTTGTCACCTAAGAAATTGTAAATGTTGCTAAAGTAAACAGTATGTTGTGCATATGTGTAGGGTGTAATGAGTATTGTGTATTTTTTTTCTATGCCTATATAAATATTTACTTACAAGAGTGGAAGAAGTGCCATAATAAGTAAGTAAATAAAAACTGTTAATTTTATTGCTTTACAGGTTTTGGGATTCCTACTTACAGTGCTCAGTAGGCACTTTGAGTTTCAGGCTGATGAATTTGCCAAATCACTTGGAAAATCAGAATTCTTGAGGAGTGCATTGATCAAGCTCAATAAGGATAATCTTGGTTTTCCTGTATATGACTGGCTGTTTTCAATGTGGCATCATTCACATCCACCATTATTAGAAAGACTTAAGGCTCTTAAAGATAAAAAGGATTGAATTCTTGTAAATCTGGTGTTCGAAAGGAGCTTGTTTTCCACAATAAGCTTTAAACAGCCCAAAAAGAATTTTTAAAATCACATTTTATACTACTGCTTTGGGAGTTTCCTTTGCTATATGTTTATTTTAAATGGCAAACATTTTCCAAGCAATTTTCTGTTTTGCCTTTGTATAGCAATGGATACGCATGCTGTAAGACTGGCAAAAAAGAACAGGCAAAGACTTTACTCTTAGCTTTAAATTGTAATGTAATTGTTGTGATACCATTCCTTTTGTACTAAATTTAAATCATATGTGGAACACAGTGTGGGTCATAAAAACTTGTGATCATATAAAGCTAAAAATAAATCTAACAAGAGAGCTAGTGGTTAGCTCTTAATAAAAACACACTTCAAACTAAATAAATAATTTATTTAACCAATAAGATAACCTTATACATTTAGCATAACAGTCATAAAGTCTTTAAAATTTAATTGTTCGTTTACTCTGAAAACTTCTCCCTCATAGTTCTTATTGCTATACACTAATGAAAATATATTTCTTTTTCTCCCCCTCCCTGAAATGCAAGTGTTGTAAGTAGCCATTAATAACAAAGAAAAATATATGCCTATCACAGTTGTAACAATGAATTGTAATAATGATGTATTGAAGTATTATTCATTATTGCAATACAATTCAGAAAGAAGAGTTCTCATAAAAATGGCAGCAATGCAACCTAAAAACTATCACTGATCCATTCCAAATCAGCATTCGGGAATATTTTTTGCAAATAATTTTCTCATACTCAATTCATTATATATAATGTGAAAGACACATTCATAAGAAACGTTCAAAAGTTGATGCAGAACTTGAGATGCAAAACAGAGTTTGATAAGGAAAATAGGTACAGCAGAGACTCAAACCATGGATTTTGGCTTATTGCTGATGCTCTAACCATTGAGCCAATGTGCCCTGCCTGAGCACAACCACCAAACTCTTAGTGATATATATATATTTATTATGACAAGGAAATACCATTACCAGACTTAAAATATAGTCACGTACATACACACTAGATGTTAGATATATGAGTGCACATATTTTAATGGCAACTTCTGTTAAACAGGAACATCAATTCCTCTACCTTTCTGGTGTATGGCCTCATAAATAAAAAATAAAATTTTTAAAAAGTTTGGCGGCAAATATTTCAACATCTTTATAATTTCCATATCTACTGGAATAAACCTCTGTAAGTGTGCTTGGCAACTTTGCAATTTATAGAGCCAATGCTGACATGTATATAGAGAGGTAGGTCAGGTGTTATTTATAATGTAACTACCCTTGCCTACAGTTGCCCTACAGTAGCACTGTTCACTGTCTTTCAGTAATATAGATATGTTGAATATATTACCAATCGGAGGATTTGGAGTTAAAGGATTATTTTTGATTCAGAAGTGTTTTAATATGTTGCTGATATATGGCAAAACAGACTGCAGCTCACATGAAGCACAACATTTGTATAGGGATAAGTTTCCTATTAGAAGAGTTCCAAACCCAAGATTTTTTATTGCAGTAGTGCTAGAGTATGAGAATTAGGAAGAAGTGTGACTATGCACCCAGAAAACACAGAACCATAGCATTCGAATCAGGTATTGCAGGCACAAAAAAGGATTTTGTAATTGTTGGGAGATAAACCAGCACAAGTACATGAGAAATGGCATGTGCTGTTGGAGTATCAAATGGGACAGTTAATATAGCTAAGGGAGCAATTACTTGGGCTGTATCATATCCAAAGGATCCAGTACCTTGTATTAAATGGTTATCTGCCAGTGTTAAAAGAACAATGTCATTTTATTTTGGGGGGGCGGGTCCCAGGTACTACTTGGACTGTTAAAACTCCCCACAAACTGCAACAAGATTATTTCTCACAGCAGTTACTTAATATCTGGTCTGGGATAATTGGAGATTGCTAATAGGCCCCTTCATATTAACCTCAGATTGACAGGAACACATTACAAGCAATTTCTATTAGAGGATGTTCATCTCCAATCAAGGCAAAACATGTGGTTTATGCATGCCAGTATGCCTCCTCACAGTATTACAGAGTTTTGTAGGCATTTGAATTGCAAGCTTTATGATTAATGGGTAGGCCGATTGAGACCAGTATTAGCCTGCTAGATCTCCAGATCTCATTCCTCTGACTTTTTTTTTGGTGCATTTGAAGAGCCAAATGTACCATGATGAGATTACTACGATCAAAGGTCTTTGCTAAGTATGTTTGAAGCAGCTGCAAAGATTGGGCAGAATGCAGAAGTAGCAAGAGTAGGAGCAAATTGTTACGGAGATATAATGCTAGCATACATTCTAACAGCACACACCTACTTTTATAAAGACATCACAATATTTATAAAGCCTTTCAGTTATTTTTATTAATTTGTTGAACAATAAAAATGATTTTGTTTAAAACGTCCATATCTTAATAAATTATTTATATTTAAATTTGATTACTCTTTGACTTTGAAATCCCATTTTCCTCCTATATGTACTCCATATTTCATCATCCACTCCTGTGAACCTTTTAGCCTTGCCTGTAAACAGTGGTAGGCATGAATACACATAACCGGTTGCCTCCTTAGCATACAAAATATTTAGCTCTTTAATCATACTGTATTGCCATGCTATGCAGATAAGTTATTTGATAATCCAATTACCTCCTTAACGCTTCATGTTAGCCACATTTTCATAAAAATCTTTTTATTTGTCATATTGTAACCTACCACCACACAAAATCTGCACACTCCTACTCCTAACACCTTTTACATAACTTACATGTATGTGATTTGTGCTGTCCATAAGCTGCAAATTACAAATTTACAAGTTTGCATAATATTTGTAAGAAACTTGAACATGCTTGAATGACAATTAAATTATATTTCATTCAGTGTTATGATGAAAAACTTTGACCTTGTTTCTAAACTAAATGTCTATCTTAGTAATGACTTGTTGCAAATAAGTACAATAAAAATAAAATAACACGTACCTTAATACTTGAATGTACCTTTGTGAAAATGTCTTGAATTTCAAGTGTAACATGAAGAATAACATACAGACATATTTTCTACCCAAAAATATGCAGAATGTTTTGCAGTTAAGCTATTATGTGTGTTGCATGTTCCTGTAAAGTTTGCTATTATGAAGTATGACATCAGAAATAGAAACTCCCCTACCCACACACACACAGATAAGTAATGTTGTTTGAATATTTAAGTTAATAGTTAAAGGAAAACTCATGTTAAATAGATGCTTTCAAGGATATAATATGTACCTCCTCCTGTGAATAACTAGTTAATACATTTGAGGTCTGCATCAAAAATAGTCATAAGCCACTAGCATAATTTTATGGGATAGTGCTTTAAACCTGAAAAAATTCATGAAAATTCTAAGACACAGAGTAAGCTTAATGGGATGTACATTTTGATATTTTCTCTGAAATTATGTACATTGTTATTACAGATATATTTATAAAATTATATTAGCATGCCTGAGTCATTTAGATGTGGTTTATGACATAGGAAAAATTAGTATTTGCCTTTTCAATACTTTTTATTTTTTCCAGTCACTGAACATTTGAATAAAATAGAAATACTTAAAAAGGATTATCTTTCTTTATTACCTAACAAAGCTTCAAATTTTCCTTATCACAATTTTAGATTATAGGAGAAGATATGATTAATTGAGGAAATGTAATCCTAAGTGACAATACCTCGAGTGTCTTCTTAAACTCTCAAGGTTCTTTATATTTTTCATAGAAGTTCCATATATTTTTGGTGGAACTATTATTTCTTTCTTTTAATTTATTAAATTGTAGAAATGGTAAAGTTTAAAAATAGATAACTTTTGTGTTAAACTAAACCCATTTTATGTGAAAAGGGTGTTATTGTTTTGTTAAAAAAAAAAATTAAACTGTCCTTATCACACTAAACAAGGAATAGACAGTGAAAAATTAATTTCTAATGAACTATACGGATGACTTTTTGGAAAGGAGGAAGCTTGCCAGTGCACAACAGACTATTATAAGGCAGGAAGAACCATTTAAGATTTAAAATAGCTAAAAATATTTTGAATTATGTTACAAATGACGTGGAATATCTTAGCCAGACATGAAAGGCAGAATGAGAGCACAGGATACCAATGAATGGTGACATGTTTATTAGACACTCATATAAACATCATTAAAGCAATATTAAGATCATTGTGTGATTGAAACTACTTAAAACGAAAATCTTGCCAATTATTACAAATGCTCTAGACATAATTAAGCAGCACCTCTCAAAGCAGAATCTTAAGACAATGAATGGGTCAAAGCAATATATTTTAAGAAAGATCTCAGAATTTAATCCAACAAGGCTTGCTAAGAAACTTTATTATATAAAGGAATTTGTTACAAACTTTTGCTGCCCTCAATGCATATGAACAAGTACTTTTAGAGATGAAGGTAAAGAATATGTCAATTTGGTGGGATTTCTACATGACAAGATTTGTAGTACATGGGTTCTATCATTAGGTATGTGCCAGGAAATGTTCCATACCCCAGGCAGGATGTATTTGTAAAATTGCATATTATATTATCATGTTATGTTCTATGCAGAGAGCAGAACTACACTTAAAAAATATTGTGTAACTTAATTATGTACCTTGTGTAGTTTTTATATTATTTAGTTTTGCAGTTCTACTATAGAGAAATATTCAAATTGCCAGAATGATAGAAAAAATGTCACAAAGTAATGAAGATTATGTGCCTAAGTAAACAAAAAGTCTGTAGATCATGATGGTGTATTTTGTTTTCAATAATACAACAAAACAATTGATAAAAAAAATTGTTCATTATTTTTGGAATGGCCTTCATAGGTCATACAGATTACCTTGTATTTGTAATTTTGGAAAGAAAATTTAAGCTACTTGGCTCTACTAAGTATTTTCCACTGTCACAAAAGCTTAAAAGTCAAAATTTCAAAAGCAAAAAAGTTAACAGATTGCTATTATGAAGCATTTCAGCCTGCCAAAAACATTGACACACTTCTTGGTGCGTTGCCTCAATTATCTCATAATATTGGCTTTGCATCTGATAACTCACAGATATGCCAGGTCATGCTTCAAATTGGAAAAATGACTTTTAAGCTTTTGTGACGCTCTTTAACTTCTCAGATCAGCAGCGTCCCATTTAATTCACGGCGTGAAACGGCCGACAAATTTTGCTCAGAGGCCTTTCTTTCAGGCTTGAGGTTCTTTATCGTGCCGTAAATGTACGACATTGGATCCACGGCTTTACTTCCCTTCCGAAGGAAGCCATACTTATGACTTTTACGCCCGAAAAAAATCCATTGATCCTGGTCGGGTTTGAACCCGCGATCTTTGGTTTAGAAGGCAAGTATGGTTACCACTACACCACCAGGACCATTATGCTAGATAATGGTCATCTGCCCTTGTTTGCATTATTGAGCCAGAGACAGTGGAAAATACTTAGTAGAGCCAAGTAGCTTAAATTTTCTTTCCAAAATTACAAATACAAGGTAATCTGTATGACCTATGAAGCAAATATAACAAAAAATGTAATGCTAGATCTTCTTAGCGATCAGATTTAGATCTTGCACGCCAGCTGCATTTCTAACCATGGGTATCTGATCGCTTAACGTATGGCAATATGGGTATCCCCATATACACTATCCGTGTGCGGATAAACAGTGGGGCCCTTGCACTTCAGCCCCGCACTTGCCCCTCCCTTTTTTTTTTCTCCAAGCTTTTGATTACGTTCTCAACATCAAGAAAAGCTCCACATCAATGAGAGTGAATTCTTTTTACTGCTGTTCGGAATGTACATTTTTACTTCTGCCGATACAACTTCCTTGAATTCAAGTGGCAGTACGTTGGTAGTTGATAAATTGATCTTCTCCATTTAATCCTAGACATATTTAAAGTTGCATTATTATTATTATTATTATTATTATTATTATTATTATTATTATTATTATTATTATTATTTTGCCTTGATGCATATAAGGTAACCCTGGCGATTTCCACACTCGCGGAAATGCTATTTCGCTGCAGCCAATGGAAAGCTCTTCCGCAACCTTGAATTTTTTTTTTAACCCATGGAGAACATAATGATGTGACATGTTCATAATAATCACTCATGGGTCGTGTAACTGCTGCAGTTCATTAGAGAATCATTGCACAACTCTGTCATGACCTCTTCGTCTGATTTGCTGAGATTTGAAAATTAAAAGGACATTATTCATCCATGACGTTCATTTACAGTTACCAATCGCTGCCATTCCCCCTATAGAAGTGTCACAGAATGTGAATAAATTGTGCTTACTTAACATTTCAACTGTATAACAGGCAGAACATCAACACTGTTGCCAAAGATTGTGATTTATAAATGTGGAAAGCTAATTCCTCTTTCTGTTTATTTTCTAGACGTTCACTCTTAGATCCTGAGATGTTTCCTTAAAGGAAGCGTTTCCGAGATACAATGACTAAACAATCATTGTTTTTTTCCTTTGTTAATAAAAAACAGCATATTGCAGAAGACTGGTTTATTGAAAGAAGTGCTACCATTTGTTCACCTTTACTTCTAATGTAAATATAATCATGTGGTGCAGCTCTTCTCATGCCGTACACCTGAAAATACATATTTTTAAAACTCGGATCACCTCCATTATGTGGCTAGCCTGAGAGATCTGGGGCATGGCATCGGACAGTTTGCTGCTACTGTTAGAAAGAGCGCAAAATAGAGAGCTTAGAGCTACCTATTCTGTATACCGATTACTATATGAAGTCTCTTCTCTTCCATATATGGAAGGTGAAATTAGATGCAGGGCTTCTAAATTTTACGACAGTTTACCATAACACGAGAGTGCCCTCATCCGATCACTGGGTAACCACGATTGTCATTCCAGACCTAAGCCCATGTGTCGCGGCTGGCCTGCAGACCCCTCGGATGACAATTTCACACCATGCGATCGGAACTAAATCCGAACAAATTTCAGGCTGCACTTTATGTCAAAATTATTAATCCGTTAGTAGTATGGACCTGTTGATAACCAAACTTAGGCTATCAGCATGTCCATATTTCAAAAGTCCCAGGATGCTAGATCGGCTCATCACAAATTTAGAGAAGCATTGCACTTTCCCCATCAATTCTGTACCTGCTAAATACAATAATAACGCCTATTTTCTCCTGTGTGGTAATACCCTAGTTCGGGTTGGTACACAGCAAATTTACACAGGCTGGGTTCTAATCCAGTTTTCCAACAATTTAGTTAGTTGGTTTTATCTTTCACATGTGATGAAATACAAGGTAGTTCCGTAAATGAAATTAAGTTTAAATTTTGTAGATTTTCTTTGAGAATGCCATAGTAATGAATACTATAACAATTTTGAGAGATACCAGTATTTTTAAATATCTTATTATGCATTTAAATTGTTGGTAACATATGATGCTCTCTGTATGGTTCAAGAAGTTTCCATGCAGAGATGCGTGGCATGCTGGTGGTGCTTGTATTGTAAAATGCTTGAAATTCATTGAAAAGCGGCAATAATGTTATCGTGCAAAAATTTTATGAATGAAGATTGTAAATAATAATTAGAACTAACAAGTAAATACATTGCATCAGCTTAACCATCGGAGCCATACACTGCGGAGTGAAGCATTCATATTTGTTTAAGTCTGGATAGAAGTAACAGGAAACGTATTTATAGCGATGGTTAAATTGTTTAGTGATTCTTAGTTAACTCTTACTTAGTCTTCGAACTAAAAGTGTACTTTTTCTGACCCATCCTTATATTGTAACCTTGAGCAAAATATAAGAAGTGTTGAACACGAGATAAAAATTGGAGAGCAGAATTTTTACCGCAATCAGGGTGGGACGTTTTGCAAATTATGTGAAATGCATATTGAAGCTTAAAAAGGGGGGAAAAACAATCCGGCGAAGTGTTCATTCACCAAATTTAGAAAAGTACGCAAAGTCAGAAAAACACGCAAAAGCCGTTTCATTGAAAATTGTAGATTACAGGGATTAAACGACGCAGTTCATGAGCATGTAATTCAACAAAATGCAACTGAAAAAGCATTGAATTGGCAAGCTGTTTTCTTTAATTTGAAGTGTGTTTATTCTTAGTAAGGCACAGATTCCCATACTACGAAACATGAACATCTAATTAGTAAGGTAATACTAAAAAAGCGACATTAGCCTTGAAAAGTGGGCTGCATTTCATAGTGAAAGGTCCATATATGTTAGCTAATATACTGCTTCAGAATTATTAAATTATATGGGAAGGTTCTAGACAATCAAGATGAATCAATTCTTCACGATAAACACTAGTACATTTTATTAATGGCGGAAGAAACTTCAAATGTTTGTATTCAAAGTGAACTGTGCTCGCTAGTTTTTTTTTTTTTTTTTTTTTTTTTTTTTTAATGTTGTGATGCCTTCTTGTTTTGAAGTAAAGGAAAGGCCTTTATGTCTGATTGAACTGAAGAGCACTACAGCTGAAGCAATATTCTCAGAATTGATAGTGAACATAAAAAAAATAAAAATAATAAAAATAAAATAAATGAAAGCTTTCTTATGACAAATTAGTAGCATGCTTTTTCGATGGCGCTGCTAATTGTATTGATTCTATCATTGGGGTCCGCGCTTGGTTAGAGAAAAGGGGGCACAAGTTGCCATACGTTCACTGCAGAGCATATGTTTTGTCGATTGCTGTCACCAACTGTAACAATAAACGCCCCATAATAAAGCGCGCATTACATATTGTTAGGAAACATATATTTCATGCTTCTCTTAACATAGAGAATACATTGTGTGACTTTGTGTGCTTTAGAATAACTGGCTTTAAAAATACTCGAAGCTGTTGACATCCGCTGGTTGAGCATCTATCGCACAGTTCATGATATATTCCTGTGCTACAAGTCCATCTTAATGGCATGTGAACATATACAAAAGGGTAGTGCGCATATACCAAGTTTGACAGGGGGATCTGGTTAGAAATGAGTTACGATTTCATTGTAGGTATAGTGATTTTGGACAAAACATTAAATGCCGTCTCAAACTTATGTAAAATTCTGCAAAGATAATCGATAAAAATTTCATAACTCCCTGTACTTGTTTCTGGAACATTTAAGAAGCATTGATCACCTTTACAATGAATCTAGTGCGAAAACTTAAACACGAAATAATATTAAATAACTAGAAATGGACGCAGCAGACGTTTAAAATGTTTTATTCCCGGCAAGAGAGAGAGAGAGAGAGAGAGAGAGAGAGAGAGAGAGAGAGAGAAGTGTGAGGAAATTTCCCGAAAAGTATTACTATTGAAATGGAGTAAGGTTCAATGACAAGGCTGTGAAAGTGATGGAACTAATCGGATATTCTGAAAGCTTTAAAACATTCCAAACTTGTACTGAAAGTGGCTGTAAAAAACTGTGCATGATGTTAGGACTTAAAAATGTTGACGCTTTTATTGCAAACTTGCAAGTTCGTTGCTCGTAAATCCGGCTGTGAAACTCTAAGGACATTCACTTAATGCGTGCTGTACATGCTTGTTTTTCCACTGCCGGTGTAAGGTCACGCAGCATCGTGGATATGAGGATAATTACAAAATTAAGAATTAATGTGGATCAAGATTGTGTGAAAGGGTTGAGACCCCACGGAAAGCTTCATTGATGATGACTACAAATTGGCACATTAAATGATATTACTGCTTTTAATATGAACTGTTCAGTTTTCAGGAGTTGAGATTTGAGGTAAGGAGCGAGGACTGTTCGGCATCTGCTTCAAAGATCAGCAAGACCCGGGATACACTCAACTGTACATGAGCAAAAGGTCAGCTGTCACAAATAGGAAAGGAGCTGCAGCACAGAAGGACACAAACAGATATACACAACTCTAACTATAAATCAGGAGGGTTCTGATATATAAAGCGCACAAATCACCGTTTCCCAGTATACTTCTTTATAAAACAAAATTTTCCTTAAAACTAAATTTCCACACATTCAAGATGCTCCACGCGTCACAATGTTTTTTTTTTTTAAATTCAATTGGGATTTCCCAAAATGTGCAGAAGTATTCATTGTAATATTCTATGAGGCAAAATACATGCTAATACCTATAATATTTTTTTTTAAAAGAATCAATGAATAATCATTCATTTGAAAGATCAAACTTTCTTATTGATTAAAAATATCATAGTTTACTCATGAAATTTATTTAAAATATCTCTTCATGCAATTTTTGTATGTGGTTCAAAGCTGCAATTACAAAAATACTAACAATTTTCTCAACTCATGAGACCTGTGAGACATTTTGATTATGTGATATATTTACCAAATAAAACTTATGAAATTTGAATTTGAATTAAATTTGGTATGCATACGAATTTAACAGCAATGCAGTCATAGTACATTTTTCAGAAAACTCCATACAAAAATATAGATCTTTAAAATTTTACTTCCAGTGTCCCTTAATTATATATCAAAGGTAAAGGGATCAATTTATTAGTATTGTCAAAACTTGAAGCCTATAAGCTGCCCACCCGAGAAGTTTAATTTCATCCCTCTTAGAAAAAAGTTGGATTGTCGTCCACTTATATTTCATTGCAATAACATTTTGTGAATATTGCATTACACTATTACACTATTGTTCTTTTCTTCTGTCAAAAAGTTGTATTTAAGTAACATTTAAATTTAACAACTCAGTTTCTTTTAGTGGTTTCCGTTTGATAGATCTCTTCACAGAGAGCACATAGTATTTACTTACAACATTTTTCCACCAGGACACTATTACGTAACTGTACAGACAATGTATCTTACTGTTCAGAAATTATGGATTGGCATGGAATAAATAAATAAATAAATACATTTTAATATGTATCTATTTACACCTGCATACGTAAAATACATACTTTTTTCTGGTAAACGTTAAAAATTAAAATTGACTTCTTTATTTCTATCAAGGGATGTCGGTAACCGATGATCAAACGTGAAACACATAATGGTATGGCGTGCAGGACAAAATATATTAGCCAGAAGTGCAATGGGTTCTGTCAATATAACCTATGTAATTTTATATACGTAGTATAATTTATACATAATTGAGAATATTAGGTACATATGATGAAATATGTTATTCACCATATACATTTGTGAATGCCCATGACAGCATGCATAAAACAAAATATGCCTCAGTCATCCGATTGCATACGTTACATTCATCATCAATGTTTGTGTCGAAACAGAACTGCATGGAATGTTGCAAATGTTTCCGGTGGCTGATCAATATATTAAACTTTATAAATTCCATAAAATAAAAGGTTTGAATCTGGGTGCCAAAAATTGTAAATGAACCAGATCTTCATGTTTCAAAAATATTTTCCGTTTCCATAATTGTACTGTGGGACATTAGCTACTGCAGAGTCGGTGCTATATTTGATGAAATTATTGTTAGGTCTTATCCATCCAATAGCTATGCACTGTCCAGGGATCTGTTCCGCTTTCAAGACTATTTGTTTGCCTTTGAATGTAATGCGTGTAATGAAATGATTTCATACCATTGGTGACTCTCAAGCTGAAATGGGTGAAGGACTCTTCACCTAAGTTTTTAAAGGAAATTCAAAATTATTTTAATATCTGTGAATATATATATATATATATATATATATATATATATATATATATATATTATCGTGAAAATGTTCTACGATATCAAAAGACTCGTGAAACTGCATAATATTCTCCCCCTCTCTCATTCACTCTCTTTTCCCCTACCAGCCTCTTGCTCGTTCTCTTTCTACGTGTCTTTTTCTTCCACACCCTCCGGGCAAAACAACCTTCTGATTTCTATGAAATAGCTCGCATTTTCTCAGATTTGAAGGGAAGCTGTCGATTGTCATGACATTGTAATACCAGTATGAAGAGCTCGTGCTATGTCGTTTTCTAAATCATCATTGCAATATTTCCTTACATTCTAGAACGGTGCCCATAGAAGACGTGGAATTGAATTAACTTTGCAATTGAAACTTTGCTTAAGCAAAAGGAGCACGTTAATTTCGCTTTTATAGGGTTTATTTTATTTTAGTTGGGGTTGGTAATTTAGTTTCGATTATTCATTTTAAGTTCTGTATTGCATGAATTCAGAAAACGGTGTGATTTGCAGTGTATTAAAGACACCATTCCCTCCGTGGTGCGAACAAAATAAAAAGATCTGTTAATATTACATCGTCTTATTTCAAATTTATTAGTGTCTGCTTAAAAAAAAAAAAAAAAAAAAAAAAAAACAGAACAGAACAGTATTATCAGTTACAAAAACAATTGATATAATGTTTCCTGAAAAAAAAACATATTTGTTATAATCGTTATAATAAAATTTAATCTGTGTTAAATAGCGACTCAAAAACTAATGGGAACGAATGTATTTCAGCCAGCATATATGAGGAAATAGAAAAAGAACTAAATGAAACTGCGTTTGTTTCCGTACAAATTAATGACACAATTTATATCGGTCAGATTTATTAATGCTCTATTGTAGTTAGTGGAGTTTGTTTTAGGCTTTCATGACAATTCCTATCTCACTGCACAAACCCTGTTCGATTTATTGGCTAACATACAAGGAACATTTAATTATCATAATGGATTAATAGGATAATGTTCGATGGTACAAGTGTGATGTCTAGGAATTATTTTGGGTAATAGAAAAAGTAAAGTACGAAGTTCCTGAAGTAATTTTCATTAACTGCTTAGCATGACATTTGAATTTAGTTCCGAAACAAAATTGTAAAACTATTCCAAGTTGTAAATTGTTTTTTACAAACACAAGTGGAATTCCACCTTTCAAATTCAGACAAACGTTATCATGTTCTCAATACCACAGTCGGAAGGGAATTCTTACGGATGTGGAAACAAGATGAACATCAAACTTGGAAGTTGTAATCACATTAGGAGGATCTGAAAAAGGCTTTCCAGAAGTGATAATACGGTTTATCCATCCCTGAAGGAAGAGTTTTTGTTGCATTTCATGAATCACTTTGAATCTAGTTTCTTGGCGATTGTGGTTTTTTATGATATATTTAATTTAACTAATGTTTTGTACGATGTACTACGAAAGAAAAGTTTGAATATTAATTATTACATAGCTAAGATTTGGCATTCTTGTTAGTTGATAAACAGTAAAGGAAATGAAGATTATTTTACTAATATATTTCATGATCCAAAAGTTAAAACTAATTCCAACCATAAAATACACATGCATAATTAACTGATGAAAAGTTTTCCTGAAGCACTGGTCATTATTTTATGAGATAATTAATAATATTCTGTTGCAAATCAATACTAGATTTCAAAATCTGAACAGACTAGCGTTTCTAACTCTGGTAAATAGTACATACTTGAAATCTTATTCTAAAGAATTTCCTTCACATTCTCTGTAGAATTGAAAGAATGCTGTTCGCCTACTTTTAGGAAACCCATACATTGGCAAAATAAACTTGACATTATTTGTGGTGATACTGATTATAATAATGTTATAACTGTGAAACTTTGGAAATTCTGCGAAAAAGGACGTTAACCAAGATATGATCCAGGAAGTTTAGAAGTTATTATCGCTTGTAGTTTCTCTGCTTTCCCCAAATGTGTCCGTAGAAAAAGGTTTCTCTTCCTTAAAAAGAACAATACACATAAGAAACACAGTTTTCCAAGACGTTAATCATCCCTGGCCAACGTTTGCATTCATAGGGATATTCTTTGTAAGCTGCAGGAACAAAGCGTTTTAGATTACATTATTGAGAGATTCGCAGCTCTAAAAATTAGAGAATCAACCCAATATACAGGAAATAAGCTAAGATTAAAACATCCCTTGTCAGGAATGTGACGACTTTCCTAACAGGACGTGGAAAAACAAATTTATATTTCTTTGGATTCAAAATAAAAGTTAGTCTTTTGTGTTTATGCGGCTTACAAGACCAGACAGTCAAACATGTGTTATTCAATGTAATGTAATGTAATTTATAAGATAAAGAAAAGTCCTCTTTTCGAAATATAATGCTAATGAAGTATAGAAAACCGACATGTAATAAAATCAAATAGTGCAAAAATGAACGAAGGAATTTGTAAATTATATGAAATCTATTGACTTGAATACACTGCATACTTGAATCGATAAATGTTAAAAATGTAGCATATATGTGATTAAATAACAGCTTAAATTGGTATAAGTGAAGAACATTAGAATAATTATTATACAATATAATGTTAAATCTAATAATTTTATAAAGAGAAAACATGTAACGTTTAAACAAAACCAATTTAAATACAATTTTAAAAGTTCATAAACCATAATAAGAAAAGGCAATTAATCAATGGACAATTGTTAATTTATAAATTTTGGAAAACATAGCATATAGTATTACCTCTGTTCTAATGGAGCGTGTTGTAAAATCAAATATAATAATTTTTTTAAAAAATGCAGTTTATTGGAAGTTCAACATATTTTTCTCTGCATCCTACACTTTTTAGCTCTATGTGAGGAGTGAAAAAACATTCACAACTGCTAATCATTTCTTGTTTTCCATATTCTCAATTCTTCCTTTTACTTCGTTCAAAGCACGTTTACTGGTATTTACGCTGTCCGATACCACCCCTTTTCCAAGACATTTAATAAACTAAGTTTTTGTGTAAGTAAACATTCTTTCACAATATTCTAATCATATAATGTTATTATTTTTATTAATATTTCAACAACCTCATTGGCTCTGCAGATTTAGTTATAATAACCAAAGGAAAACATTTTGTCATTTTGTTATAAAAAAAATATAATGTAAATCACTGTAAGAAAATAGAGTATAACAACAACAGCAACAACAACAACAACAACAACAACAATAATAATAATAATAATAATAATAATAATAATAATAATAATAATAATAATAATAATAATAATAATAATAAATATCAGCTAATGGAAATGGTCTCAAGTCTTTTTCACGAAACTCAGTGTGGGATATTGCATGTGGGGATTACTGCAATTATTTTTAAGATTAAACAACCAACATATTCAGTTTTGTTGCGGAAAAATACATTTGATTATAAATATATATGAAGTATGAGCAGATATTTGCTACCATTAAAGTATGAAAAAATAATGCATGAACTTTTAAACGAATTTTTCTGAGAATTATTTAATTACATATTATGTTTGCTTTTAATGATAAAAATACTATATTTTCTGAGTGACCATATGTCTGAAATATAGTATAAGGAAGATCTGAATATAAATGTTCTACAGAAGAGGGAACGCTGTACTGGTCCATCCTAATTATAGTCAAGGTTTGATTGTGAACCAAGCTTCTCCCTTTTACCCGTCAACGAGTGTAGTTTCCTATATTTCGAATGTGATGATGATCAGGAGCCAAAAGCAGCAAGATAGGCAGAAGATCAACGTACCAGTGAGTTTCATTCATTAAATATCAATAATACGGGAAATGAGAAAATGGCGTACGTCAATGTAGCAGAGTGGAAACCAGAGCAAGTTACGGAATGGTTGAAAGGTAGGTTATCATTGTACGCTTCTAAGTATATAGTACTCGAATGTTTTCGTCCAGTGATGCAGGGTATTGAGAGCTTAAATCCACATTTCTCAGCGAGCTAAGAACCGCTGTCACACCCAGAAAAAAAAAAAAAAAAAAAAAAATAAACCGATGTAAGTGCATTAATAATGAACATAGCACACTCAGAAAACTCTGTAAATATATTCAGTTGTTTCCACTTAAATATTGAGAGCATAGTCCAAAAACGCAAGAAAACATAATGTCCAATTGTCTGTAATATTGACTAGACCATGATGACCATACCCCTAATAAGGATATAAACATGTTTTATTCTGTAAAATACAAACTTCTAGTATTACTTTGCCTATACTTGAAGTTGCATATCATAAAAATAGATTAATAATTGTCTAAGCAGTGTATAATATGTCTTTAGTTAAATGAGATAGTAAATTAAAGTCTTCAGGTTTGAAATATCTGCTGGTTCTTTCCTGCCGGGAAGATGAAAGTACATTGTGCGTTAGTTTAACTTACGTCATACAAACTTCTTTATAGGTTAGCTAGTTAGTTCTCGGAGCATTCATTGAGTTCGTGGAGCAGCCACAGAGACCTACAAACATTGAACTTGTCATATACAATTACCATAGTAGCTTTCAATCTATATTTACAAAAAGTTGTCTGCATCTATATAAATAATTACAATAAAAATAAAAAAGAACATCTAGAACAACTCAACCAAACAACAAAAACAGACAAGTCACTTATTCATACAAATTTTATTATATATATGTTTACATATACATTGATATATTGTGCAGTATAATATTGTCACTCATATATTCCTGTACAGAATAATAGGCCTTTTTACATTGGTATTTTCTAAGAGCAGATTTAAAGGAATTGTCATTGTTTATTAAGGCTTTTAGGCTAGATGGAAGAGCATAGTATACTAAAATGCACTCATAATAAACACCTTTTTGATGGCATAAAAGTGCTGAAATTGAGCAATGTAGATTTGCTTTTTGTCTAGTATTCTTGTCATGTATATTTTGATTTTTAACAAATTTTTGTTTATTTCTTATATAAAAGTTCATGAGGGATAAAATATATTCACAAGGAAGAATCAAAATTTCAAATTTCCTAAAGAGGTTTCTTCATGAATGTCTGCTATGTGTACCAGCGATTATTCCAATGATTTTTTTCTGTAACAGGAAGACACATACACTTTTAACTGAATTTTCCCAAAATATTAGACCATACTTCATTATTGAGTTGAAATAAGCATACTAAACTAGTTTTAAAGTCTTAAATTGACTCCGTTACTAATGCACGTATTGCATAGCATGCACTGCTAAGTTTAGGTGTAATAAGATCAATGTGATCTTTCCAATTCAGATGGTTATCAATTATTAAACCAAGGAATTTAATATATTTGGTTTGTGAAAATACACTGTTATAATATCTTATCTGTAATTGTGGATCTGGAGATCTGTGAGTAATGAATTTCATAACATTTGTTTTATCTAGATTTAGAGACAATTTGTTTGCTTTGAACCATACACACAATAAACTGAGAACCAGATTTAATTTAATGGCATAATCATCAAGGTTCTTTCCATTTATCAATATTCTTGTGTCATCTGCAAATCGAACAGTATTTCCTACATCTTGGACAGATAAGGAGAGGTCATTTATATATGAAAAAGATGAGGGCCCAGAACAGATCCTTGAGGCACTCCTTGGTTAATCATTCCCCACTCTGATGCATTGTTTTTATTTTTGAAGGGACAATTTATCACTACTTTTTGTTTCCTTTTTGTCAAGGTAGGATATAAACCATTTTAAATATTGGTTTTTTATTCCATAGAAAGCTAATTTATCTATCAGAATTTCATGATTGACACAAACAAAAGCCTTTGTTAAGTCACAAAATATTCCTCCTACATGTGCTCTTTCATTAAATACAGTTAAAATTTCATAAGTGAGTTTATAGATTGCATTTTGTGTTGAAATTCCTTTTCTAAAGCCAAACTGATCACTAACTATAATATAGTTACTTTCAAGGTAATGGTAAAGCCTATTGTACATTACTTTCTCAAACACCTTAGAAAATGTAGGTGAAATAGCTATGGGTCTATAATTAGAGACATTTATCTTTTCTCCCTTTTTGTACAGAGGCTCATTATTGAATATTTTAGCCTCTCAGGAAATACACCCAATGTTAAAGATTCATTACACAAGTGACTAAGGGGGATACTAATTTCCTTTGCACCGGCCTTTATGACTTTGCTGTTGATCTCATCATAGCCAGAAGAGTTTTTTGATTTTAGTTTTCTAATGGTATTACTAATTTCTAGTGGGGTAGTGATACCTGGTTTGAATTCATTATTTTGACGGGGAGTTGATGATTGTACAATTTTTAAAGCATCTCTTTTATCACCAGAATATAAATTTAAATTTTTTGTTACATTAAGAAAGTAATCATTAAACACATTTGCTACATCTGCAGGGTGTTGTATCTCTTGATTGTTAATGCATAAGATTATTGCATCATCTTGTTGCAAATTTTTGCCTGTTTCTCGTTTTATTATATTCCAAGTAGGTAAACCACTTTTAAAAAAAATTAGGATAGGCAAAGTGAGTACACATTATTACACCAGTTGATTACAGGAGAATGAGTGCAGAGATCATCATCATCATCATCATCATCATCATCATCATCGTAACACCACATTTGGAGTTTGTGGTTGCAAGTATCCAGTGGTAAACTTAGATGAATGTAGGAAAATTTCCACATTATGTCACACACTTGTCTTTCGCTTAAACTGCCAGTGAGTCATCATTTATTTTTCAGAGTTGCCAATGCCTATATAATTTTACCGCTGTATGTTTTGTTTAATATTTTATAATACCAGGGCAAATCTGTATGTCAGCTTCAAATTTTTTTCAACATTGTGCATCAGCTTGGGCAATTCCACGTTTGTTTTTCAGAGTTGCTAACCCAACTGTTAATACCAACATTTTTGTATGTATTTTTCCCAAATAGGAGGCGAGTGTAGCCATAACCAGTCGCAGTAAACCACTGGGCCCTCCCATTTTCCAGCATTTACAAAAGGGTTAGCTCTAGGCTAGCGTGTACATATATATGAATTCCTTAATAATTTCATCTTTTTAATTGTTGCATTGTTACAATGGGTACATCATTCACATCTTTATATTTCAACATAGCCATGTGCAATTTTGGTATGTTAATGCATTGTCTAAGAGCAGGAGTTTGCTGTATACCATTTACCCATTATTCCATTGTATTTTATTAGCTACTTTAAAAATGCATTACTTTTATCTAGTAATAATATCTGCATCGTTTATTTCAGTTAACATTTTACATGGTTTATGACATTTTGCTTTATTCACCATTATCCCTGACATTTACATTTCTAGTTTATTTTTTACTGTTGGTACAACTATGATGTAATTAAACTTGCAGCAATTTCCTCTTTCCTTCGGTTTCAACTGAAAAAGTAGATGCACTTTATGGGGAGGTTATGTGGTACACTAGCATTTAGCCTAGTCACATCATCTCCTATTGCTGTGTTAATTAACTGTGCTGTTATTTTTGATAAGTTTAACACTTTATTTTTCTCAGGTTAACCCATAAGGAAGTTTACCTTTGCTTCTGAAAATGTTTTATAATATTTTTCTAACTTCTGCACCTAAATATCTCTGGGCACTTTTTTTACGATGAAGTAAAAACAGAATTTGAACTCTTGCTCCTATAGTAGCTACTGACATTATTAAATGCAAGAAGTAAAAAAATTTCAACAGGGGGTTTCACATACATACAAACTACATTCAACCATATTACCAAGTCAGATACAACTTATATGTTCACTGAATAAAATACAATAGGTGTGCTCACCTAATTTATGTGATTACATGTAAAGTCCCTCTGTTTCTTTTTCAAAGCAGCAAACATATTGATGACAGCCTCGCTGAAGTCCCCCATATTGTTGAATAAGTTGCTTTCTAAGGACAGTTAATGCAGATAATCATCCTCTGATTAGGTACTCTGAAGAAAGAGTTTACTTTTTTGTTAGTAATAGCATATTTCTGCTTCTGAGGTAGTCATTAGCATAGTTATGACCATCTTAAATAGCCTACCAGTTGCATTGAACATTGTTTGAAGATTAGGTTTAATAATGAACTGCAGTAAATCAGCTCCAAAAAAAAAACTTCTGTCTCTTATATATAGAAGTTCTATTGATTTCAATCTGCATTTATCAAGAACAGATATGCTTCTGCAGCACAATTTAGGCAAATAAGAGGAAATCTCTTTTCTTATGCTTTAAGTGTTCTGCAGTAAGTAAATTTGCAGCTTGAAGGTGATTTCTGAATTGTAAACACCCATCTTTTTGGATGGTATTTGTAGAGCAATTGGATGATTATTGGCAGCTATTTTAATAGAGAATCCATGTAAATTCTACACTTTGCAATTTTTTATGAGGAAATCACTCAAATTTTTCTACTTTTGTTCCACTTACATGAACATGTTTTGAAGGCTGTTGCCTGCATCATCAGCATGGCTCCACTGTCGGTTTCCCAGCATGGTATTAAGATGTCTTTGAAATCTGTTCAAGTGAGTGTAACAAAATTAATGAAATATGAGTGATTCTAATAAAAAATTTCAAAGTTATGCTATATTTCATGTGAATATTCTTACTATTTAAAACTACAAATATTCCACATTGTTTGGGTTGCTAAAGTATTTCTCAAGTCCCTAACTTGGGTAGTTGAGCTACACATTTAAGATGCATTCTCCATCCTTCAAGGCATTCAACTAAACTGTCTAAATTTCTATGTATCACTTGCACAGTTTTAGATTTGAAGTTACACCTAGTTTTAAAAGGGGCGAGAAATCTTTCTGCCAACTATTTTATTTAACATGGCAGCTGTTCATTAGGAAGAGCTGGAAAAGAAAACACGGGTGTTATTTAGGTGTATTTTGGCAGAATATTTGTGAAAGAATCAAATTAAAAACATGCATAATGAGCATATTGTAATTGTTCTTTAAGGAGACTTTTGGACTCTAAATTGAAAGTTTCTCATTACATTGGCGCTATTATGGGTAAGTCCATGTCAAATCCATCAATGCATAAAACCTTAATGTCGTGAATTTTAACCATTATCTGTACATTTATACCTATACAGATGATGTTTTAAGATTTTTATTTTCAGAATTTTTGGACTTTTTTTAAGATACAGAATTTACAAAATACCTAACATTCCTAAAATTTGCTGACCATCATATACTTAAAACTATATTCACTACAGAATTATGAAAGCTAAGTAACAAGAAACTTATCATTTTTAAAGCTAATTTGATATTTAACATGACACTATTGTGGACGTTTTCAAAATTCATTGCTTTGAGGTGTCTTGATATCATTTGAGAGAGGGTTTTGAAGCCTGGCCTTTGACAAGCCTCTTAACTTTGAAATGCCATTCTTGTTTCAATGCCTTAGCAATCAAAATTCATTGCTTTGAGGTGTCTTGATATCATTTGAGAGAGGGTTTTGAAGCCTGGCCTTTGACAAGCCTCTTAACTTTGAAATGCCATTCTTGTTTCAATGCCTTAGCAATCATTATGGTGGTTGCACAAATTTGCAAAGCTGACAGACTTTTGTATTGTGCTGTTGAACTGTCTGAGAACTAGAATATCTTTTTCAAGTTTGGAAGCACTTCTGTTCTCAGAAGAGCAAGGAGTTTTTTTTGGAAGGTATAAACAAATATTGTGTCATGTTTCATACATTCAGAGGTGAAAACAAAATTTTTGTTTCATTTCATTATTTTCCTTGTAGTAAAATATAAATGGATGGATATTTGCCATAGAGTTGTTCCAATGGAATCACTGAGCTTCATCTTGAATGAATGGATAGTTTTCAGCAAAATCACATATTACCATAGCTTCATTAGGACAAATTTCAGTTTTCTTCTCTTGAGAAAATGCAGATTGCTGTTTAGCAAAGAAATGACGCTTTTTCAAAAATTTTAGCTTAGCTGAAAATTCATCAACAAAATCCTCTGTGGACTTCAAATAGTTTTAAATGAACAGTGGTTCACTGACCCCCACTGCTCGTAGGTGATCTTATCAAAATTTTCTTCTTTGGAATTTGCCAATAATGTTTCCTTGAAATCATCAACATGAATCACAGTCATCTAAGAATGATTTTGTGTTCAAGGATTACACATAATTCTCGATAAGCGGTGTTGATATGTTTTTTAAAGGAATATCATTTCCTTTTAGGGTTACTTTGTTTAAATTAGCACCAGCAATCATGAGTTTTACATTTTGAGTGTTGTACACATGCACACAGAATGAGTCTCACTAGTTCCTTCTGTCACTAGTTCCTTGGTCATAACGCGACAAATTTTGAAATCCAATCTTTGTACTCAGACTTGAAAAGGTGGTAAATTGTCTAAGATTACCAAGAATCAGACATTTTTGGACATGAGGTATATAACCATTTTTGTCTTTGAAATGTATTTGTCTGTGGAATTTGCCTTCTGACTTCTTCACTACAGTGAATGTTTCTAAGTTTACTGTATATCAGATAATGCTTTTCCATGTTTAGGATCAGGTATTGACAAAATTCCTCTTTTTAATACAAGATTCTTTGCCTTCCTTGCAATGTAGTCACTTACTCCAAATTAATTTTCAGTTTTCTTACAGGACCAACTTTTTGTACAAGTTTCAAAATCATGAGCATTTGTCTGAAGTTTCAAATTTGTTCTTCATTTGCTGAATCATTTCTAAATAATCTTAGTTATAAATTATCTCCTCTGAATAATCATAAAGTCCATCACATAATGTATATCTACAGAAATGATACAAAAATGAATTTGAAGCATTTAATTCCTTGTCACTGCAAAAAATAAAACTTTATTTAATATAATACCATTGAAATAGTGCATTGAAATTTGGACTGAGTAGCTAGAACACTTGTTTGTTTATAAGTAATTTTTAAGAAAAATTTAATTCCATTTCTTTGAAAACTTAAATTAAAACTTTTGAGAAATGGGAAATTTTTAAAAAAAATGCATAATCATGTTAAGTTATATACTAAATGAAAGCCCTATTCTTAAGCTTTAAAATGACAACTATCTCTGGTATGTAAAAAAAGTTAGCCATTGCCAAATTCTGTACGACCATCAGAGAACTTCAGGGATTTAAGTAAATGTTGATTTACAAGCACATGTGCAGGTGCCCACTACAATGAGCACTTTGCCTGTAAACGTAATGGTTACAATCATAAGCATCTAGAAAGAGAACATTAGGGCAGAATAACAATGACTGAGAGTTTAGAAGACATGGCTCTTCTGCATAAGCTCCAGGGTTCAAATCTCACACAACATTTTTTTATTATTATTGGTTTTATAAGTGTGTATGTTGCTTAATATCATATTACATTTTAAGGTATCATTTCAGTTTTATCACATTATCTATACGCACACAAGAACATAATCACAAACTAACTTGTTCTTTACAATTAACTAAATACATGAACAGAAAAATGTATCTTCTAAAGTGAAATTACACAGAAATAAGCAAACTGATATTGTGTATGAACCTTTAGTATATATAACTACCCTTGATTTCTACAGTAGTGTAGAACAGAGACTACAACTTCCCAGGCTTCTTGAATTTGTGCCCATAAGCCACCTTTTGTCTTGCACGAACAGGGAATGGGTGTATGCAACATATTGTATTTAGATATGTGCATGCATGCATGAACATTAAAGCTTGCTGTGTATTGGAAACTAATTTGTTAATGTTAAAAGGTTTATTAAAAAAAATGGTGCTATACCGGAAGGTGAACCTGTGCTTTTATCCAAGACATCACTGCACATTCTGCCACACAGCTAACAGAATACAAATACTAGATAGCATCTTTAGTGCTGCCATATAACACAACTACTGCAGTGGCTTCACAGCCTTGCTGGTTACCTTGTGAACCGAGCACTGTAATGAGTAGGACTTAGAAGAATTTTGCATTCAATAGATGACTCAATTTTTTTATCAAGGGATGTACCTCTTACAGTTTTCAAATAACCAATGTTTAAATATCAGTTAGAAAATTATGATTTTGGCATTTAAAATATATATATAATAAAAATGAGTAGTTGAAATTAAAAAAAAAATATTGTTTTACTTATCTTATGGAATGATACTAATATTCTAAAATCCATGCCTTCATGTTCCCAAATTAATTTTTCATTAGTTGAATTGACTTGGACTTATGCTTGTAACCTTGTGAAATTACTTTATACAATGTATTATCTAATTAAACTTGTGAGAGCAGACTTGCTAATGATTTGACTTCATGAAAGAATGGATTATGAAATGCCCAGAACTTTTCAATTGGGTTACCAAAAGGTAAAACGTTTCTGTCTGTGCTACTGCTGCCACATCAGTACAATTACTGATACAAAATCATCATTAGACATTTGAATTTTTATTCTCTGATGATATACCTCTAACAATCAACCATTTTGAACTTACTTAGAAGTTCCTTTACAATGCATTGGCAAAGTGGTCTTTGAAGCACCAATCTGCAGCTCAGCACTGAAATCAAAAGCTTAATAGCTCCCAGGTTTAATGAGTCATGTCCTTTTTATTTTCTGAGATAAATGCCCCAAATCATCAACTCTCATTTTAGTCCATCCAGCTTCAGCAGATTCATCTCAAACAACAAAAAGTAAAAGTGGTAAACCTGATTATTTACATCACACCACAAATCAATTTTTATTATAATGCTCTGCATTGAACTTTCTCATTAAAGTTTTGTCATTACATTTTCTTGAACATGCTATATTTTTAACAGGAACAGGCCTTCCTAAGCTTTTATTTCTACTTTACTTTCTAATGTCAGCATAAAAATAATAAAATAATAGTTTATGCAGCAGTGCTTTTAACTTCACTCAATGGACTGGTGATAAAAACTAATTAATAATATGTTTCCATCCTTTGTTATTGCTGTGTAAGCATTTTTTGTGTTCGTGCAGTAAGCTATCAGGTGAAAAGAATAGCTATTCACTCTCTTTTTCCCTTTTACTATGCATGTGCCATGCCAGGAGACAGATTTCTTGTGACTCCTGTTAAATAGATATACTCCAGTAGCACTCCCCCTTGCCCACAAATAGCAAGGTGAAATTATGAAGCTAGGTGGGCAACTGAGAAGCAGCCTCCACTTCTATGCTTTAGAAGAAAGAAATATACTTAACTTCCTTTAAATTTTTGAATTGTATTACTTATTTGAAAGTTTATCTTAGTACAACAACAGGTGAACATTAATTTTATATTTAAATATTTAAAAAGGTACTGAAATGCTTGAGGGTAGAGTGCTCCATTGTTCATTAGCAGCAACTACACCGCTGATTATCAAGAAATAGATGTGCTAATGTTATTGCTATAACTGTAGTATATTTTTTATTTCAGTGTGTGAAGGGAATACCACTTTCATTAACATGCCATTTTCTTCTTACTTTCCTTCTCTAATATTTTAGGTTTTGGACCTAGTTAATCCATTTCAACTAATTGGCAAATAAAATACCTAAGGCATACCATATCTAACTCAAACAGGGCTCATTTGCCATAGTACAGATAGTTGTGAGGAAGGGATGCTTAAATGAAACCTTCCCCTTGGCTGAGTTCATGTAGGGGCAAAACCTATAAAGACCTAGGTTCTAGGTACTAATTTCTGTACTTAGCATTATAAAGTTATTCTGTTCTGTACTATAAACCTACGGAGATAGTTGTATCATACAAACTGACTACCTATATGCTCACTTTTATTTCAAAACATGAAGAAATTTAGTTTTGCTGTTTCCAATTAGGTGTATTAATGAATGCAATACAATAAGAAATCCAGTTTCATTGTAAAATTAGATTAATAAAATCATTTAAATTTAGAATGATTGAATAAATTTCAAAGTAGGTATATGGAAGAAGGACATTACTTTAGGAACAATTATTAACTAACTGAAATTTTATTGGATCTTTTTAAAAGATATTTATAAATTTTGCCTTATTTTCGATACAGTTGCCATGCCTTGCAACTTTTGGCCCACCTGTCCACATCCTTGCTGATGTCCCCAAGAAAAAGCTTTTTGGTGTGATCTTTCCAACTGTAGACCTTTATTACCTCATCATCTACAAATGTCTGACCCTACTAGTGCTCTTTCACAAGCCAAACAAGTTAAAGGCTATGGCAAGCAGACTGTTGGTGGGTGTTTCAATATTTCAAAATTTCAGACCACACAATATATTCACTGTATGTGCAGCCATTCAGAAATGGGTACTGTAGAGAAGCAGCAGTACTCCTTTTGAGAGAAGTTCCTGGGATTTTGAATTTGACAAGCTCCAACTTGTTCACCAGCATGCACATTGCTCTATTGAGCACTAGCTGCAGTGTGACCCTTTTCCTGAAAGTATTCCAATATTTTGCATCTTAAAAAGTTGTCAACATAACTTTCCCAGCTGGAACCTGTGCCTTGAACTTTTCCTGTCAGAGATATTGCATAAATATATAGATAGATTGGGGGGATTTGATGGAGTTTTTGAATACTCCAGCACATCAGCCTTAAGGCTTTTTGTACTACCCCATCGGAGATATGCCTTCATTGTTTACCAAAATTCATCCTTGTACTAGTTGCAGTATTTTGGTTTCAACGTTGGCATTTTTTCCCCAGATCTTCCCTGGTTAAAGAGAGAACAAGTCTCTTTTTTTCTAGGATTGGGCACTCAAGCAGGCTGTGCGAGGCAGATTCCTTCTGCTGTTTGCACATTCTGCAAGTGGGATATTCTTTATAGATACCCGCTTTTCGTAGGTGTTTTCTGAAGTGAGTATGTTCAGTAATTGATGCAATTGCTTTCCTCATTACTCTTCAGTCCAATTGGAGAAGGAATGAGGCGAGATTCTTGCTAGGGCCTAGGATGAATTTCCTAGTTTGAATCTGTTGAGGAAGGTTTGCCATCTTGGTTGATGCGTATCCCCAATCCGTGTTTTGACTGTGGTCTTAGCGATATGACTATTGATTTCGACCACGGGCTCAGGGTCAAGAAAGGGGTATCAGCATCCCATTTTGCCAGCTGATCTGCCATTTCATTCCCATAAATTCCCTGATGCCTCGGCACTCACCGCAGGTCGAGCCTGTTGCAGGATGCCAGGAAAAACGGGACATTTTGACATTCCCGTACCAGTTTAGATCGTACCTGGTCAGAGGAAAGGGCTTTTAGAGCATTTTGACTCTCTGAGGGAATGAGAATTCGTTTCCTCCGATAATTCTTCTCCAGACCTCTATAGGCGCATTTTAAGAAAGCAAAAACTTCCACCTGGAATTCGGTACAATATTTATCAAGGCTTATACTAAAATTAGTTCTTGGAGATTGACCATATGAAGGTAGATCCATAAGTTTCCGATCTCACCGATAAGGATTATCACCTTCACAAAACCCTTATCTGGTGTCACTTTATCTGTTAAGTAAATAATTGTAGCTGTAACTTCCGCTCCGCTGTCTTCAGTTCAGATACAGTTGATAAAGAAGGCTATGTGTAGAAGATTGTGACATGTTCAAAATAGAATATCGAGCTGATATTAAGCTCTTCACAAAAGAAGGACTTACTCCAAACAGCAATTGAACGGTGTATGTGGAGAAGCATCCCCCCCCCCATTTTCTACCGTAAAAGAATAGGCCAAATTTTTGCGAATGGTTCGAGAAAGCATTGAAGACGAGGAGCGTGCAGGTCGGCCCTTGGAGGTGCTCACTCCTGAAAACATCGCTCTTGTGGAGGGAAAAATTATGGAAGACCGGCGGCTCGAAGTTACGGAAATAGCAGCAAGGTTGGGCCTTTCTAAAACAACAGTCCTTTGAATTATTCATGATCATTTAAACATGAATAAGCTTAGACTACTTTCCTCAATCCAAAATCAGCATCAGCAATCCAAAATTAGGCATTTTTGAAGCTCTGCGTGGCAGTGAGAGAGAAGTTCTGCAAACCATTGTTACAGGAGATGAAACTATGGCCCTCTATTATGATCTCTTGTCCAAAAGAGAATCATTGGAGTGGCGTAAACTTGGCGAAGCACCGCTTTAAAGTCCAAGGCCACTCAGTTAATCAAGAAGATCTTGGTCACAATCTTTTGGAACTGTGAAGGAATACTGTTCATTGACTTCAAGGAGAGGAACACCGCAGTAAATGGGAAGTACTATGCTGGCAAACTGCACAGACTACGTGCTTCCATCAAAGAGAAAAGGCGAGGAAAGCTGAGTGGTGGTGTGCGTCTTCTTCACGACAACACGCCTGTGTACACAGCTCTTGTTACAGAGGAAGCTGTGAAGAAATGTGGCTTCAATGAGACCGACCATCCACTCTACAGCCCAGATCTAGTTCCCAGTGACTATTTCTCTCAAAACTCAAGAAGGACCTTCGAGGAAGAAAATTTAAGTATGACGAAGAAGTGATAGATGATGTTTATGGCCGGCCATTTGGCACATAAGACTTCTGACTATTTTTGGAGGGGGATTGAAATGTTAATTCAAAGATGTGAGAAGTGTATGGCAATAAAGGGTAGTATTGAAAAGCGAAATATAGTTTTTGCCTTTATCATACATAGAAAATAGTTAGGCTGGAAACTTGTGGACTTACCCTCGTACATTCCTGCACCCGATTGTAGCCCTTTGTAGGATTAATTGGTATACCATATAAGTTGATTACCTTCTTGTTTTAGCATGCTTCCTTCCTTCCTTCCTTCCTTCCTTCCTTCCTTCCTTCCAGTTTTTCCTAAATCTGAGAGTAACCCTGAGAGGAAGGAAATTACAGTATTGATTATTCATTAGGTCTAACCTTATCCTCAGTTCTGGAATATCCAGGAAATTTAGTATGGAAGTATGTCCGGTTACGACAAAGCTACTTCTGCAATTTCCTGTGTGTACCAAGGCCTAGCCTCCGCTAGTAAGCAAATGTCCATGGGACGGAGGCCTAATAGAGTCTCCAGTGCGATGGTTGGCGTCTGAAGGCCCCTGTAACACAAAGACATGCGAATCCCTGTTGCTTAGTAAACTTACCTGCAATACTAGTTTTTAAAGTTTTCCGCCAACAGGCAATGGTGCGTAAGATATCTGGCACCTAACTATAGCGACATAAAGCCAGTGGCTAATATGTGGTTTAAGGCCTCAGGTGGATCCGATAGTACGTCTGATGGTTATGAGGGACACCTGGCTCTGCGGAGAATATTATTAATATGATTGTTCCAGGTCAGTTTCTTGTCCAGTTCAAGACCTAGATATTTGACTGGCTCAGAATATTCCAGAGTTGAACTACCAAGCTTAACAGTATCTAAGCCTTTGAGATTCCTCCTGTTTGCATATGGAATGACAACTGTTTTGCTAGGATATATGGATAAACCTTTCTGCTTGCACCAGCTGTGAATTTCTCTCAGCCCATTGTTCATCATGTATGATACCGTATTGGGAAATTTCCCCAAAATTATCATTGCTATATCATCTGCATAGCCTAGTATGTAAAACCCTTCCTGGGTCATATTTTGGAGTAGACTGTCCACCACAAGACTCCAAAGAAGAGGGGAAAGAATACCTCCATGTGGGCAACCCCTTGTGGCGACAATGCCTTTCGTTTCCCCAAGAAGACTATCAGTGATATTTTTGCTCCTAAGCATGTGGTTGCTCCACCTACAAAAGGTGTCATTAACCCCATATTTCTGAGCAGCCAGAACCATAGACTTATAAGAAATGTTGTCAAAGGCACCCACTATGTCTAGGAAAGCCCCTAAGGCTATTTCTTTCTTTGCCGTTGAGTCCTCCAGTCTGCTAACAAGGTTGTGTAACGCTGGTATGCAAGACTTGCATGACTGACAGGCGCGTTGGTTTCGATGGAGAGAGTGTCAGACAGCACCCTCCTTCGGATGCGTCTTCAGTCAGTCTTTAAAAGAAACGATGCGAGACTAATTGGTCCATAGGCTTTTGCTTCGGTGTGATGCTTACGGCTGCGCTTAGGAATGAATACTACCCTGGTGGCTCTCCAGGCCTGGGAAAAAAACTGAAGGCTATATTGGCTCCAAAGAGGTTACAGAGAGGAATATTAAGCTAGTCAGGTCCTTTCTACAGGAAAGATATCATCTCCGCCTGGCGACTTTAATGGGTTAAATCTGTTAACTACCACTTTGAATAGTAACAGTTTGTCGTTTAAACGTCCAATCCTTCCTTCCGCGTCGCTCTTGATCTAGGGCTTTCGCAGTGGACTGTTGTTTCGCAGACGTCATTAAAGATGCACCCGGGAAATGTATCTCAAATAGAACTTTGAGAGTTTCTTCAGCCGAGCTCGTAAAACCTCTCGTAGGATTGCATAGTGTTCCTACGGGTTTTATAAGATCAAGGGCCAAGGCTCTGTGTAATCTGGCGGCCTCTGATGGGCTGGATATTCCTTGACACAAGGTTTGCCAGTATGGCCTTTTGGCCTTGCATATGTCTTGATTATAGTCTGTGAGGGCTGTATGATACGCTCCCTGTCACCGACTCTTTTTTGCCTTGTTAAAGAGATATCTCACTCTGCCTCTCCTCTGTTCAAGGTCTTTGGTCCACCATAACACCTTCTGGATTTAACCGTGATCGTATGGGACAATTATCGTGATAGCAATCAAGTATGGACTCTTGAAGAAGTAGGTGACTTTGTCGATATCACTAAAGGATCTAATCCTGTCAATCTGCCCAATCCTACCTGAGGATCCTGCTTATAGCACTCCCACCAGGTTCTCCTAGGATTCCTTAAACAGATTCTTAACATTAAATGATATATAGTTATGGTCCGATAGTGATGGTTCGTCTAAGACCCTCCATTTGTTATGGATATATTTCATACTGAACATAATGTCAATAATTTCCTGCCTTATGCGATTGGCAAAGGTATGTTTGTTACCGATATTGAGTATATGTAAAGTTCCCTGGTGGGTGGATTAGCGCTGTTGAAGGGGGCATAGACTGAGCTCAGCAGTAGGCCCTTTTCCCTCCCCCTATGTTGCAGTCAGTTTTCACCGTGATGATGTCACTATAACAATTCTAGAAGAGGTAAACTTTGAATTCCATTACGGACAGAATACAACTCCTAGGTCAATTTCCCTTGCCGTAATGTGTTAACTTACCTTTGCACTTGCCTAATCCTGTAATTTGGCCTCAGTTAATCCAGGGTTCTTGAATTGGGTTAGAGCTGTTTCTTCTTTGCTGAATGTTCTATAGAAGGCAGCAGAAGCCACCTTCTTATGTTGAAGGTTGATTTGGAGGACCTTAAGGGCCATCCTTAGCTAGAGTCTTGATGTGCCTCAGCTGGGGCACTAAGATTCTTTGACCCAGATCCCTTCAGAGGAGTTAATACCTTCAAGGGCTGAGTTTGCAACAGCCGAGGGCTCACAAATGTGGTTCTAAGGAGTGAATTGTTAATTTTCTGAGTGGTTTCCATTAAGGTCCCATGAGCAGCTACGGAAAAAATAGTAATGCAGAAAGACCCCCACATTCCTGGATAAGACTAGATACTCCAGAAGGTTGCCTGTTATTCCGGAGGCTCCATTTATTGCACATCTTCCATGTACCATACACCTCCTTGGCACAGGTTGCATTAGACCTTGAGGTTGGATGAGTAATGAATGATATGTGAAGGGTGAAATTGGTTGAAAAATGGATGGCTGAAATGAGGTTGAGTTGCTTCTTAGTCCGGCCTCTTCTCACAGCCTGCCCAGCATGGGTGCCCCTATTGGTAGCAAGCTACCGTTGGTATAGCCTATGGATTCACAGAGGTTCACGAGCTCCAACACCGGCAACAAGGTCCTGCAACTCCTAGTCAGGGAGAAATGATGGATGCTCCCTTGTATTGATTTTTCTTTCTGTCATTCATAATGTGCAATGTGATTTGTCTTTTGTCACAGTTTGATGGAGAAAAGCATCTCCTTTATATGCATAATTGACCTGACAAATGGATTGTTGGCACTGGATAGCTGCCTTGAGATCCAACTGCTCATACCTGAAAGCATCCTGGATAAATGTTGTATGCAGAACGGTAAAGAGTATATAGGATGGCACAAAAGTAACTACGCATTTACTGAATCTCGTTAACAAAGGATTGCGTTTCTTTATATGTTCAAACTGTTTCCTCTGCATTAATGCACCAATGCAGTCTACCTGGAACACTCTGACACACATGCAAACAGAGCTGAATGTTGTTGTCCAGATTGTGGAAGGCATCCTCAATGTAAACAGCTCTTAAATAGTTTATGGTTTCCTTCCATACACTTCATCTTTAACCATATCGCAAACAAATAAATCCCTTGGGATAAGATCAGGGGATTGTGGAAGGAATTCATTGCTGCACAATGTCCAAGCACCCTTTTGAAAATGTTATCTATGTACGTCCGAGTACCTGTAGCATAATGTGCCAGAAGTAGAGTTGATCAAAGATTCCTGATGTATGAGGGTAGGTCAATAAGTTTCTGACCTCGCCGATAAATGTTATCGCCTTCACAAAACCCTTAAAACCCTTTATCTGGCGTCATACCTTGCCTGTTAAGTAAATAATTGCAGCTGTAACTTCCTTCCGCTGCATTCAGTTGTTCAAATATAGTTGCATAAAGAAGGCTATGTGTAGAAGATTGTAACATGTTCATAATGGAGTATTGAGCTGTTATTAAGTTCTTCACAAAAGAAGGATTTACTCCAAATGAAACTAAACAGCGATTGGTCAGTGCATATGGGGAATCATCCCCCTCATATTCTACTATAAAAGAATGGGCCAAACTTTTTCGAATGGGTCAAGAAAACATTGAAGACAAAGAGCATGCAGGTGGGCCCTTGGAGGTGCTCACTCCTGAAAACATCACTCTTGTGGAAGGAGAAATTATGGGAGACTGGCGGCTCAAAGTTACAGAAATAGCAGCAAGGCTGGACCTTTCTAAAACAATATTCCTTCGAATTATTCATGAACATTTAAACATGAATAAAGTTAGTGCAAGATGGGTGCCCTAGACTTTTTTCTTCAGTCCAAAAGCAGCAACGAGTCATCTATTGTCAGGCATATTTATAGCTCTGCCATGGCAATGAGAGAAAAGTTCTGCAAACCACTTTTACAGGAGATGAAACTATGGTTGTTTAATATAATTCCTTGTCCAAAAGAGAATCAATAGAGTGGCGTAAACCTAGTGAAGCATCACCTCTAAAGGCCAAGGTCACTCAGTCAACCAAGAAGATCATAGCCACAATCTTTTGCGACTGTGAGGAATACTGTTCATTGACTTCAAGCAGAAGAACACCACATACTGCATACTGCACAGACTACGTGCTTCCATCAAAGAGAAAAGACTAGGAAAGCTTAGTGTTGGTGTGCATCTTTTTCACGACAGCATGAAAAACTGAATTTCTAAGTTAAAAATAAATGAGAAATTGATAACAGAAATGAGAACACTTCAAAGTATTAACAGGTTTTATACTGTATGCCAAATAAATAATTGTAGAAATTAGATAAAAATGTGGAATGCAAGATGTGGCCAAATGGGTAAGTGGACAAAGGTAAAAATGGAAAAATCATGTCTCAAGGATGCCTGATAACCAGCTTCCAAAGTTGACAGTAAAATCAGTGGGATGACCTAAAAGCTGGCAACAAAGCTGGCCACCAGTCTTGCAGTGAAGTTGGCAGTGATGAAAAGAATAGGGTTCTACAATAAGAAGAGGAAGAAGAAATAGCACATCTTTGAATTTAATGGGAGATTCCTCAACATTGACTCAACTGTAATCATGGATTTTTGTTCCACTCATTCTGCTACAACACTAACTGGTCCCCTACTCTGATATTCATCACTGAATTTTGTTTTCAATTTTTAAATCTTTCCATTCATTTGTGCATCCTCCTCTGACTCAAAACAATTGTCTCCAAAGTGAACCTTCATTCTGTTGTAGATTTTGGTAGGTTTCACTATATTGGCCATAAAATGATGGTCATTGTTCTTTCATAATGCCATTCATCAGTGTAGTAGCCATATTTTTATGAACTGTTGCACAGGTGCATACTCATATTCTGTTCCAAAATAACATTTTTTGTTGTAGAAATATATTCCTGAACTTTAGAATAAAATTCCTGTTATTCATTTACTGTTGTTTGTACACTGAGATCTATAATAAAACACAATTTACTACTTGCTTTCAAACCAATTTTCTTTGCAAATTACAGTTTCCTCATAACATTCCTTACCATAACATTGCCAGGCATGTCAGTCCTGGTGGTTTAGTGGTACCATACTTGCCTCCTGAACCCATGATTGCGGGTTCAACTTGGTCAGGATCAATGGATTTTCTGGGCATAAAAATCCTAAGTATGGCTTCCTTTGGAAGTGAAGTAAAGCCATGGGTCCCATATTGTAGATTACGGCATGTATAAGAACCTCAAGCCTGAAAGAAGAGGCCTTTGAGCAAAATTGTCAGCTGTTTCACATCCTGAATTAAATGAGATGCAGATGACCTGAGATATTAAAGAGCACTTAAAAAAAAAAAAATAAATAAATAAAATCTAGGCATGTAGAACCAAAATTAGGAACCATATCCTGTCCTTTAGAACAATTCTTCTCAGAGCACAATTTATTTTTTATTACAGTTTAATGTCCCTCATAACAACAAAGATGTAAAGAGACCATTTTTTATTCAATGAATGAATGAAAACTTTATTTCTACATAATTCTCTTACATTAACTTTACAGATTATACAACAATCTTTTGGACCATTTTTAAGTAGTTCGATGAAAAAACCGTGGCATACAGAATTATGTATGACCTAGAATCTGTGTCTTGTAATTTTAGATACACATTAAGTGTTCATCAATCACAGAATCTTTTGCTTTTAACAGAGAGCATGGTGAGACAAAATTTTCAAACTACAGTGAAGTGGTCTCCTTGATATTACACCTGCAGGCCTCTTTATACAGTACAGCATCCATTGAGTTTAGACACTGCCTTTCTATGCACATCTGTACAATAGAAACTGTGAAAGCAGAACTGAATGTACAGTTAGCTGTTATGAATTACTTGGAGCTTCTCTGTGTCCTGCATTGAGACACTGAGATGCTTGTGATGACATTACAACAGCAAATTGTAATGGATTCAGCATGTTTATTATAGTTATAAATATTATAGCCACTTTCAATTTTTACTTGAAGGATTGATTTCTGGACTATATTGATCAGCACTATGGTGCAAATTAGTACAAGAAATATGTGATTTCAACTCGGCTGTGATAGAATAGCAGATGTTGCCAATATATTGAATTATTTCTGTTAGATGAAATATGTTTGGGAGGTTTCTCATTTCCTTTCTGATAACAGAGCATTGAGATAACAAAAAGGTAATGACATGAATGTAATGAAATAGCCATTGATAAACAGTGTATCCTATGCATCTCATCAGGGAATAGAAGTTCATAATTTATTTAAACATTTTAAAAGACTATAGTGTGTATCAGTAAGCAGTGTCATTCAAATGCTTAATCACAGCAATAAATTTCTACAAAAGTTGATGTAATACTATTTTAGTAAATTGGTGAAGGCTACTGTAAAGCAAGTGTTGACATAAAAAAAAAGGAATTATCTTTCAGGCATGTCTGCCATCATGGTGTAAAGAAAGAATTCAAGGGGCTTGATGTGTTGAAAGTTTAAGGGAAAAAATGTAGGTACAAATAGCATGTGAATAAATAAATGATTTGCAAAAAAAAGTATTAGAAAGGAAGGTGGAACTTTTACTCTAAAAAACTTTGTCATTGGTTAATTGGCTGAAAGAAAATATTGAATGTTGAAACATCATTACCTGCAGTATTTCCAATAACAGACATTCTACTGAATTTTCTGAAGATCGTACATCTTAAATTCAATATCTACCTACAGATGTCTGAATAAATTAAGTCATATCTCAATACTTCATAAATGTTCAATAATTGGATATGCATTTTTGTTTGGAGTGTTATTGGTTTAATATTGCATGGATGTATGTGCCATCATCACTATTAAACATGTTTAGAGCAAGGTTTTTCCATGGTAAATGAATTTTGAAAAGTACTATACTTGGACTTGGTGTTATAGCATTGGAAAGGGAAATTTCTCAGCTATTGATTTCTGACATGACTTGAAACAAAATTGTCATCATCAATTGAGACAAAATTGAAGATATTAATTTTTGTGGAAATTAGTTACGGCTTTGGTAGAAAAGGCAAGGAGATTAAATCTTATTACGAAGTTTTGACTATTGCTCATATTCGTTGTGTTAAGACGGTTTTAACACATATCAAATAACTTAGTCAATGGTGTCCTCGCGTGCCATGAAGTTAAAGCATGCTGTTCATAGTTGTTACATTTATTTGTAAAATTAGATGACTTTATTTTTATAATATAAATTTAACATTCTTGGAAATACAAAATAATGTAAGAAATCATGGAAAAGTACCATGAAACACTACAGCTATACACATGTATCTTTACAATATAAGGCTATGTGTGTAACTAACATAAGATATATATGTAATAAATATAACAAAACAAAGCCTTACATTCATTACCCATCAGATGTAGACTTTCTAATGCTGAGAATTTTGTTTCCCTGATTTACTACATTAGCCCACACAGCAGTGATTTGAAATGCAGGCTATGGCTAATGTTTTTGTCCTGGTAAGCTTTAAATAATGATGACAATTTTAATCTTTTTATGTTAAATGGCTTTAGTATTGGTAAAAGATATTATGAAGAAGATGTGAAAAAAACAAAATGATATGAAGATCAAGGTAGAAGGAAGAAAAGTATCTAAATGAAAAGGCTATATTGCCAGAGAAATAATGACTTACCAAAAGAAATCAAAGAAAGCATCAAAATTATGAATGCAAAAGTTGAAGACGAGGGAACACAAATGCAAAGTAGTACCATTGTCTGCAGCTTTAATATCACCATACAAAACTGTGAGGCTCTTACAACAAGCCCAAGGAAGAAAAGAAAAGTAAGTCATGAACATTTCCATCTTCATTTCAATCAAGTAGCAAAAAACAGATCTTATGATATTAATAATTACGTGAAAAAGAAACTGAAGGAGACTTTTATAAAGCAGATCCTGTGCCCATTGTTTCTCCAAAATGGAAACATTTTAAAGAAGTTGTATATGAAATCATTAAAAAGAAAATATACCAGTTTAGAAGAGGCTGTTAAAAATACATTTTAAGGGGCATATAAACTGTTTTGTAAGGAATCTCCAGAGACAAAATTGAGTTGTTGCATATTTTCCAGCCTATGACTAATATAAAACTTGATCGAAATCAACACAGTAAAACATATGTAATTTCTTTATATAAAACCTATTTTAAACCAGTTAAAACTTCTTTTCCGTGGGAAAAATTAAATTCTAAAATGGTTAAAATTTTGAACACTCTTAAGTGTTTCACCCTCTAAACCATTAAAAATTCAGGACATCTTTAAATCCAAAAATGGTAAAACATTATCCATTTCTATTGTAAATTTTATTGTAGATTCTTGTAAATTCAAGTTTAAGGGAATCCTCAATGTGTCTTTTTTGAACAATTGCAAATATGTCATCCACATATCTATATCAGATCTTAAAAATATACAGAAAGGCTCTTGTAATGTGTGTTTCAAATGCACTCGTGAATAGATCGGCTAGAAAAGGTGAAAGAGGACTGCCCGTGACTAATCCTGATTTTTTGCTTAAAAACTTCTCCTTGAAAACTGAAATAAGTTGATTCAAACATAATCCTGTAAGATTAATGTGTTCATTGATGTGTTTCTCTGTTAGATTGGAAGATGTTGCCACTATTTCAAAAGACTTAAGATTTTTGTTTTGCGGTACACTAGGAAACAGATCTTTGACATCAAAAGAAACTAAAGTGTTTGGGAGATAGTTGATAATCTTTAATTCTCTTAATGAGATCCATTGAATTTTTCAAACTTATTGCAACATCTGTATGCAAAGCTTTGATTGTACAGACTGCTCAAACAGGATTGATGACTTCATTGAACAGAACCATTTAAAGATACAAATTTAGATTGAAACTTAAAGATGATTGGGGAGAACAAGAAGTTAACTGTAATTGGTGGTGTAAAGAAACAGTTGTTAGTAATAGAAGATAAAGGAACTGTACAGTAAGATCATTAAAATGAAAGCTCTCATGTGTGATATAGCAGACAATCATTGAGCTTCTGAGCTTGCCTGAAATAAAACTCGCAGTATTGCACAATCATGCTGACAGATTTTTGCTAAAACTTTTTATTAAACATCAACATGAAGTCATGCTGGGATATGTCGGTGTAGTGGTAACCATACTTGCCTTGGTGGTGTGTATGGTGGTGTAGTGGTAACCATACTTGCCTTCGAAACCCAAGGTCCCGGGTTCAAACCAGGCCAGGATCGATGAATTTTTTCCGGCGTAAAAGAACCTCCAGCCTAAAAGAAGAGGCCTCTGAGCAAAATTTATCGGTCGTTTCACGCCTTGAATAGAATAGAACGCTGATGACCTGTGATGTTAAAGAGCGCCATAAATAAACAAACAACAAACAAATGGTGGGATATACCTGCTGTTTCTACTTCATCTGTAACAATTTACACAGCTGACATATATTACAGAGATGACATTGATGACAAACTGAAGTGTAAAAGTTCTGATGTGATGTTAAATGTTCAGAAACACATTTCTAGAGAAGTTTCTGTTTTCAACAGAAGGATCACAAGTCATTTTTCTAAAATCACCTCTCAGGCAACTATAAAAATAATTATTTGGGGTGACAAGCCCTCTGCCCATTTTTAAAAATTATTGCACCATGGCTAGCATAACTTATTCATGGCACTTTGTACCACTGAAAGAATTCTCATGATACTGTTAGAGCTCCTTTGAAAAGGGAAATCTGGAAATTCATTCTTGCAGGAAAAGCAGCTATAGAGATGCTTTGGAGTACTTTCATCATTTACAAATCACACTGTAAACAAGCGTCCTTTCAACTTGATTTTCAGTTTGGGGAATAGAGCGAAGCCGCAGGGTACCAAATCAGGCGAGTATGGAGGGTGGGGGACAATCATGTTGTTTTTCGTCAAAAAGCTCCTGGCGAACGAGGAATTGGGACAGGGTGCTTTATCGTGATGCAACAGCCAGTTCCCTTGTCGCCAAAGTTCGGGCCGTCGTCTCCGCACATTTTCACAGAGCCGTCGCAAAACTACAGTCGCTGTAGTACGTGGAATTCCTGTTTGATTTGGTGGGACGAATTCTTTGTCCACAATCCCCTTGGTATCAAAGAAAACGAGGAGCATGCTCTTTGCTCTTCACTTGTCACGCTTTTTTGGTCTTGGTGAGTTCGGGCTCTTCCACTGGGAGGATTGTTGTTTTGTCTCAGGGTCATAAGCGTACATTCAGCTCTCGAGCCGGTGATGACCCTGGACAAGAAGGTTGGATCATCGAATATGGCCTGACGAAACTCCGTGCAAACTTCAACACGCTGCGCGTTCTGATCAGCAGTCAGGATTCTTGGCACAAATTTTGCGGCTACACGATGCATCCCAATTCTTCAGTTAAAATTCGTTGGCAGTCCCATAACCAATTCCCACTTCATGAGCAAGGTCTTCAATTATTCGACGGCGATCCTCACGAACGAGGTGTTGAACTTTGGCAACAATGTCAGGTGTTGTGCAGCTAATGGGCCTACCGGTGTGAGCATCATCTGCAATAGCTGTACGGCCGGCCCTGAACCGATCATGCCACTCAAACACGTGTACGGCTCATGCTTTGTCCCTCAGACACTTGTTGAATGATTGCGAGGGTTTCCATAGCATTTTTCCCGAGATTTGCACAGAATTTGATGCACACTCTCTGTTCTAATCTTGGATCTATCGTAAAATCACTACACATAGAGGAATGTGGAATCTCAACACATCTACCCAGCTGCATGAAACTGTAAACACTCACTCATCAGACGTGCTAGTGTTGCCACCTAGGGGTACAAAATTTTACTGCAAATACTGTCGAGATGGCAGCACTAGTCCCGCACATTGTGGATACCATCTTGTATGTCAAAATAAGAAATTCTTCTGGAAGGTACATGGAAGAATTTACCACCAATCAAAGGCACTTTGAAAATTGATGCATTCAACATTGCAGCCACAATTAATTTGCTTTATATAGCCAAACAACTGTTAAAAATACAATATTCATTAAGTCCTTTGTTCATTTAGCAGAAAATATAGCAGATATTGGAAACTGTGATCATATAGGTAGTATACAATTTGTTCAGCCTGAAATAGACATGTTATTGAATGTTGGCAATTGCTATTTTGTGTCATATGAAAAATTTCAATTTCAAAGAGCTATCTTTCCACTTCTAAAGGCATAAAGGTTTCTGAAATGGTGAAGTTTCATGACTTTTACAGATATCCTGCTCTGAGGGATAAAATATTCTATTTTATTATGATATGATCAAGAAGATGGCACCTTTAATTTTAACTAATTATATATATACAAGTCACTTGTCTTTTTGCCATAGAAGGACTCCACGAGTCCAAAATATAGTGATCTCAAGTGTGACTTTTTCTTAGTGTTTTATCCTTTTCTGCTGTTATAATTACTGTTAATTTGTTACATTGTTAATAGCGTTACTTTATTTTTATTTTTCTTTTATATTTATATATATGTGTGTATATATGTACATATATAAATTTGATGAGCAATCATTTATATATATATATATAAAATGGTCACTCTATATATTGGCATGTATATATATGGGTGTTCAGAGTTTGGCCACCCAAATTCAAAAGAGGGCAGAGAGATTGAAGACGAGCATTTTAAGATGGGGAAATACCCTGCCAGTTCAAAATTCTCTGTAATTGAAGAAACTCTTAAGGGTAGCCTGCCACTGATTTGCCTTCCACTTGAAGTTAACAGGAATGTGACAGGCATCAAGTGGATAGTCTCTGTTACAATGTAGTTCATTGGATTTGTCATAGTGCAATACATAACTATGGTGTAGTTATGCTCAGTAAAGAAGAGTGAGCATTCAAATGTCAATATATGCACAATTTTTATTTCTGTGAAAAATGAATTTTTGCTTCTCTTTGCACAGAATACCTATGTATAATTCAGTTTCAGTGCTTATGCAATAAATATAATGCTTTTAAATTATGAAATTTTATGAAATAGTATGGTAACATCCATAATATTTTGCACTTTGGGTTGTAGTTGCATAATGCAAATGCAAATGTTTAAAATTAAAAGATTGAACAAAATAGAAAAAAATTAATAACAACAATTTTCCCCATTTCTGTAAGAGAAAAGGATGCAAGTACTGGCACTAGGAAGAAAAAAGGTGGTATATATCATTTTTAGGTTTGGGAAAGAAATGAATGCAATAAAAAATGATGATAAAAAGAAAAACGAATGTGAAATTTTTTACTTCCAACTAAAAGAACTAGGATGGTGTAGGAAACTTATTCTTCATTCTTTTATTTTGAAGATGCTTCTCAGTTGTCTTTCTTGTATCAATGTCATCCAGTTTCTCACCTACAGGAACTGTTAAAAATGGCAACCTCTGACATTCCTGCAGAGATTACATGGTGCAAATAATAAATCATGCACCCTTTCAAATATTCCTGGAGTCCTTAAAATTTCATCACAAGTAGTCAATGTCCTTGCTGGTAGGTCTTGATCTGAAGCATCCATTTCTTTCAAATGTGAGGCTCTAGAAGTTTTGCAATAAGTAAATCTCCAAGGAAGGGATATGTGGGGAGTATGGTGGTCAGGCAACAGGACCTCCTCTTCTAACCAGTGGCCAGGAAACACATCAAGTTGGTGTTCACATATTTTATGTTGAAATGCAGAGGAGCCCCATTATGCTAAAAATACATCTGACATCATATGTGAACATTTTGCAGAAGCACAGGAGTATGTGGATTGAGAATTGGAAACTCCTTTAAATTGCAAAGGAAGAAGGTATGGGTCAATCAAATGGTCAAAGATCCATAGGGTAGAGCATGGGCCACCCGTTGAAGTTTATGAAACTTTGCTATATCTTTCTACTACCCGTTTCTCCTATGTTTAATACTAGGAATAGTAAACTGTCACCTTCAATGTATATTAAATACCACATGACATTGAGCATGTACAGTTTTATGGTCAGAGGCAGTTGATCTATTTGATAATTTATTACTGCTATTTTTCTCGCAAGAAAAGGTGGAAGAGCTAAACAAAGATTTATTCGTGGATTTAAAAATTGTTTACTGAAATTGTGCTGCATAGCAATGTTACATGTGTGTGTGTGTGATTTATTCAAGTACTAAGCAATTACAATATTGCACTCTTCATGACTTGATTTCATCCCTGGCTCTCTCTCAGGCCATGAAAATCTGACATAATAGCAATGATCAACATCTTAAAATGATACACCCACAATACTATACTGCTGATTAATATCCAATTCAGACAACTCCATGCCATAAATCTAAATCTCTAAAACCAAAGACCATTTATTTATTAATCTTCCATACCCATTTAATTCTATAAAAATATTTGTCTAAAGTCCTTAATTGAAATTTGTCTATAAAAATTTTCTTTATTGCTATCTCACATCTTATATGAGTCCATTTTATTTTTATCAACTACTCCACTCTCTTGTTTCTGGACATTCATATAAAAGGTAAACGGCATTTTATTAGCCACTACCCTCTTTACCATCTCATTACTTGCCCATTTCAGCAAAAATTCCAACAATTCAGAGCATGATCGCTTAGTTTTGAGTCAGTCAGTTGATACCATGACCATTATGTCTGACAGTGAGGAATTCAACATTTCATAAAATGTTTCTGAAAACTCTTGGCCCATATATACCCAATAAACTTTTATTCATTTCCTTTTGTATTATGCTATTTTATAAGCACCAGTCTTACACCGCCATTCAAGGTAATAGGAAAATGTGCACTATTGCTCACTAGGCTCATTACTTTAAAATTTAACACTTCAGATAAAACCTCCCATCTGCACAATGCCAATCTGCAACATCGCTTGTGGTAACATTTTTGTTCCGAGCCTGTGCCTAAAGTCTTGCAGTTTTTTCTTACTCTGAAGTTGAATCCCCTCATCCGATTCTCCTCAACGTAATAGTTCACTGGACTCTATCCTTCTCTGTTCCTATACATTTACCTTCAATATACTTCCACGAGGAGTTGACAGTACGCTTGATTTCATAGTCACTTCCCTTTCATCTCCATACCAAACTCCTACTTACCCACCAGTTCTAAACGAGGCTCGCTTTGCCAGCCATTTAGTCTCATGTGTTAGCCACTTGTAAGGTGAAATAGCCTTTCTGCAGGGTGACGTCTCTGAAATTCACTCCAATACTTGACCACCGCTTGTGTGACACGCTTGCCTTCTCCTAATACGGCACTTCTAGCGGGACTGCCTTTGCTATTCCTGTTCTCTTCTCCATTGGCACATTTAGCTGAGTTGTTTCTTGCCCTGGCCTTTCATCCAACATCTTTAAATCCTTTTCTCTCTCAAGTGTCACTTTCCTGTCCTTGATCCACAACTGCAGTTTACGAACATATGCTTTCCTCCCAGCTCGTCTGGTCTCCATTTGCATAATGAACTTTTACTTTTATAATTTCATCTAATGTATCATCAATGTTCATCGCCTATGGTGTCTCTGTAGCAATAAACGGGCGTTAAACACCATTTATTAATTCAAATTATCATCCCTGTTGACTGGCCCAGACTACATCACCACCAACAGCAGCAGCAACAACAACAGTAATATCACTAAAATGACAGCCATAATCTTAATATTTTAAATTTTCTCCATCTCATTTTTATTTCTTAAATGCTTTCATCCTCTAGTTATAAAGCTCCTACTTTAACTCTGTATGTTACAAGATCATCCACTCCCATTGTATCTTGTGCCCTTTTTTCTTTTAATAATGTCGGTCCTGGTGGTGTAGTGGTTACCATACTTGCCTCCTAAACCCAAGATCGCGGGTTCGAACCCGGCCAGGATCGATGTATTTTTTCGGGCATAAAAATCCTAAGTATGGCTTCCTTCGGAAGGGAAGTAAAGTCGTGGGTCCCTGTCGTACATTTACGGCACGAAAAAGAACCTCAAGCCTGAAAGAGAGGCCTCTGAGCAAAATTTGTTGGCCGTTTCACGCCGTGAGTGAATGGGACGCTGATGACCTGAGATATTAAAGAGCGTCCATAAATAAATCAATTAAAAAATCCCCTTCTTAGGCAAATGGTACTCCCATGTTTAATGCGGTGGCTGGGTAATGCCGTTAACTCCTAGCACTGGGTTATCATGTAGGACACGAGCGAATACCCTGGGAAAGGCCAGGTCTGCATTGGCTGTTTACTTCCTGAAGGCGATTGAGTTCGTCTGTCTGCATCTGGAAGGTGTGACTGTGAGGTGACCTTTGTTCAGGTCAGAACAACTCACTTAAGCCGGGGTGGCGCCCAGAAAGTAACCTCCCATAGGAGACATTTGCAATGGTTGAGGAAGAACTCGTTATGGTGTATGATCTACACATGCAAATGAAAAGAAAAAGAGTGAACGTAAAAGAATTAGCAAAGATGTCATTTCTTCGCTACTTAGTTATTAGTCGAACTGAAGAAGTCGTTTAGTCGCTTATCATTCAGAAGGGTATTGATAGCATCTCTGGGCCCTAAAATCCTGTACGCAATTGCGAAGTGGATCTCTTTTGGTAGAGACTTTAGGACTAATCCAGATCAATTCATTACTTAAGGCGACGATTCTCCACGGATATCCAATTCGGTGGAGTAGCACAGAACTCTGAATTCGTCTCGTGGAGCTATACCACCACTGTACTCAACGGTGTATCTGTCTCGAAAATTCAGAGTTATCTGGAGGAACAAGGCCTCACCTCCTTTTATCGCTTACAGACGTGGAAAGAAGGTGGAAGTACAGCCTTTAATCGGGTTGAACTGCCACGGAGAATTAAAGTTGGATACGACGTTATAGAGGTAAGCCCGTATATTCCCAGTTCCTTGCGAAATTTTCAATGTCAACGCTCCGGCATGTATTGTAAGAGTGCCAATTCAATACGTGCAACCTGCAGTCATGAAGGAGCATGTTCATCCGCTCCGTCTGCGTGAACTGCCGCAGAAATCATTCAGTTTCGTCCCCCGACTGTCCTCGCTATCGCGAAGAGCGATATATCCAGGAGTTCCGGGTGAAGGAAAAGCTTTTCTCTACTGAGGCCCGGAATAATTTCATGCTCGCCATCCTGTGATACCTAATACAGGTATGTATAGCGCTGTAGCCTCTTCCAGAAGTGTGACAGAGCATGCAGACCTACGACTTTGTTTTTATTCGGGTCCCTAGTGCATCAATTTCTGCTAAGCGCTCTGCCGGGAAGTCCAAACCGGAAGTATTAATGCCCCGGCCATTAAATTCAAAACTTCGTTTACAAAGACTGACTTTTTGAAAACGTTCACTGCTCCTGGAAAGAATAATTGGAGCCTTCTCTTCGGTGGTCAATCTACTTTGATGGTTGAAAGAGCAAACCCGCTAGACGGTCGCTCTCACCGCCTATTGCCACCTCCAACCTAATCGAGGCTTTGAAATCGGTTGACCATTCTCAGCGGGAGACCAATCCCTCTGAGGATGTCATGGAGCAAGATGTGCCTGCTCCTGCTAAACCACAAAGCCGCACGCGTCTAATGAAAGGACAGCTGATTCATCCTGTACCGACCAAAAAGTAAAGTGGTATATTTAATTATTCCACAATTTTATAATGGGTATCCATCCTTTCGTGGAATGTACATGGAATCCGTAGTCTAAGATCTGAACTGGAGTGGCTTTTACAGTGGACCAACTCTCCACTTGTGTATCTCCAGGAGACAAAACTTCGGCCACAGGACTCATTTGTCCATAAAGGTTACATGTACAGTTCTCCACTGAGTCTACAATCTGCCAAACAGGCTGCAGCAACTACCGTTTACGTTTCCGGCTTTAGTTTTACTGCCTGTAATATTTACATACCTCCATCTTCTACTATCGCAGCGTCAAATCTAGATCATCTTCTTTCCCAGCCACCATTCCATTTCATACTTTTGGGGGACTTGAATGCGCACCATCCCTTATGGAGCTCTTCCACGGAATGTGCGAGGGATAGGTAGCATGGTAGCGGACTTTTAGATCGACGTGATCTTACTTTACTGAATACATGTCAACCCACTTTTCTTTCCAATAGTGCACACAGTTTCTCACTTTTGGATCTATCTGTTCCGACTCTCTGTGCATCTTATAGTCTGTTCTCTGAAATGGCAAGTCGGCAAGCTTTGTTCTGTAGCGCATTCTATTTACAGATAATTTCAGATTACAGCTCTCGCTACTCCAAACCCCATGGCATGAAAGCGAGTGCTATATTGTCACGTTTAATGTTCATGCACAAGCTAAAATGGCAAAATATACCCAGTATTAAACAAATCGGCCTACCCGCTGATATATGCATCTAAAGTGTTTCTAAACGTTGCAATATTCGCACACTTTTTTCATTGTGCTGTGGATACAAGACGACCACAACTCAGCACCTGTTTTAGCTACCCCTTCCCTAAGCACCTCACACATACAGTTGCACTAAGTGTTGGCGTCAGTTTTTTTTTTGTTTTTTTTTTTTCCCCGACGTAAGCTCTCAAGTGAGCCCAAACTAGTTCATTGGGGTTAAACTTGCAGTGATATGATGGGAGTCTATGCACTTCGTGACCTTTAGATTTGGCAAGATCATTAAGTTTCAAAATTTCCGCTGTCTCTGTAATCGCTCCTTTACCTAATTTGTTTTTCAAAATATATTCACAGGTATTAATATTTGATTTTGTTTAGTTAAAGCACCTGTCACTGCAGCATTAACACTGCCGTTTTATCCATGTTTGTGCTATATTTCATATTCAAATTCCAAACCGGTACCACTCGTTCCCGGCTCAACTTCCAGTTCTATACCCGAGCTCGCATTAAACCTCCTTCCCATGGTCTGAATATCCTCGTGTGTTTAGAAATCGTAGTAAACGGACTGTGAAAACACATGACAACATTTAACTCCTATCCCTTTTACTTCGTTATAGTGTTTGTATTATAAGTGGCAAAGAAACCTCAATGTGGTGACTGGCATACAGGCTTTCCTCTGTTCCTGTGTACCCTTATTTGTTTATTTGTAGCAAGAAACCCTCGGAACAGTGACTTCTTTCATGGCAACTGTCTACCATTCCAGCTAACAGGCTATGCTTGGAACGCCCTATTTCATTTATGCTCCAGTGATCATTTACCATGTCAGATCAATATCGTGTCTTCCCACGCACATTTCCAGACCGCGCCGAAGTAACTTACCAGCAAGGCGAATTGGAATCTCTTAAGTTCTCTCGCCATGTTTTCAGGGCGAGCTTGTAAATCTATTAATGCCATGATCGAGCACCTCGATACTGCATTCATTACTGCCGCAGATCAAGCTATTCCCTGGTCATCTTCCCACCAAGACACTTTCCGGTTCCTTGGTGGACCGATGAATGCCGGGACGCATTGCGTTCACGCGGAAGGTGCTTTGAGAGTTTTTTCGTGGCCACCCTACGTTGGAAAATTTGATTGTTATAAACAGCTGCGCGCTAAATGCTGTCGAGTGCTAAATGATACAAAAATGTGTCTTGAATTGCTTTCGCCTCTTTTAATCGCTCACCGCCTTAGTCTGGGCTAATCTACGTCGCGTTTGAAGGTAAACCTGGATTTTCGTCCATACCCGGTCTCTAGGTACAACAATGCGTACTTGCTACTCCTAAGGAAATTGCCAATATATTAGGGCGCACTTTCGCTAACATTTCCAGCTCCGCTAATTATCGTCCTGCATTTCGCTTAATTAAGATGCAAGTTGAGTAAAAGAATTCTCCTATGACTCCGACAGTCAGAAGTACTATAATGTCCCATTTACAGCCAGGGAACTGGAGTATGCGCTTTCAACCTCCCGACTTTGCGCTCCGGGGCCAGATGGTGCACGTGTTGCTATGTTGCAGCATTTATCAGCGGAAGGCAAGACTTTTTTTGCTCCAGATTTTTTATCGTATTTCATGTGATGGCACGTTTCCGTGCGCTTGGCGAGTGGCCACCGTCATTCTTATACCAAGAGCTGGAAAGGATCCATACTTTCCTTTTAGTTACCGTCCGATTTCCCTCGGCAGTTGCGTGTGATGGAACGCATAATTAACGGGCGGCTTATGTGGTAGTTAAAATCGCAGCACCTTTTGACGAACGTCCAATACGGTTTTCGTCGTCATAGCTCTTCTCTCCACCATTTGGTGTCTCTTTCACCCATATTATGGACGATTTTGTACTGAAGTGCCAAACGATCGTTGTCTTTGATCTGGAGAAGCGTATGATACCTGCTGGAGAAGCGGTATCCTTCGCACGCTTCATGAATGTCATATGTGTGGTTGGATGTCATTTTTATTCAGGAGTTCATGAAAGACCGGGTTTTTAATGTACGCACGGGTTCTGTTTTACCTTCTCGTTTAATTCAAGAGAAAGGAGTATCTCAGGGTTCGGTACTTGTGTCATACTGTTTGCTGTTGCTGTTAATTCAATCACAGTGTTTATCTCCCAGGGATATCATCGTCGTTATTCGTCGACTACTTTGCAATGTTTCTTTCTTCTCAGCGCATTTGCAACGCCACTTCCAATGCTGTCTAGACCTCCTTTATGCTTGGAGTGTCAACTAAGGGGTCCATTTTCTGCTGAGGAGAACGTCTGCATGAATTTCTGACGCTCCAAGACATACCCTTTGCCATCTCTTCATCTTGGCCCAGATGCTCTGTCTTTCACAGACGAAGTAAGGTTTCTTGGCTTAATTTTTAATAGGAAACTCAGCTGGTCATCACATGTAGCACAACTCAAAGGTCGGCGTGAACGTGCCCTATGTTATTTACGTGTTTTAAGTGGCACATCCTGTGGAACTAGCCGGGCGTTTCTTTTACGTCTAACGATATGAATCCTGTCCAAAATCGATTGTGGCTCTGCACGACCTTCAGTTCTTCTTCGACTTAACGTGATTCATCACAAGGGAATCCGTGTCGCAATAGGAGCATCTCCTATGTATGAGTTCCGCGTCCAGGCTATGCGCGGAGTCTGGAGAACCTCCTCTGTCTTATCGTAAGGACAATTTACTTGTGGATATGGTTGCTTTGGCAACCGCGAATGAGCCGGTTTTTTTTTTTTTTTTTTTTTTTATGTCGCTCGATAATTTTTTATGTTGCTAGGTTTCTTACTCCTAAGCCTACCTGATTTCGTTTTCAGGAGCTGTTAAGAACTTTGGACGTAGAGTTTCCTGCTTTTTTCGTAGCCGGGGAAGCTTGTTCACCCCGTTAGTTTTTAGCAGAGGCCCAAATTCAACTTGGGCTTATATCCTGTTCTAAGTCTTCGACCGCAGCTTCTACGATTCGTTGACATTTTAGTGCGATAGTCTTATCATTTTAGAGATGTAATTCTATTTATACCGACGGCTCGCAAACGGACACAGGTGTTGGATGTGCCAGTAGATTCTCCCTTCCATCCTCATTAACCAAGGAGAGGGAGGGAATGGCAGGAAAGCTGTATTACACGAACAGTATAAAAAAGCTTACTGGAATATTTTACAATAATGTAACTTAAAAGTTTCAAGAATACTGCTGACTTTCCATTGCTAAACTTGACTTGATACAATAACTGTTTTGCAGAGTATGCCTATGATGTCATATAGCATCCCCATCATCTCCCATCACTACATTTACTGTTAAATCAAATGTTTTCTCATTTCTTAGCTCCACTAAAAGATTCAGTGATTAAGCATATCTTAACAAGATGTAAAGTCAAGTATATTAGTCTTTCTATGATAAGATTTATATTTTATAATTATAAATTGTGGTGGCAGACCACTTCACACTGTGAATGGAAAACTTAATTTTGTTCATGTAAGAACTGAAAATAAGAGTTGTGCTAAATGTTATTGCTGTAAAATCATTATTAAAAACACGCGAAGCAGAATCTTAAAGCTCAAAGAAGAATTTGTAGTAAAAAAAAAAAACACTCATGAACATGAATGATCATGTTCTATTATCTTCATGTCAGTCAGAGATTGTGGACAAACTTTTTGAACTGAGAACCTAGAGACCAAGCACTTTCAATTCAACACCCTATGCTGGTTGGATTCTACTGCTAGCCAACAGCAAAATGATCCTTGAGCTCCATATCTGGATGTACAATAACAAGTTATATTGACAAGATGTATGTTTCAGAAAAAAAGGAAATTGATTTAGCTTTTGCTAAATTTGTTTATAGCTGCAACAATCCATTATGGATAGCAAGCTTATTAAGGGCATCATACAAAAACTGTGCCCTTTCTATCAACTTCATGGGTAAAAAAAATCATGTCCAACAAATTACTTGATATATAAAGAAGAATCTAAACAAACACGTGTTGATCCTAATTCAGTGCTACCCTTTGATAGATGGAAAATGAATCCTATTACTAAGAAAGTTGTCACAGTGATAAACAACATAAATACTAGTACTGAAAAAGCAAAAAGTATGTTTTTGGAGGTTTTCGAGCTTTTGGATGAGTCGAAGACAAGAAATAAATTATTTGAAATTGTAAAGAGGCATCTGAAATAGTAAAGGCATGATGTAACAAAACCTCTATTTATTTTCTAATAATGTACACAACTTGGTAAATCATGGCATTCTGCTTGTGCCTCATACAGTGCAAATCTGAGCGTTAAGAACCTGCTGCTAACAAACATTTCATCAACAGGTAAATTTTAGTCTAATGGTCGTTCTGCAGTTTGCCTTGCCATGAATACCTATTGGTGCTCTGATGAGATGCTTGAATCTGTCAAGATCAACATCAAAGCAATGCATAAAATGGCAGCTAATGATGTATTCAGCAAAATTTGCGCATCAGTGAAATCACTTTTATTTTAAGAAAGATTTCTTTCACACATAAGAGAAATAATTGCTCACTTAGATCCTCTCAATCACCTTATCTATATCTGATGGATGATTCTACATTCACCTCATGATCATGATTAGACATCGGATTTATATGCACTAAAAATATTTAAAATATGCGTGCATTTATGTTGTCAAAATCTTAAATATGCTCTATAATTTAAAAAATATGCAATAAATTGTTAATTTTAAGATTATATTTTTTTGGTACTTTCAATATACATTCTTCCTTAGACATCCTTCTGGTTACTGTAATTTCATTTGCAGTATACAATGATCATTTTATCCAAATGCTCATTAGGCAAAATTTGAAAGCATTTACTAACACTGGGGAAATTTCTTCAAGAAGCACAACATTTTTACCTTTACCACAAACACAAAACTTTAATGTCAGGATTTCTATCTAAAACACTGCACAATTTACCTCTTAATCTTTCTGCATACTTTAATGGGGCACTCTCAAGTTTACTCTGAAACTCATTGAGAATTAATAAAGATTCATGTAAAGACAAACCAAATTTTTAAACGTTTTTCGTGGCTTCAGCTATAACTTTTTGCCTTGATTACAGCCAAGTCCCTTTGCAAATACTCACTATTAAAAATATTTTAAAAATATATTTTATTGGCAAAGCATCAGTTGGGTTCAGCAAACCAATAAATTCTTTAACAGCAATGAAATTATCTGAATAGAAGAGAGTAGCTTCAATCTACGTACCGCAATGGGTAAGTATTGGCTCTGGGGATAGTGAGAGGTTTGGAAATTTTTCTTTGTAAGCACTAACTCTGGAATGAGCTTTAACAAATATCTTCTTGGTGCTGGGTATTAACTGTTCATGTCAGGAGAACTTTCCCTTTTGGCTTCTGCTTCTTGTGCATGCACAATACATCTAACACAAAAGATTTGACGAAAAAATATTTTAATGCTGAAGCAGCTTTTAACATTAAAGTTGCAGCATCTGAAAGCAGAACTCAAAATTTGTGTTCAATGCCTCCTTCTGGCCAAAGTAATTGCAGTACATTATTCACAAAGCAAGCAATAGTAAAAAGATTTGTTTTTTCTAAAACCTTACAAGCAATCAAGAATTATTTTCCTAGGTCATATTTATATAGTTTCCTAAAAGACAATTTTCCACATGATGGCCACAGAAATCTTTAGTTTCATCTACTATCCCATACACAAGAGAGTCCCTTAAATAGTCCCAAATTTCTAAAATTGCTGACAGCTGTCTAGATAACTTTTTCTCAAAGTAGATTCACCAGGAACGGCATTGTAACAATGTTTCCTTGAAACTGCGGAACTTGTGGTTACTGAGCAAATTTTATGGTATGTTTGTTGATAAAAGAGTTTCACATAAATCACTGCAGAATTCATTCTTTCATAAAGTTGAAGGAACTTTTGTTAGTAGAATTTGTTTGGAGTATTTTTTCTCTGTTTGTCTGCAATGTGCTGGTTGGTAGATATATGCTGAGTTAATAGAAATGTTTTATAAACTGTAACTTGTTTATTGCACACAAAACAGTGAATAACTTTAATGTCTATAGTGAAATCTGAATCTCCACATTCTTTAAATCACTGTTTTAAAAAGCAAAGTTCTTGAAGACTTTTTTTTGACATTATAACACAACCTTAATCTCATGGAAAACTGAACAGCATCAGATCAACAGGCCATGTGTGAGCTGCATGGTGATGTAATATAGATAAGGAAAATGGAATGAGTTGATTTGATTTTATTTATGGACACTCTTTAACAGTTCAGGTCATCAGCATCCCATTCAATTCAGGGCGTGAAACCGCTGACAAATTTTGCTCAGGGGTCTCTTCATTCAGGCTTGAGGTTCCTTTTCATGCCATAAATGTACAACATGGGACCCATGGCTTTACTTCCCTTCTGAAGGAAGCCATACTTAGGATTTTTACTCCCGAAAAAATCCATCGATTCTGGCGAGGTTTGAACCCGCAATCTTGGGTTTAGAAGGCAAGTACCACTACACCACCATGACTGGGAGGGGGGGGAGGAGGAATTCTCATCATATGAATTTGTTGCAATGGAGAGGCTTTTTATGGCTTCTCCATAGCAGTAGCAGTAGTATAGTAGTAGTAATTTATATAAGTGCTAAGTTGTTACATATAATAAACTACCCACTGAATTTGGCCCTGGCCACTATTCAGATGGGCAGCCTACTTAAATTTAACCATTACATATTACAATGAACTTTAGTTCTATATTTATAATCATACATTATTGACCCTTCTTTCTTTTAATAGTTCATTTAATAGTTCATTTCCATTTGTTTTTTTTTTTCTCTAAATATTACCCAATACTCTTACAATTTTTGTCTAGAATTTAATTTATATTAATATTCCTATTTATTTTAGATCATATACTTTCTTTTCTCCAATTTTTTTCCCCTATATTCAAATATTATATGTTGTACATTTTCTTTTTCTCCACATAGTGAACATTCACCTTGCAATAGCCATTTCATTCCTCTTTTAGCCTCCACACTCATGCTCTTAATCATGTACCCCCCTCTTTATTCTTTATTCTCTTTACCTACTGTTTTTCATTAAATATAAAAAAGTAGTGATCTCTTCTCAATTATTCTGACCGAACATCTTTTGTATCTCAATGTTTCTCCGTAGTAAGGACTTTATTATTTTGTTACTAATGTGTTTCATTATAATTTTATAATTTGCATATTATATGCTCGATACATGGAAAATAATGAAATATGCAGCAACATCGGAAATATGCAATTATATGGATTATATAACTTTACACACAAGCATAGAAGAACATGAAACATGCTGCTAAACTTAATTCCATATCACAAATAAAAACAAACTATATATGAATTTGCATATAAATCCGATATCTAGTCATGATAAGCTCCATCTTATTCAGAAGTGAAAAAAACAGTCTCTTAATGTGTGTTTGCACTTAGTATATATATGCATATATGTGTAAATATATGTGTGTGTGTGCACACCTGCATGTGCATGTGTGTATAATTGTATATACACAAAATGTTAATGAATAATACTGAAATATTTGCAATCTATAGAGAGAGGTCTTAGACAAGAGATTTCAGGTGGGAAGATCAAAGTTTCAAATGTACATGTTAGCACATAAAGTTTCAAAATAGCATGTAAGCCATTGATTTTTACTTTTACTTGTATCTTAATGCATCTTAATTCACATAAATGTTGAAATCATACACATCCATTCCATTCTCTGTAGATATCATCAGTTCTAGCTAAACCTCTTACTTCTCTATAAATCATGTGCTTGTCAACAATTTCAGAGAAATTATAACTATTCTCCATTTCTTCAATTTTGTAGTTTATTTGATAAATTACTTTGTCTTATATCTTTTAGTTACATCTGTTGCATTAAACAACTGACAGATATCTGGCAACATCAGCATAAAAGTAGAATCGTGAATTTTTTTCTGACAAGTTTGTATATCAATATAATCACGTGTTTGGCCTGAAATTTTACAGATTATTTTAACACAAAATTGTGGAAACTCTGTTCAGTAGCCATTAACACTGGTTACTAATATGGAGCAATGAAATCATTTTAATACAAATTTTAATGCTATTTAACTTTAGTAGAATTTCTGAGTACCGAATTAAAATTACTTCAAAAGTTCATAAATTCAACATTTTACATATCTCAAATTACATGACTAAGACTCCTCCATATACAGTAAAAATAATTTGGCATTTGTTCATTAACATCTGTACTTACAGGCTGTTTCAGAATTCAACTGCACAAATTCCAGGGATATCAAAGGGAACACAGTCAAATATTGAGAGAGAGAACTTATAATGTTTGGGGCCAAAGTTTAAAGATATTTGTATATTATGACATGGATGCTAGAAGTGATAAGTTGGCATTAAAGCAAAGTATATTTCTGATTAATCATCCAAAATGTTCATTTCCACTTCCTTAGTGGGAAAAACCTTGTTGCCAGTAGTTATTTGTACATATATCAAAGATATGGACATTGTTATTTTAGCAAAAATCACTTCAAGCAAAGGTATACACACCACTGATCACAGTCTAATACAGTTTTGACTTTGTAGTTAATCAGAAAGGGATCCATTCACTGTGTGTTTAGCTCAGACAAATTTCATAAGAAAAACAATGTGTGTGAATGCAAACTTTCAGATTTGTAGTGACACAAGGACATTTTCCAAAATCTTCTATGACAATGGTAGATGGCTATTGTAATTTGCATGAGAGATCTATGGTCTTGAATTATGCATCAGACAGTATGCCTCAAATTGACACACATCCACACTTATCTTTGACAGCACTGTACATGCAATACAACACCTCTATAAAATATATAAAAATAAAAATAAAAACTGAGACAGTAATCAATAAGGAAAATAGAGTGGAGAATCAAGGAGTTAGACAAGGGTTCTTTCTGTTGCCCATTGTTTTTAATCTTTACATAACAGAATTGTTAGAAGATGAAATACTTCAAATGTGCAACTACAATGAGGACCATTTTGTATGCTGAAAACCAAACCATTATAGCAAGTATAGTAATTGCCAATTAGAGACCAGTTTTCAAATTGGAAATAATTGTTGCAGAGTATAGTTCAGAAACATCTCCAACTATAATGAAAACAACTTTGATTAAAAATTAACCTTTAAAAGTGAAGCTAACACAAAAATCTATAAACTAGACTAAGTTATTTAATTATTTAAAATATTACTATTTCTAATGTAACACCAAATTGATATTGATATAAGATTACAGGAATACCTTTTGACAGCATGTGACACCTCCTTCAGCTGCATGTCTTTCCTAGCTAATGCACTGCCACAGGTGGCCAAGGTCGTTAAGATGCAGACTCGTGAGTGGGAGGTCTGGGTTTGAATATCGCCAGGACCATCCTCCCTGACTGAGGTTTTTTCCAGGTTTTCCTCAGTCCTCATAAATGGCAAATGCCAGAGAGGTACCCTAAACTTTAGGCCTGGAACGATTCCTTCCTTAAAAATAAATCCTTTTCCAATATATCATTTCATCTCCTGTATCATCAATGTCCATCGCATGTGGTGCCTCTGTAGCAAAAACGGGCGTTAAACACCATTCATTCCTAGCTACTGCCCCATTAGATTGAGTAGTGTGTTAACAGTACTCAGCAGTATTTATGACCACCATAAATCTAAAGGCTTTGTTTAACACGGTAATACATGTAAGAAAGTGAAAGGGTGTCTTTAAGAAATTACATCAAACAAATAATGGTGTGTAATCAGATTTATTAACCTTTCTGATGAAAGCATACTACTTGAATAATAGTTAAACATCTTAAAATTAACTGATGGTAACATCCAAAAACTTACAATAAATACCAGGAATTATATAAATGAAGAAAGAATTAAATATTCCCCTCATAAAGAGTTGGCCACTAACAACAAATATGCCAAAATGAACTTGGCCCCTCACCCAAAGCTAAGATAATTCATACATAATATATTAAAGAAACATCACAGAGCAAGCTACCCTAAATTACATAATTAATGTTCTTGAATGGAAGTGAGGAAACATTCCATTTCTGAAATGAGAGGTAGATTTTGAACAACTAAACACATTAGTTCGCACTTGTATGAAACCAGATAGAAGCTTGCATTGAGCATGGAGATGAACCAACCATCCATGAGGCCAGGATGCAGTCATTTAGTAATTGGGCTGAAATTGCTGTTGATATATTTGTGGCAGGAACCTCATGACTTCAAGGGGAGGTGCTGTATAAACAATATTTTCTATTAGAGCCATGACATTTACACAAGCAGTAGGAGTTTGATCATACATGAATGCCCCTGTCAAAATAAGGACCATTTTAAGGTAATTAAAAAATAAAATAAGAAGGACAACTCTGAAATTTTATAATACAGATTTAAATAGCAGGAAATTTTACGGTAAAATACAGTGTAATATAACAAAGTATTTATGAGGAAATTGCTCAAGTTTCACTAGTTTTGTTCCACTCACTTGAATGTGTTTCAAAGACTGTTGCCTTCATCATCATCATGGTTCCACTGTCAGCTTCCCAGCATGGTATTAAGATGTCCAAGTAAGTGGAACAAAATTAGTGAAATTTGAGTGATTCCCTCATAAATAATTGGTTATATTTTATAACACAGTGATTATAGAGACACATAATTATGGTTCAGAAATCTGGACCAGCAGCTGAAAGCAAAGATATTAGCTACAGTTTTCGAAAGTGAAATTTTTGAGAGGATAGCTGAATATTCAATATTGGATCAGAATTTAACTGAAGACATTTAAGGTGAATTGAAAATATCTGTGCAGTAATACCAATCTGTAGAAAGAATTGATATAACCATGTTACCATATTAGAAGGATGTGAAATAACAGTTTTTCGTAATCTGTAAACCTACAACAGAAGAGGAGTTGGAAGACCAGACAAACAATAGGAAGCAGAATTTAAATAAAACTAGGCTCTAAAAGGATTATATGATCTAATTCTTTTAGAATATGACGATGACCTTAGATAGCTGTGCTACAAAGTAATCCTGCTTCAGTGCTCTCCTCATTTACATAGAGCCTTCTTTTGAACTAAAAGGTATGAGTAGAATACCTAATTGGGGCAGTTTACTTATGTGAAATATTCTAGGGCTTTTCTCCATTGAAATACAAATACCAGATGAATATGCATTAATAAATAACATTGTTTATCCTTCCATTTTCCCAGAGATGTTACAAAGGTCATTTTGAAAATTTCTCAGAATGAATACAAAATAAAGGCTGATTCTTTTGAAATCGTTTGTATTTCTCAACATAGCCTACCTTGACACTGATGCACTCTGATGATGTTCTAAAGCCTTTATTCCATCACAAAAGTTAAATTCCTCCAGGCCTGCAAAATACTATTTGACTGACTATATAAGTTCTTTCCAAAATGAAAATTTCTTTCCACCAAGGGATTTTTTCAGTTTTAGGAAGAGAAAAAGCCTGATCTGAATAAAGTTGAATGTAGCACTAAATCATAGCCCAGTTCATTGATTTTTGCCACACTATTGACATGTGTGTAATGCAAGCATTGTCTTGATGTCGGTCCTGGTGGTGTAGTAGTTACCATACTTGCCTCCTACACCCAAAACGCGGGTTCGAACCTGGCCAGGATTGATGGATTTTTTCGGGCGTAAAAATCCTGAGTATGGCTTCCTTCGGAAGGGAAGTAAAGCCGTGGGTCCCGCTTCGTACATTTACGGCACGAAAAAGAACCTCAAGCCTGAAAGAGAGGCCTCTGAGCAAAATTTTGTCGGCCGTTTCACGCCCTGAGTTGAATGGGACGCTGATGACCTGAGATGTTAAAGAGCATCCATAAATAAATCAATCAAAAAAAAAATTGTCGATATAAGATTACTTCCTTCTGTGATAAATCTGATCTTTTCTGGCATATTTTTGCTTTTAGTTTGTCCTAAAGGTTAACACATTATGCTCCAGGTCAAGTTTCATTAGGAAGATAATCCATTAGTAGGATAGCTTTAGCATCCTAGAAAACTGATGCTATGATTTTTTGAACCTACTTTACATATGTAACCTTCTATGTTGGTAGAGAATCATAATGCTTTTAATGTTTTTGTTTTTTGATGTGTGGTGATTCTGGTCATGAATCAATTGGATCTCCCTGAAACTGCACCAAACTTGCTCAGAAATTTGCATTCTGATTTGCTTTTGATTTGATTAACAGCTGCTCCACAATCTAGCAGATAAAATTTTTCATACACTAATTCTGCATCAAGATGTGAAATACCCACTAGCCTTGAAATAAATGCCTATAACTTCAGCAATGTCAGACTCCTTTATTTTGTGATTCTTTAAATAGTGCACATTTTCAGTGGTAGCATATTTTGCTGTCCACTAAAAGGGTAATCTTCCAAGCTTTCATGTCATGTTTCAACTTAGTTGATCATTAAGAAACAGCTAAAAATGATATGGAATACCCTAGAGTCATGTCATGTTTCAGTGAATTTGTGTCATCATTCCCTTCTTCACAAAGAATTTCATTACTGCACTGTGTTTGATATTTGCTGTTCCCAACACACATCTGTACTGCAACAAAGAGCAACACCTACTATGGTCCTTCTCCAAGCAAAGCGTTATAAAACACTTATGCCTGTGGAAGAGAGTGGCTTTTTATATGGTAATTGGTTTAGAACTACTGGAAAACTTTTCAAATGACTCTGTATGTTAACTCATACAGTGTGTCAGAAGCTCCAATCTTTTAACTTGAAAAATATTTACACATTTCTTTGTAATCAGTAGCTTCATTCTGCATCAGAATTCATATAAGATTTGTAGAAATTGCATTTGCACATTTTGTAATGGTAAATTGATCAAAATGTAGTTAGTACATGAAGCAGAAATTCCTTAAACTTTATGATTTTTCCCCTTCGTTTTGAAAAAAGTATCCAAGCAATGGGTTATTGAGTGTGATGTTGATTGGAAATGTATATATATGCTTATGTGGGAGCCATCGTAAGTTTTCTTCAGTACATATTGAGCATATAAGTGAAATTTTGTGTGTGTGTATTTTTGGAATGTTTAACTCACATCTGAAGACCACAGTAAGAATTTTGTATCATAATGACTGCAGTTCTATGACTGGAGAAAGAAATTATTGAGATGTGGAATCCTAGCTACACATAGGCAGCATAGATATTTCATTGCATAAAATTCTTCTCTTTTTCAGCAAACCTTTAGAATAATGCATGCCTTGAATTACAGAACATAAAACAAATGTTTTCTTTCAAGTATATGTTCTCATATTTCTCTTTCCTTGCAGGGCTGGACAATGCAGTTTTGCCATATATACATTCATTTCTCAATAATGAAGTCAGTGGAAAACAACTACTTAATCTCCGCCCTGATGATCTGGATCATTTGGGAGTGCACAAATTGGGACATCAAGAACTGATACTGGAAGCTGTTGAACATCTTCGGAATTTTGTAAGTTGCTATAATAACATTGGTCTTTTTCAATGATTTTGTCAATAAGGTGGTAAACAAAATAAATAAATGCATGTATGTATGTATGTGAAAGAAAGTGAAAAGAGGTTTAAAAACCTGACTTTTTATTTGCCATACATTTTTGGGATGGTGGGTAAAATTACTTGTGAATAATGAAAATACTATAATAAACTCAGTGTTTGCTGAAGATTCCTTTGCTTTCTGGGTGGGAGAATACTCAAGCTGAAGAACCCCAGGCAATTTATTGCAACCAGAAATAAAACTCAGATCTACCATTAAAAAAAAAGACATGTTACCTAGCTACAGCAATGGATACTTATTTATGAATTTATTTGGTGGTAAAGATGGCTTATATATTATTATCATTGTTATTGTAGTTGCTGTTATCATCGTCGTTGTTGTTGTTGACATTTTTCCCATTGCATAATTTCCATACTGTAAGGTATTTTTTTCCAATAATATGTTCTAGCATTGTCAAGAATTTATCTCTAGTATTCTTTCAGCTTACTGTGTAATTACTGAGTAAACATCTACAATATATACAACATTGTAAGAAATATAGATTTGGCAATATTTAAAAATCAATTTAAGTAGATGGGAGTGAGTTGACTCACTGATCATTTATTCCTTTCCAGTTCAACTTCTTTCTAATTTTTTCGACTGTTTTAATTTTTTTACATATGTGCATAACTGTAACTGTACACTGTTTGTGCCCTCTTAAGACATGTAGAAGTGAAGTGATTTATTGTACTGAATCTGTAAAGATATGATCTAGTTTTTCTGCATCCATTTACTGGCGATGTTATGAAGGTAACTATATAAGCTTAAACATGACAATCTGGCAATAGGCATGCCATACATTGATCTACAAAAGTTTCCTCCTTGCACATCACAACAATAATAACTAAAGCAGGTTCAGTTAAGTCTTATTTGAGCAGTAGTTGTTGAAATTGTTTGTTTGAAATCAGTAAGTATAAAATGGAGCATGAGAAGAAACATTTTCAAACAGTTATATTGTATAATTTTAAATGTGGAAATCACAGTCACTTAATGTTTTCTACATATGCTTGGAGACCTCTCTCTGTATGGGCCACAGTTTTCCCTTCGCTCATTGAATTTTATAAGGGGAGAACATTCCCACGAAGAGAGAAACAATAGTGACTGAAAAATACATCCTTTGGTAATGACTGTGATAACAGAGGATTCAAAGGTAATATACAAGAAAACTGAGTTAATTTTGGAGATGAATTCACAAACTTTTATCAATAACCTAGACCAACATTTAATGTTGAACATTTCTTCTAGAATGGTGCTGCACAGTCTCACTGAAGGTCAAAAGCAGATTGGTGTGGTATAGGACCCAGGGAACTTTAGCAATAGAAACTGAGCAGATTTTAGACACCATAACAGGTGGTGAGACCTGGATTTACCAGTTTGATCCTGAAACCAGGAGTCAGCCCAATATTTGAGATTTTGCAGAGAGCAGCTGAACGGCTGAATGAAGGGGAAGAAAATGCTGGCCAGCTTCATCTCAGCAAGCAACCTTGACCAAAACATAGTACAGTTACTCTTGTTTTGCAGCAGAGTAGTATACAAAGATCTCTCTAAGACATTCTAAAAAAATCCAGGACAGCGAACCAAAGACAGGACTGAAAAACATTTTGTTGCATCTTGATAATGTTGCTATTCACATGCCCTATTCAACAGGTATGTTTCTCAAAAGAACATCTGCAAAATTGTTGACATATCCAGTCTATAATCTCAACTTGGCACCATACAACTGTTTCCAAGTGTGAAGAATCTCCAATGAGACACTAATTTTTTAGCTTGGAAGGAGAAGTAGAGGAGGTGAGTGTTATAGCAAACAAATACGCTCTGTTCCAGAATTAGTTCCAGTGGGTGCAATGAAGTATTGAATGTGCTGATTAGTACTTTGAAAAATGCATTATATGGCTATTTACTTGTTATTACCAGTATTATTTTAGTTTTGAAAGTAAATTTTACCAACAAAGTTCTGGATTGGTTATGGGTAGCCCTCTTTCACCTTTCTTGGTAAAATTGTTTAGGAATGATTTTGAAATTTGCCTAACTGAAGCTTTTCCTCTAATTTTTCAGACTTGGCCCAGATATATGGATGGCATATTTACCATTATACCTAAACATGTGGTTAACAATGCCTTAAAATTATTAAATTTACAGGAAAGATCAAAACAGTTAACATTAGAAATTGAAAAGAATGGATGGATCTGCTTTTTGGATTTGGAGATTGTAAGAGGCAATAACAGTTTGGCCTTGGGAATATATAGGAAACCTATCCCAGTTACATTAAAAATAATAGCTTTAATCCCAAAACACATCAACATACCATCCTAAATAACCCTGCATACAGATTAATAAATGTTTTAATCAGTAGCAAAGAATACAAAGAAGAATACGAATACATTATCCACATAGCACTACATGATTGTTTTCATAAAAAATTAATATATAAAAGATTAAAAAGTTTAAAAGAAATAAAGATATCAAAGACACAAGTTTGCAATCACAAATAAAAGAAGATAACGCAATTCAAAAATTGAATACCACCCTAATATGTTCAATAAATTTAAGAAAGAATTAAAAACAAAAGATAATTTTGGCTCCTCGAAACATCCACAGTATTAAACATATATTACAAGCTTTCTGTAAAGATCATATATCTTCTGAAAAGAGGTCTGGTATTTGCCAAATCAATTGCAAAAACTGTGATCAGATATATATTGGAAAAATGAAAAGAAATTTGGAAACCTATACAAAGAACATTTCAGAAATACCTATTTACAAATAGATAAAGAAATTGGCAGTGACAGCCCATTTTTGGTCAGAAAACCATGAAATTAATAAAAAAGGGAAAAAAAATATTGAAACACACTTGCAAATCTTTAGAACTAGACATGGGAAAAAATTTACATCATCAATAATAAAAACCCCATCATGAACTTCTAGACGTTATTGTGGATATATTCAATAAATTTCTCCAAAGCTTACACAGTATACTTCTAAAGTTGGTCTTCTGCTGATCATGGGAGCAAGTATTCCTGAAACATGTCCACTTAAAAATCGAAGTAAGTGAGGTATAAGCATCACCAAACCAAATATAATTCAATATTATTTTTTTATTGTTTAAAGTAGTGAATCTCAAAATTTAACCTAGGGACTCTCGTACTTTGGCAGTCATTTTAATAGTTTTTCATTCTTACCGATAATGATGAAGTATAATCTTGTATATGGTCTCTGTACTGGTGTTTTCTGTTGTCCTGTAATGGGTAAGTCCTTCCTCCTCATGGACCAATGCTGCTCTTTAAGCATCTTTGTTACTTTGTTGTGGCTGTTGTTATACAATAGAACAGGTTAAACAATTCTTGGAGGAGGAGGAGTAGTGGTAGTGGTAGCAGTAGCGGTATTCTTGACATAAAAGGCACAGGTAATAACATCACTGCAAACTATGATTGGCATGCTAAACCAAGATTTACAAAATGCCCGATTATAAATGAAAATGGAAAATGATTATTTAAAGTCACCATTAAGGGTGTCCCAAAGGAAGGAAACATTTGCCACTGTGGTTAGAAGAGGTGCTATTTCTCAACAAAAATGTTTAGAAGTGGTCATACAAAACTGCACGAAGGGAAACACAAAACCTAAATTAACATCAGTTACAAGATTTTAAGTGAAGATATAAATAAGACAACTTTTAAGCAATGATGAAGACAGTGCTGGGAAACAAGCTTATAAAATAATGGTGCTAGGAAATTCAATGCTTAAATTCTCAGGGAATGTTGCAAAAGGAGCAGCTATGATGTGCATTGTTTTCCTGGTATAAAGTAAAACACAAAATTGAACAGTCAAAGGATATTGAACATGTTGCAAGTATTAGTGATTTATGCATGCACAAACAACATAAAGCAATCATGGAGTGTTCACAGACTTGGTGGACACCATCAGGAAGGATGCATTAGGTGTTAAAAATGTAATAAGTGGTGTATTAAAAGGATTTGATGTCAGTGAATGAAGAATTTGTAGAATAAATCATGAAATAGACTGCTGTGTAGTATAAGAAACTGCCTGTTGGTTGATGGTAATTGTTGGTTACATAGTGAAGATTATGCAAGAGATGATTGCATCTAAATTGCATTCAAAATTGGTGATATATTTTAAGGTGATTTCATCCTTCTATAAGGTACTAAAATGATGCTGCATGGGAACAAATGGTAACATAAGGCATGAAATAGTAAGTACTGACAAAACAAATGTAGGCAGTGCTAACTTCCAAAGCTCTTTAGTCACAGTAATCAAAATACAGCAAACAAGAGAGATGCTAAATTATCTTGTCATAATGTACAGAAAAGCCAGAATGGTATTAGTCATAAGGGAATCCATTGCAGATATTCCTTCAAAATGTTCAAAGGTTATGAAACAATCTTTTATTTTTGAAGTTCGTTTAACTCTGAATTTATGAATGTAAGTATTGTGTATTTCACTGAACATTGGATGAATGTCAATGTTATAGCATATTTAAATTTACAAGCCTTTAAATTAACAGCATATTTCTGCAAAGAAAATAATAAGCTGGTGAATCATGTGTTCTTGTAAGATCACATTCATATTAAAAATATAAGCAAATTTGTTTATTTAAATTCAGAAAAAATTTTGAATGTATCATCAAAATGGCTAAATTCCAAATGGAAATTATGTAAATATCATTCTCTTGATAGTGAAATAAGATACCCTAAATAGTAACCTTGATGTATTCTCTCATATGTAACAAGAACACAGTTTTATCTTGGCAATTTCAATATTTATTTTTCCAAGAGCAGTTCAAGCACTTGGTTAGCAGAACTATTTAACATTTATAACCTAAAGCCAATTGTTAATGTATGTACCCACTAGAGTCATTGACCATTCCACACTCCGTTTGACCTAATATAATGAACAAGAATATTATAGATTTTGATATTACTGTTTTTGATCCAGGTTTTTTTTTTTTATGATTATGGACAATTATTTCAAATGTATGACTCAGAAATGATACACCATCATTGTCAGAAATGATAAACCATCATCGAAGGGGCTGAAAGTCTAAAAGTAATATTAAGAGAATCGGGACCAGGTTTATAATGTTGAGAACTTTATCAACATTAATACTCATTGAGCATAGAAAATTGGGGTACTGCTTACAAAGAAAACAATTGTAATAACATCTGCATTTTTAAGCACTGTTACCTTATAATTTAAATCTAATAGTTCCCCTATAATAATACTGAACCATAAAGAAACAAACGCTTGATCACGAAAGGTATTATTTCAAGCAGAAGGCTAAAATTTTTAAGTAGTGAGATAAAAGGCAGTGTTTCTCAAGAATTTATAAAATATACAATAGGAAATATATATATATATAAGCATGTCAATGTACTAAGTGCAAGAAAGTTTCATAATAGGAACTTTATAGCCAAATCTATTAATAGATCTTTTGGAGGATAGTAAAAAAGAAACTAGAAAACTTACATAGGGTTAAGGAATATACTCTTAACTGATGATGAGGGAGTTGCCATAAATGATCTCCAGCAAATAGCAGATACTTTATTGAATATTGTACTAACATGGCAGATCACTTATCATAGGAGAGCTTAACTCATTCATACTTCAGAATTTTAAGAAATATTGGTATCATTATATTTCTTCTACCCCTAGATAATTTATTAATGGCTTGAAAAATGTAAATATTTTGGAACTAATGATATTTCTAATTGCATGCTTAAAAATGTCATGACAAATCTGACATGTCACTTATGTTGAAATTAACATCTTCCTGGCTGCAGGTGTGTTCCTCACTGTACTAAATACAGGAATAATAAAACCTCTTTTTTTTATAAAAGACAACCCTGGAAATTACACGTTTATTGCAGTACTTTCATCTACAGCAAAAGTCTTTGAAAGGGCCATGTGCAGTAGTGAGATAGCTTTTTTTATTAAAAACAAGATCATATCTTCAAAACATATTGGTAAATCAATTGAAACTTCTATGTTCAGATTTGTAGATGAAATATAACATTTTTTAGATTCTGGGAATCCATGCGTAGACCTTTTCTTAGATTTAGCCAAAGCATTAAATCTTACAAACCATGGTATACTGTTGAATAAGCTATATGGTAATGGAATAAGAGGAGTAGCTCACAGAAAGATCCTATCTCCACCACCGCAAATGACTAAAGGAAATATCTCAGTTAAATAAAAAAAATTAATAATATTTAATGTTCCCTTTTCAAAAAGCAATATGGTAAGTTATAGGATGTTTCAGATTTAATACGTGGTCCTATTCTGTTTCTGTTGTTTATTAATGACTTTCTACAAACAATAAATAGTGGTCACATCACTCTCTTTGCAGATGATACAAAAATTTTAATAAGCAACTAAATAGGTGATCTAGGCACTCATATGAATCAACTTTCTACTGATATCTCTAACTAGTTTGCAAGAAACAAATTATCTAAAACATAGATAAAATTATAACTATCTTATTTCACAAAAAAAAAAAAAAAAAAAAAAAAAAAAAAAAAAAAAACTCTAATGCTTCATAACAAGGCAGTTATATGTTTCTTGTAATAATTTATTGGCAATAATATTACATGTGAATTTAAACTGGGAACAACATATCAATGCTCTGTCTACAAAGATAAGTAAAATTTACTATTTCTCATATATTCATAGTGTAATTAGGTATAGGATAATCTGCTGGGAAGGTAGCTGTAAAAGTTCTATAATTTTTAGATATAGAAAATTTGTACACTTGGGGAAAACCTACAAATCCTATGCAAACCCCTATTCAAGAAAGTAAACTACTATCACTACCTTGAATCTACTTGCTTCATTTACTGGTATATATAAAAGTGTACATCCATGGATTCACAACAAATGACTTTCATAAACATAAGACAAGACAAAAATATGTTAAGTACTATACCATGTAATATCAACCTTTTCAAGAAAGGAATGAAATACAGTAAGATAAACATCTGTAACAAACTACAACAAGAATTAAATGTTAGCTGTGTGTCAAAATGTAAAAGTATGCAAAATCTATTCTAAAAGAATTTTATTTATATTCTAAATAATTATGGTTAATCTTAAATGTTCCTGATTTGTAATAAATTGCTATGGTAAGTTTGTTATAAGAATAGTATATTCTATTTATTTCTATACATAATAATTTTTGTTGTGATAGTTGAATAATGTGTGTTTGTTATGTTGCATTGTATAGTGACATATCCCATATCAATGGGACAAATAAACTATTGCTACTGTTGTTGATAATTTAGATGAACATTTATCCTATGATTGTCATATTGGGGTCAACTTGAATATGATATGGAAAATGGGGTGACCCAAGCTTAAAAAAATTAATTTGTTTCTCATTTAGCAAACATATATAAGCTGCATATCTTATTTTAATAATATCTAATTTTTTAAAGAAATGTTTATAAGCCAACATATTCTGTCATCATTTAATGCTATTAATTAAACAGAATAATTATTTATTCTTTCAAAATAAGTTTATCATCTAAATGAAACCAAAGAACTAAATGATTTCCACAAATTTGTGTTTAAATAAAGCTTCTGCAAATGAAGTGCCACATAATCTTTGGAGTTATTATTTTAATAAATGGGCTTATTACTTTAAATCCACAAATTATTATACTTTTAAATATATGCCAGGAAACTACATGGTAAAATAAAAAAAGATTAGATGAGACACTAGTTTGAATTCTGCCTTCACAAATAATTTTGTTTACAATTGCTTATTCTTGTAATATCACATTCTTCATTTGTAATGCTATTATTTATGGTAATTTTATTGTAGACATTATAACAGCTTGTTGCATCTTGTTAAGGTTACTAGCTTATTAACTGTGTCAGACATTTTATTTCAATATTGGCAGTAAAATAAAATTAAATTAAATTTATCAACACTGTATTATTGCAGATTTTCTGTTAGTATAATAGGTTTTGAAAGACAGTTGTAAAAGATAATATGTTGATAAGGTTTTAGATTTGTGATATTAAAAGGCTTTATTTATTTATTTATTTATTTATTTATTTATTTATTTATTTATTTATTTATTTATTCTGGCAGAGCTAAGGTCATTAGAGCTTCTCTTCTGTTCTACCAATAATAATTACATGAAATTATAGCGACAATATTGCAATCACAACTTGTACACATATAAACCAATGTAAAACATGATGTATATAAATAAATGTATGGTAATATATAAATATGGATAATGAAAAATATTAACTTAAGAAGAAGAAAAAAATAAGAAAATAAAATAGCAATAATATACAACAAGCACCAGCAATGACAATTTATACACATGTGTATAACCTATGTAAATCCTGAAAGTGGAAATAAAGATACAAGCAGAACATAAAATTAAAAACATTAACAATACTATGAAGGAGATAAGAATATTTATGATAGTAATAAAAATAGTAGAATGATTATTATTCATAGAATGAATAATTCTACAGCAGGGTAAAACAAATAAATACATTCATTGTAACAAAAGGAATCTGAATCTAGTGAATCGATTATTTCTAATAATATTAAACAATTTCTTTTGAAATGCTCCTAATGTTTGGCAGTCTCTGACATCCCATGGCAATGCTTTCCAGAGATGGCCAGTGGTTACAGTGAATGATGAGTAAAGTGATGTTCGGTGCAATGGTAATAATAGCAAGTGCTGGGATTCAGAACATGTATTAAGATTATGAGAGGAAGACCGATTTTGAAAATGATAAGATAGATAAGATTGAGAAGATGTATGGATAATTTTGAAAAGTAGTGTGAGACAGTGAATATTTCTTTGGTCTTTCAAGTGGAACCCAGACACATATCGAGGGAGGGTGTTATATGACCGAACAAATGGACATCGTAGATGTAACGTATGCACATATTATGAACATGCTGTAGTTTTTGCATTAAGTTAGAGTAAGTCTGTCAGCAGAAAATCGTAGTAGTTGAAGTGAGGCATCACCAGGGTTTGCACCAAGATCTTTTTCAAGGTTCTGGGTAGGACACGTTTAATTTTTTAAAAGTACAGGTTAGAGAACTTACGTTTCTGCAGATTTCAGCAACACGATTTTCCCAACAGAGATTACTGTCTAAATGAACTGCAAGGTTTTTCGCAGAATCAGTGAAGGGAATTGCGGTTTGATTGATATTCATGGAAAGAATATTGCCTATGTCTATGGCACTTAGCAATCGCTGGTGTCCCACGACCATAGCGTGTGATTTTGAGGAATTAAGACCAAGGCCCAAAGAACGCATCCATGAATGAACCGAGTTTAGATGTTGGTTAATGCTAGTTATTGCGTCATGAACGTCGTTAGTTCGAGAGGGTATGTAAAGTTGTAAGTTGTCGGTGTAAAGATGATATTTGCTGTGGCTAATAGCACAAGATATGTCATTGATGTTTAATGAAAACAATAAGGGACCCAGAACACTTCCCTGGGGAACTCCTGCCTTCAGGAACTGCCATGAGGAGGAAAGATTTCCAGAAAGAACACGCTGCTGCCGTTCGCGAAGATAGGAGTTGATCCACATGGCGACACTGTCAGACATATAAAACACCTTTAGTTTATTAAGAAGTAAGTCTTTGTCTGCGGAATCTAAAGCTATAGTCATGTCAAGCAATACAAGTAGTGCCAGTCTTCATTCATTACAAGCACCACTATATCTTCACATATATTAAGCCTGGTCTAATACCAGATTGGTAAGGGTCAAGAAGGTCATACTCATTAAGGTAATCTGTCAGCTGTCTATATATGGTGCGTTCAAGTTTTGGATAGCGTTGGCAGTATGCTGATTGATGTGTAGTCTTTAGGAGATTGGAGCATTTTAATCTTAGGAAGAGGTTTTATGAAGGCCTGTTTCATTGCTTGGGATAGAACAATGCCATGGGTGAGGCGTTGAAGATGTGAGTGACAGTATGACGTGAATTATTTTGTTTATTAAAGTTATATTAATATGATCTGGACCCTGTGCCTTAGTCTTTATATATTTTAATGGTGTGATAACACCTGTTTCCGTGATGTATGTAAAGTGGAATTTCTCTCGGTCAGGTATCTCGGAGATTGGTTTTCGTATGGTTTGCTCTTTGTGGGTTTTGTTTAATTCTGAAAGAACTTTTATAAAGTGCTCATTTAGGTCGTTTAGTGAATGTTAGCGTTATCCATGGTGCTGACTGTTTAGTCACACGTTTTGTTCTAGTGGGGCACATTTATTAAACAGTTACGTCATGTATGTATTTAACTGGCCATATTTTTGGTTTACTGTGTGTAATGTCCAGATGGTATTTCAAGGAACATAGCGTCATTAGTCAAGGAAACGTCTTCGATGCGTTTCAAGCCTCTGTAAGTTTCAGTCTGTGGCCATTTTTTGGGACACTGCAGCGAATATGCTACTTAAATAACATCTTGAGCTGAAAGATGCGTGCTGGCAGCTGTCCACGTGTTGGTACTCTGTCAGGATTGTTAGTAATAATTAAGTCCAGTAGGGTTTCGGAGCAATGAATATGATGGGTCGGAGCAAGAGAAAGGAGTGGAGAATTATCTCTAGCTGAATTGTATAGGTGGAGCGATTAGATTGGTATTGAACTCACCGTATTACAGCTGCTCATAAAATGGCAATAAATTAAACAATTGGTTTTCCAGATTGTCTAGATAATTTGGGAGGTTTATATATGATACCAAGTAAATATTTCTTAAAGCTGAGCTTTATCTCTAAGAGAAGAATCTCAGGGCAGGCCATGTATTCGCTGTCAGTTGTACATATTTTATTTTAGGTTGGAGGTCAGTTCGAACATATATTGCCACACCACTTCCTCGTTCATTACTACGATCATTACAATATAAGAGGTATCCATCTAGATTGACCAGCAAAGAACATACTTGCCTTTTGCCATGTGGGGAACTTCCAAATTTGCTGTAGATAATGTTAGAAATAACAAGTGAATAGCTAAGAACAAAATGGATATACAAAGAGGAAAACAGTGTCTCATACTTAAAATATGTCTTCTAAAACTTAATGTTACTACCTTTATAAATTCCTTGCTAATTAGGTATTTACTACTGGAGAATAAAGTTCAACTTCAGGTAATGTTGATGACACTCGGTAAAGCTGAATTCAAAAGAGGGCAATTTTGTTTTTGTTCACTGTGTTTCCAGTAAATATACACCTTGCACATGCGCACATGGTTTGCATTTGGGCCAAGAATAATAAAATTATACTCAATGACCATAATTTGAAGCTGTTAACTATTTTATAAAGGAGACTTAAAACTGAACGAGCTCTCAACATTTACTTCAACAATAGAAAACTTTTCCAATCAAAAAGTATAAATTATTTTGGTATAGTTATAGACAAGAAATTAAGTTTCAAAGAACATATAGAATATGTAAATCAGAAATGTACAAAATAGATTCATGCTTTAGCAAAATCATCAAATTAACTGGGTACTAAATTATGATATGCTCAGAATAATATATAAAGGTGCAATATCCCCACTTCTTTTATATAGTGTTCCAATATGGATCAAAACCATCAAGAAAAACATAACACATTAAAGCTACAAAGAGTATAGAAACTAATTAATATCAAAATGGCAAAATCGTTTTGACCAGCTTCTAATGAAGCCTTGTTCATATTAACAAAAATCATGATCAAACTCCAGGCATTAGCAATGTATTATGAAATGAAAAAGGGAGCATATAAATTGATGCTAGACACTACAGTACACTATACATCAATACATCATGGCCACATTCTGCAGAATCTACTAAAATAAAAGTAAACAAGAAATTACGTAATACAACATTGACATATACTCAGGCTGCAATAAAGAGGAGATAGGAGTTGGTTCTGGAATTACCCTATTCTTATACAAGAAACCAACTTCAATAAAGGTACATGGCAGATGCTCAAATAATCAAGCAGAGCAATTTGCTATTATAAAAGCTATGGACAAATTTCAGTGAATAACCAGTCTCAGGATGTGTGGCTACTCATACAGATAGAATAACTTTGGACTCACTAAACCTTCTGTAAACATCAAAACCTAATAGAACAAATCAGACAGCAAACAAATTGGAAGCACTAAATTGGACAATACATTACACCTGGTTAAAGGCACATGCTGGGAATACCAGGAACGAATTATCAAATCACTTGGCAAAACAAGTAGCAAACAACATTCAACTATCAGTGAGCTATGAGAACATACCAGCGAGAGCATTCTTAAGTGAACTCCAAGAAGGTAGTTTGACCAAGGGAAGAATGAATGGCAAACAACTTCAAAAGGAGACGTTACCAAATCATTTTTCCATACCGTAAAAGAGAGGTTGAAAATGAACATACCTCTCTGGAAACAGCACAACATTCATAATCAGCCACAGCAAATTAAGATGTACTTTTTTCAGTTTAAATTAACTGATAGTCTGAGATACAAATGTGGAGCAGATGAAGAGACAGGAAACTATCTACTTTTCAAATGACCTAATGCTGAGAAAGAAGTATATTCAAGAAAGCATTAATAGAAACTATGGAAAAAGGATATAATCAAAAAGTAAATTAGTTCAGGAATATACGAAAGCATTCATTGACTTTGTTAAATCAATAAATTTAGAAAAATATCAGCAGGCTTTAATTGTAATAATGATAGGGATAGTACAGTGGAGATATAGGGAGTGTAAACAAAATGAAAGGATGGAGTATAAATAAATACAGGCTTAGAAGTGTAAATACTATAAAGACAGAAGTAGGAATAGTACAAGTGATGGTATAATGGAGTTATAGGAAGTGTAAATATAACACAAGTAAAAGTGTAAATACAATAAAGTAAGAGTTTTAAAGAAAATAAAAGTGAGAGGGGCAACGACAGGAAAAGAGTAGAAGTGTAAACAAAATAAAAGGATGGGAGTGTAAATACAATGTAGGCTTAGAAGAAGTAAATACTATAAAGACAGAAGTGTTGATTGATTTGATTTATTTGTGGATGCTCTTTAACATCTCAGGTCATCAGCGTCCCATTCAATTCAGGGCATGAAACGGCCAACAAATTTTGCTCAGAGGCCTCTTCTTTCAGCTTGAGGTTCTTTTTCATGCCGTAAATGTGCGACATAGGACCCACGGCTTTACTTCCCCATACTTAGGATTTTTACGCCCGAAAAAATCCATCAATCCTGACCAGGTTTGAACCCGTGATCTTGGGTTTAGAAGGCAAGTATAGTTACCACTACACCACCAGGACCGACTAAAGACAGAAGTGTACAGACACCTTCTAGGAATAGGTACAAATGGAATTATAAAACAGCAAGTACCATTGCCTGAATAGAATAATGTAACCAGATTGTATGGAAATAATATCTATGGCTGTAAAGAGGATGTAAAAGGATGTAAAAGCACTCCTAGGGTAAAGGAACGTGCTATATAAAAAAAATAAAAAAAAATTACACATGCGCACGCACACACACACACATACATGATACACATCAAAGTTTATCTATCATACTACAGCTGATTATCCAAGTGGTTAATGAGGAGAGTTGAGTGTTCTCACACCTCTTGCACTGCAGCTGTGTATGATACCACTGAAATAATTACATACACACAAAATGCTTTCTGATGAAAGTCTATAACATAGCTGTAGCTTATTTGACATAAGTTTGATATTTTTCATATGTGAACAAGGTACTATGCCAAAGTGGTGATCGCCATGAGTGACCGAGATCATTAAGGCACAGACTTGTGAGTGGGAGATCTGGGATTCGATTCTAGCCTTGACAATCCTCCCTGACTGAGGTTTTTTCTAGGTTTTCCTCAGTCCCTTATAAATGGCAAATGCTGGGGAGGTACCCTAAACGTTCCCTTCTTTAAAAAAATCCTTTCCCTATTTATTATTTCATCTCATGTATCACCCATGTCCACTGCCTGTGATGCCTCAGCAGTATAAATGGGCATTAAACACTATTTAAAAAAATGCCAAAATGAACTTAGACTTGATCAGGCTTCAAGAGTTGAACTATTTATTTTGTCTTTGAAGTGTATGTACATTTTCCCGTGATATGTTATTATAATGCTATGCTGTTTCTTTTGTGTTAAAAGCAAGAAGTAATATTGATGTATTATATTTTGCAGCATTATGAACTGGATAGGGAAAATCTTCAGCTACTTGCATTACGCCTTTCATGCCGTGCACACAGCCTGCACAATGAACTTGCCCGTGAGACGGATTCAAAGCCTGTCAGTACTCAAACATTAGCAGATGTGGCTAATGTGATCACGGCTGTGAAACCTCTGGTGTGCTGGCTCGACAGGTGACTATATTTTGATTTATTAACTATCAATTAGTTTATATGGGAGTTATTTTAATTCATGAAAATTCTATTATTTTTTTCTGATCACTAAATTAAATTAGAATGTGTTGTCATTATACAGTTAAACCACTCTATTTAAACATCCCTATATCCTGGCCATCTACTTATGTTGAGCACCTAATCATTCCATTATTTTAACATGTACACATTAATATAACAAATTATTATTGGGGAAATCACTCATATTTCACTAATTTTGTTCCACTTACTTAGACATGTTTCAACAACTGTTGTCTTCATATTCGGTATGATTCCACTGTCCGCTTCCCTGCGTGGTATTAACATGTGGCTCTATGAATTTTACGAACTTAGTGATGAGGTTATTATTGTTTGAGAGATCAAAATTAACCAAATTTTCTTTGTTTTTGTTTAGGAATATAGTTTCCCACACTGTTAATTCAGAGTTTTGGTTCCTTTTGGAATTTGTGGTTATTTTGCTAGAAATGGTTTGCTATTGCTGATTTTTCTGTGTGTTTATATTTTTCATTTCTCATGTATTCCTTTAATCATATGGTAATATGTCTTTTGTAATTGTATTTTGTGCACATTCTGTGAAAACATCCTTATGGTATATAGCTATTACATTATCTAGAACTCTGCTACCTGTGATGAGTGAATTTGCTGAAATTTGCTACTTTATGGGATAGTTTCATCAACAGATGTTAAAAGTTTAGATTGCCTTAATGCTTGTTAATGTTCAGATTCACAAAAATTTTGCTTCATCAATCAATGTTAACCTTAACAAAGTGTTAAACTTCTTGTTAAGTTTACATCACCATTCCCTTGTATTAAAAGTTTAACAACTAGTAACAGTTTGAAAATGGCAGCCATAAATCTAGGTGTAGAAGTTGAAATTCTATTTTTGGATATATTAAAGTCATTCATAACAGAGAAAGGGCTGTAAGATGTAATAACTGTGAAATTTTATGCAAAAGAACAATTTTTACAAAAATACAGAATGTGAAAAACATTTGGCCTCTGCTCCTTTTAATACTCCTTGCATGAGCCATATGTTTCAATTATTCTATGCACACAAAAGTGCATATGGGATGTGTTCAAAAATCTCTTGTTATGACACTGTCTTCTCCATACATGCTATTTGCAATATTCAGGAACCTTAACAACGTGTTGTTAACTAACAATAAGTTGCAAAAGCTTGGTGGGACACAGGAGTCTTAGCATATTGTTAAAATATTATCACAGTGTTAACAAACAAAATGTTTGTATACTTTTAACATTTGTTGTTGAAACTGGCCCCATACAGTGAGAGCAATATAAGTCTTACAACCAGTGGACCTGTTCCCCTCCAATTGCTGAGATTCTCCATGCAGCATGTGCAGTGCTCTCTCTCTTCTAGTCAGTTGTGTGGAATTTTGACTGAGTTGAGCAGTTGTTTTGTGCAATCAAAGAGTAAGATATCATTAAATAGTTCAGTATTGTGCAATGGTGAGATATTATCCATTGCATTATCATATATTCATCTTCAAGGCATGCATCAGATGCAGAAAGATAGTGACAAAAGAGAGAGCATTTAGGTTTAAATTTCCTGGAAGTCCAGTTCCAACACAAAAAACAATATTAAAGTTAGTACAGAAGTTTTAATCAAACAGTAAAAACGATCGAAGACTGCTCATCAGTCCGAACAGAATTGTGCCATATATTTGGTCCCAGAATTATTTACCTGGTTTATGACCTCTCCTCGTTTTCCATATCTTACAGTTTATAATGTTTATCTTTGGGGCACATTGAAAAATAAACTACATTCAACTAAACCTTACCCAATGGAGTCACTTAAAACAAACATTTGAAACAAAGTTAGATCCATTAGTGGTGGGTGTCAGTGATAATTTCCCAATAAGATGTGGATTATATGTCAGAAAATGGGCAGAAATTGCAGCATTTGTAGGGTGAGTATCAAATTCTATTATTAATATGTTGTGCGTAAGTTTTAAAATGATGAAGTGCTTGAGCCATGGAAGTCTATACAAGAAAACACTGGCAGCATTGCAGGGATGTAACCATTGACTGGCTGAACAGGTAATAAGAATTTTAAACTGTTCTCACTGTACATTGAGTCATTAGCTAGCACTTCCAAGAGGGGACTATAAACTACTCTTTGCTTGCATTTATTTCTCACTGTGTATGCTGGTCATCAGTTGCTGTTCAGGAGTGATGTGCGAAGTTTACCTTTTTTATGTGAGGTCATTATGATTAAGCATTGGTTAGGGAATTAATCATTTAAAAGAAGATAGAAGTTATTGGTTGTCTGTCTAACAGTGTGAGTTGTGGGAAAATTGGTGTTTTCTAAATCAGCACTTTCCAAAATTAATGCCAACAAAACTTCAACTGTAAATGAATGGAACAAAACTGCATTGCAGATATATATAGATAGTGTGCAAAACAGCTTATGAAGAACTAAACTGTAGCATTTTAAAAATTTTTTCAGTTTTGTCAGAGCAAGAATATTGCAAGCAATGGGCCACTTCCACAAGTAAAAGCTTAAGAAATTACCAAATAGTTGAATGTTTTTAGCCAGCAATGGATTGGTTAGATCATTTTTGAAAATGATTGTTAGCTCTATTTTGCACACTTTAAATGAACCATAGATGACCAGATAGTAAAGGTTTTATAGTATTACATAATATGCTTTCTTCTCTAATTTCACTGATAAGCATTGACGTTAAAAGTTTTGCATTTATAATAGTAATAGGTTTTTAGAACAGTCATCATTTACATTTTCACTCCCAGTCTTTGAGTTCAGGATTTAAATGTGCAGACCAGCCATTTAAATGTAACAGTTATTTAAAGCCTCAAATAAACAGCAAGATTTTATTGGTACATATAATCAGAAATTGATCTAGTGCATATTGAAGGAGTAGTATCTATTGTCACTTTCCAGAATGGAAGAGGACCCTATATTTTGAACAGAAATATTGGGTTTCACTAATTGTTTTATGTTTGAAGTAACCTGGCACCTTATTGTTAAATACGTGTCTTATTTTTAATGGCGGAAACTTCATTAACATGTGTTCATTTCTCTTTTCATCCAAACGAAAGAGTGGGCTCTTTTACAGTAGCTCTTTTTGTTGGTTCAATGTCTTATATAAAAGCACCAGTTGCTAACAAGTGTAATGTACTTAAACTGGTGGTGCAAGTATACTTGGATCCTTTTCTCTTGGAGAAAATTTGTGGCTACTGCTTTCATAAAATCTAAAATATTTGTTTTCTTATTGGATTTGACTTTTTGGGAAGTCTAAAAGCATTAAAGAAAGCACAGAAAGTTTCTTTGTTTATTTTCTGATAAAAGAATAGAGAACCAAATATTGATCTCCAGTATTAATTTGTGCATGTGCATTGTATTTCTTTTCATTTGTCTTCCTCACTTATTGGTGGGATATCTATCTTTTCTGCAGAGTGAACCATTGTGATTATCTTTTTATCCATCCATGAAACAAGATAATTTCTCTCCTAAAGATAATTTCACTTCTCTTCAACAGTTTCTGGAAAACTTGCAAATCTTTCAACTCACGTGTTCAACCTAATGGTGCCACAAACATCTGTGTTTGGATCACACTTTGCAAGTGCAACACTATTATAATAATTGTTCATATGCATTATATATTCCTGGACAAGGTAAGGATCAAGCAATTCAAAACATTGTTTTGTATGGGCCTACCATTAGTTACATATCATTAGTTTGCAATATAGCCAGAATTTGCCTCGCAAACTGTTAGCACTAAAATTTCATATTTCATTGTTTTAATCGAATTATAGATTCAAAATTGCACCTGACCTCTCCTTCATCTAAAACTCTTTTTTTTCTTTCGAAACATAAACAGAAAATTTATCATTAAATTTGTTGAGAAAGTGTCTGACTTTGTGTAATCTAATACTGCTATTGTAATAACTGCTGTCGCTGAAATGTAAAACATATAAATGCTTTCAAATCACTTTCATGACATTGCCATAGCAAATATTAGTATGGAAAAAAGAGGATCCGTAGACCAGTGCATTTTCTGGGCTGACTTCCTAATATCTGTGACAGATATCATACCCCAAATTTTCTTCATTTCTATCAACATATGTTCCATCTCTTCTAGTTACAATATTTAAAAACTTTTTAAAATATTTTAACTCAAACTGATTTTATCCCATGGGAATGAAGCTATAAAGAGTTTCCCCTATTGATATTTTTCCTTTACCTAATACTAACTTTCTTTGATCATTCCAGCTACCATTAGCTCTTAACCTCACCCTAAGATAACAAAATTTCTTAATCATTTCTATTTCATGCCCATATAACTGCCATTTCTTGTCCATTCTCAGTTTAAAACTCTTCTTTAAGACTATAATTTTGGATTTTTTACTGTTCACTTTTAAGAATCAGTCATTACAATAGTTGTGGATAATTTCAATTGCTCTACTTAAACCTCCACTTGAGATAGAACTGACAACCACTGATTTGCAAACAATAGAGCTGGCATTTCTCTATTATTAATTACTGATGAATGTACATTTTCTTTTGAATCCCTTGAATAATAGCAATAAATTAGTTAAATAGCCTTGGACTTAATTTACATCCCTGTCTTACTCCTAATAGATTCTGCACACACTGTTATCTCGTCACTTTTTCACACAAAATGTACTATCTAAATAGATTACTTGCAAAACATTTATAAAGTTCTTACTTATTCCTTTCCTTTCTAACTTAATCCATAGTGCTTGTCTATCTATAGTATCAAAAACCTCTCCAAATCAATAAATACCATATACCCTCCCTTTTGACACTTAGAACACTTATGAACAATTGTTTTTATTATAAAATTATTGTAAACTGTTCTTTTTCCTCTTCTGAATGCACAATGGAATTCTGATAATTTCTTCTCCCATTCGACTCACTCCTGTAGTCTATTTGCCAAAATTCCAGTGAAGACCTTTCCCATTACTGATAACAGACTTATACCTCCAAAATTGGTTAAATTATTAGCATTCCCTTTCCCTTTGTATATAGACACTATCACACTTGTTCTCCATCTCATTGGAATCAAGCTACTCTCTCAAATTTTATTAAATAACTTTGTTAATCCTATTGCAATCCTTGCACCATAACTTCCATTTACCCTTGAATTCTGTCAATACCACTTGCATTATTTCTTTTTAATTTTCTAATTTGCTCCCAGATTTCTGCCACATTCATTTCTTTATCAAGATCTTCAATGTATTGCTGATACTTGCCCCTTAATATTTATGTAATAATACTATCCCATCCTAGTAGTCCAATTTTAATTTAATAAACATATAAAATATATTAACAAAAAACTGAAAGGCATTTATCACTTGTAAAACTGGGTGCCAGAAATGAAGTAGCAATGTTCAAAAGAAACACTTTCCGCCACAAACAGTATTTAGTCAGATTAATCAGTGATCATATTGTGTTGAAGTGTTAATAACAGCAAATCTTAAAGATAAAGCAGTTAGGAAATCAGTCTGAGGTTAATCTTAGGTGCATATCTACATCATTTTCTACAATGCAAATATTAATCATTATTTGCACATGGATTATGGATGGGAAAAGGCCGCTGTTATTCAGAATGAAAATTAATTTACTTTTTGGGATTAAGAAACTTTACAGCTCATCTAAATTATAAGAACAGCTTTGTATCCCAAGTTCATTTAAGAGAAAGACGAATCATCCCAATAAAAAAAAGTTATTCCTAACAGGTATGTCAAACATTTTAGAAAATGGTGGATATTAGATGTCCTAATGAAGAACAGCTCCTCATTTTAACTGATGGACTCCTATTATACAAAGTGGTCCTGGAGCACATGCCAACTTTTAATGTTATGAATACTTAAGTTAGAGCATTTCAAATTTTGATAGAACAATTTAAATCATCTCTACAGCACTCTGCAAGCTTTGCTATTTTCTACCAGAATTCATACTCTTGATTCTAGAGCAGAAGTCATTGCTATAGCAAGCAATCTCACCTAAAAGCGAATAATTCTGGAATGTTGGAAAAATTATGCAGTACCTTAAACAAAGATTACATGTACCATCCTATTGTGGTTTGATTTATTGGTAATGGGGCTGATCATCTTGCCAAAAATGGAAGTGATATTATGCAAACACTTGTAACAAATTTAACATTTTATGCATTTAAAAGATTAAGTGTAAATTTCAAAATATAGCTTTTACAACATTTTCTTACAAATTAAAAAATTTTAATTCTTGGCAAAAGAGCAAATATAATATGTTTACAGAATTTTGGAATCCACACAGTGAAACTTTTGTTAATCTTATTTTGATTTAAAATAAAACACTAAAAATCATGTCGTCACATAACTCTCTTTAAGTTTCACAAACACACTATAAAAGTAATTTTGGTACATGTTTCGTGAGGTACATTCCTCACATTGTCAACCAAAACGACAACTGAGGAGCCAATTTCAGCAAAGTATGTATGTTACTATGCTTGCTCTGGTGGTCTGTTAATGAACTTGAATGAAGTTAAGAATTTAAGTTTTTCTTGGCATTTCATTATTTTAATATCCAGGAATGGCAGCATGTTATCTGTTTCTATTAAAATAATGAAATGCCAAGAAAAACTTAAATTTGGAATATACAGAAAGAATACACATGCAGATAATCACATCAAAGCTGACAGTTTTAACCCTACAGCACACAAACATGCAGTAATTAACAGTTTAACACACCGGCTAGTTAACCTACAAATTAGCAAAGAAGAATATTTTAAAGAATACAAACAAATAGAAGAAACAGCAGTTAAAAATGGTTTTAAAAAAGAACTAGTACATACAAAGGTGCAGAAATTCAAGAGACAAAACATATCAAAGAAACCACAACACTTTCAGCAACAAAAGATAAACTTATTTTTAAAAAATTCACTTATCATCCATGGGCCACAAAAAAATTTCAGAATATTCTTAAAGATTTTAACATCAGGTTGGCACCGATTAATAGATTTAATGTTCAAAATTTGCTGATAGATAATGTTAATGACAGAATTCCATAAGAAGAAAAATCAGGTATTTACAAAATAAACTGTGCAGAATGTGAAAAAATCTACATAGGGAAAACAAAGAGAAACATAGGCATACGGTTAAAGGAACATTTCAGGAACATAAAGTACAAGCAAATAGAGAAATCAGCAGTAGCATATCATTTTTGGACACAAAATCATGACATAATAAACAAAACAAAATTATTAAAATCAGTACAAGGACCTACGGAATTAGCAACCTGGGAGAAAATCTACATCTACAAATACAAAGACAGCATAATGAACTTCGACATTGTCGGGGATGAAAACATAAACTACAAGTTTATCACACCGCCACCAGAGCAGAATATACATTCCCACAGCTCAATGAATGATCCGACAGTTGAACTTTAGCCTGACTGAAGATGGGAACTAAATGTTCTCGAAACCGGTTCCATACATTTATGAAAAGTAAGTGAAGCTTTAAGAGTGTGTAGTTCAATTCAATCATACAATGATATCAATTAATATAATTTTAGGCTGCTAAACATGAAAGTTACTTTCATTTTGGTAGATTAATTCTCATTTCTGCAACTCACAAGCCAGGTGGTTTCATTAGATTGTATTATTAGCAGAGATTCTTTTTTGTAGATATTTTTAAAACATCCTGTAATGAGAGTGTGAGAATGGATTTATGGCAGGCAACTTGCAGGTCAAGACTACCCTTACCTTGTCATTCCTTTAGAAATTCAGTTGAGTGCCTGGTTTCTGAGTGCATGAACCTGTTTCAATTGTTTCAAAGTAATCAAAATATAAAGTAATTTGAATGTTGCTGTAAGTCATTATAAAATATGTGATTCTACCATAATTTTTATAATGGGAAATTTGCATTACCAACACAAAATGCTCCATAAGTTTGTTAATAATTCAAATAACTTTTGTTATATCTATGGAGAAATTACTCTGAAATCACAAAAGATGAAACTAACCCTGTTAAAAAGTGTACAATAATTATTTTGGTTGCAAGGTAGGGATCAGAATAAGACATTTGCATTCCATATTTTTTGTGCTTGTTTTACAAATATATGTGAATGAAAGGACATAGGCAATATATGAATTTCTCTGTACCAATAATAAGGAAGGAACAAAGCAACCCTATAAATGATTGCTACTTTTTTATGGTTCTTTGCATTATTGGTATGAAAAGTAAGAAAAAATTGGTTTTAATTTACCCAAATATCTGCTCAGCTATCTGCCCTGTACTCCATAGATGTGAATTACCAATACTTGATCCTCCTGTGTTTCCTATGTTTAGTAGTACAAGGAAAATTTAAGGGGAGGGAAACAAGGATATTCTAAATCCAAAATATTTTACAAGAATATTCTCAATATGATATGAGGAGGAAAGACTGGAAAAAGGATTTTGGAAAGAGATACAACCAAGAATTGAGAATATTGAAAAACAAGAAACATGAGCTAATCTTAAATGTCAAAAAATCTCCTAAATTATATAGCACACTAAAAAATGACTGGGAAAGAGAAAGATATATTGAAACCTACGATAAGGCAGGAAAGGAAGAACTGGTATGGTTTAGAACAGGAGCAATATATATATAAGTGGAATAAGAAATGGATATATTAAGGGGATATGTCCTATGTATGAAGAACTAGATAGTACTTGGCATTGTATATTAGAATGTTAGTAAACCAAGTTTCGTAGGGAACAGTTCCTATTATTAAAGTGGGAAAACTTATCAAATGAAATAAGAGGCAGAAGAGTTTTAAATCTAAAATCAGATGAAAATATTAAGAAACTTGGAAAATATAGGTTAGGTGGGACAAAAATGGTTATGGAAGATGGACAAAATAAATGGGAACAACAGTGTTGACAATTACACTATCAGAGTTTAATGTACATCCCCATTACATACTCAACCTAGTGTTAACTATAATGGGGTATGAAAGGAATACAACTCCATAAAGTCAGGGTGATTAAGTGGGAAATTTAAATGTTTAATAGTAGTAAGTTTACATATATTGGGAATATGGAAATGTAAATTACACACATTGAGAAGTGTAAATTGTTTACTTTGATTTTAACAGGTATATTTATTTGTGAAATATCTGCATGTAAACTAGAAATTATAAATTGTAACATTTAAGTTTAAAATAGAAATTATAAGTTTTATCATATGAGGCTTAATTATGTTCTTTTCCACAGATCCCCTTTTACAGGGCAGCTGGAATACCATGACCGTAAGAGTGAGTTGCTTAAACTAAGCCTTGCCATAGCAACATGTGCTCAGCGGGATAGATTTGCAGAGCGCCCAGTGGAGGAAATAAGAGCTAGCTGCAAGCAACTTGCCAAACTTGCTGACAGTATCATTCAGGATATGGTTGACCCATTAATACTTCAACCTGCTTCTTTAGATCTAGCAACATTGAAGAAAAGAGCAGGAGATGACTTGGTAAAATTTTAGATATTTGTACTTCTAAGTATTTTTAGAAAAGAATTATAGTGGAAGTAGTATTTATTTCTCATGCATCACATACAGATTTTTTTTTAAACAAAATAAACACAAATAAAAAATACATTACTTTTAAATATAACAGTTAGGAGTAGTGCCTTTGGCAATTCCAGAAGGCACTGACTCCAATCAAAATTTATTCCAATTAGATTGGCTCAGCCCCCCAGTCCCAGGTTCATCAGTAGCTACCTACTGGAATATCCAGGGGACCAGGCTTTGATGATCTAACCAAAAAGAAAGCACAACATTAAAAGTAATTTACACATTCAGTACAATATTATGTTATATTTCCTACAATACTAAACCTTCCTTCTTTTTTAATTAAACCCATTTGGCCAAATTTCTATCCTTGAGAGTTGCTTATTCCTTAGGATGTTATACATGCTAACACCCTATTATTGGTGTATAAGAATCCTGTTTAACTAATACTGCTACTAATACTACTGTTTATAGTCCCATACCCTCCCCTACTCATTTCATTCTCCTTTCACTATCTGACAAGTCGGTCCTGGTGGTGTAGTGGTTACCATACTTGCCTCCTAAACCCAAAACGCGGGTTCGAATCCGGCCAGGACCGATGGATTTTTTCGGGCGTAAAAATCCTAAGTATGGCTTCCTTCGGAAGGGAAGTAAAGCCGTGGGTCCCGTGTCGTACATTTGCGGCACGATAAAGAACCTCAAGCCTGAAAGAGAGGCCTCTGAGCAAAATTCGTCGGCCGTTTCACGCCCTGAGTTGAATGGGACGCTGAGGACCTGAGTTGTTGAAGAGCGTCCATAAATAAATCAATCAAAAAAAAAAAAAAACTATCTGACAATATTATTCTCAAGCACATTTCCTAAGTATTTTACACCCATAACCATTTTTGTCTTACTTTGTCTATGTATTTTCCCAGTTCCGTAATGTTTTCATCTGATTTTAAATTTAAAATTCTTCTACCTCTTATTTCATTTGGTAAGTTTTCCCGCTTTTGTAATAGGAAGTGTTCCCTCCAAAACTGTTTGCTTACATTCTAGTATACATTGCCAAGTACTATCTAGTTCTTCACACATAGGACATATCCCCTTAGTGTATCCACTTTTTAATCCACTTAAATATTTTATTTCTGTTCTAAACCATGGCAGCCTTTCCCTTCCTAACTTATCACAAATTTCAATATATCTTACTCTTCCCCACACATTTTTTAGTGTTCTATATACGAGGGTTGGAACTTAAATAGTGGCAATACTACTGTGGAGACGCTATGCAACGGAATCTAATATTGTTGCTGATAGCACACGTTGTTTACATACCTATCTTTTCTCAAAACAAATGGACTCTCCCTTCCCACATCACCTGCGTGCGCACCATCGAGAGAAACAGTCACTTGTGAGCTAGAGTTCTAACGTACTGTTGTCACTGTGTTTTCGAAACAGGAACAACGGAGTTGGATCAAGATTGAATGTGCCAGAGGTCGTACGCACGACAGTGTCATAAAGGTCTTCAAGAGGCTTGCGGGGAACCTGCATTTCCTTACAGAACAGTGGCACATTGGGTAAAAGCCTTCAAAGATGGTCGGCAAACTGTGGCAGACATTCATCGGGCAGGTCGTCCTGTGAGCGTCAGTGAAGAAGAAGTGCATGCTCTTGCCGCGTTACTGGACAGTGATCGACGCCAGACGATTCGTGAGCTCGCCCAAGAAACTGGATTAGCGCATATGACTGTGCTTCACGTCCTGAAGGAACGCCTGGGCATGCGAAAAATTGCATCACGATGGGTTCCGCATGATATGACGGAAATGGAGAAATGGTTGCGTTACGACGCTGCTAAGACGCACTTGGAGCGCTATGAGCGCGAAGGAGAGACTTTCTTACGCCGTATCATAACCCTGGATGAGACATGGGCCAAATCGTATGAGCCAAAACTGAAACGCCAATCGAACGAATGGCGTCAGTATGGGTCACCACGAAAATTGAAAGTTCGTCAGATCCCCAATACGGTGAAAGTTATGGTGATTCTCGTGTACGACTGTGATGGTGTTATCCAAACGCATTACATTCCTCCACGGCAGACCGTAAATGCTGAGTATTACCGTTTGTTTTTGGAGCACCACCTGCGACCAGCTTTGAGAAAGAAGCGGCAAAACTTTCTGCAGAATCGACCGATCATTTTGCACGACAATGCTCAGGCGCATACAGCGCAAGCTGTGGCTGATTTGTTCGGTCAATGGGACTGGGAAGTACTGTACCATCCACCATACTCCCAGAACTTAAGTACCTGTGACTTTGATTTGATTCCGAAGATGAAGGAACCACTTCGTGGCATTTGCTTCAGAAGTGTTCTAGAGATTCGACAGACAGTAGATCGCTCCATCTGCACCATCAAGAGAACATGCTCTGCTAAAGGTATACTACAACTTCCGCATCGCTGGCAACAGGTATACACAATGCTGGTGACTACGTTGAAGGGCAGTAAAGGTTGCTAACATGTAACTCTTTTGTATCGGTTGTAAATAAATAGTTGCCACTATTTAAGTTCCAACCCCCATAATTTCAGAAATTTTTTGATGTTAAGATTTGCCCATATTTCCTGTTTTTTAGTATCCTGAATTCTTATTGTTATCTCTTTCCAAAATCCTTTACCCCAATCTTTCTCCCTCATTCCATACTAGTCCCATGCCCTCTTCTTATAGGATATTTTGGATTTTAGATACCAAACACTGATTAATGATATTCTCCTCCTCTAGTCTCTCTATTCTATACCAATATTTCAATACTCTTTTTATGACCTTGCTTTTATAGCCCAATCTTCCTACTTCCATTAGGGCAACCTTGTTAGGTGAAGATCTAGATAAGCCTAGAACAATTCTACAAAGTAATCTATTTATCATATTTATCCCTTTCCATCGTTCATCTGGCCCCAAAATTTCTATTCCATACATCATTCTGCTCTCCACTATTGAGCCATATATTCTCTCTAACCATTTTACTTGCATATTTGGTATTTGTTTACACACATCTGATAACACTTATGTCTTCTTTTCCTTCTGTGTTGCTTTCCTTTTTTGATTGCTCCATTTCCCATTGCTAGACAATCTAACACCTAAATAATCAGTTTTCTTGACAACTTCAATTTCTGTGCCCTCCCACCACCATTTTTCCTGTTTTTTTAATTTGAAACCTTTTTTCATCACCATAATCTTAGATTTGTTTTTATTTATCTTAAGCCCCCATTCTCTACAAAATGTGCCTATAGTTTCTAATGATTGTTTTAATCCCACACTTGTTAAAGAACCTGCCACCAAATCATCTACAAAGAGCAGACCAGGTATATCTATATTATTTATAGTTGGCAAATGTACATTACCTTTGCTAATTTCTTCTAGAACATCATCAATAAATAGATTGAAGAGAACTGGGCTTAATTTACATCTTGTCTTAGACCTACATTGTTTGATATTTTAACCTTCCCTCTCTCACATTTAACACAAAATTTGTTTTCCTTACCAATATTCTGAATTCCCTTTATAATTTTCTGGCTTACTCCTTTCTTTCTCAGTTTAATTCAAAGTGCTTCTCTAGAATTTGTGTGAAAAACTTTTTCCAAGTCCAGAAACAATAAATAGATTCTACCTCTTTTGTTACTAAGATATTTATCGACTAATGTTTTAATTATAAAAATATTGTCAATTGTTCTTTTACCTTTCCTGAAGCCTGATTGAAATACTGAAATTTTCTTTTCTTTCTGTGCCCATTCTTGTAATCTTTTTGCTAATATTCCAGTGAAAACTTTCCTAATAATTGAAAGTAAACTAATTCCTCTATAATTTGCTGGGTTCCTAATATCACCTTTACCTTTATAAATTGGTGTTACAATTCCCACTCTGCAATTTTTTGGTATTTTTCCTTCTTCAAAGATTATGTTCAGCAATCGCCCCAGTATGTTTAATCTGTTAAGGTCTTCTACCCAAGCTTTCCAACATTCCCTGGTATTCCATCAATTCCACATGTTTTGTTAGGTCTTAACTTTTTAATTTGTTCCAAAATTTCACTTTTGCTATTTAACAAGTCTATTTTCCATATATTATCAATATTCAAATTATCTTGAATAACCAGAGTTTTTACCCCCAAAAGACCCTGAAAAAACTTTCTGTTGGTGGTACCACATGATCCCCTCCCTTTCTTTTGCGCATTTTTCATTGCCCAAATTGTCCTGTTGTCATTCTTCTTCGCTGCCTCGTTTAATTTCTGGCTAAGCTTCTCTCTCCACTTTTCCTTTTTTACCTCTAATAAGCACCTATATCCCCATCTTTTTACAAGGTAATTGTCCCCATCTGTCACCTCTCCTGTTTGCCTCCAACGTTTTAGCTCCCTCTGTACCCTTCTTCTTGTATCTGCACATTCTTTATCATATCAGCTATCATTCACTTTTAACCTCCCCTCAAACACTTTCATTTCGTTTCCTGCTTTTTTAATGGCCTCCTGTATACTAAAAATACATTCTTCAGTTTCTATCATCTTATAATGCTAATAAATATGTGCTCGCCACACGTTCCACTTCTTGATTTAACTTTGTATGGAACATTTCAGCTAAATCATTTATCCATCTGTAATGTTTTAATTCGCTACTTAACCAAATTTTTTTCTCCCTCCTACATCTTCTCTCGTTTGGATCTCCATTCTTAATCAGAAGTGATTACTTGCACTTATCATACCCATAATTTCAAAGCCAACTATATACCTATCCAGACCTAAGGTATGTAACATATAATCTATAATTCTTTGCTCCTTTTTATTTACAAAAGTGAATTCTCCCCCCTCATCTTTCTCTTTTACTGTGTTACACATCAAGAAGTTGTTCTCTTCACAGAACTCTATTAATTTTTTGCCCTTATTATTGAAAACTTTATCATTACTACAACACTACTCTAAATTTGCTTATATTGGACCCCAGGCATTAAAATCTACCCTAATCTGTTCTTCTCCTATTTTTGCATTTAGATTCCCCACTAGCATTAATTCTACATCTGTATATTTGTCCTGTAGTTTTTCAACGTTTTGTCTCAATTTAATAAACAAATTTTAATCATAAAATCTTGAAGAGCTGGATTATAAACAGTATCTAAACATGCATTGGTACTTCCCCCTTATTCATCACTGAATTACACTATAGCACTTTATCACTTAAATTCTTTTCAATCTTAATTTTAAAACTTTTATCTCTTCTCAGAAATAACCCTATGCCACCAGACAACCAACCTTTTCCTTTAACACTCACCCCTTTTTTCCATAATAATCATACCCAGTGACATAGATGACAGAATCATTTAATATCCATGTCTCTACCACTGCTAACACATCTGCACACTTGATTATCCGATGAATGTCACCATTTTGTATTTTTGCTATTAACCCTTCAACATTCCAGCATACTGTAAATACGTTATACATTCCCTACACTGAATCCTTTCTCTCAAACCTATAGTGCTTCAATTTTGCTTTGCTTCTTGTAAGTCTCGCCTCTTTGTCTGACGTGACTCTTCGTTCCTCTACCTGCATAATACTTCCCCCAGGCGTGAAAACTACATTCAACTCTGCCTCACTCCACATATTCAGATCAGCCATAGCACCCCGTGCTTCTGTATTGGCATCCTCTTGCAGCTGTTGAGGAGACTACAATGCATTATAGTGATATTGTCAGCTGTTCATTTTTCCCCTTCTCTCCTTTTGCTGTTTTTTCTTCTCTGCCACCATCTTGAATTCCTAGACTTTGATCCCCTCTGCTAGATGAGCCTGCAACTATCGTAATTCGTCCATTTATGTCCTGGTTCTTTCCCCTAACATATGCAATCTTGCCTTCTTCTTTGGCTTTTTTCATTTTCTTCAGTAAAGTAGCCCTATATTCCCTCTCTTCTTTCCCGTAATCTTGCTGGATGAATATCTTCCTACCCCCAAGTTTTTTTGTACTTTCCAGCACTATCCATTTAAATTTCATGGTGGGACACTTGACAAGTATTGGCCTCAGTCCAACTTCTTTTCTACGTATTCTAAAGGAGTCACCTACTTCCCAGCTCTGTAGTTGGATCCCCAGCTTTTCCTTAAATATTTCTTCAATCTCTTGCCACATTCATTTAAGAACTTTTGAAAAATAAGACATTTTTAAAAAATTCTGTTGGAACTCACAAAGTGAAACTTATTAACTCTACTTGCCACGTTCTCTTCTCTCTACTTTTCTGTATTCCAAAAATGATGTTTACTTTTCTGTTATTTTCCTTCGCTTTTTCCAGACTCCTTATTCTTCAGTCATATTTGCGATATCTTGTTCCACTCTTTGTTGATAGCCTGCAACAATCTTTCTCATATCTTCGGTTAATCTGCTAATTCTCATTTCTAGCCTCTTCTCCATCTTTCTCAATTCAGTAATTTCTTCTAATATTCCCTTTAGCATTCCAACAATCTGCTCCATTTCCAGATTGGAATTTAATTCCACTCCGTCGATCACTAATAATGCCATCAACACAAAGCCATACCAAATCATGGTCATTTGATCATTGGGATCATTTTCTCCAGCTTTAATTTTTCTTTTATTGAAAAGGCTAATTCTGAAAAAAAGATAGATTTCTGTCGATACACCCATTGTACCTATGCACATGGCGCCCATGTAGACATGTCCATCTTTGATCAGCTAAATATAGCCTAGTGGTTGTGTTTTAGCTGATTGTATATGAAAATGTATTCTTAAGATCATGAATGAGAGCATTTTCAAGTTCCAATTTTTTTGCATGCTGATATGAAAACACTTTATTCCTTTCGACTGTAAGTTTTTTTTCCCTGCAATCTTTATTATGTATTATAGGCATTTTGACTATAAGTAAAAACTATACAATATCACTTTTTGTCACGTGTTTAATAGCACTATCCATTCCCTAAAAGTTTACCATAAATTATTTAACATACATTAGGTTTTCTTTCTTTCTCCCTCCCTGTTCTACATTGGTGGGGAAACTCTTTAGCTGAGTTAATAAGTGGCTATATCTTAAACAACATTATTATTCTTTTGACCTCTTTGCTATTTAAAATATTGTAATAATGTAAATAATGTAAAATCCTTATAAGATCTGTATAATTTAAGTGATAAAAAATACAGGAACTGTTTTATTTTTTGTGTTCATTTCCTTTCCATACAGAAATGTATTATCTTTTGTTTGTTTGATGTCTAAGCTCATTGTGAAGGATAAGTGCTTAATTGATTGGATTAGTAAAATTTTTGGTATGGAATGTTTGGTAACCATGGTTTTTCTGGCAATTAAACGAGGCCAATGTCTATTAGCCTTACCAAGATGTTGGTATAAATACATTACTTTAAATTTATACACTACAAGGGTAAATGAAATGAAAACCTGAAATATTTTAATTTATTGAACAAAGTGGCACCTAACCGTAACATTTTTCTACATAGTTTCCTGGACAATCAACATAGGTCCTCCAGTGTTTACAAAGTGCATGGATTTCTCTAAAAAAATGTTTGTGTCACTGATGCACCGCCTGGTTTTGATAATGGATAGTGCCATTCCTTGATTGCTCTCTTTATTTGGTAGTGTATCCAGGTCTCATCTTCTTAAACAATTGTTACAAGATTCTGCTACAAAATTCTTCATAGGAATCAACATATTAAGTATGTTGCAAGTGGGGCAGCTATCTTTAAACTAGTACTATGATAGCACTTTGCTTGTTTGTACTATTCTGGCACATATTTCCAATTTCTGCCATACTTTTAAGATTTTCATTGATTCACTCTCTTGTAAATTTAGTACTTGATTTAGAATTTTCAGTCAGATTTTCAGTAATCGTTATGTTTTGACTAAATACAAAAAGGATAATAGTCATGGGACCTTCATTCATTGACAATGATAAATGTATTATACTGAATCACAAAATATATTTTTATTTTTGATTATGTTTGCAAATTGAATATAGCATTCATTTTCTAACATAATACTGTTCTTATCTTGCAAAATAAAACAAAACAACAAATTTTTTTTGGAACCTAACAGCAGTTTGCTTTAAAAATGGTTTGGCATAGATTGTATGCAAATCCTTTAGTGACGGTAGACTTTAATGGTATTGTAAGTAAAGTAAATGCTCGGACATGCTCCATTTGTATGTTTATACCAAATTCCAAAGTGATTTATAAAATGATTTGCATGTTTTGCATAAACTTCGAGACATTTTTTATTCAGACCCTCTTGGTTTGAAAGAAACAAAATGACAGCATAACATACGTTCAACATTTTAGATATATTCTCTGTTGCAATGAGCAACTGATTTCTAAATTTGGTTCTTAGAATAAGTGAAATGAAATATAATATTTTTGAGATGGTGAGCATGGAAAATAAATTCTCATGGAATTTTTGATGGTTGAATTTTATTTTGTTATCAAATATAGAGGATAGAAAACAGTGGCTGCCGATCATAGGAGAACAAGGGTGGTCAGGCCTCCTCAGTATTCTCATGATGATACTAATAATAATAATAATAATAATAATAATAATAATAATAATAATAATAATAATAATAATAATAATAAATAATCACGTAAAATCTTGTGAGATTGTGCCCTGTAACACAGAAAACATACAATGCCCTTTTTTTTACCACCAGCACAAGAGGGAACAGTGGAAACCTGATTAAGCAGAGATCCTCATGAACTGTGTAGTCACGGTAAACATTACATCACTGCCATGTACAAGAGAGGGACAATGGCTTTTAAAACAAGTAGGCCAGTTTTCCCCATGAATCCTTGCAAAGCAGTGAACAAGGACAAAGTCAACCCCAGATTTAACACATTCCATTCAGGATATCATTAGTCCTTTTTAAGAAGTGAAATTGAAAAACAAAAAATTATCAAAAAATCTGACTTTTTTTTTTTCCCCTCTCTTTTTTTTCTTTCCCAGAAAGGTAATTTGAAAACACAGACATTCTAGAATGTATGGTATGAACAACATAAATGGTTATGTGGTAGTTCCACAAAAGGGAAATTATTTTATTGGCCAAGTTAACATTAAACATAAAATAGACAGTATGTCTTCTAATGGTTTTGTTGGCCTTAAAACTTATCAAGAGCATGCTGTTTCTAAAAATCATTTGAGTGGGTCGTTTTATTTCATATAAGGAACTACCCAAACATCTTCAGTATTTCAGAGTTATTTAATGACATAACAATCAAGTGAAGACAAACAGAGAGATATTGAAAATTTTAATTTATGTCACAAACCTTTGTTTAAACAAGAGCTAGCTTTTAGAAGTCATAATGGGACAGAAAAATACCCAAATCCAGGAAATTTTAGAACTATATTTGCTTTGTACTAAACAGGAATGACAATTTAAGACCCATTGGAAGGAAATGGGAATTTCCAAGGATTTTCAAATATGATATAGAATTAACTAATTAAATGTATAAATTAAGAAATTTGTGATTATATAAATTCAAGTGTGGACAGAGACTCATTTTTTTTTTTTTTTGTATGCATAATTGATGAAGCAATGAACATTTCTGAAAAGACAGTACTGTGTTAGGTAGTGAATTCCAAAGTAGAAATTCAGGAACATATTCTTGGTTTTTATGAAGTTAGTGAAGAGAGGAATGTCACTGCTTTATTAATCTAGCTGAATGGTGTACTTAAAAAGTATGATGTAAAAAATAAACTAATGACATTTTTGGCAGGAGATTTAAATGGCCTGCAAGCTAAAGTGCGTAAAATTGCCCCTAAGCTCTTTTCACACATTGTTTTGAACATCATTTTAGTTTTGCAGCAGATCTGTTAAAATATAAAGCCAGTGAGAATTTTTCACTGCAGGCTATCCTGACTTTCTTCTATCAAGCTGCAGTTCTTGACATTATTGATGGTAAACGTATTCATAAAAATAGTGGAACCAAATGGAATTGCAACACCAGGAAAATATCAGGTATTCACACTAAACACATGGAGTTAATTGAGTCTGAATGAAATAACACTGGTCAACAAAATTATACCTTTTTCCTGTTAATTGAGAAAGAATGTGTGATATTTATATATTTTTTCATGCTGATTTAAATTTTTTTTTCTAAAATGTTATCACCCAGGGTTTTGAGTTATAATGTGAAATGTGATTAAAACTTTTCTAGTATTGATAACTTGTAACTTTTGAGCTGAATTTAATTTACTTACCTAAAGCATATGTGAGGTTTTTGAATGTACTTTGCTTGAGAAACATCTCTTTTAAGTGTCCAACAGTTGTCTATCACTACAATCGGGCTCCATTTCAGTAATATCATGGTGAAAATTTTCCCCATGTTCATTTCTAACTGTGCCATTGATTGGAGGAAAAAATCTGTATGAGTACGGGAAATCATATTACATTCCATCACCCTGTAGTTCTAAATCACCTTGCTGATAAATTTTCTGATCTATAATTTCCTAGACAGTTGATGACTATTTTTTTTTGAAAGATGATCATGCAACCTCTTCTTGAACACTTAATATAATTTCAAATTTAATATCCCTTTTATTGTGGCTTCACTGAGTTTTGGAAATTTATTCCTCAAAAATTGAAATGAAACTCCATTAGGATTAACTGCTTTCGCAAAATGCTTAATCAAACTAGTTTGATGTGCAGTGGAGGCATTGTTTTTTTTTCCCCCCAGAACTACAAGTGACTGCTGAATAACATTTCCTGCCCATAGATGGATATGCAACTTTATTCCTGATATATTTTTCAAGCAAAAGTAACAGTCTATTGAATAATCCTTACGTTCTCTCCATATCATTGTAACTGAGCACATGATGGGATCCTTTTGGTTAACCACTGAATAGAGTTACACATGAAGCACAACAGATTTCATGGGCTCAGTTTCTGCTATGATTTATTTTGCAATCAAATAACATTCATGCATTCTTTTAACTACAGGGGTAATCCTTTTTCTCTGTGCTTTTAAAGTTATCCCACCACAAACATAATAAAAATTTACTTAAATGTAAATTGGAACTTGCACAGTGAAGCCAATCATATTAATGGATATCATTGTATGATTCAGTTGAACTACACACTCTTAAAGCTTCACTTACTTTTCATAAATGTATGGAACCGGTTTCACATATCATCCATGGGCCACAAAAAAATTTCACAATATTCTTAAAGATTTTAATATCAGGTTGGCACCGATTAATAGATTTAATGTTCAAAATTTGCTGATAGATAATGTTAATGACAGTATTCCACAAGAAGAAAAATCAGATATTTACAAAATAAACTGTGCAGAATGTGAAAAAATCTACATAGGGAAAACAAAGAGAAACATTGGCACACGGTTAAAGGAACATTTCAGGAACATAAAGTACAAGCAAATAGAGAAATCAGCAGTAGCATATCATTTTTGGACACAAAATCACGACATAATAAATAAAACAAAATTATTAAAATCAGTACAAGGACCTACGGAATTAGCAACCTGGGAGAAAATCTACATCTACAAATACAAAGACAGCATAATGAACTTCGACATTGTCGGGGATGAAAACATAAACTACAAGTTTATCACACCGCCACCAGAGCAGAATATACATTCCCACAGCTCAACGAATGATCCGACAGTTGAACTTTAGCATGGCTGAAGATGGGAACAAAATGTTCTCGAAACCGGTTCCATACATTTATGAAAATTAAGTGAAGCTTTAAGAGTGTGTAGTTCAACTGAATCATACAATGATATCCATAATAAAAATTGTTTTTATCATTTACACAATTTTGAGGCATGTTTAATTTCTACAACACTTTTAATGACACTTTTATAATACTTATTTTAGAATTCAAGGAATACAGGCTACAAAACTTATTTCTTGAATGAAGGTTCCAATTCAATTAAGTACTAATGGTAATAGGAATAGATTTCATGGAGAATTATAATTTCACAATATCTAAAGTGTTAACTGTTAAAGTATTAAAATGAAAATATTTAAAATTTCTTTTCATTTGCATGTTAGGGATGGTTTATGCCAATAAACTTTTTTTTTTAATTACAAAAAATTTATGCATGGTAGAAAAATTTTGACTATATTTTTGGAACCAGCAGATGATAATACTTAACAAAACAGCAGATATTATATATTTTTTTTTTTAAAATAACTGTTGACAGTATAATTGATTATTCAGATTCCAGTGTAAAAACAACAAAACAACAAGAGAAGAAGAGAAGCACGTGGTTTCAAAAATAACCTTGATTTTTATGTTGTGTTTTTCTATCAGTTTTTCAGAGTATGTGTCTAAAATCAGTTTGTTCTTCAATATTCTGCAAAAGAACACTGATTACGCACAAATTTGCAGCAATGTGGTCTCAGAATATTCTTGTGGAGTTCTTGAATTCTACGGAAACCTCGACCAGTTCACATCCTACAATTTCCATGAACAAATCTGAACTGAGAGATGAATATATTGACAATTCATTAACACCTAAATATAAGCAAATTTACTAGAGACATTCAATAAGTCATAATAAGACTAGAAGTACAATTTTCTTGTTGTTAGAAAATTGAATTTTTCAAGATTGGAAACAATGCTTGGTTCATAAATATTGCAGCCCAAATATTCCACTACATCAATTTGAGAGACTTAATTAAAAATGATTGAGCCTGAAGGAAACTAAATTCTCCTTCAAGTTGTTTTGCTTCATTGCTTCTATTCCTGCAACCAGTGCTTCAGTTGAAAGGGGTTTTTCTTGTCTTAGATACATTAAAAGCTTACTTGAGTGCAGTATGGCTTAAGATCACTTATTGACTCTTGCTTGTGTTTCTATCAAAAGGCAAGCACTAAATATGCTTGAAAATGGCACACATGATACGATGTTGTCAAGCTATTTGGGTAGTAGAATGTCAACAAGTAAATTTGTTGTGAGTAACAAAGTAATAAGTAATCGTACTTCTGTCTACAATGTTTAATTTCATTTTTATAATTATACTTGTGACTACCATCCTGATTATTATCATTATCAGCAAAATAATTAATAGTCCCTAATATATAAAACAGTAGTATGGCAGTATTTTGAATGTTGATCATAAGTGTCTAGGTTTGCTTAGTGTATAAAGAACATGGATTTTCCAATGTTTTATTGACTTAATTGACCTCCCAAGAATTTGAGCTCATGATCCCCCACTTTTAAAAATATATTCAGGGTGTTATATGATCAGTATGTAACCACAGTATTTCAGCTTATGTGTTTTTTGAGCTGGCTTGGATAAATACTCATGTTATCTAGTCATAGAGATGAATATTTCTTTTGGGTCACACAACTTTTTTTTTTTTTTTTTTTTTTTAAATACAATTACAGACCCTTCTCCTACCCAATAAGAAACTCAAACATGTATATATAAGTATAGGGCTATAGTTAAAAACCTTGTTTCATCATTTATCTTGGCTAATAGGTGTACTGCAAACAGTGATGCTCATTGAGATCATTGTAGATTGAGTTGAACTAAAACTCTTTTGCTCCATTTACTTGTTTATAATATGTAGAACCAGTTTCACAAATCCTTCTGCATCATCAGTTCATTGTCGACAGCAGATAGTCCGTTATGCTGTGGGATTATGTAATCTGCTCTGGTGGAGGTGTGATGAATTTAAAGTTTACGTTTTCATCCCCGGAAGTGTCGAAGTTCATTAAACTGTCTTTGTACTTGTAAATGTAGATTTTCTCCCATGTTGCTAATTCTATAGGTCCTTGCACTGATTTTAATAATTTTGCTTTATTCAATACGTCATGGTTTTCTGTCCAGAAATGAGATGCCACTACTGATTTCTCCATCTGCTTATATTTTATGTTTCTAAAATGTTCTTTAAACCGTGTGCCTATGTTTCTCTTTGTTTTTTCCAATGTAAATTTTTTCACATTTTGCAGAACTTATTTTATAAATACTTACTTTTTCTCTTGTGGAATACTGTCATTAACATTGTCTATCAGGAGATTTTTAACATTAAATCTGTTTACAGGTGCAAACCTGGTATTAAAATCTTTAAGAATATTCTGAAATTTTTTTGTAGCCCATAGATAATATGTAAATTTTTTAAAAATTAGCTTATCTTTTTTTTCTTGCTAATTTTCCAAGAATACCTAAATACTCCTAATTTATCTGCATGATTGGGTAAGAACAAGTGAAATTAATGAGGTACACATAAAAATACATCAAACTCACCAAATTTTGCATACTTTTCTTTCAAGGGCAAATTTTATAAACAACAATTAGGACTTGCTATGGGCAGCCCCTTGTCTCCACAGCTAATCTCTTCATGAGCAGAGTTAAAACACACATCAACTCACATTCCCATACATATTTAAAATGTGGTATAGATATGTCGATGATATATTTGCCATAGTTAACAAAAAACTCATTGATCATGCCGTAAAACTTCTGAGTATACAAGATAAAAGCATCATTCACATACGAAACAGAAATAGATAACATGTTACGTTCTTGGACACAAAAATAATGAAATGTCAAGGAAACCTAGAAGTTGGAATATATGGAAAGGATACACATGCAGACAATCACATCAAAGCTGATGGGTTTAGCCCCACAACGCACAAACATGCAGTTATCAACAGCTTAACACACTGTCTAGTCAACCTAAAAATTAGCAAAGAAGAATATTTTAAAGAATACAAACAAATAGAAAGAGCAGCAGTTAAAAATGGTTTTCAAAAAGAACTAGTACACAAAAAGGTCCAGAAATTCAAGAGGCAAAAACTTATTAAAGAAACCACAACAATTTCAGTAGAAAAAGATAAGCTAATTTTTAAAAAATTCACATATTATCTGTGGGCTACAAAAAATTTCAAAATATTCTAATACCAGGTTTGCACCTGTAAACAGATTTAATGTTAAAAATCTCCTGATAGACATTGTTAATGACAGTATTCCACAAGAGAAAAAGCAAGTATTTATAAAATAAGTTCTGCAAAATGTGAAAAAAATTGCATTGGAAAAACAAAGAGAAACATAGGCACATGATTTAAAGAATATTTCAGGAACATAAAATATAAGCATAAGATGGAGAAATCAGCAGTGGCATCTCATTTCTGGACAGAAAACCATGACATATTGAATAAAGCAAAATTATTAAAATCAGTGCAAGGACCTACAGAATTAGCAACAAGGGAGACTACATTTATAAGTACAAAGACAATTTAATGAACTTTGACACTTCTAGGGATGAAAACGTAAACTTTAAGTTCATCACACCTCCATCAGACCAGATTAAACATTCCCACAGCATAGCAAATTATCCTGCAGTCGACAATGAGCTGACGATGTGGACCAAGGGATAGTGAAACCGGTTCTACATATTATAAACAAGTAAGTGAAGCAAAAGAGTGTTAGTTTGACTCAATCATACATTGATGTTAATTATATGATTAGCTTTACTGTACAAGTTTCAAGTAACATTTTTAGTGATACTCATGCTTAAGTCTACTTTGCTTCTGTCTTGACCTTGAAAATCTCTTTTTGAACCTGTTCCCTATTGCTCTCATGGCATACATTCACTTGTGAAGATGGTTAGACAGTAGAGTTGTGCAAATGCTGCTTTAAAATATTATCTAGCTCATTGTGTACCTGCAGAATTTATTCAAACATTCCTGATTAGTTGCTCCCTCCCAGAAGTGTAATTCATAATATTGTGCATATGTTTGAGTTATATTGGTTCAGTGTGAGACAAAAACTACTAACAAAAACATGTAATTTTAACAGGGGAAAAACCTAGACATAATTGGGACAAATCTTGAAAACATTAGCAAAGAAATCAGAAACATATTGGAGGTCGAACTTAATTGTATCAATCACAATGTGTCATGATACATTGTCTTTTTAGCTAAGAGAGGAAAACATTTCTGACATCTTTTATAAGGTAAGATGGAGTACACATTTTGGAAAGTGTAGTTGAAGGTTTGGCTACTGACAGCTGCAGCACTCTTAGTAGCCAAGACCTAAAATGCCCCATGAGTGGTTAAAAATTATAACTAATGCTGGGTATTTCCTAAAAGCTAGATCTGAATTTTTTTACCTTTCTTTCTATTACTACTGGTAGAAGAAAGCTTTGAAAGCAACGTGATTTGAAAGTAATAAACCAAGATTTCCAAACAATTTCATTTAATGTCCTTAGATTCTCACTAATACGTTGTGTCCCTAGATCAAAAGAAAAGCCAAATAGCATGTTTTAATAAACAGATAAGTGCAAAAATAATATTTCTCCTCAATTTGTAAAATGTCCTATAGTGAATAATTAAGAACCTACAGCTATGAAAAAACTACAAATCAATGCATTTTAACTAAATATGCAATAATTTGGACAGGGTTTCTTCATTGTGCCATCATTCCATGGAGTGCATCAGATTGGAGAGATTAAATTCAGCTCTCCAGCTCACCAGTGTGGAAAGATTGAGGAAGGAGATGAAGTGGTTCAAGTTAACTATCAGACTGTGGTGAGTAAGAAGTAAACATAGAGCTTTGCTGTAGCTGATAGCAGTACTGAACATTTAAACTTTGTTAGTACTTAAGCTTGTTACTTAGGCAAGGTTGTTTATAGTGTTATTGCATCTTGCATTCGCTCACCATACATGTATTTTTTAAAGGATCAATTATATCAAGTACCAGAACTGTGATATTACTTTTATTAACCAACCTTAAAAGACAGCAATTCCTTGTTTTCTACTTGCCTCTTAATGCTTATTTTTGGTGATACTCATTTGCCTTATTTTTTATTTCTTTTGTAAAATGATTCATCTTTTTGCTTTTATACTGTTCTTTTCATCATCATGCTTGCTGCTTGAGTGTTAGGTTATTCCTGTTACTATCTCTTCACAAAAACATAGAAATACTAGGGAACAGGATTAACAAATGGGTGGATATAAAATTATAATGAAGTGATGGACTGGATTGAAGCATAATAAAGTGTTATATTTGTAGGTTGGCTGGCAAACAAAACGAGTAATGGCGTTGTTTGAAGAGTCGCCAACAGATATTTTTTTGACTTTGAAGAAAAGACCAAGGCACACTAAAGTGTATGGACAGATATACATGAAACCTTATAGATTACCAAGCAAAAAAAGAGCAGCTCCTTACTCTCGTTGGCATGAGAACTTGCCTTCTCCACGGCCTGAATTGCTTACTATTCCAGATTTTGAAATGCCCCTGCCAAGGTAAGCAGACACTATAATTTACTTTTGCATCTTATTAAGGAACAATTTTTTTTTCTATATTTAGATATAGTTTGGTATATAAAAAGATGTGGTTGTAACAAAGATGCTAAGCTGCAACATATAAAATGCACTCACCTCTCAGGTTATTGTAATATAGTAATAAAATAGTTGACATAATGATATTACAGAATTGAATTGCATTTTGTTCATTTTCTGATGTGCTACTATTTTATTAGTTTAATGCACAAGTTGGTAATGTTTATTTTGGCACAGTAATTTGCTGCAGTAATAATGACAATGTTGTGTTTATGAATACATGATGAATTTTGCAAAAAATGGAATGTCAAGCGGAAAAAATGAACACTTCCAACATATTCTTCTGTTTGAGCTTGACAAAATAGCAGAAGCAGATCAAAATATTTGTTTCACGTACTGGGAAAATTTCTTAAGGGAAAGAAGACAAGAAAATGGCTTTGTCATTTCAAAGAGGGCCACTTTGATGCAAGTGATCTTCCACTTTTAGGAAGACCATCAGCTTTTTTTGAACATTATTAAAATGTTTTAATCAAAATTATTTAAATCATTCAACTATAGAATTGGCAAATTTAATGAACTCTGACCAGTCAAGCATCTGTAATATTTGCATTCCTTGGCAAAGTTAAAAAATTAGGTCTATGGTACTACATGCTTAAGGCAAAAATGGTGAAATTGATGATAGTCCATTTGTGATTCTTTGCTTGTTCATTTTCAACAAGCTGGTGAACAACATTGATCATTTCTGTCCAAGATTGCTTTTAGTGATGGTGCCTTTATGTCAATGTCTAGAAGGAAAGAAATGGTTGAACCCTAACAAAAAAAAAAAAAACAGCTCCCAATACAAAAGCTAGTGTCCACCAACAAAAGATAATATAATGCATCTAGTGGGACTAAAAAGGTCTCATGTACTACACATTGCTTCCCATGAATATGACAATTGTCAATAACTTGCGGCTACAATTCAAGAAAAATGAGTGGAAGATTGCATCAAGTGCAGTTGCAACATGGAGCAGGCACCTGCATTGTACTAACAATGGATTATTGCACATCCCTCTTATTCCCTCCAATCTGACTCCTCAGATTTCTAACTATTCTAACTAACACTGTCCAGCAGTCTTCAAGGAAACTCCCTTTGGTAATGAAAATGCTATTCAAACTTAGCTTGCCAACTTCTTTCACTCTAAACTAGCAAATTTCTTCAGGCGTAGAATCAAAAAATTGACCCACCATTGGCAGACAGTCATAGAAAATGCAAGAGAATGTATTACTTATCAGTTTTTTACTTCTGTTCAATTCAAATTTTTCCACTGCAAAAAAACATAATCTAATGCATGAACTCAATAATACAGGAAAGACTACATAGAAATAGCCTAGATTGCAGGGAACCAAATAAGTTAAATACCAAAAAAATAAATATTCAGTATAATCATGAATAAAGTATGAATAAAGGAAATGGAACTGGAGCCTAGCAACATAGCCAATGTACAGTTTGTGTTAAATAATGAAGCCAACCATTTCTAAAATAAATGTAGAAAAAATACAAATTTTTTGTTTCACATATTTATATCTGCTTTTATTAATTTTGCAGCAAAAGAGCATATGTTAAAGAGTGCAAACTTGCATAACATACAGAAATGTAATTTATGTTACATTCAAAATCTAAACTGATGTTTTTTTAAAAGAAACATGAATCTTCTAGCATTATACTGTTCATTCCAGGAATAGAGCAAAGAAGCATACGGAAAATCAGCACTGTGAATTGGAATGTGAGCCATTGGCAAGTAATTCAAGTTCAGATGATGATGATGACTCATTCCTTCCTGGGGCTCAAGATGAAGGCCAGACTTCTCCAACAAGCATGCGTCTGTATCTTCCTAAACCTCGTGTAACTGTTCAACGAAGAGCAACTGTAACTGGAGCAAGTCCAACTAACAAACGTCCTCCTGTCAATATGGAACAGGTAATTTCATTAAAAGGTAACCAGTTTTAAGTAAAAGGTAAATTTTCTTTTTAATTATAATACTGTTAAAATTTTTAATTAAATGATTAGAAATTAATGTTACTTGATATCAGCTGCTGGGAGAGAATATGTCATCTAATACTTTATTAGGAGCATCCAGGAATGACTCTTGTTCACCTTGACAGCCTTAATTATCCTTGCATAGTTTCACCTTATTTGTGGCTATGTTCATCTTGGATGCTATAGGTGTAAAACCTCTTTCATGGTTTGCAGATGATGTGGATGCTGTCTTATATGCATTTCATTCATCTTCTAAGGTGTATGTCTGGGTACTGATGTATCTAATACAGCATTGTTTAGATATTATTAAGCTCTTATATCAATCAATTTTAGAAAATGTCTTTCCCTCAGGAAATATAACTGTCAGTTACAGGTAATGAGCTGTGTAACAATATCCAAAATATGTTAGTGGCATTTAGTTAAAATAATCTCACACCAGGGATTATTCAAGCTATTGATGTCTATTGCTAGCCCAGATAATAGGCATCTGAAATGCTATCATATTTTATATGTCACTGCCACAGTTGGCCAAAGTCATTAAGGTGCAGACTAGTGAGCAGAAGGTCCAAGGTTGAAATCCTGCCAGGACTGTTCTCCCTGACTGAGTTTTTTTCCAGGTTTTCCTCAGTCCTCATAAATGGTTAATGCTGGGGAGGTACCCTAAATTTCGGCCTGGAACATTCCCTTCCTTAAAAAAAAAACAGGCATTAAACACTATTAAAAAAAAAGTTTATATACTAAATTGGGACTTTGCCATTTGTAAGTCACTACAGACTGACCAATATTTTTCTATTGTGCAATAAATTTGTTTGGATTTAACATATTAAGACTGAGAGGCTTAGCATTTCGCAATTAAGTGTACATGTCTGTCCAGCCAAATCCGGTAAGTCATGGAACTACCAGCATCTGATTGGTGAAACAAATAGATACACGTTCTTATAGATAAAGCATATGGAGGACAAATCCTTATATTTACAGATGAATGGAATTAAATTCAATAAGGTTTTCATTATATTCTGCAAGATGGGTGTTGTACAACCTAAATAAATTTTTGCTTGTGCAACTGCAATGTTAGCTACTTCTTCTAAAAAGTTATTTTGCGGTTCATCTATTTGCAAATTTGAGCAGCATTGTAACATATGAATAAAAATTGTATAGCCATTATGGCACCTGTCTTGCAGCAAATAATCATTGTGCTAATTTGCTTTGTCCATTTATTCATTAATGCTGTGATTTATTTGGTGCATTTTTAGTTTATAGGAATGTGCATATATTTATTCTATTTGCTGATAGCTGGTAATATTGTGACATATTGACTTTGATTAGGTCAGTGTGGTGCATTGCTGGATTGCTGTCAGTATCACTCTGATATGTAAAGTGAGACCCAAACAAATGGCATAGGTCATTGCTGCAATATGTTTTTCCTATTTACTGATATTTATGAGAGAAAACTTGCAAGACCTTCATTGCTTAAGTTCTTATCCTATTGTGCATAGTGTTATATTGCTCCGAATAGCATGTATAGCTGTGAATTAGATCATAATACCAGACTTTCCTCAACTTAATCATAAACCACAAACTGTGACACAAAATTTTCACATGAATCATTGTATATTGCAATTACTGATGTATCTGAAAAAACTAGTGTTTTCAATTTGTAAACTGTTCGAACCAACACCGTATGAGGTATACTGCTTATGAAGGCTGTTTAATAAATCCATGTAAACTCAAAAGGTGTAGCACTGGATTATTTTTGCAGTATGGTGGCTGTTGAGGATGATGTACAGATTATAAACAGTTACAAAACTAAGTTTGAGAGCCATTTTCTTGCTTAAATTTGTAAACAAGTGTTCAAAATGAATAACAACTTTTGTGTATTAATAAAATATTACATTTTGAAAAAAACAATGCCCACAGAAACTAATGTGAAGCTGGACAATCATTGGGCAAATCTGCACCTTTGCTTAAAATAGTATTTAAATGGCTTGGTGAGTTCAGACAAGGCTGAACAATCACAAATGCTGTAGACCATTCCAGACATTCTGTCAAAGTAACAACTTCCAAAATTATAAAAAAAAAAAATAAAAAAAAAAAAATCTGCAATACGTCATGAGCAATTGGAGAGAAGATGCAGGAGCTTAATGAAGCTATGGGCATTTCTAGAAATCAGGTGCATAATATTTTGCACAATCATTTGCAAATGAAAAAGGTGAGATGGATGTCAAGTTTGTTGAATTAAATTGAATTTATTTTGACAATTTACATTACAATTTAATATGTATACACAATACATATTAAATTATAATAGCAAAACTAAGATATCATTACATACATTATTAACATTGCACTGTATTCTCAAGACCAAGATTCCAGCAGCATCAATCTAAGCACTGCTTCCTTGGTCCTTAACCTCCAGGTTGTATGGCTGTAAGAAACCTCTTATTCTTTCCTACTTTATTTATCTTCTTTTCCTTTTTTTCTATTTCAATCCCACTTTTCTTTAAATTATCCCAGGAACTCCCCCATTTCCAGGATGCTTTTGACACCTATATTTATTAACATTTTTATTATCACTATATTCTCCTTTGAATTATCTTAAACTTTCTCCTGACACCATTTAACCGTTCACATTCCAATAAATAATGGATCACACTAACTTCTCCCCAGATATATTACATCCTTCATTGTCACTTCCTCTGTATCCTTTCATGAATATTACTTCTGTATGCATCCATGTCCAGCCCATCCTACTCATTTGATCACAAATATCAATATACTTTTCTTGTCCCTAATTCTGTTTAATTCTTTTATATACAACCAAAGAACTTTTACCTTATAAACTAGCCCAAATCTCTTGCTTTTCAATATCATCTATCTCACCATCTTCCAGAATCCATTTGCATTACTTTCACCCATACTCCACATATTCTGCAAACCTATTTCTCCTAATACCTTCCTGACCTCCCAATGCTGACCCTTTCCGAGATCTATTTTTGATAGATTAGAAGTTCCGTTAGAATACTTGAACTATATAATTTGAGGGTATGATACCAATACTTCATTACTATAATTATACCTTTTCTCCCTAACCTTCCTAATTCTAACAAACTAAACTCCTCGGAGAACTTTTGGGTAATCCCACTACTTCCCTGAAAAACATTCTGTGTACCATATATACCTTCTTCCACCCCTCTTGGATTCCCCAAATTTCCACTGCATACAACATCTTGGCTTCTACCACTGCCTCATACACTCTCTCCAACTATCTCATAGGTAATATTGGGGTCTTATATAAAGTTATTCTAACAGCTCTCATTGCCTGTTTACCTTTAACTTGCTCACATTTCATCTGTTCCTCCCCTCTTCCATTACTTCCAAATCTCACCCCCAAATAATCAAACTCCTTCACTACTACTATCTCACCCAGGATACACCATTTCTCATCTTCCTTAGCTTTGTACCTTTTTTTAATACAATTATCTTTGATTTTCCCCCATTTATCCTTAAGCTCCATTCTACACAATACTTCCTGATCTCAGTGATAGCCCCCTGGAGTCCTATCACCATTATTACTCCTGTTATAAAATCATCAGCAAAAAGCAACCCTGGTATTTCCATCTTGCCAACTTCCGTCAATGTCTATTTTTCCCCCTAATCCTTTTGAGAATATCATCTATAAATAAATTAAAAAGTATTGGACTTAATTTACACTCTTGCCTAAATGCAATTTTTTTGGTTGTATTTCTATCATACCTAACACAAAATCTGTTTCCTTCATATAGTCTTCGTAATTCCAGCACAAACTCTATAACTTATAAGCCAAGGCATCCGTATTTATTGTATCAATGCTTTTTCAAAATCTGCAAAGAAAATAGACACTCATTCCTTTTTATTTCTCAAATATTTATCCTCCACTATAGTGCAAATTACATTATATTGTCTAATATACTTCTATCTTTTCTGAAACCTACCTGGAACTCTGAGAGTTTAACTTCCTTCTTCACCCATTTATGCAGTCTTCTAGCCAATATACCTGCATATATCTTCCCCAGTATGGATAACAGATTAAGTCTCTATAGTTATTTGGCATAATTAATATCCTCTTTTAATTTATACAAAGGTATTATTGTACTCACTTTCCAGCACTCAGGTATTACCTTCTCCTCCTTTATTTTATTTAATATTTCATTTAACAGTCTTAATATCTCCTCAGCCAAGTTTGTGAATAATTGACCAGAAAATAGTGAGTTGTTACTTTAACACAGAATTAGGAGCTGTTTAAATGGAATCGCAAGTGAATTTCAGAGACAGTATGAGACATTTGATGTAATGTGAATCCACACTACACACTGGAAATGAAGCAGATGAAACATGGGCCACAACAAAAGAAAGCACTCCTGAGAGGGCAAAAACAATCTCCTTAGCAGGAAAAGTGATGGCAACTATGTTTTGGCATTGCCACAGCATCATTTTAATTGACTTTTTGGAAAAGGCAAAACTATAGCCAGTGAATACTATGCTTGCTACTGGAGCAATTTAACAATATGATCAAGAAGAATAGTCCTCATTTGGTAAAGATAAAAGTCCTGTTTCATAGCAATAAGGTACCAAAATACAATTCTGTGAATTTGACCTCAAAACTATTGAAATTAAGACATGAAATTCTTCCTCAACCGCTCCTGCTCTCCAGATTTGACTTTCTCAGACAGCTTCCTGTTCCCAATATGAAGAAATGGCTAGCAGGAAAACATTTTTACATCAAATGAAGAGATTATACAGGAAAAAATGCATATTTTGCAGAACTGAAGAAATCACATTTTGAATGGAATAAAAAATTAGAAAATCTCTCTTTTATAGCTTTCAAAATAGATGTTGAGAAATAAAACAATTTTTTTCCAAAATGTATGTCTTCTGTATTTTTGCATTAACCTATCAAACAGGCCTCGTAAATTTGCTTTACCTGTTCCCCATCCCTTCGCACTGCTAATAACCATATGGCTAGTGAAAAGTAAGTGAATCAGTGACTGACGAGTTCTGTTAATATGTGATAAATAGAGATATTGAGATTGAACCTTAAAATAAATGTTATTCTTAGTGTTCTTTTGTATGCACTTATTTTTTCAGTTTTGGAGGGAGCTACGATTGGAGCGTCAGTGGAAAGATACAGGAGGAGGATCTAGTAGCACTGGAGAGAGGAAGGACACACTTTATCAACTAAGGGACAAGTCAGCAAGTCTAGGAAATGATCTATCCTGTACTCCACGACCTTCCACTTGTCTAGGTATTAGTCAGAGCTTATCAAATTCTAGCCAGGGGAAGCAAATAAAGATAATGGAGACTAATGCTGAGGATCATAGCTCTGAGGGTATGAGCACTATTTGTAATTCCAATGAAAATACAGAGAACCTCCATACTAAAGGCAATGCTTTTGCACTTCATGGCTCTGATATTCCTAATAGAGATATCCCTGTTATCTTCCACAATCGCGAAGACTTGGATACTTCTGCAAAGGAACGTGGGAAGTTAGATAAGAGCCATAGTACACCAGCATATGATCTAAGTGTGGAACTAGACCAACAGCAATTAATTGCTAAGGCAAAAATAATAGATAAGGAAAAATCTGTTGCAGAAGAAGATGAACAAACACAAAAAATTGGAGAGATATTAGAAACAATTAATATTGCATTGCTGCAGCATCGAATAAAAGAAAATGGAGCAAAGAATCCGAAGGAAGCTGAAGCAAATGCAAAGCATGGAGGTAAGAATGAAGATGCCTTACATCAAGGTCTGCCATTACCAGACCCTCCTCTTCAGGAGGAGGGAAAGAGCGATTGTAAAGATCAGTCAAAAGTAGTAGAAACAGTAGAAGTTAAAAAAGAAATAGTTCAGGAAGTAAAAATTTGTGTGACTCCTCCAGAACCACCACCAAGACCATCATTAAAAAGCTTGGGCAGGAAGGTCGGTTTGCCTGCTGGTAGTGGACATGCAACATTTCCCAGTCCCAGGAGCCTTCGTAAAAGAAATGTTCTGCTTGCAAGTAAGTGGTAATTTCCATATTACTTGAAACTGTTTTGATTTAGGAAAGTAGTGTGTTCATCGAAGACACTTTTCTTTTAGCCTTTGGTGACATTCATATTTTGATAAAACTGCCTGATGGCACACTGTTGCTTTTTTTTCTTTTTCCTTCCTTCCTTCCTTCCTTCCTTTCCTTCCTTCCTTCCTTCCTTCCTTCCTTCCTTCCTTCCTTCCCTCCCTCCCTCCTTCCCTTCCTTCCTTCCTTCCTTCCATCCTTCCTTCCTCTTCCTCCTCCTCCTCCTCCTCCACCTCTTCTTCTTCTTCTTCTTCTTCTTCTTCTTCTTCTTCTTCTTCCTCCTCCTCCTCCTCCTTCCTCTTCTCCTCCCCCTCCCCCTCTTCTTCTTCTTCTTCTTCTTCTTCTTCTTCTTCTTCTTCTTCTTCCTCCCTAACATGAAACGATTGAGAAAGTTGTTTGCACTTTTGCATAGCAGCATTGTTCATAAATGTTGTCCAGTTGTTTGCAAAAAGAATATTTTCCTAAAATTTGTATAATGTACTATACAAAATAAAACTATTGGTATATACTAACACCATACTTCACTTTGTACATTTTATGCAATAATTTTCTGGCACTAACTCAACTGGTGTTGTTGGTGAACAATCTGGAGACATCTGATATCGACATAAGTGTCCATTGGTTGGATTTCAAAATTCTTAACTCGATCATTATTTTTCAGAATAAAAATCTGCTTCTAAGTACAAAGGTGTGATAGCTAAATCATATTAAAGGAAATTAAAAACTGGAAATATAATTTATAGGATTTGTTAAAATTTGAATTGTTCATTGCATGAAATAAGATCTTCATTTAAAACATTTTGGAATCATTAGACAAACAAATGCTAAAATTCATGTAATATAAGTAGTCCATTACATTTTCTAAAAAAATTGAAGGGTATAGAGGTAGCAAGTGCATACCAAACATGTAGAATATCTTTAGTATACTGCAATTGAGATTTATTCAAAACAATAAATTCAGCTTACTTCCTATTTTTGTAAATTTGTTTATTAATTCTTTTAATTGGTATTACAATCTTTATGTAATATCAAAAAAGAAAGAACAAGAAATAGCAGTACAGAATTTTTTTTTTAAATAATTTAATTTATTGTATTCTGGCAAGGGTAGTTTAAACAGTATTTCAAGCAATATCATGAAATTGAGAGAACATTTATTTCCTTTTCATAGAAAAGCGAAATGTGAGTGTAAGAGAGCTGGGAATAGGAGACTGTGAGGGTTGGCTGCTGCATCGATGTCGATCAGGGGGTGTTGGAGCTGTGTGGCTCAGGGGATGGTTTGTGTTGAAAGGTCCTGCATTCTATGGTTTCAAAACTCCTCAAGCAACCAAGGCAGATATTATGATTTCCCTCCCAGGCTTCACTGCATCCTTAGCTGAAGAGGTGCGGTCCAGAAAACACGCTTTCAAGGTTTATCACACAGGTAAAACTAGATATTTAAGTTTTTAGAATTGGAAATATATCTTTTATAAGATAGGACCTATTTTCTATTGCATATTGATTTAAAAAAAATCATGCTAATTTTAGTTCATATTTATTTTTTATGGAGTGCAATAAGTTACTAGTTCATTTAATGCTTTACCCCTCCCAGCTCAATAGTGTGTAATGCAAAATATGGATTTTAGAAGCTGTTGTTGCATATTAAGTTTATTTATGATTTCACAAGTGTAATATGGAAATAAATATGAAGTAAAGAATGCTACAAATCTATATGTTTGAGCTGTAAGGTTAATTGGCTCATTTCATTGTATTAGGGTTATCATCATCTGGTAATTTTTTAATCCAAACTGTGAAACCATAAATATTCTGAAATTTTTTTTAATTTTCCATTTGTTCATAATTAATTATGAATTTTTTATAGCCTTTTTAGTACTCACAATTTAGTAATCAAAGTTGTGCAATTTTATGATTTTTTTCACTTTATATGGTTTCATGATAAAATAGGTTAAATTCTGTGGCAGTAGCTACTGTCTGTAATTTTTGTTTTATTCCTATTCCAGTGTTTCTGCAGAAATTAGAGTGGTAAAATGTCTCAGAAAATTGTAAGCAGCTCTTTAACCATGCATTTAACTGGAGCATCCTTTGCAAATAACAAGCAATTGTTCTCACTGATATTGTTGATTGTAACCAACATGATTGTTATACTCTCTTCAGTTCACAATATAACTGAAGCTACTTCTGTCAAATTCCATATTCTTTCTTTCTGTTGAGATAGATTACTTCTATTCAGGCTGTCAAAAAATATTGGTTATCTCCTATTTGATTATCTCAAAACCAAATAAAAGAGCTTGTAAAACATTGTTCACTTCATATGTGCCCTTGCCATTTCAGAAATATACCACACACATCATTTCCTTTTAACACCCCAAACCAAGGTATGTTTCATACTGCATATGAATTAATTTATACCAGTACCATTAAATATTGTTTCAGCTGTGATTCATAATACCCAGTTGTATAAAACAGTTAAAATGTATTGAAATTGTTCTTTCACACTGCCATATGTAGGACATAAATTGTAAAGGAAGAATCAGACTTTAAACATTCGCATCACAGCTGGGATTTGAACCATGGATCTTCAAAACAGTTTCTGTATATAAATATAAATAACATATAAATTAAATCCCTTATAGTTGGTGGTTAAACTAGAAGCCTGAGTCATAATTACTAATACAGGATTACAAGTTGACTCTTAAGGAATGGATCTCTCATAGTAAAGAAACTTTAGGGAGTTCACCTGGGTATATAGAATCAAATGAGAGAAGTTTGTGGTTCTATGCTTGGAGGAGAGCACAGCATCTCAGTTGGTAGAGCATAGAAGATCCGTGATTCAAACCCAGGCCATGATCTGAACTTTTCAGTCTGATTCTTCATTTCCAGTTAACGTATTTTGATAATTTGCACATTTCACCTTATATTGAATTAAGAAACCTCAAAGTGTGGCTGGATCTCTTAGAATTTTATAAATACATTTAAATAAATACTAGTAGTAAATAGAATATTGCATCATTTGTCAGATATGATGAGTCCTTTGATTTTCATTTGAATAAACTTGTAATAAAATGAAAACCAAATTAGCAAATTTATCAGTGAATCAAAAGCATTGAGATTTTTCAATTTGACATTTTTAAATGTTTTCATATTTGGTAGACTATATGCATACATAAGATGGGTTTTGCTTTGTATTTGGTACTCAATTTTAGTTTTTTGTATACTGCATAACTTTATAAAAAGTATTATTCCAAGTAATTTAATTCAAATTTCTGTAGACCATTGGAAAACTTTGTAGATTTGTGTACATGTTCTCATAAGTATTTGTCAAACATATTCCAACTACTTTAAGCCTGTGCACACACACACATGTGAAACTTTTGCCTTCTATATAACAGTGAAGCTAATTGAGTTGCATTGGAGCATTAATATATTGTCCATTAATGGCACTGATGCAGGCACAGTTTTCTACTTTGCTGTGGAAGCTGAAGAGGAGCTGTCAACTTGGCTGGACTGTATCACATTAGCTACACTTAAGCAGGAGGTCACAAAATCTGGACACATGGTAGATGGTATGATTAAAGAGTATCAAGCATATGGATAAATTTATTATTTTCATTTCATTTTATCTTAGAAATTCAAATGCAGCCATAATCACATTTCTCAAAACAAAGAAAAAATTACATGGGTTACCTTTTAAGTTTTTTCAAACAACCACTAGATGGCGCTATTAAGATATGTCATTACTATTTTTGCAACAATTGGCATTTGTTTTTGTGAAAAAGTGACAGCATAGATAATGACTAATAGTTTGTTAACAGTGAGTGTTTAAACAAAGCAATTTTGCAAAAAAAATGGAAATTTCAAGTGAATATTTTCATTGGATGATTTTTTATGATTTTATCTAAGACCTAGCTCAACAACAATCATAGAATCGCTTCATCTTTTGGTAATGAAGCACCAGCATTAAAGACTGTTTACAATTGGTTTGCAGAATTTCATCATGGTCGTGCATCTGTTAGTGATGAATTTCATGAAGGTCAATCAAAATCGATTGTCATTTAAAAAAAATGAATGCTGTGCACAACATAATTAAAGAAGATTGGCATGTGACTTACTTGAGATACAGGCATCTTTAGGCATATTGAAGACTGCAGTACATTTGATTTTGCATGAAAATGATTTTGCAACCATTCTTATAGAGGTTTGAAGAACAGTTAATTCTGAATGATATACAACCATTGTTTGCCAAAAATCATCAACAAAATCAGTAAAAACAACCAAAAAGTTACATCACTCTTCATCATGACAATTCCAGCTCTCACACAGCACATCCAACAATTGATTATTAGAAAAAGAAAAACATTGAATTAATGTCTTTATTGCCCATATTCACCTGATTTAACACCTAACAACTTCTTTTTTGTTCCTGAATGTAAAACAAAAAATGCATGGACAGCAATTTTCATCACCTCAAGAAGTTGTTTAAGCCTTTAAAAACCATGGTTTTTGAGTTAACAACTCCAGTGTGGAAAAAATATTTTGAGAATAAAAGCATGCAAAAGTGTATAAATCTTAAAAGGCAAATATTTTGAAAAGCAATAAAATAGTTTTTTCCAAAAATGTTTTTTCTTTCCTAGTTTTTGCTAAAACTTAAAAGGTAACTGTTGTATTGAAAATGAAGGTGAAGCATTTATGTTCATATCAGTTTATCAGCAAGACATCATAGTTATTTACATTAAAATATTCATAGGTTTGAAACATGGAACCCTACTTCAGTATTTCCCTGGTCAATGTTGCAGCTGTATTCTTCAGTGAGACAGATGAAGAATCCGAAGCTGAAGCAGAGTCTACAGAGACATGCTTTCCAAGTCCCAAAGTGCGGAAGTTTGCTGGATTTCTAAGCAGTGGTACTCAGCAGGATAAAACTGCTTCCCAGTCACAACAGAATCTATCATCAGAAGTGAAAAGGCATGACTTTATTTCTTTTACTACTTATAAGATCAAAACAGCTGGGGGAGGGGAACACATGGAGAAAGTTTAAAATAAAACTCTAAAGGCTGACTCCAAAAACATTCAATTTTGAATTCATTTATATATCATAAACATTTTACATGTATTAATAACAGATCAGCTTCAAGGAACTTAGCTGTTGTTTAATTTGCTTGCTTCTGTGCAGCGTACTATTGCTGAAGCAATTGTTTTAAATACATTTTTTTTCCCCCATGGTTATAAGAATGGTGATACTAAAGGGACTGGTTTTATTATCTGATTATTGAATGCCAAAACTAGTTAAAATGTTTCTGTAATTGTTGCTTAATAGTTTTCAAACTTTGAATGTAAATTTGAAAAACCTCCAAATTAATGAGCTTGAAGATTAAGTTGAAAAGGTTTTTATGTTTAAAGAACCTAAATGTTATTTTCATAACAGGCTTATCTTTATGATAAACAAGTTGTTATTGTTGCAGCAATGAGGCACAAAAGAAATTTGGGTCTCTAAGAAAATTGGGAAAAAAGGATTCTCCTAATGCAACTAGCTCCCAGGACCATACCATGGCAGTGGCCAGTTTAGATAGAAAGTATCTGCGCTTTCTGGGCGGAAGTCGCAACAATATAGTACCAGTGCCAACTGCACATTTTCGTAGCTACAGGCGGGTTCCAAATAGCCCAACAGTCAAGCCTGGTGGCAATGGTAGCAACACCAATAGTACAGCAGATGTATATGTGCAGAAACCAGAAAGACCAGCTGGTCCAGTACAGCAGCCATCGGAGTCAAAGGTGAACAGATTTTATCAGAAATTCCTTTTACACCATAGCAGTTTTTAGCATGCAATCAGCATATCTTTTTTAGTTTTTATAATGCTTAGAGTTTATAACTTTTTTCTTTCTTGCATGCTTATTGACAAGATAAAGCAGAACACACATTCTTTTCTCTTTCATCCTTTATTTTATTTCTCTGTTTGCTTGTGTATATAATTTGCATTCATTATTTTGATTATTGCTTTATTATTCCAATTACAAAACTATTCATTTTGTGAACTAGGAACCAAAATTCACCATGTTTTTTGCATCCTGCCAGTTTAAAAATTATTTATTACTGAAAATTATATATACTGCAATCCATTTGATTGTAATATGTTGGTATCATATTCTTTTAAGTTTTTAAGCACTTTAATGCTCTTGAACAATAAGAGCATCCTGCTGCACCCTGAATTGTGCAATGGCATAAATCCTGATAAGTAAAAGAAAAAAATGTGAAATAGTTGCAGGGATATGCTAATTATTCATTGAAAATGAACAAACAGGGTTTAATTTTAGAATGCAATGCAACCTCAGTGAGCAGTCTAATCTCTCAGAGGTATAGTCCTTTAGTATTTCATTGCAAAATGTGCTATACCATCCCAGTTTCATAACATTTTTGAAAATTTTATGTTCAATTGAAAGCTGTGTATAGGATGAAATGGTTGGGTTAGGTTTATTTTATTTAAGGATGCTATTTAATGTCTTTGGTCGATAGTGTCCCATTCAATTTTGTTCAGAAACCTTCTTTCAGGCTTAAGGTTCTTTTATGTACCATAAATCTATGATAGGGGACCAACAGCTTTATTTCCCTTCTAAGGAAGCCATACTTAGGACATTTATGTCCTAAATAATTCATCGACCGTGGCTGAGAGGTTGAAATGGAACCATGAGTCAGTTCTGATAAGTGTTTAAGTCAGATATATTCTGCTTCTGCATCATTTTTTTCTTCTGCTTCAAGAAAACTGGTACAGTCTCATGCAAATCTGTTATCTGCTATATTTATTTAAATAGCACTAGGTTCACAAATATTACAATAAGGCCTTGTTCTAACCCAGGTTCTTATGTGATATAATGGAAGCTTTTCCCCCCTCTATTAAGTTGGCAGTATGCCTCCCATCTCACCCCCTCAAAATTAGAAATTTAGACAGCAAATCACCCCTGACCATAATGTAAAATGTGAATTAAGCTATGTGACAAATAATAAGCTGTTATTCAGCTGTTCTAATAATTACTTAAATAACATATGAAGTGATACTGTTGTGAAAATAAATATGATCCTCTAACGAATAGCGTGAGACTATAATTAAACTGTAACATTTGTACATATTGATTAATAAACAAGGATAGCTGTAATAAAAAAATTATAGAATGAAAATGAATCATAACGTTGCATTTTTTAATTTATTTATTAATTTTTTCAATTGTTTTAATCAGTAGCCATTCCATTAAATAATGTTGATCATTCTTCCTGTAATCAAAATCAGTGAACTTTGTATAGGATACTTAGAATCCAGGCTATTGAAACATGCAGTTAATGCCATTTCATTTAATGTTGGCTAACATTGCAACAGCCACCATTGTTTAATGGCTGATATTGTGAATTTTCAATTATGGCTATGAAACGCACATTAAGTGTACTTAATAATGAATTATTTTGCTCTAAAAGCATTTATAGTGCAAATAGATTGCTACATAGTAATATAAGCATAATAGCAAACTTTTGACAGTGATTTGCCCATGATTTTAAGTAGGAAAAAGCTTTGAGCCATTACATTATTTGCCTTCTCTTGGAGTTTTTTTTGTCCATGCAACACCTCAACACAAAGGATTAGGTATCATATTGCACTTTTTATGAGGAAATCACTCAAATTTCACTGATTTTATTCTGCTTACTTGGGCATGTTTCAAAGGCTGTTTCTTTCATCATCAGCATGGTTTCAATGATATAAGTGGAACAAAATTAGGGAATTTTGAGTTATTTCCCTATAAAAATTGCATTATTATACTATGCAATATTTCACTGTGCAAATTCCCACTATTTAAAACTACTGATCAGTATCACTTCCTGAACACTATGCAGTGATCTCCTTTCAACATTGCCAAACTACTATGAATTAACCAGTAATAGAAATCAACTGCATATACATTAAGAACAAGCGGCAACAGAGCAGTTTTCACATCATGATTGACTGACTGATAATGCTATTTTATAATTCGTTCAGAAAGTGTAGAGTAGCATTCCTCATTTATTAATCTGTAGCATTGCCTACTCAAAAGATAGCTGTTAAGTGCAAAATTTCAGTGGCTGGGTGTATAGATGAAACTAAGTCATTGCAATCATCATTTCCCTTAACTGTGACAAGTGAAGCCTTTTGTCACCCAGCATATGTCATTGTTTACTGCACTTTGGCCCAAACTCTTTTTCATTTGGTTCAGATAAGGGCTTCTAGGAACCCAAGGGATGAGTGTAATGTCTTAATAAGCCTTAAACTATGAAGGAAAGATCCTGCATTAACAAAATCAGTGGCAAGCATCATCTTAATATTCCCCCCCCCCTCCCTACTTGCAGGCCCATTATTTTTCCAGATGCACCAGAGCCAGAGCCTTATTGTACTACCTGTGTTACTTTGTGATTTCTATATTCTTCACCAAGAAATATGGTCCAGTCACAGTTGTGGATTCAAGATCTTTTGCTATTAAACTTTGTTTCCCAAAAATAGAATATCACCTGAGAGCTGAAGCCTCACATGAGCATGTAATATTTCGAGTTGTTTCAGGCTCCTTCCCACAGAATCTTTTTTCCTTTTTGTGAAACAGGCCCATTGTACCAAGAATTATTTTCAACTGAACTCTATTACAATGAAGTAAGCTTTCAGCTCTCTTCTTACATGATCTCTTACCATTTCTAGTTCTTGGAGCATGTATCCAGCTCTATAAAATAAAAATGGTCTGATTATCCTTGTATAGATCCAGTGTACCATTTTTAAGTTATAACCCCCATATTTTGCCATATATTTATCTAACAATTTTTAATGTTCTTTTCACTCATTTTACAATTTTCTTCAAATGATGATTTTAGGTTACATTAGAGTAAAAAAATAACTCTCAAGTATTTGACTTCAACATTTCTAGTATTTTACCTTGAAGATATAAAGGTTCTAATCCTTCCAATCTGATAAATGGTACTAAGGCTACTTTATGGGGACTGATTTTTAAATTTTCTTATTCTGCCCATTTTGCCAGTGTTCACGCTGAGTACTTGAGTTCCCTGGCTGTCTCTGCATGTGTTCCTAGGACTATGATTACAGTATTGTCAGCATTGTCCATAATATCAAAACCTAGATTACTGACTTTAGACAGGATAATACTCCACCCTGTGAACAGCCTGTCGTTGCTGCTCATGAGGATTGTATGTACTATTCTGCCTGTAGCATTAACTCATTCTGCCTACAATAGGTTTCATTTACACCAAGTTTCCTGACAGCAGTAGTTATTGCTTTAAAAGAGGTTTTATCAAAAACACCCTCTTTATCAGTGAAGGCTCAAGATTTTCTCTTAAATTGTCTTTTCCAGTTTATGAGAAACTTGAAAAAGAGCATTCTTAATAGGCATTTGGTTCTGGTTTTCAGAACACCATTTTTAATATGCCTATCTATTTGTTTCTCAAAAGTTTTGAGAGTAAATGATATTATACCGATGGGCTATAGGGACTTAGCCAGGATCATAGCTTTTCCTAGTTTTGGTCTGAATATGCCCTTATATGCCTTCATCTCATTGTCACATAGCTTAAGGCCAGACTTGCCCGTAGAATGCATATTAAATGCTTTGACAGTTCATCAAATCCATCTTGGAGCATTATGGGTATGATTCCATCACTGCCTGGTGATTTATATGGTTGAAATGAGAACACTGCCCATTTTAGTTTTTTCTACCTGATGGCCTCCTTGGCCATTTCCCATTCTCCTGGAAGCTTTTTTTTTTTTTTTTTTGGAGAGTTCCAGTCCAAGGCTGTCCCAACCACCAATTTTTAATTAAGGGAAATGGATTTGGAGTAAATCCTCCAATGTCTCTATCTGGTTTTGCATGTTCTCTTTTGTAATTGAAGATTACTAATTGTGGTTGGTGAGCTTTGTTAAGAGCCTTCTGCAGTCTGTTCCGTTTCCTCACAGTGTTTTCTCCAAGATTCTCATTTAGCTTCTCTGAGAACTTTATTATATTCAGTTAATAACTTTTTGTGCACATTCCACTTACTTTCCTCTTGCTTGTAAGGTCTTGATTCCATCAGGGCACCTTTCTATTGACTATCCTTGCTTTCAGAGATCAGTTCTCATTACATGCCGAGATTATTGCATCTTGCAAATGATCTGCACAATCCTCAATCTTATTGTCTATCATAGTATGATATATAACTGTCTTCCTTATAAAGCCTCCAATCAGCCATTCATGGATTTTGATAAGATTTGGATTGTTTATATGCATTAGAAACTTAAAGTCAATATATCTTTGGTTTGAACAACTTTCTTCCTCAGATACATGACAATTTTAAATAAAGGTACCTAAGAAATTGGTTGCTTATGTCCATTAACTTCCTGCCTCCTTGTAGATGAAGGTGGGATTGTTACCTATGTTCATTATACCTAAATTATTTGATACAGTGAAATTATAGAGTGACTCTATAATTGTGTGCAGCAGAGACATCCACAGCAACAATTGTTTTGGACTGAATTAGGTCAGCTAGTTCCTGATTCATTTTTAATACAAGATAGTGTTGACAAACAACTGCTATCTTAATTCCAACAACTACATCTCAATTACACTTTCTTCCATTTTGATTATCCTAGTGTTTAACTTGCTGTATATAGGGGTGCTCAAATTGGAATGAAGCCATTTAGTTCCACAACTGGGTCCAGCAGTTTCCTTTCCAGTAAACAAGGTTTTCTTTGGTGGTTTTATCAATCATCTAAATTCTGTCTTTTATTTTTGAGCTTCTTCTTTTGAGCCTCTGAGGGTCTTTTGGTCTGCAGTCTCATTTTTTTTAATGCCTACAGCCAAAGCCTCTACAGATGACTTGTACTGTCAAGGCTGCTTGTGAAACTCCTTGAGTAATTTGTTTTGTTTTTTTACTTGTGTATATTAGTCCCATTATTTTGGCTAAACTCAAGAGTTGATTAACATCTTGTCAGTGACCCTCTGATCTCAGTATCTTAATGTATACTTTTTAAAAGTCCCAAGATTAAATTAGCAAAATACGAGGTCTCTTCAAAAAGTATCGCAAATTTTGAATTTCCGCAGGCTACGTATATTCGATTGTTTTGTGGCGTTATGTTGGTATTCATGTCCCTCACTTATGTTGACAAGCTCGGCCATTTTGAATGTTCATTTAATTGTTGACAGCTATTTTGCTTGGACGTGTTTTGGCTCGTCTTCGATTTTTGCGTATTCCAAAAAATGGAACAAAGAATCTGTATCAAATTTTGTGTGAAAAACAAAATTAAGTGCGCGGATGCATTCCGAATGTTAACTGTGGCATATGGTGAAGCTACCTTGGACCAAAGCAACGTTTATCGGTGGTACAAAATGTTCTCAGAGGTTCGAGAAGATGTGAACGACGAAGAGCGTCCTAGACGCCCGAGCTCGTCAACAATAGACGAAAACATTGAAGAAGTGAAGAAAATAGTGTTGGCCATTCGTCGAATCACCGTTAGAGAAGTTGCTGAGGACCGAAACATATCGTACCATTCGATTTTTACCAATTTTTTGGGCATGAGACGGGTCGCAGCAAAATTCGTACCAAAGTTGCTCAATTTCGACCAAAAACACCATCGCATTAACGTTGCTAAGGAGCTGTTGAACTCTTTCCGCGACGACCTAAATTTGCTCCAGAGTGTCATAACTGGTGGCGAATCATGGGGTTTATGGTTATGACTTGGAAACTAAAGCTCAATCATCCCAATGGATGCTGCCACATGAGCCAAGACCGAAAAAAGCGCGCCAAGTTCGGTCGAATGTGAAGGTTTTGCTTACAGTTTTCTTCGATTGCAGGGGCGTGGTGCATCATAAGTTCTTGCCACAGGGTAGAACGGTCAATAAGGAATATTACCTGCAAGTTATGCGCAATCCGCCAGAAACGCCCGGATTTGTGAAAGAACAAAAATTGGCTTTTGCACCATGATAACGCCCCTGCTCACACATGTTGCTTGTGCGCGAATTTTTGGGCAAAAACAACACACTTCTGATGCCGCAGCCACCGTACTCCACAGACCTGGCCCCCTGTGACTTTTTTCTTCCCAAAACTGAAGAGGCCTATGAAAGGACGACGCTACGCCACGATTGAGGAGATAAAGACGGCATCGAAGGAGGAGCTGAATAAGATCACAAAAAACGATTTTTTAAAGTGCTTCGAGGATTGGAAAAAACGTTGGCACAAGTGTATAATGTCTGGTGGGGATTACTTTGAAGGGGACAAAATAGATATTCATGAATAAATAAATACTTTTTGAAAAAACACAAAATTTGCAATACTTTTTGAACAGACCTTGTATAAGTTAATTTATATTTTGGAATCAATTAAATGCTGTGAACACACATAATTTACATTTTATAGGTACTAACTCATGTAGGTGTTTTGAGAAACAACTACTCAGTGGTCAAACACTATACGATTGAGACTTTGAGCTGATGATGCAGACAAAGTGTTCGTGAAACCGATTCTACATATTATAAACAAGTACTTGTAGCAAAAGAGTGTTTGTTCAACTCAATTATACAATGATTAAATGTGATTAGCTTCATTGTGCAATGTTCCAATTAACATTTGTAGATAACTACTCAGGCTTTGAAAGAATATGATACATAGCTGTAATCTCCAGTTTTTTTTCTAAACTGTGTATATGTAATATTTAATTTTACTTCAAACGATATTACATATTTAACTGCTAGAAATCTATCCTCCAGGCTGCATTTTCACATGCTGGTCAGCATATTTTTCAATATGTTAATATATTACTGGGAAACCAAATGCCCTTTAAATTCCCATGAGATCCTCCTCTTGACTTTCCAAATAGAAATACATCCACTATATTTTCTTTATGCTACATACTCTGGCTGGAACCTTGTGAACTCAGCAAGAAAATACCAATGTAGGCCAGTGTCTGTCTTGTCTAAAAATATTAAATTGTCCCATAATGTTCTTAATTATCTAGTGAGTCGATTTGATAATCTTATGCTCCACTTACTGTTGAGTTATGCTAAACTAGTTTTGCAGGCTTTTACCTGCATCCTCAGTTGCAAGTCGACTGTTGGCTTCATTGTTGGTTGGCTGAAGGACTTGATGTAGCTCTCATGGACATTTTATGAACTTCTGGATTAATTTATCTTCTGTTCGGATCTCAAAGTTGATAACCTTATCCTCATATTTTTTTATATAAATTTTTTTCCATATTCCCAGTTCAGCGGGTCGATCTACAAATTTCAATAATTTCACTCGCATTTCTATATCATGTTTATCTCTCCAAAAGTGATGTGCAACTGCTTATTTCTCTATCTGATTGTACCTTATGTTTCTACAGTGTTCCTTCAGCCTGATTCCAATGCTTCTTTTTGTTTTTCCAATATATACTTTGTTACATTCTGAACAATTGTTTTTGTATATTCCTGGCTTCTTCTCCTCCGGTATTCTATCATTATCACCAGAATTGAGCAGATTTTTTAGGCTAAACTTGTTCACTGGGGACAAAGTAATCCCAAACTCTCTTGAGTATTTTTTGGAAATTTTTGGTGGCCCAAGGATGATAAGTGAATTTCATGTGGATGGTAATTCTTTTATTGCCATCAGTGTTGTAACCTGCTTTAACCTCTTCTTTTGTTTGAATTTCTTGAGTTTCTTATCTAGAATTTCTTGGTCATACCCATTGAATTTTGCTGTTTGTATAATATGATGGTATTCTTTGTTGTATTCAAACTCATTCATAGGTAAGTTGATGAGTCTATGTGCTAAGCTAGTGAGAACTGCAAGCTAGTATGCTGTGGGATTGAATCCACTTGCCTTTATGTAATTCTCAGTCTGCATGTCCTTTCTGTATATTCCAAATTGTTGTCTGTTCTTATAATCTTTAAGTTGAGAAAGGGAATCATGTTGTTTTGTTCTGTTTCGGAAGTGAATTTAATTTCTTTATCTTGTAGGTTTAGCAATTTCAAAGGATCATCAAAGAGTTTCTTGTTGACCACTGCAAAAATATCATCCACATATCTGTGTCATACTTTGAAAATGTATGGAAATGATTTGGCGATGTGCATTTCTAAACTACTCATATACAAACCAGCCAGAAAAGGTGGTAATGGATTCCCCATAGCTAAACTTGCTTCTTGTTTGTAAAACTCACCATTGTAATTGAAGAAATTTATGACTACAAGTGAGGCAATTGAGTAGTGCAGTGGCATGTTATTGTGCTCCACAGTGGGAAAAAGTCCAAATGGGAATGGAGAAAAGGCATTTTAAGAGACATGTACTATATGCTTTTAAAAAAATTGTCCCCAATTCCCGGTAGTTTAGCATCCTTATTTTTCAATAAAATCTCTATCAATTAACTTGAAGGATTCCCATGCCGTTTCTTTCTCTCCCTGCATAATTCTGACAAAATCTTCTTCATTAATCATATTTTCTTATTTTTGGGCCTATAAAAATGTCTTCTTTGATTTTACCTGCACTCAGGTTGGGAGATGGGATAGAAGTATCTGAAGGCTTCTATATTTTGGTCTATTGCTTTTACAACATTTTTATTAGTCCACATTTAATGTACAATGCTGGCAGTATTATTTGCTTTGATCTACCAAGGCGTGAACAGTATTTTTAGTATCTGCTTTTAAGTTCCTACTAGTTTCGTAATGTTTATATCTTCTGCAACTCTTAAACTTGCAAAGGAAGCAGCAATATTTCATGTAACTTGGTGGAGAATAATTCACCACTTTAGTTCTGCTCATATATCCATAAGATCTAAGTCTCTCACTTAGTCTCTAGATCACTTTGAATTACTTTGTGAGATTTAGAAGGTAACATTTTTGGCATGTGCTTTTCATCTTATGATGCTACTGATCTTGAAATAGCTTCCTCTGATGGTAGTAATGGTGAGCATTCTTTGCCACAGTCTCATTAAGGGGATGTTTAGAGAGGGGAAATGACATTTTCTCTTTGGATAAGTTCATGTCAAATCAACCATTCCATAAAACCTTAATGTTATGAATTTAGTTAAATGTCTGTACCTATACAGAAGTTTTTAAGATTTTTATTTTCAGGATTTTTGGATCATTCTTTTTGACATGTAGAATTTAAAGGAATGTGCCATATTAAAGCTTATAAATAGGATTTTCATTTTATATATAACATGACATTGTGGATGTTTTCAAAATTTGCTGATCCTGAACATTTTTAATTTTAAGTTTTCAGAGAAATAGAATTTTTAATTTTTTTAAAATAATATATACATAAAGGTATGTATCTTATGGCTTTTGCTTCAAATTCAAATTTCAAAGTGATATCTTAATGGTATCATATAAAATTTAAATTTTCTTTAAGTTAATTACAATGAATTTTCTAATTAAATACTGGATGTTTTTGTTGTCTCCTGTAAAGGTACTGGTACCTTCTCCCTGTAGAGTGAGTCCCACTAGCTCCTGCTATAATGCAATTCCTTAGTTGTAACTTACAGACTTTGAAAATCCAATCTTTTCAGGTGTGCAATTGAACTTGAAAAGTTGGTGAATGTCTCCAACAATACCAAGAATCAGACATTTTTGGATCTACAACCATTCTAGTCTTTGATTGAAATATATTCTTTTTCTCTGGCATTTGCCTACTATTTCTTCTTCTTCTTTGTCTTCTTCTCCTCCTCTTCTCCCCTCCTCCTTTTTCTCCTCATTTGGCACTACAACTCATGATGAGCCTTGGCCTGCTGCAGCGACCTCTACATCCTCTACCTCTGTGTTATATCTTCATTGATAGAGGGCATTATTGCAGGGATGCATGTTTTCACCAAGCCAGCACCCTGTCAGTAGCCTATCATGCAACTTTTGTGATTGAAGAATGCCACCTTGCCATTAGGCAGCTTTCTAACTGTCCTCATTTGGCTGGGTGGACCCAGTTCCAAACCTCTCTAACTTAGAAAAATTCCTAAAAGTTTCTTCAAATCTAACTCGGGCCTCCCAGCCAGCAGTCAGCAATGGATCATGGAGGTCATCTGCTGACTTCTTCATTACAGTATAATTCCTTTAATAAACTGACTGTATCATCAGATAATGCTTTTCCAAGTTTGGGATCAGGTGTTAACAAAATTCCTTTTTCTTGTACAATATTCTTTGCCTTCCTTGCACTGTAGTTATACTCCAAATCCATTTTTAATTTTCTTACAGGAACAGTTTTTTGATACAATTGTCAAAATCATGAGTTTTGTACTTTAGTCTGAAGTTTCAAAATTTTTCTTCAGTTGCTGAATCATTTCTAAATAATCCTGGTGACGAATTTCCTTCTCTGAATCAATGTAAGAGTGAATCTTTATATACCCTCTTTATCTTCATCTTTTGTTTCCAATATTTCTTAAACTCAGTTTTTTCTTACTAACTGGAGATTCACCAAGGGAGATCAAAAAGACTAATAAGTAGCTTATAGGTACATTTGGGTCCACATATTCAACCTTCTTAATATGCCTAGGACCTTCAATACCTAAATTATCAACAAGAACTTCCTTTTAGAAATATTGTTATCCAAGTGTGAAGTCTTTTGGTTTCCCACTTGCAACCTACAAGGGCTATTTTTTTCAACCTCTGATCACTCTGCTGCATGACCAGACAAGCATAAGGAGGCAGTGCACTGTGCTGCTGCACTACTACACCACCATAACATCTGCCAAGGCCAAGTTCAGTACATCAATTGGAGCTGAACTACAGACACTTCAACATGGCTGGCATGATTGATCCTCCTGCCAAGTGCTAGTTGCGAAGCATCATTAATTTTCTACAGGCAGAAGGGAACAGTGCAGCAGAAATTCATCATAAAATGAGCTGTGTTTATGGTGCAAACTGTATGAGTGAGGGTGTTGTATGTGAATGGTGTAGGAAATTTAAAGTAGGCAGAACTGATATTCATGATGAAGGTAGACAAAGACACAGGTCTGTTGCTAGTGAGGACCTGGTTCAGCAAGTTCATCAAGTAGTTCGTGAGGGACAGAGGTTTACCATCAGTGAGTTGTCTGTGGAATTTCTGGACATTTCAAGGTCAGCTATGTACAGGATTGTTACAGAACACTTAAGCTATGGAAAATTTTATGCATGCTGGGCTCCTAAAAAGCTGTCTGAGGACCACAAAGCACAATGCATGGCATCAGCCTTATCCTTTCTCACATATAACACTGATGATGGGGAAGAGTTTTTGAACTCCATTGCAATGGGATGAAACATGGATTTATTACGACAATGCAGAAAAGAAAAAGAAAAAAAACAATCGAAACAATGGATGCACACACACACTGAACAAATCCAAAAAGTTCAAACAAACTTTCAGCAACAGGAAGACCATAGCTACTGTTTTTTGGGATCAGAAAAGTGTTTTACCATGGAGTTTATGGAGCCAGGGACTACGATAAATGAGCACATGTACTGTTAGACATTATGTCACCTGCAGAGAGCCATTCAAAACAAAAGAAGAGGTATGCTCATCTGGAATTGTTTTGATTCATGACAATACTAAACTGCATACTGCTGTGGTAAACCAACAGCTGCATACTCAGTTTCATTGGGAAATGTTACATACAGCCCAGATCTAGCACCAAGTGACTCATCTTTTTTTGGCAGCTGAAGGAAGGCATGGGAGGATAGCATTTCCTCACCAACAGAGAACTTTAAGACAATGTGAAGACCTATCTTCATACTCTGGTGGCAATCTTCTATGAAGAGGGTATTGGAAAGCTCATCTATCGATATGACAAATGCCTTAATCTTAGTGGTGATTATGTGGAAAAGTAACTGTGACTGTACTTGACTCCTGGTAATAAAACCATTTTGTGATTCACATTTGTCTTTTTGTTATGCCCCATCGGAGGTTGAAAATAAAATAGCCCTCATACATGAAGTGCACATATCCATGTGTGGTTTGATTTCATAATTTAGTGAAACCAATCAATCAGTTACTTTTCTAAGTCTGTACTAACCCAGTGTTCATTTTCAAAAGGATTATTAACAGCTTTTTGACCACTTATTCACCTTCATATTTAAAATGCAACAAATCTTATCACAAATCTGATTAATTAAACTTCACAAAGAAGCTTCATTTAAGGAAAAAATATTTTTGCATTTTTTTTGGCCCTCAATGCAGCCTGATATGACAGAAACCTTGAAGGATAAACACACACAGCCCCATTAAATACACACTATTCAAACAAATTGAGGAGCACATAAAGAGAAACAGTAGTAAGCTGTAAGGAAAGATGAGAGGAAGAACACATGATCAAGCAGGTAGAAATATGTCTGAGCTTGTTTAAAGCCAAAGGACAAGATACTTCCACTCTGCACCACTCTTGTCTCCCTGGAACCTCAATCTGTAATACATCAGATTATAACTTTGATTCATTTAAAGTACATCGCATAATTTTTAATTAGAGAAATGGTATAAAATGAACATGAAACATTTAATTTCTTGTAACTGCAAGTTTTGTGTAATACCATTGAGATACCACCTTGAAATTTGACTGAGTAGCTAGAAGACATGTACCTTTATGCATAATTTTTTGAAGATAATTTAAAAATTCTTTTTCTCTGAAAATGCAAAATGAAAAATTTTGAAAAGCAGTAAATTTTGAAAAAAATTCATAATGGTTTCATGTTTATATTAAATGAAAATATACCTGTCTCAGATATGTACCTCTTATAGTTTTCAACATTTAAGTGTGTGCTGGTTAGCAAATTATAGGTATTTTGGCATTTTAAAAACTGTATATAATAAAAATGGATGGTTAAAATTAAAACAAAATATTAATGTTTTACTTATTTTACAGTAAGGTACAAATGCACAAAAAATAAAAAAAATATATGCTATCATGTTACAAAGTTAACTTTTCATTGGTTGATTTGACTTGGATTTACCCTTCTCATTTTTACCAATAGTAATGGGAGGAATCACACAGAAGCAGCAGTTGTTTACATGGGTTTGTGATTCCTTCTGTACTAATGGCTTAGCAAAAGGTATAGGTGACACTTTTCCAAATAAATTTATAGAACAGATAACACAGAAAATATACCCATGTCCTGACTATGTGGTTCACTTTGTAAGGATGAAGATGCAAAATACGCACTCCATAAAACATTTGTTTGCCTTACAGAATTTGAAATAATAAATAGTTTAGAGTTACCTGACAAGAAACATTGACTGAATTATTAGGAAGCAATAAAACCTTCCTGCCCATTGTAATAGTGTTTCAAAGTATGTAGTCCATTAAAGTTCAGAAAATTGAGTAAAATTACTCAATATGAATATAAGTGCTAACCAAACATGAAAATTAGTTTCATGATTAGCAGCTTAAAGTTAGTAATAATTGGTTGATTGCATCTCAGATAGGTATTGACTGTTGAACAGTGTTAATATTGAGCAGGTTGACTAGGCAGTAATTGAATTTCAATACTTTTTAATGTAAATCAATTGTTATGAATAAACAATAACCCCTAGTGACTGTATTTAGGATGTCCTAGATTCAAATTCACATCTAACTAACCTGAATGAGGTTTTCCATAATTTTCCTCAGTTCATTAATTTTTGTAAAGATGAAGATGCAAAATGCACACTCCATAAAACATTTATTTGCCTTGCAAAATTTGAAATAATAGGACAAATACTGGGTTGATATTTTTCTGCCAGGGGTTCATCTTTCATTTCACCTTTAATTTTCACTCCACTTTGGTCCTGGTGGTGTAGTGGTAATCATACTTGCCTCCTAATCCCAAGATTGCAGGTTTGATCCCAGCCAGGACCGATGGATTTTTTCGGGTGTAAAAATCCTAAGTATGGCTTCCTTTGGAAGGGAAGTAAAGCTGTGAGTGCCATATCATACATTTAAGGCCCGATAAAGAACCTCAAGCCTGAAAAGGGAGGCCTCTGAGCAAAATTTGTCGGCCATTTCACACCCTGAATTGAATGCGACACTGATGACCTGAGATGTTAAAGAGCATCTGTAAATATTTTTAAGGGGCTTCCACCCATCTGGCCCAGGCCATTTTAGGTATGACCCCTTATATTTAAAAAAGTTTGGATACAATAATTAATTTTATATTATCCCATTTATCCACATTCTAATAAAACTAAAACAAAATACAAAATTTCCATGTAGTTTACTTCAGTCCCCGGTTCATCAGCAATCTGTAAATAACCAAATAAATAAATAAAAAAAAAATTTCAAATCATATTTTTATGTGTATCTGCATCTTTTATGTTTGGAATGTCAGTGAGGTAACCCTGACATACAATTGGCTCTCCATTCAGGGAGTCCCTCAGTGTGCATGTGTACTTTATTTGCATTCAGAGTAAACAGCTCCTCCACAGGTAACTACCCAGGCATTGGTGTGTAACTTCTGTGAACAGGAGGGAATCCAGCAAAGAAAAATAGTGTTATCACACATTCCATTTTAACACCAATTACCATCTGAATGGATATTAAATCATATCAAACCATAATAATGAAACTATTGAAAACATTAACAAATACAGTAATGAAGATAACAAATTAATATGATTGGACGCTGCACATTGGAAAGCAGAAAGCAAACAACGAATTTCGTAGATAGGACCTGATTCACTGATCACTTATTGGTCACTAAATACTTATATTTCTTTTAGTTACATCTGTCGTTTTTACAACAAAAAGCTCACTGATAGTAGTGCATGTTTTGGGTTTAGGAGTCAATCAAATGGATATGTTTATGTTTGGGTGCACCATATATTGAAGACCTTTCCTTCCCACCCTTCTACCTGGATAGAATATGATTGCCAACTTGATGTATTAAAAGAAATTAGCTACATATCATTATATAGAGCAAACATTTTTGTAAGGGAGTGTACCACTATCTTAAAAGCTCATTAATTTGCTTCAGCAAAATAAATTCTCTGCTGATGATACAACTTGATAAAAATAAACAGTTCCATAATGACTCTGTAATAGAACTATAATAGAACCTTTTTATACTCATATTATTTTTAAAAAATCACATTAAATATTGTAACTAAAATAAATTTTCATTATATGTTGTGGAAATACCCTGTTTCTTAACGCCACAAACTGCAATACATCTTCAGAATGGTAGCCTTTTATGTTGATGCAGAATTCTGCACACCTATCTACATGTGTTCTGCATTTTTCTGGCTCAGGAAATAAATCCAATATATCGTAAGTGAAGAGTTTTATATGCCTGTTACTATGATTTACTAGGTATTTTCAAGCAGATACTGCTGTGTTATTCCCCAACTCTGCAGCACATTATCAGTAATATTCCTGAAAGCAGTTCATTTCAAAGACTTATGTCACCATCATTGAATTGACAAGAATATTATATTTCCATGGGTTTTTGACAGATTTCTTTGATTGGTGAGTGTATGCAATTTTCCTTTCTCTCTGAAGAAAAGAATATAACTAGAGAGCATTACTCTATTCCTCGCCTTAAACCCAATAAATTTTGTAGAGATTTTTGCTGATCAAAATAATAACCCAGAGGCACAAGATAATAAAGTGTCACTGAAATACAAGGACCAACAAATGTCATAAAAGGAACATAATATCTGTCCACAAATTTATGACTCAGCCTAGTGTAACTGAATTATTCAAGGAGGACATGTTTATCATAAGTTCATTATATGGTTTTATTTAATTTTTCCTCCCTGCTGTCTGGATATTTTCTTTCCCACCCCCTTTTTGTAATTAACTTGCCAGAATTCAATTGCTACCACATTTTATTTTTCTTAAAATACGGGAGAGTCAAATCAGATGGTTTCAAATTAGATAACCTAATGAAGCTATTCTATTCTTGGTCTTTCATGGAATCCAGTTGGTTAGTACAGTTGTCAGCCAACCAGAATTGAGTTCTGGGATGGAGTTTTATCTTAGTACTCTTATCTTCCAGGAAAACATATTATGTCCAGGTTGCATTCTTAATCTAAAGAAAGCATCCTAGGTTTGCCTCTGGGGATGTTTTCACTTCCAGAATATGACAAGCCTGGGATTCTGGGGAGCTCAAATTTTCTTTCAGTTGCCATGAGCTATTTACAACTATGACATGGACAGTTAACTAAGACAAATAAAAAACTAATCTTATGGAAGTAAAACATATTGGTAAACAATTATTTGTACATAAATTAAAATAGTTATCACCCCAATTTTGCATGCTGATAGGATTCATCATAGGCTAGATGGTTGAAATTAGCAACTAGCTTGTACACCAGACTGCAAAAAAAAAAAAAAAAAAAATAGAAAGGAAGGAAGGAGTAACTTTGAGTTGTATTTCATTATAGATAATGGTTTGCTTTTGGGTGATGAAGGGGGAAAAAATGCAAGAGCATTAAGTATGACATACATCTTGTTCTGTGAATACCTGCAGGGGAATCAAGTGAATAAGAACTCTCATCTGAAAGTTTCCAGGTTTTAAAATGTAAACACATGGAGTATAATTAGTAATTAAAAATAAAAGAAAGTTCTATAATACCAGCTTCATAATGGGAAAACATTGGGGAGAATCAGAAGAGTCAGTACTAATTATTAATTATCTTGCACCCATAATAAATTATGTAAATTGTAAAAAATAATTTAATTTAGACCTTCATGAAGTTTATTTTCTCAAATGTTAGATGATGGGACATACTTTATGGTGATTTTGTGAGATATTCAGTAACAATTTTTGCATATGGTATGACCCAGCAGATTTTTAGGACACTGTAATATTACCTAGTTACAGCTGTGTGCAGAAAGACATGCTGGTAAAGCATTCCTAGAATGTCGAAAAATAAGAAGATCATAACTTTCCCAGCAGAAGCAATCACCTTTGCTTTTTTAGTGGTGTTGATGATGATTTCTACACAGAGCTTTGCTGTTTGCTCTCAGGATCAAAATGATGCAGTCAAGTTTCATCACCTTTGAAAGAGATTCTGCATCTACCTGTAACATCAAGCAGTCTTGGAATCTGCCAGGCATAAGCACCTCATGTGCATCTTTTCAACTTTCCAGTGGTACCTAGTGAAATTTTCAGAATTTCTGAATCTTGCTTAATGTTATTGGACAATCCACTTGCAGCAGTGTTAAGTTTTCCTTCCATTACAGTACAAATTGAAATGCTGGGTCCCCCCCTTCCTTTGATATTGTTTACCTTCCCTCTTTAAACATTTTAAACAATATTTGAGCTGTGCTACAGGAAAAGACAAACTCTCCGTAGGTCTCCTGTTAACATTGCATATGCTTCAGCTGAAAATTTGTTCAGATGAAAGCAGAATTTCAGAGCAGCATTGCATATCATCTCCATTTTGTTGTAGGCATAACTGAACATGTCTGAGCTTGCATACCTGTCACAGACGAGAACCGTAAGTGACAACAATGAAACTAGTACCATGTGTACATTATGCATTAAGCTAACAAAACATTTTAAAAGTTAAATTTTTGCTTGAGAAATTGTGCCTGTAAAAAATTATGATCATTCTATATTGAACAGCCCTTGTATTTAGTAATCTTTCAGGACTCCAACAATGTATCATCACAGATCTATAGATTGCTTTAGCAAGTGATTGTAGCTCATTTATTATATTACTGGGAAAACATAAAAGGGTGATTTGATGTTGCTCAGCCTTTTCCACAGTTCATATATCTAAATGAACTTGCCCCCATAGGAATAAATATGAATTCTGAATTTAATAAAAGATCAAGCCATTATATGAAATTTGATGTCATATTCCTCTTTTCAGTCATGACTAATGATCCATAAGGCTATCCATCAACATACTCAGATTTCATGAACTTAAATAGAATCATTGATGGAATTATTTGCCTTACAGCACACTAACAATTGATACGTTTTCTGCATATTCTGGAGTTCTGGAGACATACTTTACTTCTTTAACTGCTAAAATTGTTTGCTGATGATGGAGAGTGAGGCAACATCCTTTTTTTGTCTAAGTAGTAGATTCTCTCATGACAATTTTTTAAATTTAGGTCAAGTATTTTCCCAGGCTTTTGAAAATAATAATTCACAATAGCTTGGTTTGGTTTCTTTGCCATTAATTGAGATTTATGCCTTGAATGTTAGAATGACTCTTGAGAAATCCAAGATACCAGTCTTTCCCAACCACCTCACTATCATGTGTAATGTCATTACTTTCAACAAAAGTGTATGCACGTTTTTTCAGATCATCCTCTGCTAGTGGCATAGCTATTTCCACAAGTAATTCTGCCTCCAATTCAACCTCTTGTTCAGCAATAAATACAGTTTTTTCCTGCCAAGTAAAAGGCTGACAAGGAATTCCTATATTTCTCTCCACTATGCACTAAGAATGCTTTTGCCTAAGTTTCTCAAGTGCTTATTTCATAAATTTTTTCATCCATTTGCTTGAATACTGCAGGGGTTTTATTTTTTCTCCCCAACTTCAATTTAAGAAATGAAATGAAGCTCTGTGAACAAAATATGCAATAATCTGAAATTAAATTAGAAATATAAAATTCTATTGAATGATCTATTGTTCTTTTCTTCTTCTTCATCATCTTCTTCTTCTGCTTCATTACTATTACTATTATTATTGTTATTATTATTATTGTTGTTGTTGTTGTTGTTTGCTAATACAATTACAGTGTAAGATGTAAGTTAACATTCAGCAATATAATTAACTTACTAAATCATCTTCAAAATTAATGTTTCTGAATATTGACACAAACTTCACTTACAAAGTTTTTAAATTAGGACAGGAATCCTTATCCCTATTCTCAGCTGTTGGCTGACTGCTTGATAAGTTTTTGGGCTGTTTGGTATAGTCATGGCTGGATCTATGTCGCTTTTCTATCAACATCTATTGGCTTTAATTTGAATTTGAATCTATTGAATGCTAAGAAATATACAAGATACAAATACAAACTATGAAGGGGCCTTCACCTATCTGGTCCAGGCCATTTTAGGTGTGACCCCTCAAAATTACAGAAAATCTAATGCAATAATTGGTTTAATACTATCACCTTCATCTAAATTATAATGTAATTACACAAGGTACAGAATTTCCACCTTGATTGCACCAGTCCCCAGTTCATCAGCAGCAGCCTACTGGAATTCCAGGGAGCCAGAGAACACAACTTTTTAATTACTTTACCTGTGCCATTATTTTGTTAGCTAGCTACAGTCTCTACAAACAAAATTCCTTAATTTTGCAAATGTCCTATATAATGCTATATATATTTACTTTCAAAAACAATTTCCAATCATTCCCAGGTCCATCACATTTTTCCAATACAAGGTAATACGAGGTGGTAGCCACAATATTTGGGACTGGTGCAGCCATCTCGACAGTAGTTGCAGTAGAGTTTTGTACCGTGAGGTGGCAACACTAACACATCTGATGAGTGAGTGTTTAAAGTTTCATGCAGCTGGGTAGATGTGTTGAGATTCTATAGTACTTTTCATGATACTCTCTGTGTAGTGTGTGGCGGTTTTATGACGAATCCAAGATTAGAACAGAGAGTGTGCACATCAAGGGAAAAATGCTACGGAGATCCTCACAATGATTCAACAAGTATTTGGGGGACAGAGCATGAGCCGTACACGTGTGTTTGAGTCGGTCCAGGTGGTGTAGTGGTAACCATACTTGCCTTCGAACCCCAAGATCGCGGGTTCAAACCCGGCCAGGACCGATGGATTTTTTCAGGCGTAAAAATCCTAAGTATGGCTTCCTTCAGAACGGAATTAAAGCCATGGGTCCCATGTCATACATTTACGGCACGAAAAAAACCTCAAGTCTGAGAGAAGAGGTCTCTGAGCAAAATTTGTCGGCAGTTTCACGCTCTGAATAGAATGGGACGCTCTTTAACACAGGCTCTTTAACACCTGTGTTAAAGAGCGTCCGTAAATAAAACAAATCAACAAAAAAAAAAAACAATCAACGTGTGTTTGAGTGGCATGCTCGGTTCAGGACCGGCCGTACAGTATTGAAGACGATGCTCACACCGGTAGGTGCGTCAGCTGCACAACGCCTGACATTGTCAAAGTTCAACACCTCGTTCGTGAAGATCAACGTCGAATTGAAGACCTTGCTCATGAAGCGGGAATTGGTTATGGGACATGCCAACTAATTTTAACTGATTAATTGGGCATGCATCGTGTCGCCGCAAAATTTATGCTAAGGATCCTGACTGCCGATCAGAACGCGCAGCGTGTTGAAGTTTGCACCGAGCTTCGTCAGGCCGTATCCGATGACCCAACCTTCTTGTCCAGGGTCATCACCGGCGACGAGAGCTGGATGTACGCTTATGACCCTGAGACTAAACAATCCTACCAGTGGAAGAGCCCGAACTCACCAAGACCAAAAAAGCGAGACAAGTGAAGAACAAAGTCTAGAGCATGCTCCTCGTTTTCTTTGGTACCAAGGGGATTGTGCAAAAAGAGTTCGTCCCACCAAATCTAACAGTGAATTCCACGTACAGCTGTGACATTTTGCGACGGCTCCGTGAAAATGTGCTGAGACGACAACTTTGGCGACAAAGGAACTGGCTGTTGCATCACGATAATGTGGTCTGTTACAATTCCTCATTCACCAGGAGTTTTTGACGAAAAACGACATGATGGTTGTCCCCCACCCACCTTACTCGCCTAATTTGGCACCCTGGCTCTATTCCCCAAACTGAAAATCAAGTGGAAAGGACGTCAGTTCGATATAATTAAGATGATTCAAGAAGAAATGCTGTCTATGCTAAACACCCTCAAAAAACATGATTTCCAAGATGCACTTGGAAAATGGCAGAATTGTTGGGACTGGTTTATAAGTGAGGAAGGTAACTACTTTGAGGATGATGACCGTCATTAGTGTCAAAGTAAGTTTTTGACCAGATGGTAGCACCAGTCCCAAATATTCTGGATGCCATCTCGTATAGCTAAAAATTCAATCTAATGCTTACCATGATCATACTCCAAAATTTCCTTATTATCTAAACATACATTTGTTATTACCCTCTCTTTCTCATTTGTTTTTGTTGGTATATAGAATACTAAGGATCTTTTGCCTACTATCTCCCTAAACAATTTTTGTATTTCTACATCTTCCAATCTCCTTCTTTCAGCTACCCAAAAACCATTTACATTGTTCTCCCTCCTGCTCCAAAAATCCCACATTCCATTGCTCTCCAATATTATCTTAACTTCACCCATTGCTCCTTAGACTCTTTTCCTGAAATTCTAAGCATTTCTTAACAAATTTTTTTTATTTAAATTTAGAATTCTAAACCAATATTTAAGAGCTCTCTTCATAGTCTAACCTTTCCTTATCAACCTTCCGATTTCAATTTTTGCTAATTCCTTTGCTGTTGCTCTTGGTAGATCTAAAATTTCCCAACGAAACATCCAATGCACAACATCCGCAATTTCCCATCCCCCTTCCAGTCCCCATATTTCAATACCATACAACATTTTTGCCTCAAACACTATATTATATTTAAATGTAAATTGAAATGTGCACAGTGAAGCTAATCATATTAATTGATATCATTGTATGATTCAGTTGAACTACATACTCTTAAAGCTTTAAGAGTGTGTAGTTCAACTGAATCATACAATGAAATCAATTACTATAATATATATTTTTTTTCTAGTCACTTAACATTTATATGTGGTAATCTACATTTACAACCTCTAACTGCTCCATTTGCCACACCCATAAATTTTAACTTTTAAATAAATGCATTCCCTAACTACCTCGTATTCTTTATCTCCTTTCCTCACTTCTCATATTTACTGAATTTTGCCCTTATCTTGAATACTACCATTTGAGTCTTTATATGATTTACCTTCAAGCTCCAATCATTGCAACATTTATCTATTTGCTGCGAGAATTGTTTTAGGCCAATTGTTGAGATGAACCTGACAGCTAATTCATCTGCAAATAATAACCCCGAGATTGTAACATTATTAATAACTAGCAGTGGATTGTTACTCTTTCCTATCTTATGTTATGTCAACAATGAACAAATTAAATAACACCCTTTCCTTAACCCCTTTCCTTGATTTATTTCTCTTTTGACCACTCCTTCCACTACCAGAAGTTATTTGTCTTGTATAATGCTTTAAGAATATTCACTATATGATAACTTACTCCTTTACTCTGTAATTTATCCCAAAACAATTTAATTCTATACAACAATATGCTTTCTCTAAATCAACAAATGCCATGTACTGTTTTCCTCTCTTGTCTTTTAAGTATTTATCCACTGTGTTTTTATAGTGAATATATTATCCACTGTGCATCTCCTCTTACTAAAACCCATTTGAAACTCTGAGAGAATATTATATTCCTTAACCTAATTTAACAGCCGATATGTCAAAATGCCTGTAAAAACTTTTTCACTGTTCGATAATAATGCAATAACTCTGTAATTTCTTGGCATATCTACACTTCCTTAACCTTTTAAATAAATGATTGCTTTCGTACTTTTCTATACATTTTCCTTTGCCATAGTTAAGTTAAACAGTCCTATGAGTAAATTAACTCTGTTTACACCACAATACCAGTCTCTTATAAATTCTGGTGGGATACCATCTATTCCTGTTGCTTTATTCTTTTTCATTAATTTCAATTGTTTAACTACATCTTCATCCCTCACTTCACTATCCAACATTAATATAGACATTCCTATTTCTAACCTTGGTGTTGCTTTAAAACCACTATGCTCACCAAAAAGAGTTCTAAAAAAACCTATCCACTCTTCTGAATGGATGTTGGGTCATTTAAACATTTTCTATATCCTACTAATATTTCCTTTACTTAATATCCAATAAAATGTTCCTTATTTTTGCTTCTCCACTCATGTTTCTTGTTCTCTATCTGCAAATTATAAAATATTTTACCATCTAAATATTCTTTCTTTGACTCCTCATCCCCTGCACTTCTCCATTTTATGAGCATTTGTTTCAATACTTTTTTTTGCTACTTTGCATTCTTCACTCCTTTCCACAAGTTCCGTCCCCTTTTTCATCCATTTTCTGGCTCTTTGCATTAATGTATTTATGTATTAGTTGCCTTCTCTATTCCATTATTCTTTAACATAATTCCATGTTGGCATATTTGGCCATAATTTGATTCCAGAGTCCGTTTAAATTTATTTCTCTGTTCCTCCTTCCATTGAAATGTAATACATTGCCAAGTAACATTTTTTCCTTCCCCTAAGTTATTCACTACATGCCCTGATTGGATTTTTACACCCACTACCAGTGAAAAATGACCATTACTTGAGTTAAAATTAATCATCTTAAAATTACTCAAAATATACCGAATGTTGACTATCCATAATATAAAGTCAGTAACACTCTGGCCATTATTATTAACAAAGATAAATTCTTTCAATACATCTTCACCATATTTACTATTCAAAATGTCTTGTGCATTCAGTTCACAAAATTCAATAAACATTCACTACCTGAATCAATGCACTTACCTACGCTATGCCTTACAAAAATTTCTAATCATTATTTCATTATCCCATAACATATCAGTCCCAAATTCCATGTCACCCCCACCTATAATGATGTTAAAATTCCCCAGTGTTATAAACTCTGCATTCATATACTTCTTTCTTAAATTCTCTATATCACTTTCTAATTGCTTAAGCAGATAGGATTATGGTACTGCAAGGATCCTGGTGGATTATACACTACTCCTAAACATACGAGTATAACATTTTCATCCATCAGTTTATCATCCATTACAACGCACAAAGCATTTTTTATCCTTTGCCATGCTTCTCTTATTGCTTTTCTCAACAATTTCCTAATGAAAAAAACCAAGCTTCCAGAGGCTCTTCCCTTCTTTGCCATTATTTCCCCTTTTATTCCAATATATGTGAACTCGTCCATCTCTACATTCTCTTCCATAAACCAGTTTCTACTACCCCCAAATAATCTATCTTTCCTAATTGTTTCAGGTTCCCTGTATACATTTTATTTTTTAAACCCTCACAGTTCCAGAACCCTAACCTCCTTACTTTATCTATACCCTAGTGCAATCCCTTTCTGTTTCTGAATTTATCCATAACTTTCTTATTCTGTAGCTTCATTCCCTTTGTTGAAGATGCCACTTTACCTTTAACATGAGTATGCTACCATTTGGAGTCAATATGATGCTATTCTCCTCTGTAGCACCATCATTGTTCTCTGATCATGCCATCTTCCCATTTTGCCAGTCCATGTGCTAATTGTATTTTCTCCCTCCTAGGTGACACTACTGTCTTAGTTTATGTCACTCACATGTCATTCCTTTGTGACGTACCTGCTCTGTCATCTTCCAGCCTCTTGTCTGATATAATCTTCTCTCTGCCACCTCCCATTCTTCTTCTCCTAAACTCAAGATGGCCTATTCTCTCCAGCTGATTGAACTGATTTCTGACTGCCATTTAGGCTTCCTGTTAGTGTTGTTTCCAGCTTCATAGTAATCGATGCATCAAGCTGATTCATTTCCTTTTAATGATGTCTTATATGGCTTATTTCACTTTCCTGCACAGCCACCATCTGCCCATCAATCCACAAGCGTAGATTGCAAATATAAGCCCATTTTCCCTTTGATAATACTATCTTATTCTTCTTCTTAAGGGCTCATTGTTCCACTGATAAATATCAGTTCTATTTAGTTGCTGGACTTTCCTTAGGACTTTACATGAATTGCACAGATGTAAATCTCACAACTATCACCACTTGATCTTCCCACTCTGTAAGCTTCACCAATCTTCCATTCCAGCAACGCATCCCTAATTTTTCTTCCAAAATCTAACCTCTTGCATAGGTCACACTCCATCCCTTTCCTTGACTCCTGTAATAACTAGATTAAATCTTTGATGTCTTTCTTCCATGCCCTCGTCTCTTCTTCAGATAATCTGCTCCCCTGACCTCTTATCTTGTACTTCATGTCTATCCTTAATTTGTGTTCTTTTTCTATCCCATTCAGTTTGTTTCCAATTCTCTCACCTATGTCCTTTACTCTGGATGAAATTTCTTCTATGATGACTTGGTTCCCATTATGTCCAAGGTTGATTTCCACTCTCCCAATTATCAATAACATATCAATAAAACTTAGTAAAAGAAACATATCTGAAGCTTCTTCTTCTCCTTGTCCTCTTTAACTCCATTCCTATTTATTCTATTAAAAGTCCCAATTCTTCCTCTGTATGCTTCTGTACTCTCTCCCATTGTTTCTTATTACCTTTTTTTTTTAACTGCAGGCGCTAGCTTCATGACACCCTCTCTGTACCTCTGCTGTCTTAGCACCATTGACTTGAATAGGAATCATCCAGAGATGGAATGTCAGAAATTTATTAACTTATTTAAATTTTTTAACAAAATGGTTGCTAGCTTTAATTCATGGCTGTGTTCCCAAAAATGAGTTGCTACCACCAGTTTTTCAGTTGTTTTAGCTGAATATTTGTAAAATGTTTTTTCTTTCTGGTTTCCAGATTTCTTAGTTTATCCTTTTAATTTAAATTGGAACCTGGGCATTCTATTGCACATATGGCTGAGTTTTTTCTTTGATGGTATGCATATCTTTTAATGGAGAATAAAACCAGTTTTTTATTTTGTATTTATTTTGTGATGCTAATATTATGCAATGTTCTTTGAAGATCTCAAACTTGTGATGCTATTCTAGATTATTTATGAACCTGCTGTATTTTTAATTTTCTTTTATATTTTTAAGCATATAATTAGTTATAATGGATTTTTGTCTCTTGAATTTGTTAATCTTTTTTAACAATTGTGATAGTACTGCATACATTGATTATGGTTTTATTGAATATATATGTTGTAATTCTTTTTTGTATTCTGTTTTTGTGGATGGGACATTAACCTATCTGTGTATATCAAACTATTGAAAATTGCATATTTATGTGGAATTGGATTATAGCTATTCTCTTAGGTAGTTATCCCTATATATGCCTCTTCTGTAAATATCAAAGTTGAGTTTGGCTGAGTTTCTAATAATTTTTAAGCTTAAATATGGGAGTTCTCCATTTTCTTAGTTTTCAAAGTGAATTTTATGATTTTTCACTTGTAAATTAAGAAGTTTTAAAACAATTGATGAATATTTCTAATGATATGTAGATGATGTATTTGCAATAATAACAAAGAAATATTCATCAAATGCTTTAAAACAATTTATGAATATTTCTTTGATGATATGTAGATAATGCATTTACAATAATACCAAAGAAATATTCATTAAATGCTGTAAAACTCATCAATTTACAACAGAAAGCCAAACTCAACTTTTGTATTTACAGAAAAGGCACACATATAGATAACTGCATAAGAGCATAAGCTATAACCTAATTCCACATAAATATACAATTTTCTATAGTTTGGTACACAGGCAGTTTAATGTCTCACCCATAAAAACAGAATAGAAAAAGAATTACAATATATATATATATATATAAAAAATCAGTGAAGTGCTAACACAATTATTAAAAAGATTAACAAATCCAAAAGACAAGAATCCATTATGGTATTTTTACTCTTAAAAATATTAAAGAGAATTGCAATTACATCGGATTCAAACATCACCCAGAATATCATCACAAGTATGGGAAGATCTTCAAAGAATATGGCATAAAATTAGCACCACAAAATAAATACAATATAAAAACTTGTTAGATTCTTCACTAAGACAATATACTATCGGGAAAAAAAACAGGCATATATGCAATAGTATGCCTGCAATTTAAAATGCAGAGATTTCAAGTAATGCTTGATCCAAGAAAGTGGGCAGGAGGAAGCCAGTATAGCTTGAAGTAAACAACAATATTCTAGATGCATAGTTTTCCTTCAGTGCTTTGAGAGTCCATGCATTTTCATCAATGCTTAGTACAGATTGAGGTGTTAGCAATAGTTCACATTAAAATATAAATTGGAATTTGCACAGTGAAACCAATCATATAATTGATATTATTGTATGATTTAGTTGAATTACACACTCTTAATGCTTCACTTACTTTCATAATATATAAAACCGGTTTCTAGAACATTTTGTTCTCATCATCAGCCAAGCTAAAATTCAACTGTCGAATATTCGTTAAGCTGTAGGAATGTGTATTCTGCTGTGGTGGCAGTGTGATAAATTTGTAGTTTATGTTTTCATTCCCAGGAGTGTCGAAGTTCATTAGACTGTCTTTGTATTTGTAGATGTAGATTTTCCCCCAAGTTGCTAGTTCTATAGGTCCTTATACTGATTTTAATAAGTTTGCTTTATTGACTATGTCGTTATTTTATGTCCAAAAATGATATGCTACTGCTGATTTTTCTATTTGCTTGTACTTTATGTTCCTGGAATGTTCCTTTAACCATGTGCCTATGTTTCTCTTTGTTTTTCCAATGTACATTTTTTCACATTCTGCACAATTATTTTGTAAATACCTGCTTTTTTCTCTTGTGGAATATGGTCATCATTGTCTATCGGTAAATTTTTAATATTAAATCTGTTGACCGGTGTCAACCTGATATTAAAATCTTTAAGAATATTCTGAAATTTTTTATAGCCCATGGATGATATGTGAATTTTTTTAAAAATTAGCTTATCTTTTCTTGTTGAAAGTGTTGTGGTTTCTTTGATATGTTTTTATCTCTTGAATTTCTGCACCTTTTTATATACTAGTTCTTTTTTAAAAACATTTTTAACTGCAGTATCTTCTATTTGTTTGTATTCATTAAAATATTCTTCTTTGCTAATTTGTAGGTTAACTAGATGGTGTGTTAAACTGTTGATAACTGCATGTTTGTTGCCTGTGGGGTTAAAACTGTCAGCTTTGATGTGATTATCTGCGTGTGTATTCTTTCTGTACATTCCAAATTCCAGATTTCCTTGACGTTTCATTATTTTAATATCCAAGAATGGCAACATGTTATCTGTTTCTGTTTTGTATGTAAACTATATGTTTCTATCTTGTATATTCAAAAGTTTTAAGGTCTCATCAATGAGTATTTTGTTAACTATGGCAAATATATCGTCGACATATCTGCACCATACCTTAAATATGTATGGAAAAGCTGTGTTGATGTGTGTTTCAAATCTGCTCTTAAAGAGGTTAACTAGAAATGGGGATACGGGGCTACCCATTGTAAGCCCTGCTTGTTGTTTATAAAATTTTCCTTTGAAAGTAAAATAGGCTTGATTAATGCAAGTTTCCGTGAGTTTAATGTATTCTTTTATGTGTATATCATTAATTCCACTTATTTTAAGTCAATCGTGTAGATAAATTAGGAGTTTTCTTTTGGTATGCTTGGAAACAGCAATTCTACGTTCAAAGATGTTAAGAGTGTCAGAGGGATTTAATTTTATGTCCTTAATTTTTTCTTACCTAAATCATACAATAATATCAATAGTACACATGTTTGCGCAGGCGCATGTTACCTGTCATTGCTATGCACATTTTGATGTGTTAGAAGACATGTTTACTTGTGTACTTCTTTGAAATTATATTTAAAGTGTGTGGGCTGTGTATGCATTAATATAGTTATTTAGATAATTGAAATGCAAGCTGAAAAATTTACTGTACAACAATGAATATGTATTATACATCAAAACAGAGTCATTTTGACAAGCTTGTAGTCAATTTGTAGACAGATTCCCTGGCATTCAACCTCCAAATAGAAGTACAGTTAGAAACTTTGTCAATAAATTTTAAGAAACGGAATTGCAGAACTCTAAAATTCGTAGGCCTAAACATAGAGCTCTAATAGAAGAAAAGCTAGATGATATTCGGGCATCACTTAAATGTTCTCCTAATAAATCTTTATGTCATGTAGCACAAGAAGTATGTAATTGAAAAACTTCTTACAGATACTAAAGAGTTACTGTACTACAACAATTATAGCCACATCACAACATCAAGTGAATTTCTGTAATTGAATTTTACAGAACATTCATGACAGTTACTTCACTGTATTAGTTATAACAAGAAATTATTTTAAATTCATGACAGTATTGTTAATTAATATTTAATAATTTTTTCTGATGAAGCATGGTTTTATTGACATGGTTACATATATTCACAGAAGAATAGATTCTGGAGCACAAAAAATCCATGAATAATTCACAAAATTCCTCTGCATGATGATAAGATTGGTGTGTGGTGTGCCATAACAGTGAAACGAACAATAGGACTTATATGTTTTTAAGACACCATAAATTCAGAGGTATGGTGCACAAATACTTTCAATTTTTTTGAACAATTAATGAATCATGAGAGAGAAATGCATATTTTCAAAAGATTTTGCAATGGCTGATACTGCCTGTGATTCTTTGAAGGCTGCAAGGGAGGTTTTTGAAGCAGAATTAATCTAAAGGTTACGTCTGCACGTTCCCCAGATCTTACTATGTGCATTTATTATATGTGGGACCCTAAAAAATAAGAGTGTATAGCAATAACCTACACACATGTAAATGAACGAAAGACAATACAAGAGAAGAAATTAGAAAGATTACAAAAGAAGAATTTTGCATGTGAATGCAAATTTCATCAAAAGATGTATGGAATATCTGAATGCTGAATGACAACACTTTGAGTAACTACTGTAGTAGGCTAATAAAATAAAATGATGATAGTATATATGCCATAGATTAATGAAAGTTAATGAGTAGAATACTTAGGCATTTACTGATCTAGAATGTGAATATTTACTTCACGTTCTATTGGCTCCCTCAGATCAGGCATAACAAGAACTCTCTGTACATAGGAAAATGGAAGATAAATTTGGAAACCAGAAAGAAAGAACATTTTAGAAATATCCAGCTAAAACAACTGGAAAAATTGGCAGTATCAACTCATTTTTGGGAACACAACAATGAAATTAAGCAAGAAGCCATTTTGTTAAAATAAATTCATACTCAAATAGAACTATCCACATGGGAAAAAATGTTCATTTTACAAAAAAAATTATATAAGCTCATCAATTTTGACATTCTATCTCTGGACAAATTCAATAAATTCCTATTCCAGCCAATAGATGTTGACAGAAATGACATATCCAGCCATTACCACATCAAACAGTCCAAAACTTATCAAGCAGTCATTGAACAGCTGAGGATGGGAATGAAGGTTCCTGAAACATACCTAATTTAAAAAAAAAACATGAGTTTGTATCAGCATTTGAAAACATTAATTATGAATATTTCATTGCTGCATTGTCAATAACTTCTAAACACATATAAAGTTTACTACTTTATGTCATAAATTTTAATAGCAGTCAGAAAAGAAGAATTGGGTCTTATTTTTCTATTGTTGCTTGAGTCTTAATAAATGTCCGAGGCCTTGGTATGATTTTGAGCTTATATCCATGTCAGGGAGGGTTCAAAAAAATATTTTGGACCTACAGGGATGGCCATAAAGTTCAAATGATATGTTATAACAGTGAAGAGCAACTTCACACTTTGTATTGTAGAATCATGCTGCCCTTTAGTGTTTTCCAATTAAATTTTATCAAGTATTATTAAGCAGAATGCTAATAGAGGCCAAACCAAGAAGGTGCACTCTTTTGAGAAGAAGGAAGCTCTTACAGTTTTCCTGTTTTTGAAAGAAAAAAATGCTGAAGAAATTCATGCTGAGCTGGTTGTTATGTATGTAGACATTTACCCCAAAGTATGACACTAGTTAAGTGGCAAAGGCATTTCCAATGTGAACAAATGAGCCTGGAAGTTGGGCCAAGAAGTGGCCACCCATCTCTCAGTGAGGAACCAAGAATTGGAGGTCCTAGCATTTGAAAACAGTCACATTTCTGTTGAGTTAATAGTGAAGAAGGTATGCATTAGTCATGATTTAGTGATAAATGTCAGAAGCACAACATTTTGCATATTACAAAGATCGCCACCCAGTGTATACCATGCTTGCTCACACCTGAGCAAAAACATTGCAGAAAGGAAGCTGCAATTGAAATGTTGCAGCTTTGCCAGACTGATCCTGAAGACTTTTTGAGTGCCTGATCAACATGGATGAATGTTGAGTGTATCATTATGACCGCAAGATGAAGCAGTAGATTCACCATCACCTAAAAAAGCTAAGACAGAAACGTCATTGGGGAAGGTCATGTTCAGTGTTTTTGGGATTCCCATGGTATGCTGTTGACAGACATTAACTGGAAAATATTACCAGGACCTCTTGACAAGATTGTGGGAGGCCATCATTAAAATATGATAGGGGAAGCTGTCCAAAGGTTGTTTGCTGCATGATAATGTGCCAGCACATTCTTCATTTGAATCTTTTTTCATGACATTTCTTCACTTTATCAGTGACCTCCTGAACAGCAATGTGCTTGACTTTATTGCTCACAGCATGTACAAATTCTTCAGCATTTTGCAGAGTAGATCCAAATTTCACAGCTATCCAAGCCATTCTCTTCACTTGTCTTCCAATTATATCCCCTGCCCCTTTCCCATAATAAGATATGAAAAAGTTCCATTAAATTTTACTTCCAAATATTTTAGAAAGAAATGGTAAAGAAATTTCAAGAGTTGAACTTGAACTCTTGAACTTTAGCCTGGCTGAAGATGGGAACTAAATGTCCTCGAAACCGGTTCCATACATTTATGAAAAGTAAGTGAAGCTTTAAGAGTGTGTAGTTCAACTGAATCATACAATGATATCAATTAATATGATTGGCTTCACTGAGCAAGTTCCAATTTACATTTAAGTAGTAAATGGTACATTGCTTAAGGTTTGCTTAAAATGGCTTGCAGCTACATCAGTTCAAGATTTGATGAGTCTATAATTAAATGTGAACAGCATCTCTGTTATACAGCCAAGAGTAGCCAAAATTGTTAAGGTAGATATTCATATCTAGAGTTCTCAGGCTTAATTCGTGACATGACCTTTATCCTCCCCAATTTAGGTATTTTTACAGGTTTCCTCAGTCATAAATGCAAATTCCAGGGAGGTATGCTAAACTTAAGCTGAAATGCTTTCTTCCTTTATATAAAATTATCAGTTTTTAATTTCGTCTCATTTATCACCATTGTCCACTGCCTTTGATGCCACAGCAGTAAAAGCAGGCCTTAAACACTAATAAAAAATGTTTATCATGTGCAACATAGCAGAGCAAAGGACTTCTTTGAAATCTCTCCATCATACACTATTCTAAATCAGGCAACAGCAATGAAGCTGAATTTCATATTTCATTTTGTTATTTGCATGTGTAATGTTTTAAGAAGTTTATTTGTTAGACTACTTCATCAATCCAACATTTTGTGAAACACACTCAAGGACCTGTGATTTTTGACTTTTAACACTAACATGGTTTAGAAAATTTGGTGACCTATTGCTCGTTCTTACCTGCGGTCAAGAGTTTTAACAGCTTTTGTTGGTTTTTCTGCTAAATTAGTAACAATAGGTAGTTCCTTTTCCATGATATGGAGATGCTTCAACACATTTTCTGTACTTTCCATAATGCTGTCTGGGTTTGAATGCTGTTTTAGGCATTGCAGTATTGGCAAGATGTTTTCCTTCATTTCTTATTCCTCGTTTGGTAGCTCTTTGTGCATTGTGTTTCTAGCCTTAATTACTTCTCTTCTTTTTTTAGTTTTATCTTTCTTTCCTCATAGCACATTTATCTATTTTTTCAATTCCTCATATGAACCTTGCTCTCTTAGACATAGTTTTATTCATGTTGTCTTTGTGCCGGTGTTTTGCCATCTTCACAAGATGCTTACTCACTCCTGCACTCACCAAGTTCTCTCTGAACTGTTCATACTGTGATATAATCAGGTGCTTAGAATAATAATCAGTTATGGTGCCACTGCAGTAAATGTACTAATTTTAGAAAAAAAATTTCTGATATATTTTTGTTGGTAATGTTATGATAATATAGAATTTGGAAGGAAATTTTATTTTGCCATTTATTTTTCTGTGTTAGAAACTTTATATTGGGCGTGATATCTAATAATAATGTGCAGTAAATATTAAAAAATACCAGAAACTCTACTTAGAAAAATTTTAATGCTTTACAGCATATATTAAGAAAGAGCCAAAACATAATATAAAAAAAAATATTTGAAATCAAAAGTTTACAAAAAAAAAAACTTAGATGCAAAAATCCTGCATTTTTATTTTTTTTATTCATTATATTTTTTATTTATTTTAATTTTTGTTTTTGCTGGTTTTGAATATGCAACATACAATTTTGTGAAACTTTCTTATTAAATAAGGAACAATTTTTCTTGAATTAAAAACAAAATCATATTGAATTAAAATTTTGCCCCTTAATGTAATGTTTCAATGGAACTGCTTGTTAGGAACAAGCTATAAATCAATAATGCCCTTAGGTGCATACAGACTTGAGTAAGAAGAATAGTGATTACAAGAATGAGGCACAATAATGCGATAAAATTTAAGACTTTATACATTTTTAACATTAAATGTATTTCTATTTTGCATTGAACTTTGCTGTTACAGAATGTTATTAGAAGAGTAAAAAATTTAATTTTAAGACAATTAACATGTATGTATTTAGTTGTAATTGTGATAATCTTCCGGGTTGTTTTGCCGGGGCAGCTGGAGATGAAAAGATTCCAGACATTTCGTCTGCAACTACGGCAGACATCTTCAGTAATGTGGACGGGTTCTCCTCTTTGGTAACGCTGCATCTGAAGCATTGGCTGTCAGAGTTGCTTTATTCATACTGTCAGCACTCCCTGCTGATTGGACTGGACCAGGCGGCGGCCTGTCGGCTGGTAGGAAGAGCCTGGCCTCTCCTGTCCTGCTGCTCTCTTGCAATAGGCTTGCTATGTTTTCATGTGTTGTGTATAGTACTTTGATGTCGATTGCTTGAAACCAGTTGGTATTTAGTTTTTGACTTCTTCTTTCCTATTAAAATTGTTGGGATGTTTGTGGATTTTGATTGCTTTTTGCTGGTAATGTGTCATAGATGAAAGAATGCTGGTGTCCTGGAACTTGATGATGTGTTCCTCCTCCGCTTCGATGGCATGTTCTGCTATCTATCTGGCCTAGACAACAGTTCCTTTTGTGTTCTTTGAGTCTGGGTTAATGCTGCATTGTCATGCCAGGTAGACAGCGCAAGAACAGGCAATACGGTAGACACCAGCCGATGACAAAGTGTCCCGGGTATCTTTGACTGAGCTTACTAGATTTCTTAACTGCTTAGTGGGCTTAAAGACAGTTGCAGTGTATGTTCAATCCGGTCCGTGACTTTTTAAATAAGGCAGAAAAATTTCACTCTTTACATGAGATTGGTCTGATTTTTGGCTGTTAGGTTGTGGTCTTGCCAAGCGGCAATCTCTGCAACTGGTTTCCAGCAATCGACAACAAAGTACTACATACAATAAATGAAAACATAACGAGCCTATCACAAGAGAGTAGCAGCACAGGAGAGACCAGGCTCCTCCCACCAGCCGACAGGCTTCTGCATGGTCTGGACCAATCAGAATAAGCACTGACAGTATAAATAAAGCGACTCTGATAACCAACACTTCAGATGTGGAGAACATGTCCATGCCACCGAAGATGTCTACCATAGTGCAGACAAAACGTCTGGAATTTTCATCTCCAACACACCATGGCAAAACAGCCCTGAAGAATATCAGTTACCCTATGGCTCTGGCCGTGAAAGCCTACGTTCTCTCAAATATGTATTTATTCAAATGTTAGAGATTTTTATAGAGTTTCTAACTTTTTCATGTTTTTTATTGAACTCTGGCAATGGTATTTAAATTGTGTATTTTTAATTTATGTTTAAAGAAAATAACATTTTCAAGCTACAAAGAAAAAGAATAAAGATAAACTTGTTTGGCTCTTTCCTCAGTCCTTTTCCATTTCTAAAGATAAATAGTAAAAAATCAAAGATTTTTTAAAAAAGTATCAAAATTTAGGAAAGATGAGAAATAGTTTATAAATAAAGATGATAGTGTATAAATAAAGACCCAATAAAAGTAGTGAAAAGAATTTTATTATTTGGGGATGAGATTTATGAGTAATGAAAGATGAAAGATGTGGTCTAAATATTCACAAGCTAAAGTTAAATTATCTATGAAAACTGTCAGAATATGTTTGTATAATTCCACATTGCAAATGAAATGGCTAAAAAACTATGAGGCTGTGGTTGAGTAAAAGATGATGTATGGAGCAGAAATTTGGAGAATGTAAAGTATTGATGTGATACATAAAATGTTTGGGGTTACCAAAAAGTTCGAGGGGGGTAATATTTGGTAAAACTAGAAAGATTAGGGAGGAAAGGCATAATGGAGAGAATATTGAAATATTAGCACAGAAGATTATAACAGTGAACTAAAGGAATGTCTAAAGTACCAAAGAGATGTATTGGAAAGAGAAAGTTTTTTTGAGGAGGAGAAACTATTAGAAGAAATTGGAATGGGGGATAAGTGCTAATAGGGTGAAAGTAATAGTAGATTTTGGAAAGATGTGAGGCAGAAGGTAGAAGATACAGAAAAGCAAGAGATTTGGACTAACTTTAAGGATAAAAGTTCTTTAGACTTATATAAAATAATTAAAAAGAAATTGGGGGCAGTCGAATTATATAGATGTGATCAATTTGGAAGAACAGGTCTTGCATTAATGCATATAGGAATATAATTTCTAAAAGGATTAAGGAAAAGTTTTAAAGAATGATGTATGATTTATGGGGAAAGTAGATAGTGCTTTCCATTGTCTAATAGAATGTGAAATGGTAAAAATGTGGTTAGATGAAAAATGGAACAAATTGCAAGAAGATTAAAATGTCAGATTTGAGCTTAGAGAAAATAAACAAGATTGGGAAATTTGCAGGAAAAGTAAGGGATAAGTGAAGCAGTATAAGGAAGGAGCTTGAGGGCACACACATTTTGAAAATGATAATATATTTTTGGGATTCTTTGCCATACATATAACCTGAGAGAACCTTAGTTTTGGTATTGCTAAATTTTTGGATATTTTGTTTGTTTATGTAAATTTAATTGTAATGTTTGTTGAAATTCATTCATTTATTTGTACTATTCCATTCTTATTACAATGGGCCATCAATCAGTTCCTCTGCAGTCAGTGCTGTCACCTGAATTTGCTTTCCTAGTGAAATCTGGACTGCAAAATGGCAGCAGATCAACTTCTCAATGGCCCTATATTTTTTGGCTGCCTTTCAAGTCTAGATAGCATTAGTTGCACTGATATGTGCAGCATGATTAATCAGGAGGAAAAGAACTGAAAGTAAAATGTTTGAAAAAGCAAATGATTACTGTGCAACATATAGCAAAATAAATAATAATAATAATAATAATAATAATAATAATAATAATAATAATAATAATAATAATAATAATAATAATAATAATAATAATACATTTGTTAAAAGTGAGTGGGTTCATTGATACCCACTCACTCTTGTAAGTTAATATTAGATTTCTACATACTATATATCTTATTGGCAGGATTACATGATCATGATGATGATCATGATGATGATGATCATGATGATGATGATGATGGTGGTGGTGGTGGTGGTGGTGGTGGTGGTGGTGGTGGTGGTGGTGATGAAAATGATGATGCAACTGAAAGTTATGATGGAGCATATAATGGAAAAATAACAAGGGAAACTTATACTACCTGGAGGAAATCTGCCAAGATGTGTGTCTCCTCTAAAAATTATACTTAAAGCTGCTGGGATCAAATCTAGTTACATTTATGGAGAATAAGTAATCCAGCCACTTGGCCATGGTATGCCAAGTGAGCAGACATAATATAAAAGATACTTAAAACAAATAATACGGTTAGCAGTATCCTGAAAGTGCACATTGGGTATGAAAAAAAATAAGGGTATATATTAGAAATGTACCTATTTATATTCTGCAGGCACACTTAACTTGTGATTTTCTATCTCAGTAAAAATATAGATGCTTTATTTTGGGTAAATTCTTTGTGGTGCAACAAAACAGTGAGTGTAAGGTTAAACATTTTATGAATTGCTGGTTATGAAATAAGGTAAGGTATGGGAGTCAAAGATGGGAGAAACTATGTTCTCACCAACTGCTTAGTAATATTTATTTTTTGTAAACAAACTCGGGAAGAGGTTAATTGTATAATAAAAATTTAGTTTGACACTATCTATTCATTTAATCAGATCAGTTTAGGTATATTTTAAACAAATATATCCTAATCATTTCTTACACCACATGGTTGTCATTTTGATACGAGTGTCTTCTGAAGAATCACATGTCAACATGTAAACTATTTTAATGCTGAACATTTTAATTAGGTGTACCATTACTTCTACAAATTCTAGCCAGCTTTTATTTTGTGTGTACATGTAAATGTTTTAAATGTTTTCTTGCAAAAATGAATTCATGGAAAAAAAAGTATTTGTGATTTCATATTTTTGGTTTACACAATGTCATCCTCTCTCTGTCCCATCTTCCCTATTTTCAATACTGTATCATAATAATAAGGGCTTAGAGCTAGAGACTTAACTGTCTTAGATAAAATAAATAATGTTTCGATACAATGAACCCAAAGTGCAGTAGCACTTAAGGTATCCTGGCATTCATTTTCTCAGGATGAGGAAAATCTTTGGGAAAAACCTCACCCAGGTAATTCGATGCAGTCGGGAATGGAACCTGGGCCTGCTGTGTGACAGTCCACTGCCTTGACCACTTCCTGCAGCAGTACGAACACATAAATAAAATAAAATATGTACTGTTTGTTCATTACTCAGAAGTGAAAAATGCTCCAATATGTGCTGTTGTAATGTGTTTGAACAGTGCTGTGTAGGACATTAATGGCATAGTAGCCAAAGAATTAAATGTTGTAATGACCTTGGTTTCAAAGACAACTTATTATATACACTGTACATCTAAAGCTAGGTTCTATTCGGCAGATTCGCTGTAACAGGCTATTGTTGTCAATGCTTTAAATTATGCATATTATAACTGTCATAATTTGCTGTTCCAAAGTTACATAGTGTCTATATTATCCACTATTATGTGAGACAAAGCATGTTTGGAGAACAATTTCCTCATTAAGGAAATATTATGATTCTCCAAGTAAGTGAATTTTCGAAAAGTTACAATCAAATTAGTTAAAAATAATACTTAAAAAAATTGAACACGAAGCATCTGCCCGCAATTTTTTTTGTTTTTTTTTTTTTTCAAAATGGAGCTTTTAAATGTTAGGAACCTTTCAGATATTTTATTTTTGTGTATATGTAGTAACCAAATCACTTTATGTGATATAGTTATTGTAAATACCATGCATTCCTGTCAACCATCTGCTAGCCATGCATGCTTCGGCCTACCATTGACCAAATAAATTCCAGCATTATTGATCCACTGGCAGAGGGTTGAATGGGATGCATGAATGGTACATGCATTTACTTACATTTTAGTGTTTATATTTTTAAAAATATTATATCTATGTTAATATATATATTTATATATAACTTATGTGCTTACTGTTTAAAGAAAGAAAAAAAAATAACACAAGGGGATTTCTCAACTATTTCATCTAAAATATTATCAGTAACTAGTATTGATTTATGCCTTTTGCACTGTAAAATAGGGTACCACAAAAAGTTGAACAAACATTACCTAAAAGTATTCATCCTCATCAAATATCAGTGATAATTACTACAATTTGTGAGGATAGAGTTACTAAGCTTTTGATGGCCTATGGATTTCCCCAAAGATTGTCAATGGATTTATGTGCACTATGAGCTCTTTTTAAAATAATGTGATTACTGTTTCAATAAAAATATTTAATTCTAATTTGTAAAAAAATGTAACTGGGGATATGCATGGTAATGCCATTTTGCACAGCTTTAATAAACATTACATAAAAAATAACATTTTTATAGAATTGATTAAAGATGCCTAATATGGAATTTATTTAGAGAATTGGCCAGTAGAGAAAATTTCTTAATGAAAACTGAAGAACACTTAGTGAATTTATATGAAAAGTTATTATAATGCATAAGGCTTTTAAACAAATGTTAAATGACAGTAATATATGTCAGGGCAATGTAGTTAAAGCAGTTCCTAAAGAAATACCTTTGATTGTAAGAGTAATTGTGAATTAAAAGTTGTTAAAGCAGGTCCATGTGCAAAGTATTTTGTGAGTTTACTTGTATACATTTGAACAGAATGATATGCACTAGTGCAAATAAAGACATGTTCTTTCCTTCTTTATCTCTTTCACATACACATAAAATTATGCATGTGCTTGCCATTTCAGTGCACATTCATATGCTTTGAATTAACATTTATGTAAAGCAGTTAGTGAATACATATAGCATGAATCTCTTGTGCTGCAGAAATCTGTTACTAATATAATAGTATTAAATTTTAAAACATTGAATCTTTTGTATATGTGAGCCAATTTTTAACTTACCTAATATGGTGGAGACATTATAACAACACAATGTAATAACAGGAGAGTAAGTGGAGACTTATTAGAGTATGATATGCGCAGTTTGGAGTCTGTGGTCCCATATATTGGCCCATAGATTTAAATGGTGCATTATAATAAAGCATAGTTTCACAGTGACAAGTTCACATGTTTTTCCTCACTGGGGCGGCTCTGCATAAATTTCAGCATTTCCTCATTTATTTTCCACAGTTGCTAGTCCTTATATAATTTTACCATTACACCGAATAGGTGAGTGGAGGCCATGAGGCCTTGGTGAGCTACAGTAAATCACTGGGTCCTCTGGTTTCTAGCATTCACGCAAGGTACCCTTAGGTTAGTGCGTGCCTGTATTGTAGCTTTATTCCTTATCCCTTCTGCTGTGCACTGTATCTATTTCTTCCTTTTGGCATAACCGTGACATCAGCTCACTATGCTGCCTTTTTCTCCTTGGTCTGATTTCAGTAATGAAAGTCAAACTTTTTCGGGATGGTGCATGGCATACTAGCTTTAAATGCAGTCGCATCATCTAATAATGTTTATATTCACTCTCCTCTGCTATTTTAGGTAAGTTCAAAAGTTTTAGTTGATACCTGTCAATATAGAAGCTTCAATTTTCAAAGTAGGATGAACTTTAAACATAGAGAAATCACTAGCAAAAACTTTGTACTACTGTTAGGTAACCTGGTAGTTTAACTGATGTTGTTTTAATTATTTACTCCTATTTTTTATTGCATTCTAATTGCTTTCTAAAATGCCATTTATGTACAAATAAGTAATTTCACTTTAGTTAATGTGTGTGGTTACAAAAATGCACAAATGAAAATCTATATCTGGATTGAAGTGAAGCAGAATTTTTTTTTTTTTTTTTTTTTTTTTTTTTTTTTTTTTTCTCATTCTATGGAGGATTACACAAGAGAGCAAGAAATTGTAACAAAAGTGTAGCAACTGTTTATTCAATATTGCGATATTTCTTCTTCTTTTTTCTTTCTTCTTAATTTTTAATCATATTTATATTTTTTGAATATATTATAATTCCAGTTGAAGACACTAACACAAAACATAAAATGTTATATATACATAATAGATACATTCTGTATAGCTTGGTGAATATGTTTACATTATGTAGACACTTTACATATATTTATTTTTGTAAGCACTTTTTGGAAAATTCTTAAATTTCATATAAATATTTGCAAGTTATTAAGATGCCAGTAGCTATTTTGCAGCCAGCAATTTAGTCTTTATTTAATGTTTTAAAGTGATTTTGAACAAGAACAACAATTACATTAATATCATGTTTACTCGCATAAAAGATGCCACCACATAATATATGAATCCCAACTTTTTCTAGTAAAATTCCTTTAAAAAATAAATCCCTGCATAAAATATACATTCACATGACAGGACTGGGAATTGAATGAGGATGCTTTGAAGTACAGGAGGACATTAATGCTGAAACTGAGAGTGAATGAGGTAAGGATAGTGTAGCTACGTATTATCGGCAATAAATTCTAATTAGGTTTGTTTAATTTTAGGTAACATTTTGCCTTTTGTATGTTACATACTTTGTATCCTTTGCATTACTAGTAACTAGCTTATAGAGTTGGAGTTATTCCTAAACAAATCATTAATTTAAATGACACCAAATACAAAATCATAAAAATCAATTCCTTTACATTGTGATTTGTCAGTACAAAAAGAATCAACATGCAGCTTAATTTTTGTGCTGTGACAGGCTACTGAAACTATATATTGTTTGTGCCATCATGGATTCTACCGACTCTGGTTGAGAGAGAGGAGTGGGGGGTAATATATGAGAGATATAGAGAGGACAAGTGTTAACTGCTTGCATCTGAAGACACATGGCATGCAAGTCAGATACATGCCATTCCCATAGCTTTTGGAGAAATGACTATCTTTTCAAAGGAGGGATTTGGGTTCAATGGCTCAAAATGAAATTAACAAGAAAGGTGGATTGAACCTTTCCAAACAAATATCATAGACTGCTTTTGACCTTTTAAATTATTCAACAGTAGTACTAATGTGTTAATATAAATGCTAAATTAAATCAAATGCATGCACATTTTTTAATTAATGACAGTCATTAATTTGTTTACAATTCATTTTGAAATATAAGGTAAAAGATAGTATTTTATATTAGTCAAAGGCTGTCTTACATAAAAAAATGACTTCAGTTTGTATTAAAAAGAACTACCCATAGTTCTTGAGGAATCAGTTTGTACATGGTAAAAATGAAATAATAGGAATCACAGAGGGGGTTTAAATTGCAAAAGAATGGTGTACAAATTGTATGAATTATTTGGTTCATTAGAACAGCTCATGTAAAAGAATCATGCTGCCGAACTGTACTATGTAGTTCTTGTCTCTGTTTATGTATTGCTAATGTCAATGTATTGATAATAGATTGGAGACTTCAAGATCACTTATATTGACTGTTTAGTATTACTTGAATGCTTAAATTTAAAAACAAATCACAATATGCCGTAGCATGTCTTGTATTGATGTTAAAGCTATGATTTTTTTCCTCTAAATTTTTATCCTCAAATAAAAAAAACCACCTTAAGCTTTTGTTTAAAAAATTGAAATAAATGTGCATCTTTTTTGCGAGTAAATAAAGCAATTATGTTGTTGCAGTGTCATATTCTAAAGCAACAGCCAGTGGCATAAAAAATTACCAAATTAATGGAATCATGAATAAACCTTGATGTTCTAGGGACAACCCGCTCTCCTCCAAATATAAGATTTGTGGGTTTAAACAGCTGAGATTGCTGGGTTTTTTCTGAATGTAAAAATCCCAAATGCAAGTCCTCCAGGTGGAACTTAAAGTTGTGGGTTCGTATTATAGTATAAGTTAAAGAATTCCAGACCTGAAAAAAAGAGATCCCTGGACAAAACTTCCAACCATTTCATGTCAAATAATATTTCAGTATGTTTAGGTGGCACAAGACTTTGAACTGACCTCTTGTTCCTCTGACATAAGTGCTAAGCATAAGTTATTTCAAGCAGGTCCAGAGATGCACAGAAAACCCTTGATGGCCTAAGTGAGAAAAAAAAAAAAAGAATGAATGAATGAATGAAAAAAAGAAAGAACTAATTAAATTAATAATTGATCTAAGTGATCTAGGGGTATTGCACTCTCTTCTGGACCCAAGGTTTACAGATTCAAACCCAGCCACGGTCAATAGGTTTTTAGAAATATAAAGCCGTGTGTCTCATGTCATAGATTTATGGCTCATTAAAGAACTTCGTGCTTGAAAAAAAAGAGGTAAAAATTATTCCATTTCACATGCAAGTAATACCTTAGCATGACACTTGAAATGATAGAATGACCACCTATCCTTCTTATAACTGTAGATGATAAGTGTAGCTAAAATTCAGAATGGTCCATATGGTACTTCCGGACCTGAAACAGGTTTTAGGCCTAAACCTTGTGTAAGTCGATTCTAAATTAGCTAATTAAATTAAGCATTTAAATATAAAATTATAGAAAAAAAAAGGATTTATTTCAATGAATAGCAGCTCATTAGAATGCTTAGTCATTACAAAAAAAGAAAATGAATTATTTCCAGAGCTTTGTCTCTTTTATCATTGTTTATTTGATTAGAAAATTAATCAAAATATAAATGAAACATGAAAAGTGGAAGAAAGCAGACAAAATTACAAAGGTTTCCAAATGAATCATAATTTTTTGTGCATCCTGTGCCACTTATAAAATTCATATTGAGATCCCTTTGGGAAAAATATGTTGTGCATTAAAATTCAAACATGCTTTCCTCTAATTTATATTGCTAGTTTTCCTATACTTATGGATATTATGATTCGTTCCTTCCATTAAAAGACACATTGCCTGTAGACATTTGAGTATGGTTTTATTTGGTACTATTTCTGCTCCTTCTGTCATCAGCTTTTTCGCAGCATTAAAGATTTTCTTTATATTTGTTTTTCAGAATGTCACACCACCATGTAATGTTAATGATCTTGATGAACATAGACTGTCTGACCAAATGAGATAATGTTATTGTAGTAAAATTTTCCTTATAACATACATCACATTTTGAGGTTCCACTTAGAAAAAAAAATGTATGCGTAATACATAAATGGTTCAGAACAATACTATCATAGTTGACAATAATTAAATTTTACAGTATGCAAATACAATATATCACAAAAAGATTGTTTGATTTTGTAATTGCAACAATTGGATTTCTGCTATGCCACTAAGGAAGTTCATATGATTTTATTCTATTAGATTAACATGAAGCTGAACAATGGGGCATTGTAACTTCAATTTTTGCAACATTGGCAGTTACTATAGCATTACTCTGAACATTCAACTTGTTAAAATATAATTATCAAGGAAATCAGCATTGAACAGATTATGCTTTTGTCAATAAACTTCTTGGCGTGACTAACATTTATCTTTAGTTGACCTTGTGGGTAATATCTGGGAATGATCTTACCCATGAGAAAAGTATGAAATATTGCTACAGTGAAAGCAGCTTATCTAAGAGAAGAAACCAAAAAACAAAAGCAGGGAAGCCATGAGATGGGGGCAGAATCCTTCCAAGGGAAGACATTATGATCAGTAGCCAGAGTTTGACTGATTAGCTCACAGTTTAAAGTAATACTTTTAAGACCTATGATCCTGACATTGTAAAGACATTAGTGTGTTAAGATTTGCGATTTTAGATTTGATTCTACAACACTGCTGCAATTAAATCAGTAATATCGTACATCACTAGTAGAGCTACGCTAAAAGAGCTAAGAAATGAAAAAAATATTGAATTGGACTGAATGGAATTTAGACTGAGCGGAATTTAGCTGATAAGGGATTGAGGAATGCATATTGACTAGTAGTAATAGGCAAAATGGTGTCATGTATCTGAATATACTGAAATCCAGCCTCCTCCTGAAGTGAGCAGTTATGTAATTCATATGTTTATTGACACTAACATAACCATTCTCCTGTTCACTTAAAATTAGCACTTCAATTTCATCTGCACATCAAACTGAAGCTGCACTTTCTAAAGTGGTTTTGAATGATTGATGAGAAAAGTTATCTCCAGGCTTCAGCCACAAAGTGCGATGATAGTAGAATATTAAGATTCATCTTTGATGCACCTTCAAGTCATTCCCTGCCATTATCACAGTTTTTTGACCAGCAGCTTACAATAGTAGAACTTGAAAGCATGAATGATATCAGAGTCTATCTAATGACTGCAGTTTTGTGAGAATACCTAGATTCACATTGTTCAGTGACAGGTGTTCATGGTCTGATTAGCATGTTGATCAATAAACAGAAAGATATTGCTGTTTTTGCACTGTTTAATTTATTTGAATAAGTTACACCTCAAAAGTTACATCACAGTCATGCATGCTTGCAAATAGGCTTTATCTCATTGATAACTTTTTATTGTTTATAATAAAAGACTTGTTAATATTTGCAGTCATTAAAGGAGGCAGTTTTTCATTCACATCTTCATTGCACACCATAAAATTTGTAATCTTTTGCTTTACTTTGACAAGGCTACCTTTGTAAGTCAAGGCCTTCTTTGGTTGAAAGTTTTAGAAAAACCAATTTCTTCATTATTGAGTTAACTTTCTAGTAGATACTAAAGTACCTGCCCTTCTCAACTGAACACTTGTTAACTATGTTGTATATCTTGAATCTAAAAGTGAGCTGTATAAGCTGCCAAGTCAATTCACAGAGTTGGGTAGAACCCTTAAGATGGAAGACACTGATATAAGCTTTGGCATTTAGGTTTTTGCATAAACAAAGCAAAGAAACAAGGATGGATTCCAGTTTCTCTATTAATGATACTATAATTGATTTGAGATCCTTTGAGAAGTAGCATGCAATGCAATTCTCATTTTTTCACTCTTTGCTTCAAAAAGATATTTATTGTGGAATATTATCCACCACAACAATAGGAAAGTATGAAAATTGAGGTTTTTCCTATAGGTGGAACTTGAAAATTCAAACATATATTCAATGAAAACATAAAACAGAAAATGTAAATTCAAGGAAATTATTATATTAGATACAGACTTTCAGCATTGTATATATTTTAGAACATACATTCTGGGAAAAAGTAAAATTAAAAGTTTCATTATATCTAAAAAGAGGATTATAATTATAATAATATTTGTAATGTAAATTATAATTAATCTGTCATCTAACACACTCTTATGCTTCACTTACTTTTAAATATGGTGGGACTGGTTTCGAAGAGACATCCTCTCCATCTTCAACCAACTCGACAACTTGAATCGTCAAGTTGGTTGAAGATGGAAAGGATGTCTCTTCGAAACCGGTCTCACCATATTTAAAAGTAAGTGAAGCATAAGAGTGTATTAGATGACAGATTAATTATAATTTACATTCAACAAGCTTCACTGTGTGAGTTCCAACAGAATTTTTTAAAAATGTCTTATTTTTCGAAAGTCCTTAAATGAAATATTTGTAATGTTTATTGTATTGTAATGTTTGAATAGTAAAGAATAAAATTTTGTGTTAAATAGCCTGGCTTTGTGCCCAATATAACAAATAAAACCAAACTCACCAACATTATTAAACTCACATTTCAAGAGTCAATAAAGAATTTTAATATTTCTCTCATATTTGTGCATATTTCTTCTCACAAACCACAAATGTTACTTGTTACACTGCAGAAGTCTGATTTCATATGTTAATGCCTAATCTTAAAGATTGTTTAATTTTTTTTCTCAAATAATGTGAATCATTTGTTTTTAGGGGAGGGGGTTTCTATCCGACTCTTTACTCTAACATTCTTTCTCTTTTGATACTCAACATACTAGCAATAAAAGAACTATTTTGTCCATGCATAGGGCAAATATCCTGCCTACAGTTACCTTTGTGTTTTCATGTCTTAAAATTACCACATGTTAAAATATAAGGATTTTCAACAGGTCAAGCTTCAATTCAAATTAATAACCAAATAAAAACTTATTATAACAATAAGCCTACAGTCCAGGCCCATCTAATCTATTTAACCTGCAATAAGTATATTTGAAAAGGGTTTTCTTTTTTTTAAATAATCTTAAAAGCATATTTTTCCCCCTTGTCTAAAATCACCCCATGTTCATTTAAAATAATAATAATAATAATAATAACAACAACAACAACAGAGAAGAGATATAATGGTGTCATTTGATGTGAAAGCCATACTCCTGAACATATCAATAGAGAATTTTATGCAAATGTTAAAGAAATGGTTAACCTCCTTAAATTTACAAACAGAAGAAATAGAAGACTCATTGAAACTTATTAATATTTGCATTCAACAAAATTTCTTCAGTTTCAACCAAAAATACTATAAACAGTTTCAGGCCTAGCAATGGGAAAACCCCTGTCTCCACTTCTGCAGATTTATTCATGAACTCCTTTGAAATAATATCACCAAAGCCTTCCCTTTGATTTTCAAGAAATGGTATAGATTTGTGTGGATGGCATAGTTGCAATAATACCAAAAATACATTCAATAGATTGAACTTTGGAATCCATAGAAAAGAGACACACACACACAGAGAAAATAATATAAAAAATAATAGTTATAACACTACTCCACAGTGTTTTACAGCTTGGCACACAGAATAATTAATATCCCACTCACAGAAACAGAGTACAAAATGGAATACCAACAGATAATTAAGACAGCAATAACCAATGGTTTTAACAAAGACACATAAATAAAAATTATCAATAAATTTAAAAGACAAAAATCTACAAGAGAGGTTTCCAAACTGAAGAACTAAGGAAATATTAAAATTCAAAAATTTCAAATACCATCCAACTTGCCACAATAAATTTAAGAGGGTATTCAAAGAACATGGCATAATATTAACCCCAAAAGAGCAAGTATATAAAAATTTTTATTTGATTCCATAGTAAAAGACACTATACCAACAGAACAGACGTCAAGGATTTATGAAATCAAATGTACAGATTGTGATCAGAGATACATTGAAAAAACAAAGAGAAATTTGGAGGAAAAAGTACTTTAGGAATGTTGTTTAAAGCAGATTGATAAATTAGCAGTAGCAGCTCACTTTTGGAACAAAAATCATGAAATTAAACCAGAGTCTAAACTGTTGAAAGAATTTCATAATCCATTGGAGCTATCCACTTGGAAAAAGAATTTCATCTTAAAAAATAAGAAAAACTTAATGAATTTTGTTTTTCCTCCCATGGATGAACTCAGCAAGTTTTTACTAGAACCATTAAAGACTGCCACAATTTGAATATTGGCCAACAGCTGATGATGTAAGTCAATGCTTCAGAAACATGTCCTAATGTTCTGTAAGTGGAGTTAGTGTGAACATGTTGATTACATTAGTGACTTGGCATTGTTCATGAACTGATGAACTTAATGATGTAATCACTGTAATAAGAGCAGGCGCCTTCGAGTCATTAAGTAGAACTATAATTATTGCCTTGAACAAGCAGGATGGAAAAGAAGCAAAATGGGATATAATTTCATTCACCTGGGTTATTTCATTGTATGTAGAATATTTACTTTTACACGCTTTTGAAACAGGCTCTGCAAATGGCCTTTCAAGCAGTACATTTTCTTCTGTTCTGATATTTTATGCCACAGAAGTAACATTTTTAGTATAAATTTTAGATGAATTTGCTGTATCATCTTCAGACAAATCATTAGTTTCCATTATTGAGTAGCATTAACTGGCACAGGAAAATGATTGAATTTAAATTTTAAATTTGCTAAGCATGTGTAGCTGCAATATGGCTTGTAAGAAAATTAACTGAAAACTTTTGCACTGCACTATAATCACTCCTTAAAACAGCTTGAAACAACTGAAGATAGGAACCAGAAACTGAATACTCATTTTATTATTACAGTATATTCCTGTATCTTACCATAAAATTGTAAAACAGAATTATTAATAAGATGGTGGTCCAAGACATTTCAAGTATTTATAATACTGAAAATGATTTAGAAATGGAAAGTTGTACTTATAAGAGATCTGGAAGTAATGACAAAGCATTCATAATTGCTATGAGTGAAAAATGTTGTATGTAATTTCTTCAAAGTTTCATACACAAGGAACTGGCCTCTTCTGACCATGAACATGATGTTACAGAACTGATAAAAATATTTTAGCATGTAACTATTACACCTTATAAATATGATCAAAAATGTTTCTACAGCAAGAATAACTACTGGCTAGACCATTGTCCCCTTCAGCTGCTTACTATTTTTACTTTTGGTAGCATTAAAAATATTGTGTAATATTAAAATTGGTTTCCCTGTTACAATACTGCCTAGAATGGTCTAATTTTAACTAATAGTGCAGCATGTTCTCATTGAGAATGTTGATGATGTTACAGTTAACTACAATTTTGAAACATTTTGCATGTGCATAGCCTATCAAGATTGAGCTTACATATTTTATGTACCATGGCATGAACTTTTGACAGTTTTATTTTGTAATTTTATGCTAATTGTTAAGTAATGCAAGAGCTGAATCAGAAATTGTTTACCATTTAAGGTGGAAAAAATAAAAAGCATGTATTACAGGTATTCATGCTAGTCATTATTTGGATGTACATTCTTTTCTGTAACCTGTTAGAATAAAGCATTCAGCAACAGTAAGAAGAATATGCAAATAAAGAAGGGTAAAGAAAAAGCATTGCCAGTAGTGCCTTAATCCTATACCTTCCAAAAAGAGGGATTGACAAAGTAGAATCCTTAACAGATATGAGCACATTAATAATTTTTCTTTTGAGAAATATATAGGTATAAGAAGAATCTGTCATACTGTGGTTTTTATTTGACAGAAAAATGAAATCGCATCATCCCAGGTGCCGTTAGAAGTGAGCAAATCAAATACTAGCAAACCACAAGAAACCTCTAAGGCAGCGGAAATAGAGACAGCATCACACACATCAACACAAATTGAACATTGTGGGCCTGCAAGGACAAACAATAGACCAGCAAAACTACAGCCTGCCAGACACTGGAGGATGGCATCAGCAGAACGTCAAATCATCCATTCATCAAATCCATCATTACAGCTTCCTGGTGATATGGCAGATTATCGTCTTGCTGCAGAGCGATTACGGGAATTTGGTGTTGTCCGACGTAACCGACAGCGTGAAGATACTACAGGCTTTGTTACACTTGAGGAATTTATGCTGTCACGTCAAGAGGAGGAACGAAGACAAAATCAGCTTATGCGTGGTGGTGGTGTTGGTGGTGGTAACTGTGGCACAGGTGGTGGTAACTTAAGCAACAGCAGCAACAGCAATAGCAGCAGTAACAGCAATAATGGTAAACAGAGCATTGCAGTATTAATTTAAGTTGAGCAACAAATTTTGAACCAAAAATATAATTATGCCTTAATATTATTTAACCTTTTGTTTTATTTGGTGAGCCAAACTTGATTCCCACAATGAGTTCATAGAAGTAAATTAACCAATGTGATATTAAGGCTGTAGTCAGCTGATTTTTCTCCTTCCTCTTAGTGGGTTATTTTCTTCTCCTATGAATGAATTTCTTGCAAATTAATTTTTCCTGAAACTATTCCTGCATAATTAAACCTGTGCAATAGATTGGGGAGGTTTCAATTGTGGCTTCTCTTATAACTGTACAAAAAAGTGTTAATATTGATCTTTAATTGTTGCATAAAATAAAATACCTTAAAGACTCATCTTGAATGTATTTGAAAAAATAATCTATATATTTTCTTTTCTTCTTCTTTTGTTCTTCATTATCTTCATCATCACTACCACCACCACCACCATCACCATCATTCCAGCAATTTTTTGTTTAATAGGACTCCATGACCGTGCATATAGCCTATGTTAACAATGCAAAGAAAGAATGCAATTGGATTGAAATCTCTTTACATCTCATATTCTCAAATCCATAGTTACTAATGACAGAGCCCTCATTTGGATGCATGGCTGACTTAGCAGGATTTGCTTGGCACTGGGAAGCATGCTGTTTGCGGGCATAGTTCGTTATTCATAGCCCCTCAAATTCAAGTGCATTAATTTCTACAGCACACCAAACACCAATTTTTTGGTCATACAATGGCATTTTGTGTACAAGATTGTGTTTTTCTGCATCCAGTATCTATTGTTTTGTGTCGCTACATGGCCATGTAAATAAAACCATGCTTTATCTTAAAAATGATTAAACACAGGTCAATAGAGTGAACATTAACATTATCCAACACCCAATTCTAGAAATTATCTCTAATCATTATATCACATGGGTGCAATTCCTGAACTATAGTTACCTTAGAGTTTTAATTTTTAAAGTTTAGTGTTATTCCAAGCCAAGGTTTGCAAAATTCCTGATTCCCACGCTAACTTTCTCAGATATTTCTTTAGACATCATTCTAACCTTTTTCCTACATCATTGAGTTTTTACTCTGTAAGAACATGGTGTTTTACATTCGGTTTCTTATTAAGAGCAGATTCCAAATATCTCTTCACAAGATTACTAACCATTTCTCTGTAAGGTGCACAAACAACAGGGAATCTGTCTATAAATTGCCATCTCACTTCTCCACATAGTTAGTTGTCACAAGAATTATGCATGAAAATTCTGTGTGCTAAAGTATATGGACATTTTGGAATCATAACAGCACTAACACACTATAATACTGAAATATGTAGTCTCACAACATTTAACTCCTATACAGCACAAAGACTTCATATAAACTAATCCGCATTATTGTGGATAAATATTTGGCAAATAAAAAGGGAAGAGTTTACATTTTCTTTGCAGATTTTGAGAAAGCATTTGATACAATAAATAGGGATGCCTTGGTTTATAAGTTAAGAAGAAAAGGAGTGAGTAATGAGTTCTTGCTGGGATTACAAAGATTATGTGATGGAATTAAGTTTTGTGTTAGGAGTGAAAGAAATAGGATCACAGATTATATGACCCAAAAAAATTGGATTGAGGCATGGGTGCAAATTAAGCCCAATACTCTTCAATTTATTTATAGATGATGTTATTGAAAGGATCAGAGACAGAAATGGCATTGTCCGATAGTTGGAAATAGGGAAGTACCAGGATTGCTTTTTGCAGATGATCTTGTAGTAGGAGCAATAACGGTGATAGGACTAGAAGGGGCAGTTGATGACATTAGCAGATATTGTGCAGAATGGAGGTTAAGGATAAACAGGAAAAAAGCAAAGATAATGGTATTTAAAAAAGGTATAAACTTAAGGAAAAATGGGAAATAGTGTATACAAGGTGAAAAAGTAGAAATAGTGAAAGAGTTGGATTACTTGGAGTTGAGATTTGCAAGTAAATGGAAAATGGGAGGCATAGATAAAATGTACACAAGTTAAAGGCAAACAGGTGATGAGAGCTGTCAGAATAAGATTATAGGAATCCAACATTATCTGTGAAATGGTTGGAGAGAGTATATGAGGCATTTGCAGAGGCAAGGATGTTGTATGCAGTTGAGGTTTGGGGAGTTGAAGAGGGGTGGAGAAAGGTAGATGTGGTATACAGAATGTTTTGTAGGGAAGTGTTGGAATTACCCAAGTGTTCTCCAAGGAGGGTTAATTTGCTTGAATTAGGAAGGATGGGGGGGAAAGGATTCATTATAGAGAGAGCAATGAAGTATTGGTATTGTATCCTCAAATTAGACAGCTCAAATATATTAAAGGAATGTTTGAAACATCAAAAAAGAGGTTTTAGAAAGAAAGGAAGGTGGGGAAGGTACTAGAAGAAATAGGTTTGGAGATTATATGGAGAGCAGGTAAAAGTAATGTTATTGGATTTTGAAAGATAGTGAGACAGAGGATAGAAGATATTCAAAAACAAGAGATTGGGTAATTTAGATGATAAAAGTTCCTTGGTCATATATAAAAGAATCAAACAGAAATAAGGACAAAAGAAATTTGTGATCAAATAGATAGGATGGGTTGGGCTTGGACGCGTACAGAAGTACTCCTGAAAGGATATAGAGAGGACGATAATGATAGATGTAGTATGTGTGGGGGGAAAAATCGTGTCCCATTATTTATTGGAATGCAAGAAAGTAAAATGGTGGTGGGAAAAAGTTTGGGACAATTTATAGGATTTAGTGTTAAATAAAATGTCAAGTAACAAGAGTGTAAAAACATCCAGAAAATGGGAGAGTTTTTAGGTAAAGTTAAAGAGAAGTGCAAACGAAATAGGAAGAAAGTAAACGAAGGTTTCTTACAGTCAGACAGCCGAGTGGTTAACAAGATAGGAAACTGTATTTTGTAGGATGCTGCTTGGATCTAGAGTAAAAACAGTGGGTTAATAAAGTATGTAAATATATAGTTATTGTAAATTGAGGATATATTATTGTAACAAATTGTAAAGTTAATTGTGGAATAAATTCAATTCAATTCATTGACTTCACATCAGCACGGAGGGGAAGGAAAATGGAGGGAAGAATAGAACTGGTAGGAAACAGAGCAGGCAAATCCTTATTAAGCCGGCCATGCATTCAAATGAAGGCTCTCTTCTTAGCAAACTTAGCCATTTCAGCAAACACTTTTCTGTATGAGAGTTTGAGTCTTTTTGCTGCAGATCAGCACATGATTTTACTTAGATAATTACAGGTATTGGATACTTTTAACTCAAATAATAAAGATGCATTTTTCATAATTTTATAGACATGGTCATTAATAAAAATTCATGGTATTCACAATTGTTCCAAAAGTCTTCATACATGGGAAAAATTATACATTTCTATGACACAGACTTGTAAATGGAAGCCTATAGATCAAACCCTGCCAGGACTATCCTCCTTGAAAGGTTGTTTTCCAGGTTTTCCTTAGTACTCATCAATAGGAAATGATCGGGAAATAACTTAAGTCTGGAATGGTTCCTTTCCCAATTTATAATTTTAGCTCATGTATTATTGGCTTTACCATCTGTGAAGCCACAGTAATAAAAAAGATGTTAAACACAATTTAAAAAGAAGTAGCTGATATCAACATTTTTAGCACAAAATATGGTGATTTCCATTCCTTTATAAACAAGCAGGGAGTCTTCTCTCCCATTCTAAATGAAGTTATACTACATCTGATGCTGTACAAGTTATTGCACTTCATTTTGAATGATCGGTGTTTTCCTGGCACACTATTATCTGTGTGTCCCAGGAGGTAGGAAATTAAAGGCTATGATTTTGGGGCCAACTTCATAGAGATTCGCAAGAACCCAGAAACTGTTAACAAAACCATCAGTAAACAGATTTACCATAATGAAACAGTTTCTTGAGTGGATATTGGATATCCATTCCTCATTTAACATAAGTTTGTCTTGCAGCATAGATAAGTGTTAGCATTAAGATTCTGTGTCAAAGAAAACAAGTGCAACAGTTTTGTTCCCTCTTGTCCTGAAAATATTGTCACATTTTTGTCACTATGCTTTTTTATGCACACATTCATTTTAGGTAATTTCACTCCGGTAATGTGGATTTTGGTGAATTTATCCATTGATGTAAAAATTGGCTCTATCAAACAATAGGATACTACCTTTGAAGTTTGCATTAACATGCGAATTGTTTATGCCCAATTAGAAAATCGGTTAGCTTATCTTAATCACCTTCGTTAATGTATTGCCAAATTTGCATTTTGTATGAATGGCACTTCTGCATTTTTGTGATGTGCTGAATCTGCTGGTATTACTTTCTGCAGATAAATGTGGCATGTTTTTTGGGATTTACTGACATTACCATAACCTATTCAATTATTTCTTCCTCAGTGAATTGATTGAGGCTGTCTAGATTTTGGTTGGTTTGCAATATTTGAGTCCTTTAGAATTTCCCAGTCAGTGTTATAGCAAGAGTGTTATGTTGAACATGTGTGTGGATTTTCTGGTTAAAATCCATGACAAACTTGTGTCAAATTCCAAGTTCAACCATCAATTTCTATAAATTCATCTTTCATCAGAGACATTCTTGAATGTAATCCAAAAAACAATATGAGCATAAAAACTGGCTGCAGTTATTATGTCTAACAATAAACAGCTATCTAAAACTCTGAATGTTTTAATTTTGATTACATTAATAAACAGCTATTTTCCAATGTACACAATGTGCATCAAATGATGCAATAAATAACCACATGTGCTAAGGTCAACATTTCCTATGTATGGAAACTTTTAAGATATTTCAGTAAGTAATGTATATTTTATGCATTGCCATGGTCACTCCCATGTCAGTTACATACTTCAGAGAGGACAATGCCAAACCAAATTACAGATTTACAACCTGAATCACTTACTAGTAGCAGAGTCACCACAACAAAACATGCCATTGATCAATAATTTACTATGAACCTTCACTGCCATGCTTGCAGGTATAGTATAACTCGAATTTGGCTCAGCATGTCCATACCTGCTCTATTTAATACCATTTTGCCCTTTAAATTTTTTTACATAAAACAGTTATATTCTATTCTAAAATTAGGTATTCATTTTATTACTCTAAACTCCACTTACTTCCATAAAAGTAAGATGTGTTTCGAGAGAATCTCTCCCATCTTCAGTTGCTCACCGAACCGCCGTTACTCGAAACAATGGCTGGACACCCGGATGTTTCTGTGGTGGCCTCTATTGGTTGAAGTAGAAAATTTCTGAGTTCATCCATAGGAGGAAACTCGAAATTCATTAGGTTTTCTATATTTTTTTAATATAACAATTTTTTCCCAAGTGGATAACTCCAATGGGTTATGAAGATGTTTCAGCAGTTTAATTTCTGTTTTATTTTATGGTTTTGGGCCAAAAGTGAGCTGGTTTAAACAGGTGGATAAATGAGAATAACCAGCTCACTTTTGGACCAAAAACCATGAAATTAAACTGCTGAAATATCTTCACAACCCATTAGAGTTATCCACTTGGGAAAAAATTGTTATATTAAAAAATAGAGAAAACGTAATGAATTTTGAGTTACCTCCTATGGATGAACTCAGCAATTTCCTACTTCAACCAACAGAGACCACCACAGAAACATCCGGGTGTAAGTACAATAGTTATATTCTAGTTAAATAAACTGTACTTATGAAGCTGTAGACAATGGAGTGGTAGTATATCCTACACTAATGTAATCAACTTGTTCACACTAACTCCATTTACTTACATAACACTAGAACATGTAAGAAGCACTTGCTCCCATCATGAATTGTTGATCGACTGCTGATACTCAAATTGGTGGCTGAATCCCAAGGTGTTTCTGTGGCAGTTTCTGATGATCTAGTGGAAACTTGCTGAGTTTATCCATGGGTAGAGCATCAAAATTTGTTAAGTTTTTCTTATTTTTTAATAAGATTTAAATTTTTTAATTTGATGATTCATATAGAATCACCTTGGGATCCAGTAGCAGCAGTCGGTTAACAGCTAATGATGGTAGCGAGTGCTTCTGAAACATGCCCTAGTGTTATGTAAGTAAATGGAGTTGGTGTGAACAAGTTGATTACATTAGTGTAGGATAAATTATATTCTAATTTTAGTTTTTTCTTTTGTTGGGAAATTTCTTAGTGTTTAGGAAATGGCAGAATGTTTATGCATTAATGAATATTAGTTTGTTTTCACCCAAAAACTATGAAATAATGCTTTAATATGGAAAAGTGTTGAGTGTAGAAAAGAGTAAATAAAAAAGAAACTAAATTTGTGAACATTTTTATATAATAACAATATTTTATTTCATTAGCAATATCAGGTTTTGCTAATGTTGATATTTGTATGATTTTATTTGCCTAATCCATGCCCAAAATTAATTGCCATGAGCCAGATTACCTTATCAGTGTCAAAATGTACAGAGTCATTATAGGCTTGCAAAACAAGAAGAGGAGATGGTTAGAAGTTAAAAATGAATGGGAAAAAAAGATGAAATACATAAGCATAAGACATTAATCTTACCATAGGAAAACAAATTTTTCATAAAAGGAGAAGTTAACCTTGTAGAGGATAATGAAAACTATTGGGTTTAGTGAGGGAAAAATTAGTAACAGGTGGGGTAAAAGAACATTTTCATAACTAAGAGCAGCTAAGGAGTAAATTCCACTCATAGCACTGCAAAGACACATTGAATTTTCTATTAAGTTTAGAGAAATTTAATAAAAATTAATTCTGTTCCATTATATTCTGTTGTGTAATGAAATGAGCAAAATCCTGTGACACCGGGTAGTAATTAAAAATGGCCATCACTAGGGTCAATCTGAGGCATTAAATAAGAGCATTTGCTTGCTAAAACAGATTTATAGAATCAACATACCAGAAGTTTACAGTCACTCATCTCTGCGAAAGAACTGGTTTTGCTTTAACCATTGAATCAAATTGTAAGTTTCATTAGCATTTAATAAAAAGAAAATTTTATTTTCTCTCCAGCCTTCATAATATGACTGCAGAGTTGCAGAGTGTAAGTTTTAGATGCTTTCTGTTTCAGCTACTGCAGGACATTCTGAAAATTCAACAAGTTCAATAGATGCAAACAAAACATCACAAGTCAATAAAACAAGGAGTGGTACAAGCAAGAAGATCAATCCTGCTATTTCTAAAACCAAATGTGAAGAAGCACATTTTAGAGAATATAGGTAGGGATGATTTTTATATCTTCAGAATGAACATTAAAGGTAAAAAGTTTGGTAATCCACTACAGAATTAATTGAAATTATGGGACATATTTTGTTCATGTGTAATGATTCAGAAATTTCATGTATTAGTTCGATAAAATTCAACTGTAACAGATCTCTAATGCTGAAGTTCTCATCTGAAAAACTATATTATTGTTTTGAATAAATGTGGTTATTGTACTTTTTCTCATAGTGTACACTGCAAACCTACAAAGTATTAACTTTTTAGCTGTACCCAAAATATTTTCCATCATCAGTTATTTTTCTTTCCTTCTCCTCTTTCTCTGTACTTGTTCTTTCTTTGTGCTACCTTTAGAACTTCATGCACCTCTTCTCTGTTATGTAATTTGAAATGTATATAACAAAACAAGAAGATAATCCAAAAATATATACATTAAAGTTGAACTAACCAAAAGTGCCACATACTGAGAATAGTAAAATAATAAGCATTGCTGTAGGAATGAGATATAATTTTCTATTGTCACATTTACATGCTAATTGTGGCAAGAATACCACCAGTTATTGACTAGTTCTGTAAAGAGGACTTAAGAAGACTGACCTGGGAAAATTGTTCTGATACTTTTGAAATATTCCAAAGTAACCATTCAAATGAATTGATCATTATTGTTGAGAAAAATCAGCTGAAAATACTGAAGCGTCTCTTGCACTACTTTCGGGGAGGACTTGAGTTTTCAGACATGCTCTATATGGTCTTACTAGAGTTAACTTAGATGGAAAGGGGGTTTTGGGAAGGATGCACAGTAAACTTATGCATGGTGTTCCAGTAGTTCTGTTCTCACTTCAACCAACAGCATCATTTGAGAGTGCAGCTTGTGCTTTTTATGGAGAAATAAGATAATGGGGGATTTAATGGAGTTTTGGTGATAATCTGGTTTGTCAGCCTATAAGGCTTATTGTGCTATTCCAATGGAAGAGATGCCTTCATTGACTCCCAAAATCTGTTCCTTGATCAAGTGCATTATCGTGGTTCGAATATTAGCATCCTTTCTTAGGTCTTCCCTGGTTATAGAAAGAGTAAATCTCTTTCTTACCAGAAATGGGCACTCAAAAAGGATATGCAAGGCAGTCTCCTCATCCTGTTTACACATTCTACAAATGGTTCATCTTTATGGAGTCCCTCTTTTCATAGATGTTACCTGAAGTGACCATGTTCAGTAATTAACACAACTACTTTCCTTATACCTCTATTACCCAATTTGATGAGAGATAAGGAAAGAGTGTTACTTGGATCTAGGTTTAATTTCCTAGCACATCTTGGTCCAGAATTGGTTGGCACTTAAGCTAATGTTTTTCCCTTACCCATTTTTTCACTGCAATTTTGACAGTATACATGTGCTGACTTCAACCACTAATTGAGGGCCAACATTGGGTAGTTTTTTTTTTTTTTTTTTTTTCCCATAAATGCCCCAATTTACCTCACACACTATACTTCAAGCCTGTTGCAAGGTGGCAGGGCATTTAGGCATGTTTAGATTTAACCTGGTTGGAGGGAAGTGCTTTCAAGGCACTTTAACTATCTGAGAGGATGGGAATTGGTTTACCATGGTAACCCTTCACAAGTTCACTAAAAGCAAATGCTTCTGCCTGAAACTATGCAGTGTTTCCCAAGGCTTATACTAATGTTAGTCCTTGGAGCTCCTGACATTGTGTCCCTATAGGGATCTATTGGTAAACCATACAGGTTGGTCACATTCTTTTTTGCACATGATTTCTTCCATCCAGTCTTCTGGAGATCCAAGAGTTACTTTGAAATGGAGGTAAAAAATAGTATTGAGTGTTCATTAGGTCAGACCTCATTGTAGGAAATTTAGAATGGAGGTCCAGTAACTGTAAAACTGCTTCTCCAGTTCCCTGTTTGCATCAGGCAATATGCAGTAAGTCTATCCTCCACTTATAAATATATGTCCATGGGAGGGAAACCCAGCAGAATCTCTAATGAATGATTAAAGTACTTCTGAAGGCTATGTAACACAAGACATGCTTGTCTCTGTAGCTTGATAACTTATCTTGTATAGTAATTTTTAATGCTCAAATGATGGCACCATAATATATATGTCACATGACCATTACAACATATAGCCAATGACTAATGTATGGTTTTAGGTCCCAAGTGGATCCAATAGTTCATTTGATAGTTACAAGAGACCACCTGGCTCAATGGAGAATATTGTCACTATAATTGTTTCGGGTCAGTTTCTTATTCAATGCAAGAGTTAGATATTTAACTGTCTCAGAATATCAGGATTGAACTGAAGATTTCCTAAACCTTTAAAATTTTCTGTTGGTAAAGGGACAACAATGTTTTGCTAGGATTGATACACAGGTCCTCCTGCATGCACCAGCTGTGAAATTTTCTCAGCCCACAATTTATCATGTCTGAAACTAAATTTCCCCAAAATTATTGTTTTGTCATCCACATAACTTTGTATATAATAGCCTTCCTGGGTCACACCTTGAAGTAGACAATCCCCCTTGTGGGCAGCCCCTCGCAGCAACGATACCTTTCATTTCCCCAAACAGGCTAGCAGTAATATCTCTGCTCCTGAGCATGGAGTTTATCCACCTTGACTCCAAGTTTCTGAGCAGTCAGAACCATAGACTTATAAGAGGTGTTATCGAAAGCATGCTCTGTGTCTAGGAAGGCCCCAAGGGTATTTCTTATCTAACCTAGGAGCCTCCATAGACTTATAAGAGGTGTTATTGGAAGCATGCTCTATGTCTAGGAAGGTCCCAAGGGTATTCCTTTCTTAACCATAGAGTCCTCCAGTCTGCTGACAAGACTGTAATGCTACTATGCAGAACTTAGATGACTGATAGGCATTTTCATCAATGGAAGGGAATATCTGACAGTACTCTCATTCAAATATATCTTTCAATCACTCTTTCCAAAGTCTTCAAAAAGAATGATGCAAGACTAATTGGTCGATAAAACTTATCTATGGTATAATTATTACAATTGGGCTTGGGAATAAACACTATTCTGGTAGCTCTCCAGACCTGAGGAATATACCTAAAGGCTATACTGGCCCGAATGAGATTGCAGAGGAGGATGTAAAGTGAGTCAGGTCCTTTCTGCAGCAAAGCAGAAAAAAATCTGTTTTCACCAGACTACTTAAATGGGTTAAATTTATTAACTGCCCATTTGACACTTTGTTGTTAAGACTTGACATAAAAATTCCCAGTCCTTCTGCAATGCTCTTGGTTTTATAGTTTTCTCAGTAGTCTATGAGTTCACAGATATTGTCATCAAATATGCACCTGGGGAAGTGTGCCTTAAAGAAGAGTATTTCTTCAACCAAGCATGTAAAACCTGCTCATGGGCCTACATATTGTTTCTTATAGGGTGTATAGAACCATGGGCCGATGCTCTATGTAACCTGGCTGCCTCTGACAGGCTAGATATTTTTTGACAGAAGGCTGTATGGTACTCCCTCAAGTCTCCAGTTCTTTTTGCCTTATTAAAGAATTGTCTTAAGCTGCCTCTCTTTTGTCCACCCTGTCACGTTCTTGTATTTTATCCGTAATTGTATGGGGGAGTTACTGTATTAACTTTTAAGTATATTAACTTGAATGGAATAGACGACCTTGTCAGTATCATCAAAAGATCTAATCCTATCAGTCTGTTTCAATTCTATCTGAGAGATCTTGAATATATGGCTCCCACCAGGTTCTTCTGGAATTTCTATTGAGATTAGCGCTAATAACTACATTAAGATTAAGTGATATACAGCTGTGATCCTAAATGATGGTTCATCCAAGACTCTCCAATCAGTAATCTGGTTCTGATATACCAGTACTAAAGTAATGTCAATAATTTCCTGCTTTTACGATTAGCAGAGGTAGGCTTGTTGCCTACATTAAATATATATAGATTACTGGAGAGCAGAAAGTCTAAAAGGTACTCACGCATTTTGTTCATGTCTTTGCTGCCGCAGATTTCAGGTGAGAGTTGGCATCATACCCGTAGATGGTCTGTTCCCCTCTCTGAGAACATTGTGCAACCAACTGTTCTAGTTCTATAGTGAGTGGGTTAAGTGGGTTACTGCCACATAGAGGAAATATAGCTCAGTAATAAGCCTTTCTCTTCTCCCATTACATTGCAGTCATCTATGACATCCCCTTACATGTGGTGATGTCACCAGAACAGAATTTTAGAAAATTTTAAAGCATTGAATCGTATTGTAAACAAGAATACAATTTCTAGATCAATTGCCCTTGTTGCAATGTATCAGCTTAACCTTGACACCTAGTTGTATGATCATTCCATGTTAATCAAGGATTTTTGAATCAGGGCTAGGTCAATTCCTTCTTCCTTGAAGGTTTTCCAGAAGGCAGCCAAGGCCACCTTCTTAGTTGAAGGTTGATCTGGAGGACCTTTAGGGCCATCTTTGTATAGAATTACTATAGTGATTTTTCCAAGGCCCAAAAATGCTCTCTTTCCCAAATACTTTTTATGGCCTTTGCCATTTCATTATCTACTAAGCAGATAAGTGTCTGCCTGGATGCATTAGTTTTGGAACTAATGACTTTCCAGTCTCCTACATTTAGGGTTTTATTCTGATCCTTAAGCATCTTAATGATATTTTAGGGTCAGTTTTAGTGATTATCTTTGGTGTCTTAAATAGTAGCTTAGTTCTTCATAATGCTTCCACTTTGGGTCCTGTGGTAAGTTTAATACCTTCCAATGGCTCCAATAGATTCATCATCCACTCTTTGGTGACATTATTTGTGAGGAGGAAATGAGAGCACCTCTCTCCCTGTAGGCTCCAGTAACTGTGGAAAGTTCCCATCTTCGAATATCTGATATCCTCTACAATGACCTCCTGGAGTTTCTCAATTTGGTCCTATGAGAGTTTACTGATGGAAAAATTGTCAGAGATTACTGCTACTGTGAAGCTGGATAGCGATTCCCTGTAGGTTTCTTTGATTCAGGTGGAAACTTCTTCTTCTTCTGTAGTCTTACCTTGCTTGATCTTTTGGATAATTCTAGAGGAAGAGGGAATAGACCACTCTGAATGGCTATATTCAATGCCTAACTTTAGATGTCCCACCCATCTCCTACTGTAGTTTTGGAGATTTAGGTTTAGATTTGCCTTTCCCCCCATTTCTTTGGATCCCACATAATGCCCTTCTCCTTAAGTTTTACTTTTAGGGCTTTTTTTTCTTTGCTCCCCGAAAATTGGTGTTTTTTTTTTTTTTTTTTTTTTTCCTCCCAAGGCTTCTTAGATTCTTTTTCTTCAACTGAGGTTCATTTCACCCTCGAAGAGATGGTGCCATTCCATATCTGAGGTTTGCTCTAAAAGAGCTTCATTGAGGGAAGTGGTTGCTATTGCTGAGGGCTTACTATAATGGTCTTTGGAAATGGATTTTTGATTTTTTTGAATGGCTTCTATTTCGTCCCTCGAGAAGCTAGGAATTTATAAGGCGCACCTAGAGCCCCACATACTTGGAGTTCACCAGGTATCCGGAGCCGCCATTTGAGGCACATTAGTCTTGTGTCATACCCTTTAGTACAAGTCACACTACACTTTAAGGTTGGGCATGGTAAGCTGCTTATTTGTCTAGAATCTCACCTGTGGCCTCCATAGCATGAGAGACTCTACTGGTGATTACCACCTCCAGTAGAGCCCATAGGATCACAGATAAGTGGAACCCCACCAACTACAAGGTCATGCAGCTTCTAGAAGGGGGGGGGGGTGCTTTTTACAAGATTAATTGCAAATTCGGAAATATTATTGCACATATAACTAGAGATGGAGCCAGGTGAAAAAAAGTGACTAGGATAACACAGGAAAGTCAGGGAAATAGTGTATAAAGTATACCAATACTTTGTAAATGTTAATCAGCAGACAATAGGGCATGCTGTGGAGGTGAAGGAATGTAATTTTGCCATATCTCAGGAGAAGACGGCAGGCACATGTATTAAATTTCAGACTGTGTAAAGAATCACAAGTTAAGGAAATAAAAGTAAAGCAGTGTTTAAATTAAGACAAATATATTTGAATTTCTTAATAAGCTGGTGAGTAAATTTAATACTCTTATGCTCCACTTATCATTAAATTATCCAGAGCAAGTTTCACAGGCCATTGCTCGCATTATCAGCTGTGAGTTGAATATATAAATTACATTACTTGATTAGTTCCAATAGAAAGTTGGTCTTAAATATATTTGAATGTATTATATTAGTAGCAATAATAATAAATAATTTCATTTTTTAAACTATTGTGACTCTTGCACTTTGTATGGGAATATAAAGTGCATAGTAACATAGCTTAGTGTTGCTGTGTTTCTTTCTATGCAGTACTAGCAGATCCACCTTCCTAAGTGACACCAATCTGGTGATATGCATACAGCAATTGTTATCCTGCTTGGCAGGAAGTAGGCAAGAGCATAAGTAACCTAACAGAAGATTGCTGATAGAATTGCAGGCTAGTAGGTATAGATAAATTATACTCTTTTGTTTGAACAAGAAAAAATAAATCATTAATTTAAATTCTTAAGAAAAAATGTTTCCTACCACACATTGTATTAATGAATCAAAATTCAAAGCACACATAATTTAAAAACAAATGTTCAGCTACATTTTAAGAAAGAAAACATAATGAAACCTCATTGAACAATTGAATAATTATATATTATGCACTGCAATGAGATAATTAACTTGCTTTGGTTCGAAGCTGGAGCATTTTTCAATAGCTGACCAACCAGAAACTCTCACTTCAGGCACAGATAACAGTGTTACTTGAGATTATTCTAACTGCTACATCTACGAGTTTGGAAAAATCAGTTTTCATGGTACTTTCATCATTTTAAAATCCTATAACGTACATTTATGGTATAGAAGCACAAATGTTGAGACACGTCATTCATCTCAGCCCATAATTTAGATTCTTTATGTGGAACCCACAACACTACTTATTTACCATTGTTTTCTGTATAAATTGGCAATTCAGAACTCATTTGGCATACAGAACTGTGAATAAGTACTCTCTTCTACTTCCAACTTGAAAAGTGAATGATATTTGAATGATAAAAAGGTTGTGATTCTATGCACTATATCAACTTGAAACTTCAAATGCACAAAATAATTGGCTACTTGTTTCATGGTTATCAAACCCATCCTTCAAACTGCCATGCTCTTTTCAATGGAAGCAGCAAATGAGGACAAATTATAACATTGGCTTTTGTCATCTTCTGTCATCTATTGAGTTCTTAACAGGGTGAGGAAAGTTATGAGACAACTAATGACCTTGTGATTATAAGCCAGCATCTTTGCAGATGCATTTTTTTGAAATGGCATATTTAATATATCAACCTTACATGAATGACAGGTGTAAGCTTCCATAAATAATGTTTCATCAGAAATGCACAACTATCTTAAAGACATATTGAACCACAAACATAAGCCTTTTTCTTTTGAAATAGTTACCACATGCTTGCATATATGGTGCAAGGGAAATGCTTATATATTTCAAAGCCTTTGTGACATTACTGCCCTGATCAGATACAAATACGGTTTTGCCCATATCTTCTGTAGAAATTCTTAAATCTGTTAAATATGTGCCTAACTCCTAACTAAATGTTCACATCAGAATTAGGAGAATCCTGGAAAGCTAATCACAACAATAAATGTTTGTTTGCTGCCCATTTGCTATTGTAGTGCTTAGCAAATGACATGTAATGCGCACATCTAGCTATCAGTTCACATGTCAGTAGTGCTGATATAATTGTTAGCCTGCATAGCATTAACAATATTTGACATTATCTTCTCCTTTATCAGTGATTTTCTTTACAATAGAAGAAGGAATGATATTTTTTATATGGAAAGACCCATAGTTCCATCCTATATCCACTAAAGCCTGTTCTAACTTTGGGGATGCTTCCCTTCCACTGTAAAAATGGTCATAAGTATTCTATTAGAATTTATAATCAATCCTTGTCAATGGCTTCCAAAGTACAATTTAAATAATGGTCACAGGCTTTTGCTTACATTTCTACATATATCACAGCCATCAAAATCTTGTCAGCTTTTAAAACATTGGACCCGTCATAAACATTCCTTGTCACATAATTATTTGCACTAAGCTCAATATAAGTTCATATGACTTGGAGCTAACCTAGGTTCTATTCAAGCCATACAAATAATACATGAATTCCTTCTGTCATCTATTACACTTCCTGTTAACAAATTTAATTCATCTTATATAGTATAATTATAATCTATAAATTTTACAAACTAATTTAGAATTTATATTTATTGTTTGATTTATGAACCAAATCCATTCCTTTTTTACCCTAAATATAGGTAGATACTCTCCTAAACTATTAATCTGATATTTTTGATAAAAAAAGAAATTTTGGATACCTGTTGTTTTTGCCACCACTCCCAATTTAAACAATGCAATACCCTCTCTTCAATCTGTATTATAAATCCCAATATACATATTTTTTCCACCATTGCTGATAAGTTCTGTTTATCCATATCTTCCAACTAGCATCTGCTATTTCCCAAAATCCTACTCAAACATTCTCTTTTCCTAGCCATATATTACCATACCATTATTATTAAGTAGGTGCCTGATTCTGCCTAGCAATTCATTGAATGTACACACTTGTCTTGCACACTTAAATAGTCTTGCAAAATATGCTCCTGAGGTAATTGATAAATTCTGGGCCAATATTTTAATACTCTCTGTAAAATCATCCCTCTTAAACTGATTTTATCTAATTCATGTATGACTCCTTCCCCTACAGCATTATACGGTACTCTTAAAATCAATTTATAAAACCTTTTTAGTAATACAACCATCTATTCTACCCTCCTTCTACTTCCCAAATCTCTATTCCATATAGACATCTTGATTCAAGAAGGTCTTATACATGCATCCCAGCCATATTATGTCCATCATAGGAGCTATTTATAAGTATTGATCCACCAGCTGTAATGCAGCTTTTCTTTTTGTCAAGACCATTTTTTTTTTTTTTTTGTTTCACCCATTCTCTTGTGCTATTAAATTTTATAATTAAATATATAAAATCCTTAAGAATTTTAATTTTTATGCCCAGGAATAACCACCTCTCATCTTTTCTGATTTATTACTTCTTGCTTTTTTTTTAATCAGCATTCACTTTAAAATCATACTTGTCACATAACAATCAGGATGCAACATATGAATTATTTTTCAGAAGTTATTGACAATGGAGTAGAATAATTAATTTGAATTGGTTTCATTACATGTGCTTCAATTACATGATTTAATATAGACTTGTTTCGGGAACACTCATTCCCACCACAGCAACTAGACAAGCTCATTGATGGTGACAGAAGGAATTTGTCAAATATATCCAGTAATGAAACTGAAGGTTCATAATGTGGTTCTTGTTAATGATAAAAGATCTTTTCCCATGCTAGTAATTCTAAAGGATTCTTTGGTTATTTAATAATTTTGTTTCATTATCAATGTCATGATTTTTTTGAGCAGAAATGGACTGTAACTGCAGATTTCTGGATTTGTTTGTAAGCAATATTTCTAAAATATTTTTTGTATGGGTTTCCAAACTTCTGTGTGTTTTGGCAATATATATTTGATCACAATCTCTACATATATACCATACACACACAATATTGAATCTTTTATGAGAAGATTTAATAACTTTTAAACCTGTATTTGTTTTGAGAAGCCAATGTAATGTTTTCTGAAAATGTTTTTAAACTTGTTGACTGCATCTGGATGATAAATAATTTTATTGTATTGCACATCTTCCTTTATCTGGGCAGTGAGCTGGTATCTTTGATTGCATTAATTCTTTTAAAATTTTTATCTTTTGTCTTCTAATTGCTTGTTGAAACCATTGTGAAATACTGCACTGATAATTATTCTCTATTCTTCGTTATTGGCTAGAATGTTCACTAATCTATGGGTAATACTTTTAAGTGTCAAAGTGAGTTTGCTCTGTATCCCAAAGATTAGTTCATTTGTTTTTTTTGATAATCTTTAAATCTAAAAAGGGAATGAAACCATCCTTGCAATTAATTTCCAAATTAAATTTGACTTTTTTGTATGTTTAATAATTTGGTTATTGTGTGCGTGTGCGTGCATGCATGATGTTTTTGTTGTTGTTGTTTTTTTATATAATAACAATAATAATAATAATTTGGTTATTGGATGAGTGGAAGAAAAGGCCATAAGGCCTTAACTCTACCAGTATAAACAAATAAAATAAATAAATATTTAATTAACACAGATGAAGGTAGAGACATACTGGCTACTTGAGGTGTAGATTTCTCCAGAGCAGGGGAACAGAGACTCCTAGCAGTGCTTGTCTATTTGCTAATTAAGTGGAGATCATGGAAGAGTTCAGAGGATATTCTCAGAGCATGGGAGAGTGATAAATATAAACAAAACAAGCTGTAAAGAAAATATAACCTAGAGATACTTTCCATGGCAGTTTCATAGGACATTAGCGATTAATGTTTTAAGACCATCATACTGCAGTTCCATTTAATGCAAACCATTATGATGCATTTGTGTACTTCACAAATCATAATTTTTTCTTTCTTTTTCTTTTTCCTTCTTTTTTCTTTCTTTTTTTCCCCCTCTCTTTTTTCTTTTTTTTAAATTCAGGAAAGCTTTCACACCTTATTTTCTCTGCAATAAATAAGGCAACAATAAAATTTCTGGGATGTGGAATTTATTAGTGTGTGTTGCCAGTCCTCAAATAGTATCGCATTTCCTTGGTAGTAGTTAACAGAAATCATGGTGGTATTACAGACTTCTGCAGTCATTGTCAAATGTTATCTTCTGGAATAGGATACATCACAAAGCTATTGGTTGCTGACCAAATGAAATGCCACATTTCAGAAACTTTATTGTTGCAAAACATCAGTGGTAGCCTTGTGATGCAGTCTATCCCAGAAGGGGAAAAAAAAATTTAACAGCACAGAGGCAAAAGTGTGTGCAGTTGTCAATTAAATGCAATCAATATTTATATATTTTTAGAAGATATTGACAGTGAAACACTGAAATATTCCAAATTGAATATTTTCGAAAGCTAACGAACTTCATTTTCAGGGTTTTTAATAAGGACTTGTTTCGGAAACCTTTGGGAAGTCATCAACTGAAGATGTGAACAAAAGTTCCTGAAACATGTCCTTTAAAGATTCATTCAACAGCTGAAGATGAAAATGAAGGTTCCAGAAACATGTCCTAATTAAAAATTCTGTCAGTGAAGAGTCAACATTGAAAACATTCAATTTGGATTAATAAATGCAATCATATATTTTTTCATAACATTTTGGCCTATATGACTCCCAACATTATTCTGGACACAAGAGCACCATGATGGGCAGTAATTTGAACATGGTAAAATGAAAAATACAGTAAATAATTTTCATACGCATGGTGCAAACAGGAAAATTGTTGCAAAGGTACCAGAAATATTTGGAAAGAGAAGTAATAGTGAAGTAGTATATGAGTTCTGAAGTGTAAACTGATATTTTTCAAAGTTAACAAAAAATTTTAAATATTTTTTCTACAATAGGGGAACTCTTAAGAATGACCCTCATAGAATCATATCAGCCATTAAATAGCTAACACTAGCCCATGGTCTGAACAACAACTTATGCATCTTATACTTTTATTATACCATTAACAGTATATTCTCTGATTATATCTTTGAACATTATATTGCATGTATATTCATTTCAAATTTCTTATGCATATTTGCTGAATTGAAACTTCTGTTTATTTCTTGTATTTCCTCCTAGTAGTAAATAGTGATATTCCATCTGTTTGCTGCAGAGGTGGCTCACCTGAGAAGATGTGGATAAACTCTCTGCGACGCAGTGAATCAGCAGTTCCTAAAAAATCCAGCAAGGGTACCATGGCAGCAAGATTAAAATCTGCAGCCCAGTATCAACCTCCACCTGTTTCTCAGGGAGGCTCATCACGAAGCATACATCCTGCATCAGATGATGCTCCCAGAATGCGACTGGCTTTTGAAATGCATCTTGGAGAAAATAGTGCAAATTCAACAGAACCAAAAACTGGTTCAAAACTACGCAACTTGTTTCTTCCATCCAAAGTGACATCAAAGCCAGAGGCAGAGGTAAATCACCAGTGTAGATAGTTTCCTTTTTCTTTTTCTTTAATTATTTTTAAGATTAACAGAAGATATTATAGAATTAAATATATCATATTAAGATACAGATCATTAACAAAAAGCTTTCAAAATGTATTTTTCAAATTTTGGATCATGTTTAAAACTTAGCTGTGTAAATTTGTTTACAATGCAACTGTGTAAATTTTTTTACAATGCAACATGCATTTGCGGCATAGTAAAAGCTATGTTATAAATTTTTCGATAAAACTTAAATATTAATGGGTGTTTCACTGTTTATGGTTCCAGATTAAATTAATATTGAAATTAATGTCATTTTCCACAATTCAGACTTAACCTCAATGTTCCTGAGTGATTACAATGCTAACTGATGATCAATACTCACATTCTTGTGTACAGTTTCCCTGCTGCTGTCAAACCCATTGACCCAGTTGTAAATGGTCTTCTGTGTAGGAGCTTTATGACCATATACTGTAGGTAAAGGTCTATGCATTTCTGCAGCAATTTTGACTCCTCCTTCCTTCCTCAAAAACATCCATATATTCCATCTTTGTCCATGATAGTTGCCTGCCATCTTGTCCATATCTTTCTCTATTTGACAACAAATGAACACTTCCATTTCACACTCTGCTCACAACTTCCATCTAGCATCTGCATGGCTTACTAGTATCCATAGTATAAATGGATATGCCCATAGATTGTGCTATTGTAAATCTTTTTCAAATGTCCATTGTATGTGTACACATATAAAATAAAAATGAAAAATAAACTAAATCTTGGAACAATGTAGCTAAAATAATGAGAACAATAGAAACAGATATAGATAAAATGTCTAAATAGAAACACAAACCTTGCTGTATTTAAAACCATTTGTATTCTTCTTCTGGTGGTGTTTTTTTTCTTGTCTTGTTAATTTGAGTTAGCTTTAATGTGTTTTGCTATTTACTCCTTACCATTTTTATTTTACTCTATTATTTTTATTCTTCACTTTCTCAGAGTGTTCTAATACACTTTATTAGTATATTTTAAGCTTTCTGATATTTATGCTTTCCATTACTTCTTGTATTATGACAAATATTCAAGGTAATGTAATGAAATTCTTGTTTAATCAATGTAAGTACTATTTGAAGCAATTATTAGCTATATATATTAAAATAAAATATAATTTCGTTACTTCTTGTATTATGACAAATATTCGAGGTAATGTAATGAAATTCTTGTTTAATCGATGTAAGTACTATTCCAAGCAATTATTAGCTATATATATTAAAAGAAAATATAAAAGCATAACCTGATCAGGCAACCAAAACCCATAAAAGAACTAGAACATTCCAGCATTAAATGAGAATTAATACTAATAAAAGTTAATAAAAGCATATATTTTGAGCATAACTGCTCTTCTTCATGGTGAATAAAGTGAACATTTTTGATATTATTGTATGATTTAGTCAAACTAAACACTCTTAATGCTTCACTTACTTGTCATAATATACAGAACCTCTTTAGTTCAACTAAATCATTCAATAATATCAATATGATTGGCTTCACTGCGCAAGTTCCAATTAACATTTTAATTTAAAGTGAAATTTGTTTACCTGTACCTTCTACACAAAGAAGAGCAGTTATGCTCAAAATATTTGCTTTTATTGAGTTTTAATTGTGTTTAGTGTTAATTCTCATTTAACAGTGGAACATTCTAGTTCTTTTATATGAATGAATGAATTTATTTCTTCCAATTTCTAATTTACATGAAGATATATTTAAACATGTAAATAGAACTGATTTCATGTAATTTTCACAAACAAGTAAATATGTCAAACTATTATTACATTTTCATATTCTCAATATGTAAACTTACTACTATTAAAACATTTAAATTTCCCACTTAACCACCCTGACTTCATGGAGTTGCATTCCTTCCATACTCCATTACAATTAACACCAGGTTGAGTTTGTAATGGGGATATATATTCACTCCTATATAATGCAATTGTCAACATTGTTGTTCCGTATGACAAATTATTGTTACGAAATCACTCAAATTTCACTAATTTTGTTCCACTTACTTGGACATGTTTCAAAGGCGATTGCCTCCATCTTCAGCTTGGTCCCACTGGCTGCTTCCCAGTGTAGTATTAAGATGTGGCTCTGTGACTTTGATGAACTTATGATGAGGTAGCTGTTATTTGGGAGATCGAAGTTAACCAAAAATTCTTTGTTTTTGTCAAAGTCACAGAGTGACATCTTAATACCACACTGGGAAGTGGCCAGTGGAACCAAGCTGAAGATGGAGGCAATCGCCTTTGAAACATGTCCAAGTAAGTGGAACAAAATTAGTGAAATTTAAGTGATTTCGTAACAGTAATTTGTCATATTATAATATATTTCACTGTGAAAATCCCGGATACAAAATAACTATTGTTGTTCCCATTTGCCTCGCCCACTTTGCATAACCATTTTTGTCTCTCCTTCCTACATCATTTCCAAGTTTCTTAATATTTTCATCCAATTTTAAATGATAAATTCTTCTGCCTCTAATTTCATTTGGTAAGTTTTACCACTTTCATAAAAGGAACTGTTCCCATCAAAAATTTTTTGCGTACATTCTAATATACAATGCCAAGTAATATCTGGTTCTTCACACATAGGACATATCCCCTTAATATATCCATTTTTATCCCACTTAAATATATTATTCCTGTTCTAAAACATGCCAGTTCTCCCCTTTCTGCCTTATCACAGGTTTCAGTTTATCTTTCTCATCCCCACAAATTTTTTAGTGTCCTGTATAATTTCAGAGATTTTTTGACATTAAGATTAGCCCATATTTCCTGTTTTTAAATATCCTCAATTCTTGTTTTTATCTCTTTTAAAAATCCTTTTCCCATTCTTACCCCCTCATATCATATTGAAAATATTCTTGTAGAATATTTTACATTTTAGATATCCAGGTTTCTCTCCCTTTAATTTTTTTTTGTGCTACTACACTGATTGATGATATTTTCCTCTTCTAGTCTTACTGTTCTATACCAATATTTCAGTACTCTTTCTATGACCTTGCTTTTATAGCCCAATCTTCCTAGTTCCATTAGAGCAACCTTGTTAGGTGAAGATCTAGGTATACCTAGAACAGTTCTACAGATTAATCTATTTATCACATTTATACATTTATTGTTTTCCATACTCCATCTGGCCCCCAAATTTTTATTCTATACATCATTCTGCTCTCCACTATTTAACCAACTTCAATTTCTGTGCCCTCCCAGCACCATTTCTCCTGTTTTTTAAATTTGAAACCTTTTTTGATCACCATATTCTTGAATTTAATTTTGTTTAACTTGACATCCCATTCTCTACAAAATGAAATAGCTTCAAGTGATCGTTTTAATCCTACACTTGTTAAAGAACTTGATCTCTGTGTTATTTATAGTTAAGGTACATTACTTTTGCTAATTTCTTCTAAAATATCATCAATAAAATAGATTGAAGAGAACTGGGCTTAATTTACATCCTTGTCTTAGACCTACATTGTTTGATATTTTATCTGTAATCCTCCCCCTTTAATATTTAATATAAAATTCGTTTTCCTTATAAATATTTTGAATTGCCTGTATATAATTCTGATTTGCTGCTTTTTTTCTCAGTTTGATTCTACATCCTGCTTCCTTATAAATTGCACTGGAAGCTTTTTCTAGTCCAAAAACAACAAATAGATTCTACCTCTTTCTTTTATATATATTACAGATATATTAACCAGAGTAACAGTGATTTGCAGTCTAAATTGTCATGACATACATGTTTAAGTTTGTACATTTTAAAAGATTCCTAACATTAATAATTGTTTTATAGATTCAGGTAACCAAGACCATTTTAGGATCACCCCGTCTTCATCGTGCTATCTTCAGAGATCGTCATCAACATCATAAAGGTAGTCTTAATAGTGACTCTGGAAGTGGGAGCTCTGTTGCATCTCCACTGACACCTCCAGCATCTACTACTGCTCTGTGTAGCTGGACCACAGAAGATGTGGAACCAGGCACACCACATTTCAAGGTAAGTGTACTTATTTCCCAAGTGTTTTGATAGAGGACTAAAGTAGAGCCCATAATTGTCATCTTAATATCCCTTTGTGTGCATGCATGCGTGCGTGTGTGCGCGCAAAGAAGCATCATACACATTATTTGGCTTTTTTATGTTAAGAAAATGCAAATGTAAACAGTGTACTCTTTAAATCAAAGTTTCTTATATTGCTCAATAAGCTTTTCATTATTTCCATTATAAGGTGTCTGAAATATCTGTCATCAAACAAAGGCTCCAAAATATTTTACAGAAGGGAAAAAAACAAAAAAACTTGTTTCTCTGTTATTAATATAAATAAAACTTCAGAAGACAAAAAACCATTCTAATGATAACAATGGTCTATCTTTCATTTTGATTTAATCTTGAAATAAACAATAGGAGTGGTAAATAAAATCTACATACATATATTGAAATCTAAAATTATATATGTATAAATATATTATGTACACAGAAATAGTGCCATCCTTTAAAATGATTTATTTATTCCTGTGGCATGTTATATTGAAGAAATATCATAGACTTTGTAATAAACCTTGTGCTTACAAAAATGCTGCTGCTTGTATAGATTTGTGTATTATGTACCTGTGTTGAGATGGTGTCTGTCCATGTATTCCCTTCTTTCATATAGACTACAGTAAGGGTCTTGTGCATTACAATGCAGTTCAGTCACATAGACTGCAGTAAGTGTCTTGTGCATTCTAATGCGGGAAGGCCATTAGGCCATTATCTGTAATGAGGGAGAAGATAGCAACTCATTCGCATTCTTTAGAATTAATTCTAAGTTTTTCAATAATTAGATTTAAATAAAAATGAGCTTATTATAGATATAAAAAAGTATAGCCCCTTTTAAATGTTAATTCTGCAAATTCTGCATAATTCTGCAATGGTTAATACCATTGGTCAGCACTGTGGTACAGGGGAACAGAAATCCAGGACTGGATTTTTATGATTCCAATGTAGTTTGCCAGCTTTGGTAAAATATAAAATGATGTTCTCATAATAAATGGATCTGGTTTAGATTACACATAGTAAAAGAGTTTTCTTTTGAAAATAGTAGCTTGTTCCTTTAAAACAACATTAAGGTGCTGGACTGAAATATGCATTTGAATCAAGAAAGGCCAGTGTCAGTTTTAAGTGGTAATTTAATACCAAACTACTTTCACCATTATCGCCACTTCCAATACTATTTCACATATATAGATCAACTGATTCCCCAATTTATTAAAAAGATATTAAAAAATTACCTAGTATTTGAAGTTACTAATATTCCTACACTTGTAGAGAATTCTATATAACTTGCAAGTGCATGACTAATATAATGCATCTGTGGAAAAAAAAAACGAAAAATCATTTGTACTTTTATAAGTATGGAGTGAGAGTTGTAAAGCGCAAAAGCTTGGAAGAAATTTTTGTGGAACAGAATTCTACTAATAACTACAAGTTACAAATAATATACTTGTAATGTATTAGACTATACTTTTATGGTTCAGGGCCCTGCAGTGACGATGTACATTCTGCATCCTTATTCAGGCTAATCAGTAAATAAAAAACAAATAAACAACTTGCTAATTAAAATGAAATTAAGATGTTAATTGGAACTTGCACAGTGATGCCAATAATGTCAAAAACAACTTGCTATTCAGCTTGGTATCTCTGTGGAAGGTGGCTTTTTTATTATTATTTTTATTAAATGAATGCCTATTTTTACTACTGTGGCATCACGGACACTCATGCTACATTTGATAAAATGGTAAATTGGGAAAAGTTTCTTTTTGAAAGAAAGGAAGCATTCCAAGCTTAAATTTGGAGTATCTCCCCAGCATTTGCCATTAATGAGGACTGAGGAAAGCTTGGAATAACTGCAATCAATGAGGAGGTCAAGATGGGAATTAAACCCAGACCTCCTGCTCATAAGTTCGTACCTTAACAACCTGAACCACCCATGTCATTGTGTGGGTAGTGTCAACACAATTATCCACCATTAAGTATATCAAACCATTTTCAAAAAACAGTTCTGTTGCATAGACTATGACATGTCTTACAGAGTTCTTTATTGCATTGCTTATGTATAAAATGAATTTCATTTAATATAGCACACTGTGCAAGTAGCATTAATTACTGACATCATTAATGTCAGAATAAAAAAAAATAGCTAATTTGACTGCTGGAGAGCAGGTCAGCATGAAACCAATACTGGAAGTGTAATGTAAAAAATTGAACTCTTATATAAAGAGCAGTAATACAGAGCATTAAATTTTGAGCTTTGGCTGCAGAAATACATGGCATGCATGACCACGCAAAGGGCATAGATACCAGCATATTTTCTCTGTTATTGCTTGCTTGTTTCTACTTCCTTTGATTATAGTTGAAATTGAAATTTATTGATATACTAAGAACAAGTGCAAAAAATACAAATACAAACTACCAGGGGGATTCTACCCATCTGGCCCAGGCCATTTTAGGGTATGCCCCCTCACAATTACAAAAAAAAAAAATACATTAATTTGTTTTATTCTATCACCTTTATCCGAGTTCTAATATAATTGAACAATACAATATTTCTACCATGATTGCATTGGTCCCCAGTTCCCTGTTCAGCAGCAGCCTACTGGAATTGCAGGGGATCAGGCTCTGACCCAATCCAAGGCCCTAAATAAAAAATTTTCATTACTCTACCTATACCAATATAACTTAGCTACAGCCCCTACAAACTAATAATGACTTTATTTCTCAAATGCATACTAAATGCTACATTTCAAATTTAATAAAATTACAACCCACTCCCAACCATAATCACCTTTATCTACATCCTAAAATGATAATCAAATGCAACCCTTTAAGTTATTTGATTTACTTCCCTTCTTAGTATTCAATTCCATGTATTTTTAACTTTTCTCAGGAATTGCCCTACATTCCTGCTTTCTTTACTGAAAATTTTCATTAAGGCTATATTTCTATCTAATTTAAACCATTTCTCATTTATAAACTTTTTCCTTCAGAGTCCCGTTCCTTTGCACTCAAACACTATAAGTTCCAAATTTCCTTTATCCCATATATATTGGACACTGATTCTGAGGAAACCCTTTCCTTATTCCTTTTAAGCTCCACGTGCCTGCTCTTAACCATGCAATGCCCTCTCTTTGTTCTTTATTTGATTTATCAATATACATCTCTTTTTCCCATTTATTTTTATCAGTGTATAAAATACTAAAAATCTTTTGCCTGCTATCTCGCTAAACAGTTTTTATATTTCTATATCTTCCAATCTCTTTCTTATTACTTTCCAAAAACTCTTTTCATTTTCTCCCTCCTCCTCCAAATGTCCCCCATTCCATTGTTCTCTAGAATTATCCTAAGACTATTACTCCACCCATTGCTCCTTAGACTCTTTTCTTTAAAATCTAAGCATTTCCTTAACAAATTTCTTTGATCTAAGTTCTGAATCAATAGTTGAGAGCTCTTTCCATAATCATACCTTTCCTTGCCCCTTTCCATTTCAATTTGTGCAACTTCCTTTGCTGTTGTACTCAGTACAACTAAAATTTCTCTACAAATCAACCTATGCACAACATTCTCAATGTCCCATCCTCCTTCCAGTCTCCATATTTCAATACCATACAACAGTTTTGCTTCAACCACCATACTATAAATTTTTTCCAGCCACTTAACATTTATATCTGTAATTTTATATTTGCAACCTCTAACTGCTGCCATTGCTTCTTTCCCTTTCGCCAAAGCTAATTTTTTTGCTTTTCCCATTTGCCACCTCCATCTATTTTGACTCTTAGATAAATGCAATCCATAACAACCTTATATTCTTAATTTTCTTTATTTACTCAATTTTGCTCCTTTCTTGAATACTACTATTTGAGTCTTCTGATTTACCTTCAAGCTCCAATCATTACAGTATTTGTCTATTTGCTGCAAGGATTGCTTTAAACCAGTTGTTGAGATGGATCCAACAACTAATTCATCTGCAAATAATATCCCCAGGATTGTGACATTATTAATAACTGGGAATGAATTATTGCTCTTTTTTATCTCTGTTAAAATGTCATCAATAAACAAATTAAATAGCATTGTGCTTAACTTAGACTCTTGTCTTAACCCCTTCTATTGAAACATTTCTCTTGTTACCATTCCTTCCCCAACTTTCACACAAAAGGTAGTGCTTTAAAAATATTCACCATATAAAAACTTACTCTTTTACTCAGTAATTTATTCCATGACAATTATAATTCTATGCAATCATACACTTTCTCTAAGTTAATGCCATGTAAGTTTTCCTATCTTATCCTTTAAATATTTGTCCATAAATATTTTTATAATGAATATATTATCTGTTGTGCTTCTCCAACTGCAAAATAATTTTATATTTCTCAAACCAATTTTGTAGCCGATTTGACAAAATGCCTGTAAAAACTTTTCCAACATTTGATGATAATGCAATATCTGTGTAATATTTAGCATATCTACACTGCCCTTACCTTTGTATGTTGGGTAAATGATTGCTTTCCTCCAACTTTCTGATACACTTTCCATTGCCATAATTAAGTTAAACAGCTCTGTGAGTAACTTTACTCTGTTTACATCACAACACCATTCTGTTATAAATTCTGGTGAGATACCATCTATTCCTGTTGCTTTATTCTTTTTCATTAATTTCACTTGTTTAACTACTTCTTCATCCCTCACCTCACTGTCCAACCTTTCTATATAGCCCATTCCTACTTCTAACCTTGGCATTGTTTTTAAACCACTATGCTTGCCAAAAAGAGTTCTAAAATATCTTATCCACTCTATTTATTGATTATAGTTATTATTAATAGCATGCAAATTTATTTTAATGCATAATGCACACTGGCCAGCATTAATAGGCATTGTTCAAACAGTATCTGTCTACATTCACACAAGCAGACATAGTGTGATAAAATACGCATTCACATGCAAAATCCTCTTTCAGAATGCTTCTAATTTCTGTTTTTATGTAGTCCTGAAATACATTTATAATGGGAGGTGGGCCCATTTCTACAGACTTTTTTTAAGGTTCCCTACAAATAATTGTTGCATATAGCACATTGAAGCCCAAAAGCAATTCTAAATCGCCAGCCATTGCTACCAAGATTTGCTTCTTAATTTGGCAGTTCCAGCTCTGATACCTAAAGCGGACCAGTTCTACACAAAGAGGTATCTCAATTTTACTACTGTGTGTTCTTAAACCATTTCCATCACAGTTTAAGCCTGTAATCTTTGAAGCTGAAACTCAAAATTCAAGTTCAGTTAACATGCATGAAAAATTTTTAAAGGATCTTTTTCCAATCTCTTACAACACCAGAGGCAAAACCCCATCAACTTCTTGCAGATTGCCTTCCAGTTGCTTCTCAGAGAAGCCCTACTTGGTGATCATCTTCTCCTCCTATTCCAGAATAGAATAGAATATTTATTTAACAAATCCACATACACTTTTTAAAACAATCACATTTATTGTTGATTTGTTTATTTACAGATGCTCATTAACATCTCAGGTCATCAGCATCCCATTCAAATCAGAGCGTGAAATGGCCAACAAGTTTTGCTCAGAGGCCTCGTTTTTCAGACTTGAGGTTCTTTATCGTGCCGTAAATGTATGACACAGGGCCCAGGAAGCCATACTTGGGATTTTTATGCCCGAAAAAATCCATCAGTCCTGGCCAGGATCAAACCTGCGATCTTGGGTTTAGCAGGCCAGTATGGTTACCACTACACCACAGGACCAACCCAATCACATTTGTTTGTACCAACTTTAACTATATACCATTTTACAATTATCTTCAATATTATTACATAATTTAGCAAATTTTAACTAACTGTATGCCATTATTCTATGTTTCTGTATTTCCTGGGACTGTATACACCCAAATACTGCGACTACCAAGTTATAGGGTCCTTCCTACTATCTCCATCTAACCTGTGACACTTTACACTTCCTTCGTTGCCTAACTTACTAATTTTTTTAAACCATTTTGCTGTTACTATAGCTAAATAAATTCCAATTTCCACCATATTTTTCTTGATTTAACGTTCGACATCTTTTTCGCTGTAATTTATTTTGGTAGTAGTGGTAGTATTTATTTCTCATGCATCACATACAGATTTTTTTAATACAAAATAGACACAAATTAAAAAAAACATTACTTTTAAATATAACAATTAGGAACAGTGCCTTCAGCAATTCCAGAAGACACTGAATCCAATCAAGATTTATTCCAATTTGATCGGCTCAGCCCCCCCAGTCCCCAGTCATCGGCAGCTACCTACTGGAATATCCAGGGGACAGAGCTTCAATCCAACCAAAAACAAAACACAACATTAAAAGTAATTTATAAGTTCAATACAATATTAAGTTATATTTCCTACAATACTAAACCTTCCTTCTTTTTTAATTAAACCCATTCAGCCAAATTTCTATCCTTGAGAGTTGCTTATTCCTTAGGGCCTTATACAAACTAACACCCTGGTTATTGATGTTTAAGGATCCTGTTTAACTAATATTAGATAACAAGCCGCATACCCTCCCCTACTCATTTTATCCTCCTTCGACTATCTGAAATTATTATTCTCAAGCACATTTATTTTGGTAGATTGGACCATCTCTGCATTCCTAACTTTTCCCTTAGAAACTTAGATTTGTCACATTCTAATAAAATATGCCAATTGTTGTCTTTCTGGGTGCACAATGGACATTTATCCGGCTTCCCCCTTACTCATAAACCCTTCAATTTCACAACCCCTGTTCTCACCCATGCAAATCCTGCTCTTGCTGCTTTATCACATATTTCAACATAATTTTCCCTGTTCCAAACTCCTTTCATTTCTCTGTATACACTATGATGATTAGAAATCAAAACTAGCAAATATTTCTTGTCTTTCATTGTCTTCGATTCTTAACTTAATTTCTTTCCAGAAACTCCTTCTCTCCACATATCCCCAAAACCTATTTTTCTAGACTTTCCTTTACCTTGTTAAGCCAAGTAGCATCTTGATTAAGTCTTTGCTGACCTACCCTCCCTCCTATTCCAACTGGAAATCACTTTATGGCACTCAGTTCTGATGTTCCTTTCTATCATGAGAGCCCTTCCAACGAGTATGTGGAGTAGGGTATATTTTCCCAAAAGAACCTAAGCCCCATTGAGAAAAAAATATGTTAAACCAGCCGCTTTATTGTGCAATGGTTATCCTTTCCTGGAATGTAAGTGATTTTTACTCACATAAGTCAAAACTGGAACTTTAAGTTAAATCAATCAAACACTTACTTGTGTGCCTACAGGGGAATGAAACACTAACCTCAAGACTCATTCTTCTGCATGTCTGCTCCTATTGTTTTAGTGAATACACTACTGGCCAATAAAAATTGCAAACATTGTGCATGTTCATATAGCCATGCGGAAATGATATGTCTTCCCATTCAGTTGTTTGATGGGAGCCATTAGGATCCTTCACATCTATGTATTTATTCTATCTTAATCCATTGATTTCATTTATTTTGTTGTAGGTGTATTTTGTCCAACATGAGTACCAAATTTTAGCAATGACATCTGGCACTCTCACTATGCCACAATTCTCCATTCATCAAATTCAGACAACTTCTGGTATTGTTATACTTTCAACAAGTCATACTTATTCCTTCTGAGAAAATATGGGGTTGGTTTAACATATCTCTTATGGTGATGTAATTATAATGGACAGAAGTATGTATATTGGGAGTCGCAAACTTGACTGGGCTTTCATGCTAATTATAGCCATGCTATCTTTGTGTTACTGTACTTTGGGTGTGGATTGATCCATTTTCAAATACTCCAACAACTCTCTCAAGAGCAACATTTCCTTCTCTGAGTGTTTTAACTATACTTGGATGGATGGCACTTTTCCTAACATATGACATCAGGTAACCATCATACTGAAGTTCAAGCCTGATAAATATTGCTATCTTTTAACTTACATGTATAATTTTTGAAGCTGTTTACAGTGAAGTCATCATATTTAAAATGATACACTATGGGTAACTTATTTACACACTTCACTTACTATATTTTCCTAAGTTGGAACAATGTTTCAGGAACCAGCATTCCAATACTCAGCCGTTGACCCAGTGGTTTTTTATGCTCGTGTTGGTCCCTTGCAAGTTGTTGTGTGAACTGTGGTGACCTCTGGTGGAACTGAAATAAATGCAGAAAGGTGATCCCACAGCGGAAGGTCAAAATTCATAACGATTTTATGATATTTTAAGATGAAAATATTCTCCCAGGCAGCTAATTCAAATGGGTTCTTTATTTCTTTTAAAAGTTTTATCTCGGGATTTATTTCATGATTTTGGCTCCAATAATGATGTGCCACTGCCTATTTTTCCGTCTGTTTAAATTTGATGTTTGTAAAATGTTCTTTCTTCCGAATTGTCAGATTTCTCTTGGTTTTTCCTATGTATTTAAAATTACATCCTTAACATTCTATGGCGTATATTCCTGATTTCTTTTCTATGGGTATCTTGTCTTTTAATTTTGAGCTTAAGAGGTTCTTGATATTGTATCTCTTGATTGGGGCTAGCGTTATATTGAGTTTTTTGAAAACCTTTTCAAATTTGTAGTGCAGTTGTGGGTTATGCGTGAATTTGCAATATTTTGTAGTGTCTTTAATTACTTCTAGAGTCGATGTCTCTCTTATGGTTTTCTCGAGTTTGTATTTGTTGATCCTTTTTATTATGGTTGAGGTGTTAAAGCCATTGTTTATGACTGTGTTCATGATGTATTCAAACTCATTCTTGTATTCTGTAGCATTGAGCAGGATGTTGACCAGTCTAAACGTCAAACTATTGAATACTGCATATTGGTGTGGTACTGGGTTGAATCTGTTCTTTTTTATGTAATTATCTGTATGTGTCGGTTTACGATATATTCCAAATTGTATATTATTCTCTTTTCTGGTTAGTTTTAAATCTAAGAATGGAAGCCATCCATCTTTCTCAATTTCTATAGTGAATTGTAACAGATTTGTTTTGTAAGTTAAGTAGTTTGAGGGAATCACCTAAGTGTTTCTTCGTTACTATAGCAGATATATTGTCTACGTATCTATGCCAGGTTTTGAATATCCAAGGAAAGGCTTTGGTGATATATGTTTCAAATGATCCCATGTATAGTTCTGCTAATGTTGGTGATAATGGATTTCCCATTGCTAGACCTGTGATGTGTTGGTATATTTTACTATTGAAACTGAAGGTGCTCTGTTGGATACATAGGTCAATTTAATAAGGTCTTCTGTTTCTTCATTTTGTAAACCAATATTGGTGAGCCATTTTTTAAGAGCGTTAATAGCTTTTCTTTGGGGATGCTCGGGAATAAAGATTTTATATCAAACGAAACTAACTTGTCCTCTGTAGAAATAGAGGTATGTTTGATATACATACATACAGATCAAACATATCTCCATTTCTACAGAGGATGTTCTTAGATGAGCTGTCACTATTGGATCATAAATATACAAGGGTAAATCATTAAGTAATGCACTTTTTTTAAAAAAAAGTTTAATAGTTAAGACAAAATTATTCATACACATTAAAGCCACATACCTTAGCCTCATTTCAACAAAGGCGCCAATCTTTCTAAACATTCTCCCACTGTGGCACTAGTTTCAATAAACCCTGTTCGTATACTCTATCCTTTGGGAATATAGACATCTGTGCACAGCCAATCGCATGTTTTCATTGGATTTTAAGCGGTGGCCACTTAGGAATTTCTTCATTGGACAAACAGGTGAAAGTTTGAAGGTACAAAGTTCGGGCTGTATGGTGGATGCCAGAGCACCTGCCAACCAATTTTCAGGATTTTGGAGCAGTCTGACATTTACAGCATTGGGTTTGTCACAAAGAGCACAGCGCAACTTCACCATTGTTCTTTCATATGATACAGCATTCACAGTGGTCCCTTTTGTATGAGTAAGAAATACTACCAATAGAACATCATGCATATCCCAGAACATGGTTGCAGATTGCTTCAGCTTGAATTTCTTTACTGGGGAATCGGAATATTTCTACTCCAGTGAAGCCTGTACGCCCAGACTCGTCACTAGTCATGGCATGCCCTTCTGCAGTATAACACCATAAATGGAGCAGGCACCATTCGCTTGCCTTTCTGGTCATCTGTCAGGTTCTTTGATACCCAACGGTTACTACCTTTACGAAATTTCAATACTTCATGCAACATATCGTACATTGTATCCTAAGGAATGTTGAATAACTCTGACAAAAGTTTGCAGATGTATCTGTCAGTCATTGAGTATTACATTCTCAATGGCAATCATATTCTGTTCAGTTGCAGCTGTTACTGATCTTCCAGAACATGGCAAGTCAACAAGGTTCACACAGCCACTTTCAAAGAATGTGCACCACTTGGGAGATGATGCTATGGTCCAAACAGTGTTCCAAATATATGTCCAACATTTCCCTGTGCATTTAACTATGGTTTTGTCCTTTCATCCACAAAAAAAAAATGAACTACACATCTTTGCTCTTCACAAGTTGACAGCAATAACATGCGCATCATATTTGTATCAGTTCTCACTTTTGTCACAAGAGCTATATTTGATTGAACATGTGACATCTCTAGGGTAAACTTCATATTATACATTTTCAAAATTTCACTATCCCAGCTGTAATAATATCGCGGGAAAAAATTATTGTGCCCTATCTAATGATCCACCCTGGTATATCATTTAATGTTAATGCAGTAAAAATACCAATCTTTACAGGAATCCCAGGAGAACCTGGTGGGAGTCCTATATGCAGGATCTCTCAGGTAGAATTGGGTATATTAATAAGATTACACATTTTGGTGATATTGACAAGGTTGCCTACCTTATCCAAGAAGCTGTACTTGATACTTATCATGATAATTGCCCCATGCAATCACAGATGAAATCCAGGAAAGTATCATGGTAGACTAAAGACCTGTAACACAAGAGAGGCAAATTGCTACATTTCTTTAACAAGGCAAAAAGAACTGGTGACTGGGGGGGCATGTTATACAGCCCTCACAGACTATAATTAATTAAGGCCAAAAGGTCTTCTTGGCAAGCCTTTTGCCAGGATATATCCAACCTGTCAGAGTCAGCCAGATTACATAGAGCCTTGGCCCTTGGTCCTATAAACACTGTAGAAACAATATTTAAGCCTATAGAAGGCTTTCATGCTCGGCTGAAGAAACACTCAAAGTCTTTGAGGTACACTTCCCCGGATGCATATTGACAATAACACTCGTGAATACGCAGACCACTGCGAAAACTCTAGACCCATAGCATTGCAGAAGGACTGGGGATTTGCATGTCAAGCTGTCACAATTCAAAGTATTAAATGAGCAGTTAATAAATTTTATCAATTTAAGTTGCTAGGTGCAGATGGTATCTTTCTTGCAGAAAGGACCTGACTTGCTATATACCCTTCTCTGTGATATCTTTTGGGCCAGTATAGTCTGTATAATTTTCAGGCCTGGAGAACTCCAGAGTAGTATTTATTCCTAAGTGCAATCGTAATAATTACACTGAAGCTAAGGCTTATTTACCAATTAATCTTGCATAGCTCCTCTTAAAGAATTTGGCTTCCAAGTCTTGCATAATGGCATTACACTGCCTTGCTATCATACTAGAGAACTCTATGGCTAGAAAAAATAACTCTAGGGACTTTCTAGACATAGAGGGAACTTTGGACAGCACTCTTGTAATTCTATGGTTCTGGCTGCTCAGAAATATGGAGTCAATGACACCCATTGTAGGTGAATAAATTCTATGCTAAGGAGCAAAAATATTAGTGCTAGCCTTCTTAGAAAATAATAGGAATCATCGCCACAAGAGGCTGTCCACAGGGGGATATTCCTCCCTCCCCTTTCTTTGGAGTCTCGTGATGGGCAGCTTATTCCAAGACATATTCAAGGCTATGCAGATAACATAGTAAGCACTGATAATTTTTGGGAAATTTCCCAATACAGTCTCAGACATGATGAAACTGTGGGCTGAGGAAAATTTACAGCTGGTGCATGCAGGAGGATCTGTTCATTAATTCTAGCAAAACAGTTGTTGTTCCATTTACTAACGGTAGAACTCTTAAACTAGGTAGCTCAATCCTAGAATATTCTGAGTCAGTTTAATATCTAGGTCTCGAACTGGATAAGAAACTGACCTGGAATAACCACATTAACAATATTCTCTGTAGAGCCAGATGGTCTCTTATAACCACCAGAAACATAATGGATCCACCTAGGGCCTCAAACCATACATTAGCTATTATATGTTGCAATAGTCAGGTGCCAAATATCCTATGGCGCCATTGGTTGGTGGCAGACAACCTTAAAAACTACTATAGCAGATAAACTTACCAAGCTACAGAGATTACATGTCTATCTGTTACAGGGGCCTTCAGAAGTACTCCAACCATTGCAATGGGGACTCTGTTGGGCCTCCCTCCCATGGAGGTTAGGCTTATGGCATATGACTGGGTGTGCATAGGGAACTGGAGAAGTAGCTTTGCAGTTACTGAATATACCCCCATTCTAAATTTCCTGTATATTCCAGAAATAAGGATGAGGTCCAACCTAATGAATACTCAATACTGTAATTTCCCTCCATTTAAGGTTACTCTTGGATTTTGAGAAGATTGGACAGAAGGAATCATGCACATTAAAGAATTACCAACTTATATGGTACACTGGTGGATCTCGCAAAGAGATACAATTGGATGCAGGCATATATGGCCAATCTCCAAGGACTAACTTTAGTACAAACCTTAGAAAATATTGCAGTTTTACAGACAGAGGTATTTGCTGTCCTGAACTATGCTATAGAGGACTTGAGATGGATTATCACCAAAAATGAATTCTTATCCTCTCAGACAGACAAAGTGCCTTATAAGCACTTTCCTCTGACCAGGTGAAATCAAAACTGGTATGGGAATGTCAAAATGCCTTGTCTGCCCTAGCATCTCACAAGCTTGAACTGCAGTGAATGGCGAGACATCAGGGTATTTAGGGAAATGAGAAAGCAGAGCAGTTGGTAAAAAGGAATGCTGATACACCTTTTTTGGCTCTGAGCCTGCAGTTGGAAACAGTACACGTACTGCCAAGACCATGATTTAAAACATGGATTGGGGATAAACATCAGCTAAGATGGCAATCCTGGGCAAAAGCAAACAAGGAAATTTGTCCTAGCAATACTCTTTCCACATCTCTTCTAAAATTGGACAGAAAAGGAATAAGGAAAGTATTGCATAATTACTGAAAATCTATCTACTTGATACTTGAATTCATATTTACATCAATTTTTATCAAAATCTGTGACAGCAGATTACATATCTTAATGCCACATGAATTGACATGGACTGACTTAATATTGGTTTTATACAATAGAAATATCTATATATTGCACTCTTAGACACTTTAACCTCTGTAGTAGTCATGAATCATTTTTAAAGTAAACTAAAGTAATATGATCAACATAGCTACTCAGTTATTCTTTTGAAAGTTAATTTTAGTTGTCATTAGAATATGCTTATGTTGCCTTGTAATGCTACTTGTGTAACTTTCTGCAGCTTGCTGTTGTACATGTTTCTGTATATTTGTGTTGTGTTGTGTCTTTGCTTACAGCCAACAATGGGTGTGTCTATGATTGGCAAAAAACCAGTATTGGGGCGCAGTCTCGCTGTCAATGTACCTTCCTCACCTCCTGACTACCCTGGGCTTGAATATCCACCTGTCTTCGAACCTGAAACATATACACTGTTAGATGCAAGTACTTTGCTACGATCACGGCAGCAGCAACAACAACAACTACAACAACAACAACAACAACATCTACAGCAGCAACAACAACAGCAGCAGCTGCAGCAACAGCACCACCACCATTCAAACAGTTCACATCCTAGTGGTAGACGAAACTAGCATACACTTCGACAGGCGTGGGCAGCCCTTCCACCCAGGCTTACTTCTGTTGCTCGAAGCGTTAGATCAAAGCTGAAAAAATGCGCACGTAAACTCACACTCAAAACATAAATTTTATAAACTGGTCATGTGTTGACAAACCATATTTATTTATTTATTTACTGTTCAAAAAGTCAATTTCATCAAGCAGAAAAAAGATAGAGGCAGCATTGTATACACAGGTAATGCTGATGATAAAAATAAGTCAGATTTAAAATTATACTGAGAATAATGCTCCCATGTCAAATTAAGGAGTTGCTTGATCTGAAGTGCTATACATAACATATGTATTTAATTTTGAAAGCATATAATGAGTAATGAGGTAGGCTTCTGTGGCATAGTTCTGTTGGCTTCTGTAGGATAGTTCTATTGCACTCTGCATCAATATCAATAGGTGAAGACCTCTCATTCATGGAATATCTTTTCATGCGTAACATATTTTTATATAATTAGCTAAAATAAAATAAATACAGAAGCAGAAATAGATAAAACACTTAATTAGTCACACACATTTTGCTTTTTGTTGATTTTCAAGGAAATTGTATAAATGTATGTATATATGTGTGTGTGTATGTGTGCATGCATGCATATTATAAAAATAAAAAAAAATCTTCAAACAATGTAGCTGAAACAACAAGAACTAGAGAAGCAGAAATAAATAAAAACAGTTAAATAGTCGCATGCATGTTGCTATATTTCAAACAGCTTGTGTTTTTCTTCAAAGGCAGAAGAAAAGTGAAGGTGATAAAAATAAATTTTGAATCTGTAACGTAATATAATGTAATATGTGAAAACAGTTAAAACAAGCAACAAGGGTTAAAAAAAATGAGGGGGGGAAGAAAGTTTATATATATAAAGATAAAAAATTAAAAACAATAACAAAGTAGAAAGTGAAATATTAACATGTAAGATTTAAACCTGATGGCATATGTGCTTAATGCAAAAATATAGCTTCTATCTCTGAGGTAACATTCAGAGACATGAGTCAATAATGTATCAATAAATGTTAAATTAAATGCATTATCAAAATCCTTACAATGAGGCAGGGCATGTTGGGCAACCAGCAAAGGAGTTCTGACTTTAACAGAATGTCTATGATTGTTCATGTGGAATGAAATAACAGTAGAAGTTAAACTAACATAAAATGCTTTGCATAGCTTACATGATAACATATATATGACATTCTTAGAAGCATATTTAGTAAATGAAGCAATCTTAAATTCTCTGGATAAATTAGGCTGTGGAACAAATGACACAGCATAATTAGCACACAGGTTTTGCATTTAGGGTATTGGCAATGAGCCTGTGACTAAATGGAGTAATTTGGATGGAGATAGGTTACTGCAAAATATACTTTTTAGGAAGGGGCATTCTAAAAGTAAGATGGGATACAAATTTATAGAAATCACTAAAAGATAAACCCATTAATAAAGTACTTGGCATTCTTCTTAATTAGACAGTGAGTCGATTTAATACTTTTATGCTCCATTTACCATTGATTATAAAGAACATGTTTCACGCGCATTGTCAGCTGTATGTTGACTGCCAGATTCGATCTTGGTTGAATGGACTTGGTGTTGCTCTCGTGGACATTTTATGAATTCTTGGATTAATTTGTCTTCTGTTGGGATCTCAAAGTTCATAACCTTATCTTCATGTTTTTTTTATAAAGTTTGTTTCTCATATTCCCAGCTCCAAGGGTCTATCTATGAATTTCAATAATTTGACTTCCATTTCTCTATCATGTTTATCCCTCCAAAAGTGATGTGCAACCGCCAATTTATCTATTTGATTATACCTGATATTTCTCCACTGTTCCTTTTGCCTAATTCCAATGCTTCTTTTGTTTTGCCAATATACACTATGTTGCACTCCAAACAATTGGTTTGATATATTCCTGGCTTTTTCTCATAAGGTATTCTATCATTATCACCAGAGTTGAGCTGAATTTGTTCACTGTAGGCAAAGAAATCCCATACTCTCAGAGTATTTTCTGGAATTTTTTGGTGGCCCAAGGATGATAAGCAAATTGTTTGTGAATGGTGGTTTGTTTTGTTGTTGACAATGTTGTAATCTCTTCTCTTATTTGAATTTCTTGGCCCTACCCATTGATTTTTGCCATTTGGCTTCAACCCCACAGCACACAAATATACATTTTTCAAAGCTTAGCACACAGACTCATTAACATACCCATGAATGAGTTTGAACACAGCGAAATGTACTCTCACATAATACAAACTGTTTAATTAAGAATAAATTAATTGCTTCATTGTATTGTTCCGACACAAAATTTATTTTGAATTTAATACTTGGCATTCATTCATAATAGGTTTGATGCTGTCAATTCCAGGAACATAACAAGGTTAAGGAATTTCTTATTGAAAGTTTTTCATTTGAGTTGGAATTTTTTGTATGCTGGAATAGTAAAAGATAGGATCAATATTTTTGGTCTTGGAACTTTTGAGCTAGGTTTTATATAGTTATCAACAGATGAAAATTTGTTACAAAGACACTGGCAATGGATTGAAAGAGAAAAGGGATCTTTTAATATGCAATGGATGATAGGTATTAAAATGAAGATATTGTAAATAGATGGGTTTAATGTGCATCAATGTAAGAAAAGAATCATTGCCTAAGGAGATATCAATATCTAGGAACGTAATAGCATTGGGAGACAGAAAAAATGAACTTAACAAAAAGTTTGGGGTTAAAATTGTTAGGATTGTTACATTTATATATATACAGATTTAACAAAGAAGTATGTCAAAACTTTGGGATAACATTCCTTGCATATAGTCGATCCTGTGGTGTAATGGTAACCATACTTGCCTCCTAAACCCAAGATTGCAGGTTCGATCCTGGCCAGGACCGATGAATTTTTTCGGGCATAAAAATCCTTAGTATGGATTCCTTCAGAAGAGAAGTAAAGCCGTGGGTCCCATGTAGTACATTTACGACACAATAAAGAACCTCAAGCCTGAAAGAAGAGGCCTCTGAGCAAAATTTGTCAGCCGTTTCACACTCTGATTTGAATGGGATGCTGATGACCTGATGTGTTAAAGAGCATCTGTAAATAAACCAAATCGAACGAATGATTCCTTGCATATAGAGGATGCAAATATGTTGTATGAACATGGGTCTGAAAATGCTTTATTTCCTTATTAGAGCCCTTTGTCTACAGCTCCACTTACATGATGTGATATGCCAGCTAGAGTGCCAATATAGCTGTCCTATGGCAATAACCTCATAGCAGAACAGTTGCTTAATATGTACAGTAGGCAAACTTTCGCTTTTACCTGATTAAATGTTAAATATGGTGGGGTTGTTGTGACTACTCTTATTCCTAGGTTCACTGTTGTTGTCATTCTGTACCACATAGTCCGCTTGTTATGCTACTCATTTCATTGCTTGACATAGCACTGAGCACATTGTCAGTTCTGTGTATTTAAGGACCTCATTCCAGGTACAGAAAATATGGTATTTAAATGCAGAGTTGGCAGATGCTATTATGATCTATGTGTTAATTGCAAGTGTAGAAAGTCTTTGTGCTTGTATGCTGCAAGGCTACCAGACAATATACTCCAAGGATACATCAGCTCATGAAGAAGTCCATGCGACAGCAGTATTCATGCTAATGGAGGACATTTTGATCATTTCATATGATTTTCTGTTTCCATCATTTCTGTTTTTGAATATTCTGCTATGTGATACAGTGTAGAAAAAGGCCTGTAACAAGGAAAGGAAGCAATTTCTAACCCATATTCATATTATATTTTTTTATCCTGTATATGTCAGGAATGTTTCCCCACAGTTTGACATACCTTTTTGTTATACTCTGTGTATATAATGTAACTTACTGCAACTAAATATTTAAGTGTGAAACCCATGTTCCAAGCATTTTGATGAAATTCAGTATTACTTGCTGCAGATTATTTGATAAATGGATGTTTATTTTGAATTCTTGTAGGATGAAGGACTTTTTATATGGGATAAATCACCTAATTCTACCACCACAGATATCTCTGAAATGAGATGTGCTTTTGATGCACTGTTTTCATTGAATTGAAGTACAGACAGGCTCATCAATAAGCCCATATGATGATTCCAACAATTATTAGAAAGTTTATTTCTAACACAAAATAACATTACATTTTTTTTTTTTCAAATGAACCATACCTATTGATTTCAAGAAATGAAACCTAGGTGAAATTAGAATGCCAATGGAATTTTTTTTTGCCCAATTCTAGGCCAAGTATGAGCGGGAGATCTGGGTTCGAATACCGCCAGGACCACCCTCCCTGACTGAGGTTTTTTCTAGGTTTTCCTCAGTCCTCATTAATGGCAAATGCCAGGGAGGTGCCCTAAACTTAGGCCTGGAACAATTCCTTCCTTAAAAATAAATCCTTTCCCAATATATCATTTCATCTCATGTAAAATCAGTGTCCATCGCCTGTGGTGCCTCTGTAGCAAAAACGGGTGTTAAACACCATTCATTCATTCATTCTAGGCCAAGAAGTTTACAAGAAATCATCTATATAGAAGTCAGACCATTAGACCCTTTTTAGAGAATGATCAATATGCGAAAAGCAATATATTTGCCTGATTGTTAGGCAGAAACAGTGCCTGTCTTTTGTTGACATTTTGGCTACAACTTATGGAAATTATCAATAGTATGTTGCAGTTTATACTGAGACAAACTAAAATGTCCCTTCCATCTAGGATAAATTGCAACATACTGTCAATAATTTCCCTAATTTGTAGACAGAATGTAAAAAGGCGTGTAATATTTTGTTTAATAATCAGGGATGTATTGCTTTTTGCCTAATGACCACGGGAATTCTGTAAAAGGTTTGAAAGTTCAAACTCTGTATATGACAATATCTCATAAATTACTTGTGCAAAAAAATTCTAATCTCATCTAGTTTTATTTTCTTGAAACTGTTAGGTATTTTCCCATTTGAAATGAAAAAATGCTAGAAATACACTTTCTAATAATTGGTAAAAGCTTTATATGGACTACAACGATAAGCAATTGTCTTAACTTCATTTTGGTGAAAACAGCACATTGATAGCATTTTTTGTTTCAAAAATATTCACAGTAGTAATCTTAGATGATTCACTCTGTTTACACCATCTTTTAAAATTCTCCCTGAAAAGAAATTCCATTGACTTGATTTGGGAGATCAATTGATTTGTTCTGAAACACTTTATAAATTGTTTCTAATGCTTTATGTACTGTAGTTTAATCACATTGGAGACAGAAATGTATTCTCATCAAGCAGTTTCACAAAAAGGGGAATTGAAAATCATTGTAAGAAAGTTATATTTTTGCAAAGAAAGGTTGGAAGGTGTTTCATAAATGAGAATGAGACTGGGCTTTTCTGAGCACCAGTGTCAAGACATTTTTTCTTTTCTTTTCTTTTCTTTTTCTTCCTTTTTCCCCCCCCCCATTTTTTAATGTAATTTAAATGTCCTAAAATGGAAAAATCTCAATGAAATTAGTAGTTTACCAATATGCAATTAATTAGAACCCATTTGTAAAACATGCTCCTTTCTTGCATATCAGTTTTATATTGGTAAAAAATTAAAATGCATGATTTTAACTTAAATAACTTTATAGTCATTAGTGCTGAACCATATGAAACATCTAATTGCCATTTAAAACATGCAAAGGAGTTTTTATGGAAAATTCCCAATTAAAAGATGATGTTATTCATAGTGTATTAATAAGTACTCATTTTCTTCATTTTAGGCCCTTATGTACCTTTCATGTCTCTCAAAACTTACTAATGTAAAGAAGTAATGGCAGCACACCTGTATCTGAGAAACCATTTATTTTAGAACAGCATTTTGTTTCATTTCTTAATACTCCTTCACCATATTCATCACCCTTTGCCGTATTTCTGGAAAGCACTGAATATCAGTATAAGAACTTTTTTGTTGATGTCAGCTTGTTTAGAAATGCTTTCCTCTGAATAGCTGCTTTAATTTGGGGAAGAGATCAAAATCACAGGGGCATATTAGTGGTGAATATGGAGGATGTTAATACATCTTCCACTCTCCATTGTACATCCTAAGACAAAAAAAAGTTAGTAAAACCTTGAAGTGTTAATGGATTAGTTTTGCTAGCTCAGTGCTCAATTAACAGTGTATCTCTGTGTGCGGTCTTTATTCTATTTTGTCATCACCATTCACATAGAGTTCTCTGTGGCAGATGCACACTGATAATCAAGCAGTTAAAAGAAGGGTTCTGATAATGAGAATCACTAAAGTTTGATTACAATCTATGCATGATTTGTTGTTTTTTGCAAATAAAATTAATGTTTAGTGTATACATGATGTTATAGCTTCAAATTTCAAAGATATATGAATTTTAAGACATTTACACTCACCCATTCACATGCACACAAAAGTAAAGTAATTTTTGTTTTCCAAATAAATAGGAAATTAATAATTATTTTTAAATGAAATAAAGACTATATATATGTTTTCTTTCTTTTTTTATTTTAGAATATTTATTAATGTGGCATTTATTTTGAAAACAAAAATTATTCATTTGTATTTTTGTATTTGAACATAAATGCATTAAATTCAAATATATGTTGTCCATTAAAGAATATATTGTTACTATACATTAACCATTCATTTTACTTGCAAAAAATTAAAAATAAAAATTTCAAGCACAAAGAGGATTCTAGTCTATGTAATTCTTATTACTAGAAACGTGCTTTTGTGTCCTCGGCTATCAGAGTGCACAGTCTGAGCAAATGCTCTGTTTATGGCATAATTTGAACATGAATTGAAGGCAGCATTGTGAACCCAGCATCAGCCATGTTTCTATGTTTTCTGAATCACACATGATTCTGACTTGCTCATATTTTTGTCCTAGGGAGTACGAGTATATCTCCCACAAGCTGAGTGACACTAGGCATTGTCATGCAAGTCAATGTGCACAAATATTTGAAAAAAAATCAGTTTTCTGTGCAAAGTAAGACAAAGATTCCAAGTACATTTCTTAGTACATGGCATTAAGTCTGCTCCTGTGGAACTGCATGATTATCACATTTAGGATATCATGTCACCATCAGTATCACTTTAACATTTCTGGGTTCTTGACATATCAGGGCAATGATAGTTGCTGCCATTTGCTGGACCAAAATTTTAGATCTGGCTCATGTAATTGCACCATATCATCCAATGTGACTATTATGTCAATAAATATGGTTGCCCATATTTATTGTCCTGATATGGTTGCCCATGTGACATTACTGTTTTTGAACATCATAAGGTGATGAGGCATTTAACCGAATGCAGTTTTGGGATACCCAAGCTAATTTTTCAATAAATGCAACACTGTCTGATAAGTTATCCTTACTGCAGCCAACAACTTCACTGTCCATGGCCTATCCACTGCAGTAGAGATTGAATCAAACTTGCATATTGTGCTGCAATGCCAAGGGGTTGCACATCCTTGTGAAAAAGTTGACAATTCAACATGCCACCAGACACTCTTGCCATATGCTATTTGTATCATCATAACATTCTTTAGCACTTATTATGCAACACCACAGTTTTGATCCATGCCTGTTGTTTAGACTTCGATAATATCTTTAGAGCAACACTCTTTAACACCATTACTTTATACTTTCATATCTTCTGTTGAAGCTCTGCAATAGTGAAAATGAGTGTGCTAAATAAGTCTGCATTCCCTTACCAATACTAGCAATATTAGTACCCTCATTCGTTACTATATGTGTAGCCAGTACAGTGCTTTTTTTTTTTTTTTTTTTGGTGAATTGTGAAGTAGTATGGAATCCGAGGACTTTTACTTAACCTTTTTAGCATAATGTTTTGCCTGTATTATCATACATAAAAACTCTGTGTAGAATACAAGTGCTTACACCAAATCATTTCACTTCATATCAAATAATGCACGAAGAATGCTTTAAACACTTGTCACTTAATTATAGCAAAGATGTGCTCCATTGTATAACCATAGCTCATTCAGATCAAAGAATGTACTGTGCGGCATAAGCCTACCAATGCCATTGAAAAAATAAATAATTTTGAGGGACCACTACTAAAGTTTTGAGTATTGTTCTTAATTTATGATGTAAAATGCTGTTATGAAATTAATGAAAACAATTTAAAAATTAAACAATTGGTTATGGAATAATATAAGAATATACCAAATCATATTGCAAAACTATAATGGGATCAAAAAGAAAGGAATTATGGAGGTGATTATGCTTATAGATATTCACCATTAAAAAAAAAAAAAATTAATGAACAGGTCTATGTATTCAAACATTATGAGGTGAGCTCACCTTTAAATAAAAAGGAGGGAAAGCCAAAAACTATAAAAACCAAAAATACGTTTGCATAACTTGCAACTGCTTTGAAGATTTACATAGGAGCATAAGTTTGGAAGGTTTTCAGTAGCCTTCAAATATAAATCTGGATAAATCTCCATAGATGGAAACTATTACAAAACTGTGTAAAATAGCCAGTATATAAATAAATATAGGTATGTATGTTTAGATACATGATTGCAACAGAAGTAAACCTGTCAAAGTAAGCCTATGCCTGTTTGCTCATTTTAGAGCTGCAATACTCAAGGTACCCTATGATAATTACTTTAATAGCTATGTAATTTGCTACATATATTTTATTTAGACCTTAGGCTAAGTTTAGCAATAAGATGTACATACTTTTTTTGGCATTACTTTTGTCTTCCATAAGTATAATCTATTTTGAAAATCTAACACACACATCTAATGGTTCTTCACTTTTAGCAAGAATGTTGCTCTACAAAAATTCCACAAATATAGCAAAGCTTACAAACAGACAGAGAGAGCAAGAAAGCAGATGAAAATAAATGCCTGTTTTGATGTCAAAGAGTAAAGCATAATCAAGATATAGAATAACTTATATATGTTTATTGGGATTCCCAGGGAATAATCCTGGTAAACTGCTTTAAAAAATAAAATAATAACAGAAGCCCATTATGCAGCATTGTAGGACTATTTGATTAATGACCCTGGACAAAATTTGCATCACCGTTACACATCAGAGTCAAACCAATGGAAGATAATGGGTAAAAATTATTTTATTGGCTGTGATTTACATGATTGCCCACTTCTGCAAATAAAAAGGCTTATTCACTGCATAGAACTTTTTTCCCCTACCATTTTTATGGTAGATATGACAGTGGTTGATTCAGATCACTATCATGTGTTAACTATGCATCTCATCTGACTGAAATTTTGTCTTAAAGTGTTACAAGATTGATGCTTGCAAATAGTAGTACCACTTAATTACCAAACTTTAACTCCATATTATAGAAATTTACCAGAGTTTTCAAAGTACCCTTGTATAAGAGAACAAGTATTCTTTTTGTGAATGCAAAAACTTTTCTGTTGGTGTTGCTTGTCACTCTAACAAGAAAAATATGAGGCCTGTAGAATGACAAAGATGTTTATATCAAAAATAGTTTAGAGAAAAATGTGTTTAAATTTCCGCACATTTTTGTTCATGCAGTTCATCAGTATAACAAGAAAAATATGAGGCCTGTAGAATAACAAAGATGTTTATATCAAAAGTAGTTTAGAGAAAGATGTGTTTACATTTCTGCACATTTTTGTTCATGCAGTTCATCAGTAACATAAGTGTTCAAGCAAAACATAATTCTCTTTTATAAATTCTTTTTGTCTTCCAATCGTTGAAGAGCCAAATGTTAAGTAATTTTTGTATAAACATATCAGAAAATGCAATAAAAGTTATTTTAATGTTATAAGTTAGCACAAAAATGTATCGGAAAGAAAGCAAAGCAAAGCTCTAAACAAAGTACTGAAGAGTTTTTGTATTAATTCATTCCAAGTACAAAATACTTTTTAATCAATTTTATAATTATTAACATAGATGTAAACAAAATCAAGCTATATGCTATTACATATTTTTTGTGTTGAAAGCAGAATAAAAATAAAAGCTGACAAATACATACTATGATAAATGCTGGAGTAATGTTATGGTGTTGGTGTTGCAAATGGAATGCAGGTTAGCTTGGAAGTTCAGCACTTATCATCGCCTTCTTTTTCATATGCTGCTCCTCCCTCACATCTAAGGCTTCTTCTTCTTCTTCTTCTTCTTCTTCTTCTTCTTCTTCTTCTTCTTCTTCTTCTTCTTCTCCTTCTCCTTCTCCTCCTCCTCCTCCTCCTCCTTCTTCTTCTTCTTCTTCTTCTTCTTCTTCTTCTTCTTCTTCTTCTTATGTTGGTGCTGATGGTGTAGTGGTAACCATACTTGGCACCTAAATGCAAGATTGCGAGTTATATCCCAACCAGAGTCAATGAATTTTTTCGGGCATAATCCTAAGTCAGGTTTCTTTTGGAAAGGAAGTAAAGCTGTCGATCTTGAAAAAGAGCCTCAAGCTTGAAAGAAGAGGCCTCTGAGCAAAATTTGTCGGCTGTTTCACTCTCTGAATTGAATGGGACACTGATGACCTGGGATGTTAAAAAGCATTCATAAATGAACAAACAAATTAAAAAATTACATTGACATATGATTCAGAGGTAGCAGGCACATAGCATAAAAGAGCACAACTATTTTTCTGAAGATATGTTAATGGGATTTTTGTATATACCATGTAAACTCACATTTGAGAGATTAAACATACTCTTATCATATTTTTTTATTGTAATGCTTTTGTAATTTTATTGGATTAGGTTCTTCTCACTATAGGTAAATTTAATTCCAAATATCATCCTGAGTTTTTGTAAAAAGGCAAGTACTCTAACCTCTGAAAATCTGACACCTTAAATTTGCTGCATAATTATATGACTATGAAGTAGCCACATCTTTGAAATCCCCTTCATTTAAAACTACTACATCAAATGTATTCTTTTATTCTGAAATATTTCTCTTGTGTTGTCAAAATCATGATCACATGGCAATTAATAGTGACCAAGACATTGAAAATAGGTTCATTGCTTGTGTACTGAAGGTAGGTAGTTATGTTTTTGTCCTGTTTAGAGCAATTGTTACAGTGAAATAGAACTGCTTGGAGTACTATTTTATTATCACTGTAATACTTCAGGCAGCTTGATATTTCAGTTTACAATGCTTTTATCCCAGATGTACATCCAGGTTATCTAATTACGAATACCAAAATTATACATCCAAAGTTTTGTTTTGTAATATTTGATTTTTCAATGAATCTTTGAAGTTGTGTCTGCTATAAGTCTATTGCAATATTGACAACTGTCACATGATATTTTCAGAAATATGTTTTAGTAGAATCTGGGCCATTTTAGCACTTTTTTTATCAAACATCTTCTCATTGTTTAGTTGATGAATTTGTCCAGCATGCAAATTCTAAACCGGTGTCCTGCTCTTTCACAGTTAGACGTGGGAGGTGTAAAGCAAGATTAAATTGTATAAAAAATATGATGGTAGAACACTCTATGATAGGGCCTCTTTCGAAATATTTCTTCAGGAACCAGACAAGTATTTTTTTTTTTATTATTGATTTATTTATGGACGCTCTTTAACATCTCAGGTCATCAGCATCCCATTCAACTAAGGGCGGGAAACGGCCGACAAATTTTGCTCAGAGGCCACTCTTTCAGGCTTGAGGTTCTTTGTACGACACGGGACCCACGGCTTTTCTTCCCTTCTGAAGGAAGCCATACTTAGGATCTTTACGCCCGAAAAAATCCATCGGTCCTGGCCGGGTTCGAACCCGCGTTTTGGGTTTAGGAGGCAAGTATGGTAACCACTACACCACCAGGACTGACCAGACAAGTATAGTCATACATTCTAGATATGTCTGAATCCGCTACTTCCTATGTAGACTTTTCATCCTTCTGTTGATACTTGAAAGTGCAGGGAAGATATTATAAAAGAAGGTATAAAATTTGAAAGAAAGCCTGTTATTTACGGTGTACATTTTTTATCAGTTTATTAAGTTATGCATTTATAGGTCATATGCCCCTATTTTCCAAAATTTGCAAAAAATATAATTTGTTTTATCAATATCTAATTTATCAAAGCAACCATATCAACATCGATTCTCTACCTGTATTACCTTTACAAGTCTCTCTTATTTTACAGTTACCTAAGATTCATCCATATTTCTTTCTTTAATTGTTAAATTTTGTTTAAGCTTGGATTTTTGTAAAGGTCATTTTCTTGAATGTCTAATGATTAACAATCTGAATCAATCATTGTATTCTATAAAATTAATACATCACAAATTTAAATTGCTTAGTAAATCAAAAACATTAGAAGAATTGATACTCTGAGATGTGAGTATAGCTTCTACCACTCAAAAGAATGAACTAAAATATGTTTATAAAATATAATACATAGGAAGAAGGTTTAAGGAGGTATTATTTACTTATCTGTACTTACAAAATAACTGTCTTTCAGTAACAGATAATCAGGCTGTTTGTCTCAGCTTTCCATACTCAATACATAGAGGGCCAGCTGCTCATAGTATATTCGTGTTCTATTATCCGTAAAATTACAAAAGCTTGCGGTGAAGCATATGTGTTTTTCAATGAAAATTTAAACTTTTTTAAAGATGTATTAATCATAGCTGCCTATAAAAATGATAGGAGGAAGGTTCATAAAATTTGATGCACATGTCATTGTTATTCTAAGGGTCTCATATGTGTGGACTAATAATTATGATGTTTAATATAATCCAGTAGCTGATATAAAGGCTCCACTAGCTCACTGTAGCTATGCAAAAATGCTTTTTGCATTTAGTAAAATGCAAAGGGAGGTGAGGGAATGATAAAAGTTTTCTACTGAGAAATATAATTAACTTGGACATATGCCATTACACTAAACATGAAAAGAGGACCCTAATATTGCTCCTTCAGTAAAGAGAATGATCTGTAAAGTGTTTAATACTTAAATAACAGATTGCTGAAAGAACAACATGAAAGCGACCCACTATCCAAGGCCATGGTGGGACATACAAGTGGATTATAAAGGAAACTAAAGTATCAGGCATGAAGAAATAAATGTTAAACAGGGCAATGAGTTTTACCAGAATTCAGAAATTGCAATATTTAAATAATTACAATAATGCAGACCACTATAAGGGGCATTCAAAAAGTTTTGCAAGTGTCATCTTAAAGTCAAGCTAAGGACTGAATATGTGTACTTATCCTCACAATCCTTCAAAGTACTCTCCATCTCTTTCAACGCACAGCTGTAGATGGGGCAAACACTTGTCAAAGCACTATGAACTTGGACTGAAATGTTGTCAACAGAGCTGAATTTATAGCTTGAGCAAGGTCCTGCACTCATTTAAAAGGTTTTCCAGCAATGCAAGATTTCACTCAAGGAAACAAGCAACAGGGCTTTTACTTGCAGTTTCTTCAAATTTGCAACTGTTCTGTGAGGAAATGCATTGCCATGCAAAAGCAACAGACTTGAAGTTCCTGTCTTTGGTTACTAACCCCTCAACTCTTCAAATAAAGGATCCAAAATACAAGTGCCATAGTATTCTCCATCCATCATCATTCCTTCCACTATACAGTCAATCCTAGTGGTCCTTCATAGTTGAAGAAAATGGTGAATATTCGCTTCCAAGAATGAAAATCTTGTTATAGAACAATTGAACTTGGGTCATTCTCATTTACCCACCAGCACTTCTGCTTTATTTGGGGTGGTATAGTATTAAAACCAAATTGGATCACCATTGAATATATGTGTCAAATGTTTAGGAACATTTGGTGTAAACATGCTCAGCAGTTTCCTTGCATATTCTTTTCTCCTCTTCACTTTACTGGTTAGAATGTGGAACCCATTTTGCACATCTTTTTTGCAGCTTTAAATGTTTGTGAACTAAAATATAAATGCTGCCAACACTGATAACATTTCAACAGTAATATGTCAATTTTCCTCCACCAAGTTCCTCACTCTTTGAATTGCTCTCTTGTTCACAGCTTCCTGAGACCAATCAGAGCAAGAATCTTTCAAAGTCTATTCCCATTTTTCACATGATTGAACGCATCTTGCATTGGTATCAAATGAACACCCTTTGATCACCATGAATAGCTACCAAGTTCAAGTGGATTTTTTTTTATTTATTATTTTTTTTCCCCTTCCCCACTTAACTTATAGCTTGTGAAAATGCAGAATCTAAAGTTTTCTTTAGAAATATTCATGATTTTTCACCCGTTATTGGCAAAGGAACTCAATAGACTACAACATTAACTGTGTAAGTTTAAATTTGCATTTATGCATATTTTGATAATTTAAGGTCCACTGTTGCCATCTGCATTAGTTACATTGTTGTAGACATTATTGTCCAACAGTGGATAGGCTGGTTACAAAACTTTTTGAATATCCCTTGTAAAATAGTCCCTGCAGCACAGGGCATAAATAAGAAATTTAAAAAACCATTAGCAAGTGAAATTTAACAAACAACTGTAAAAGCCTTCAGCAGTATGTAAATTGTACTCTGGGGTTCATAAAGAAAATAGTAAGAAGGAAGAATAGGACTCCCGTCGCTTTACTATAAAAAAGTAATAATGTTGATTAGATAATAAAAATCTACTCTTCCAAATAGGATGCTGTTGCACAAAGGCACTATTTAACTTCTTAATATGCTGTGTCACAATCCCAGTTTTTGCGACTAAACTGTCAACATAGGTGGAACACTCAACTTCCATATTTATGTTGCCAAGAGGAATTAAATTCAGTTTATTCTCATTGCTTTCGTTTTATATTTATTCATTAAAATAGCTTTCCTTTGCCAGGTCTTCTAAGTTTGTTATGTTTTTGTATTGATCTCTATAAGCAGGCATTCACATCATCACCAAAGCCCATATCTTCCAGCCTAATAAACTCAACTAAATGCCTTTTCATTTTTCTCTAATTGTCTTTCTCATTATTTCATTCATCAATAAAAGGAAGACCACCTGTGGTGCTGCAGTAGTAAAAATGGGCATTAAAAAGGAAGAGAGTTGGTAATAAGATGTAACCGTATCTAACTCTAATACAGTTTCAAATGAATTTTAATAAATAACTTTCTTGAATCATTTGGTATTTACTGTTTGTTACTCAGCTGATGAACCCGGATTTGCAGTATGGGGCAGAGGGGCTTTCTGAAGACTGTGCTACATGTGTCATTCCCTCATGCTGCAGAGGTCTTTCTTTCAGCTGAGTAGCAGAGAGTAAAAAATTTTACACTCTTTAATTTCTAAATATCTTTTCTTATATTCCATATTGCTTTAAAATTTGTCTTGTAACTTCACACTGTACTGAGCCAAAGGCCTGTACAAAGTAAGGTATAGATAATAGTATAATCTTATCATCTTTTTATTTGCTATTCTAATCTAGTTATTAGAATTCATATCCTATCTATATACGATCTGTTTGGCCAAAAGCCTCTTGCTTCCTTTTTAACCATCTAAATAGCTTGTCCTTGATCTATTTTAAAATAATCTTGTTATTACCTTATTTGGAAAAGTTAACATAATTTCTATTCAGCTCTTCTTTCTGGAAGAATTTAATTAAAAATACTCCTTTTTTTCAATCTTCTGGCATTTTTGCACTATTCCATAATTCATTCAGTAAAGAGTAATTTGATCCATGCCTCCTGCCATTTCTTTCTTTTGCTGTTTTGTTTACATCTGGATCATGAAAGAATTTGTCACAATGCATGCAGTATTTATAAGGATGTCTCTTGGAGAGTATCCAAAGCTTTTATACACCTGTTTTTTGAACCCCCTTTCAGCATGAGACCAATAATTAACAATATCAATTCACCCACATACCTAGTAGCAAAAAAGTTATTTGACAATTTAAACTTTTTTAAACAATTTTGAAGCTTGAGCATCAAAAATTCATTTGATTTAGTTGAAAAACTTTAAAATTGCTGAATTACAACAGAAGGTGTAATGGTGTCTTTTGATGTAAAAGTCTTATTTCCAAGCATACCAATAGAGAATCTTATGCAAATGTTAGAGAAATAGTTAACCTCCTTAAATTTACAAACACCAGAAATATAGAGTTACTAAAACTTACTAATATATGCATTCAGCAAAATTTCTTTAGTTTTAATAAAGAAATTTATCAATAAGTTTCAAACCATAGCAATGGAAACCCATTGTCTTCCATTTCTAACAGATTTATTCATGAACTATTTTGAAATACATATCACCAAAGCCTATCCTTTAATTTTCAAGACTTGGTATAGGATATGGATTACACATTTGCAATAATACCAAAAAACATTCAATATATGCTTTGAAACTTCTTAATTTACAACATAAATCTACATATACAAATTACCATAGAAGAAGAGAAAAATGGGTGGCTACCATTCCTAGATTTAAAAATGAAGATAGGCGGAACTTTGGAATCGATAGAAAAGAGACACATATAGAAAATTACATAAAAAATAAAAGTTATAACTCATTGTACATAAATATCCAGTGCTCTACAGCTTGGCTTACAGAATAATTAATATTTCACTAATAGAAACAAAATACGAAATGTAATACCAACAAATAATTAATACAGCAACAATCAATGCTTGTAACAAAGACACAGTAATAAAAATTACCTTAAATCTATAAGAGAACTGAAGAAGAACAACAAGGAAAAATACAAATTCAAAAGTTTCACATACCATCCAACTTACCATAACAAATTCAAAAGAATAATCAAAGAACAAACATAATTTCAAAAATTTATTAGATTGCACAGTAAAAGACACCACACCATCAGAACAGAAATCAGGAATTTATAAAATGAAATGTGCAAATTGTAATCAGAGATACATCGAAAGATCAAAGAGAAATTTGGCAATTCAAAAAAAGAATATTTTAGGAATATTCATTTTAAGCAGGTTGATAAATTGGCAGTAACAGCTCACTTTTGAACCTAAAATCATGAAATTAAATCACAGGCTAAGCTGCTGAAAGAACTTCACAACCAAATGGAGCTGTCCACACTTAAAAAAATGTTTATCTTAAAAAATAAGAAAAGCTTAATGAATTTTGATATGCCCCATGGATGAACTCAGCAAGTTTGTACTCGAACCATCAAGAGTTTACCACAGAAGCATCTTGGGATCCAGCCACCAAATCGAATAGCTGGTCAACAGCTGATGGTGTAATTGTCCCCAAAACGTTATAGTGTTGTGTAAATAAGAGGAATTAGTGTGAACATGTTTAATACATTATTGTAGGATATATTATCACTCCATTGTCTACAGATTCATAAGTACACTTTATTTAATGTGAACTTTAACTTTGTTTACACTCATGATCTTCATCGGTGATTTTTCCAAATACACATTTTCTTCTTTATTTTCTTTACTTGCCTTTCTGACCAACTGTAGTTTAGCTTGAAGCAGTTGAAATTAATCAACATAGCACAGATTAGCTAATTAAAAAAAGGACAGTTTGCTTTTCTGTTGGCATATCTATTGAAGTAGGGACATTCCATCCCATGTGGAATTTTTGTAGATTTGAATGAGACATTCTATTGTGTACAAAATTGTTCTATTGAAAAAAAGTAAATGCATGTGTGTATAAATACTGAAAGGAATGATGTTTAAAAATAGCATTAAATAATTAAATGCTGCATTTGAAAAATTCAGTTGATGCTGTAAACATTTGACTAGAATTTAAAATTAATACAGTGAAGTAATTAATTTATTCTTAATTAGCTAGTAGAACCTAAGAGTATTAAATCAACTCACTAGCTAATTAAGGATAAATTTGACTACAACTTAAAATTCAGGGTGTTGCACATAAACAAGCTCTTGTGTATTAGTAATGTATTAATTTATTTGCTTCACTATATTTTTAAAAAGCATTTATTACTAATATTTTTGTATGCAAGGATCTCTAAAATCAGAACAGGACAGTTTTTAGTAAAATGTTGGTTTGCTTTATCTCCCTTTGAGATAAATTAAAGTCATGCATTTCAAAACTTCCTTAATTCATAAAAGGTAATTTCATGTTTTGCGCAAAAAAAGTTTAAAAATAATGAAAAGTTAAAGGCCTAATTAATATGATATTTATTGCTTTTTCAAAACTTCACAAGTGCAGAAATGTTTTAAGGCCTAGATACTTTATATTTAAAAAAAAATGTACATTTTTTAAAATAATCAACAGTTTTAATTTAGACGTGAGACATGGTTTTCATTATTTGTAAATCATTGTGTATATATAGTTGTTCTCATCTCTGAATATTAGCATTGGGGTATCTGAATGTATTGAGATTATTCCATCTCTATCAGTTTATTTGAACTTATTTTTTGATAAGTTTTGGCTCATTACTGTTATGGGAAAAGAATGTGTCAGTGAAAGCTATAATTTTAGGTGGTATGTTGTCATATTAGCAGAAACTCCATATTATTTTTTGTGTGTCAATGAAAGCTATATTTTTAGGTGGTATATTCTCATATTTGCAGAAACTCCATATTGACTTTTCATTGTTAATAGTTTGGACACAACAAGTGAAAAAAAATATTTCTTACAGCATTAAATATAATAATTCATTATAAATTTCAGGCAGTAAATAAAAGCATTTGGCTGAAACTTGTGTTTTTAACACATTGGTGATGTGATATGAAATATACATTTGTCTCAGGAAAAAGAAAAAATTGGAACTAACACATTTTCCTTTATCTTCCAAATGTAGTCTAGCAATAAAACAAGTAAATACAAAAATTAGGTCTACTACCCTTCATAAGCATATCATGAAAGCCTCAGAATAATCTCAGTTCTACTGTTTAGAACTTGACTCAAGTGAAAATACAACTTGACAGAACCTACCTGAGGCACAAATGAATTGAACCTTCTTTCAGTAAGTTGTACTACTTTTGTTATCATACCAAATGGTATTAAAAGCAAATTTAAGGAATATTTTGTCATCTATTTATCTTTTTCCTTGGAGAATTTTCTTCTGAATAATTTAATAGCTCTTAGTTGACATTTATGATTTGTCCAAGTGATAATAAACTGAATTAGCAACATAAACGATCAAAGCAGATATATTCATGCAGTTATTGTAGCCATGAAATGTGTTTGGTGCAGTTGTCACTCTTGTGCTGGAATTAATTGCTTCTTCAATTGCATAAATAAAATACTTTACAGTTTAGCATTAATTTTTTACAGTTTAGTAATTACTTTACTATTAATCACTTCATATAGCTAAACTCCATGACTATTAATGTCTTCATTTCTGCTCACTAATACAACTTAGTTTAAATCATAATTAAAAGTGTCTTCTAACAGTAATTTTTATAGGCTTCACACCTTTCTATAAATCCTAAATTATTAACTAATATTGTTTCTTGACTGATCAGCAATCTCTTCTTTTTTCTTTTTTCTTTCCTCCATTACACCCTAAGCACCCTAAGGATTTACCTAATACAATTAGAAAATCTATAGTACCTTTTTCAAAAATCTTCTTATTAATGATTCTGTCTATTAAATCATCTCATTTTTTGTTCACACTTTCTCCCTCCATAACCATTTTTCTTTGCACTATATAAAACAGTGTATTGCTTTACTCAAAATTGAATGTGTTAAAATGTTGACACAAACTTCACTTTATTTAAGTGTACTGCTTATCTACACTTCCACATAAAAGACACATGTTAATGTTAATTTCGCCTTTTAACAACCTCAGCTCAAGGAAACTTACTATTATATACAGCAGTAATTAATAAATGGTGAGAGGGAAGTGATAATGGAAAAACTGTCTGTGGTGCCTCAGTAGTAAAAACACTTCTCAAAAAAAAAGAAGAAGAAGACGATGATTAGATGTTGGACTTGGGTTGATTGGTTGAATCCAATGTAGTTTTCCTCTCCTCTTGATGCTGCTGTCTTGTCATATCTCCTGACCTTAGCTATATCACAGGATGTTTGCTGAATTTTGTGACACACCAGTGTATCAGAGGGAAGGAGGCAAGGAAATCAAACATTAGCAGTCAAAACACATGCAAATTAGTTTAACACCATTTATTAATATTTTAATAAATACTGCTTCTGGATTGATCACGTTAAAGTTTAGAAAAGTTTCTGGACATCACTAATGCCACTATTGCACTGTCTGATTCACATCCTATGACGAATTCATTTTCCTATGCCTGATGTGTGATTTAGTCTAATTGTTCACTAGTTCTAATTCTGAATTCATATATCCACTTTCATATACTATCACTCCTGTTAATATTAAAGGAAGATTCTCCAACTGTATATTGGCTGACAATGCTAAGTACTGTGTATATTGAAAATTGACTGACTGATAATGCTAAGTACTGATATTGGGGTTGACTAATGACTAACTGACAGGTTCTGCTTGTTATTCTCTCTCAGGCTCCTAAAACTTTAACTTTTATTAATTCTCCTGTCCTCTGGTTAGGACACTAAAAACATTCTTATAATGGGACATTTGAATACAACTTGACTCTTTCCCCTTATGGATAGTTTCCTGTTGATTATTATTTATGCAAATGCACTTCCTGTATTTCTCATTAGCAGTGATCTTAAGATCTTGATTCACCCAGATCATTCCAATTAGCTTCGATCTTAATTCTTAATAGCTCTGTTTATATGTTATTCCCATTAGAATGAACTAAATAAGCTATACACTTTAGAAGAAATTGCATCAAAACTTTTATTATTATTACATCCTATTGCATGGCCTGTTTTTACACTAACTGGACCGTTCTAGCTAAAGAAATCTGGTTTTGTTCCCATTATAACTATTTCGAAATCCTAGTGGACCAAACCTTTCATAAAACATAAAGCAATCCCATGGGATCTTCTGGTCCTAAATGAATATAATGAGATTTAACTAAAATGTTAATGGGAACATTGCACTGTGAAACTAATTATATATTAAGATTGTTGTGTGATTGAATTGAACTAATACTCTTTTGCTCCACTTATTTGTTTAAATATGTGGAACCAGTTTCACGAAAACACTTTGTTCACATCGTCAGCCCCATTATCGACTGGAGGATAAACCATTATGGGGTGGGGGTGTGATGAACTTGAAGTTTATGTTTTCATCACCGGAAGTGTAGGAGTTCATTAAACTGTCTTTGTACGTGTAAATGTTGATTTTCTCCCATGTTGCTAATTCTGTAGATCCTTGCATTGATTTTAATTTTCTTTTTTTTTTTTTTTCCCCAATATGTTGTGGTTTTCTGTCCAGCAATGCATTGCCACTGCTAATTTCTCCAACTGCTTGTATTTTATGTTTCTGAAATGTTCTTTTTACCTTGTGCCTGTGTTTCTCTTTGTTTTTTTTCGATGTAGATTTTTTCATACTCTGCACAACTTATTTTATAAATACCTGCTTTTTTCTCTTGTGAAATACTGTCATTAACATTAAAACAGTTAAAATCTCCCAGGTTGTTTTGCCATGGTCCATGGTTTAAATTACTACCATAGCTTTCACCAACTACTCTGATTGGCATCTTCAGTAGATGATGAATAACACCTAACTCTTAACAAGACGACAGCCTGTTATTAAGAGTTAGGTGTTATTCATCATCCACTGAAGATGCCAACCGGAGTAGTTGGTGAAAGCTATGGTAGTAATTTAAACCATGGACCATGGCAAAATAGTCCAGGAGATTTTAACTGTTGTAACCATAACACCGGCAGTGAAAGCCTAAGAAGTACTGTCATTCACATTATCAATCAGGAGAGTTTAACATTAAATCTTTTACAGGTGCTAACCTGATATTAAAGTCTTTAAGAATATTCTGATATTTTTTGTAGCCCATGGATGTGTGAATTTTTAAAATTAGCTTATCTTTTTTTGTTGAAAAGTGCTGTGGTTTCTTTAATAAGTTTTTGCCTCTTGAATTTCTGTAGTTTTTTGCATACTATTTTTCTTTGTTATAACCATTTTAACTGTTCTTTCTACTTGTTTAAATTCTTTAAGGTATTTTTCTTCGATAATTTTAAGGTTAACTAGCCGACGTGTTAAGTTGTTGATAACTGCATGTTTGTGCATTGTGGGGTTAAAACCATCAGGTATGATGTGCTTGTCTCAAATGTATATTCTTTCTGTATATTCCAAATTCCAGGTTTTCTTGATGTTTCATTATTTTATGTCCAAGAAAGGTAACATGATATCTTTTACAGTTTCGTATGTGAATGAAATGTTTTTATCTTGTAAATTCAGAAGTCTTATAGTGTCATCAATGAGTTTTTTGTTGACTATGGCAAATACATCATCAACATATCTGTACCATATTTTTAATATGTATGGGAAGATTGAGTTGATGTGTGTTTCAAATGTTTCTTTTGAAGAGGTTAGCTAAAAAAATATCTACATCTACAAGTACAAAGACAGTTTAATGAACTTCAACACTTTCAGTGATGAAAACATAAACTTCAAGTTCGTCACACCTCCACCAGAGCAAATTACACATCCCCACAGCATGACGGTTTATCCTTCAGTTGACAATGGGGCTGACATTGGGAACAAAGTGTTCATGAAACTGATTCTACATATTTAAACAAGTGGAGCAAAAGAGTGTTAGTTTGACTCAATAAAACACAATCATCTTAACAATGAGATTTTTTTACCATAAGTTTAGGTAACAGTTTCCCTTTCAAATATACAGAAAATACGTTTAATGACATACATACAAGTAAGTGAAGCATTAAGAATGTTTAGATGACATAAAATTAAATCAAATGATTAGCTTCACTGTGTTTAGTTCCATATATAATTTTTAAATACATACACTTGTTCAGTTCAGTTATACAAACAATATAAGATATGCAAATTATTTATATATATGTATGTATGATAGATATAATATCTTATGATTACATTATTAATCAATGGGTCGGGAATTGAAGTCTGCAAATACTATTAATATTCATTCCTTTACAATGAAATTTTAATGGGCCAACTACAACCTCTGTTCTCCATTAAACACCACTAATAAATATAAACTTATTATTATCATTTTTATTATTATGAGTAAATGAAAAGGATAGCTCTTGTTTAATAAATTTAGTATTATTTAAAACAAATTGAGTTTCTCCACATAAAATGACATTAATGCTCAATTGTAACATTTTACTCAATTTTTTTTTTGACAGCTATGCATTTAAGGCATGTCTTAAATCATTTTACAGTATTTTTATTGATTATTGTGCAATAACAAATAAAAAAGACATAATTCATCATATAGACCTTATAAGATTGGAAGTGCACTTGTATATTCCCTCTCTAGCAGAAGGTATTAAGGTATGACAGATATTTTTCCTGGTTATAGTGCGCTATAAGCCTTGATCACCTTTTTTACTGGAACCGAGATTACAGTCATTTGACAGTTTTTATGTTACATTGACATGATATGCATGAGTAATGCAATGTAGCAGAGTTCACTCAGGAAAACAATGTTGTCCCATCTCTTGGAATCTCTTTTAGTATGTTTCATGCTAATAGAGATTGGGTGCTGAAACAAAAATAAATTTTTTATATACAGAAGTAGTTCTTGCACACTGACCATGTATAGGACATTTGTTCGAAAGGAAGAAACTTGATAACCTAAGCTACAATGTCCACAAACTGCTCTCATCTGTTTAATTTATTTTTATTTAATAATTAAAGAAACTTCAAATATTCTTATTAATGAAATATTCATAGCTTCTGCTCAATCTTTGATGTATGAAAGTAACAGCGACAATGCTGGAGAAATTACCAAGGTGTGCATTGCTGTTTAGATGAAAGCAATAACACTAGACACTTGGAACTCAGCAAGATTATTAAGGGTTGTTGTTATATTATCATCACTACCATAATGAATGTTCTAATAATATGTTTAAATTTAAAATTTCTTCATAGTACAGTGCTTAATATGTGAACCCAACAGCTTTTCTTTTTCATCTATTTGCATCCTCTTCCATAAATTCCTTGCTTATCATTTTCTTCCATCTATCCTCAGTTCCTAACACTGTTTTTGCTTTTGATTTCCTCAGCACTCCATGGTACCTGTGGTCACAGTTACATTAAAGTAAAGGTTTTGCTTTTCCCCCTAAGTTTTTCCTTTTTATTATTTTTATATAAAATTACTGAACTATAATGTTTGCAAAACTATATTGCATCATTCATGCTTCACAGAAAATGCAGCTGTAAAGACAAAAGCTTTGTTGTGTGTGTGTGTGTGTGTGTGTGTGTGTGTGTGCGTGCGTGCGTGCGTGCGTACATGCATGCATGAGAGAGAGAGAGTTACTAATGTCTGAGAAGGAACACTCTACTGTCAATGCTTTTATTCTGACTTCTGCAGCTAACTTCTGCTGTCCATAATTGATTGACTCCAGCAATGATTGAATAAAACAATATAATATTCCTCAAGGATAGGAGGAGCTGTACATTTTGCATCTTCCATACTATCACATCCTTTTTAAAAAGATGATACCCAATGAGCCACCATCCAATACGGCAAGATTTCATTGCCACAAGTTTTTTGGAGATGCACATGACATTCCCTCACCATGTGCCACTTATTTTAGTCCATACATGCTCAATTTCAGAAAACATTATTTTAGAGCATTCCAATTTTACACCACTAATTGATAGCATATTCATTTATCTATATTCAGTGCTCTTGTTATGCTGAATGTATTGAATAGGTATATTTTTCCTCTAGATATGCTGAGAACACCACCGTCCAAACATATTTATTCGTAATGTTGCAACAGTGTTGCCACTAGTCTCTTCTGAACCCTTGCATATATGTCAGAATAGGCATATTCATATATATATAATACCATTCATTCATCTGCACACCCTTAAACAGACAATAAAAATGATTAAACATTTACAAACACATCAGAACAAATTCCCATACCAAGATAATGTATCATATATAAGCATGTCATATACATAATGTATAACTTATTTATTCTGAAATATCAGAATGAACACATGTTTTATATATATAATTTACTCACCTTGATTCCATCTTGTACTGCTAATTGACAATTTCTAAGAAAACACATTTATAAACTACTCTTAAATACATAAAATGATTATTTATCTAATCATTTGAGTGCATTATAATTAAGTTTGTATATTAAAATAAAATATCTTGAGCACATACAAAGATAAAAACTCTGTGCTCATTAACTGAAATAAAAAATCTGTGGTCAAATGTATAATTATTCAAGCACATTTTGTAATGTAGAATTTGGACAGTCTCAGCTTCTTAAGTTGCTGTTTTCATAATCTACAGGTCAAGGTAAAAACTATTGTTTAAGGAATTTGCGGCTTATGATATATTTTACATTTTATGTTGATCATGAAAACAAATGAATGAGTACTGAACAGATGATTATCAGAAGTGGTATTTGTTATTAGGCAATTTGCAGTTATTAGGTAAAGTGATTCAATAATGCAGTAGGGTCTACTGTTTGTTCATCAGCTTGTGGTTCATATGGAATGAGGAAGTGGGGCTAGATAGGATATGTTTTGATTGATTTATTCTCTACTACTACGGCAGATGCCATGGCATAACTGCCTGATGAAAACATTGAGTCAATACTCATTATTTTATAGTTAACAGCATAAGGTTCAGAGCTTAAGAAGACAAAAATCATTCACTATCAGGGTCAGAAGATCATGAGGAAAGTTATTAAATGCTGCACTGAAAAAGCTAAGATGAAATTTTCAAAACTTCCTCTAAATCAACTTAGAAGAAGACTTGCTGTTTAGGGGTTTCTGAAACCACAATAAAGAGAATCTGCAAGTAGGTGAAAATTCTGAGTGTTAATGGTGAAAGGGCCTAGAAAATATAGGCAAGAATAACACTTACTGTAGTGAATATTAATAATTTTGACAAATTGTGATGTGCTATATTATAAATGATTTTTAAAAGTATATTCTTGCACAAAAGTATATTCTCCTGTATAAGGAGAAAAATTCTTTTTCCATGGAGACGAAATTCACTTTGGAAAGTGATTTCAGAACTAGGTTTTGAGTAGAAGGATAAACAAAAAAAGAAAAATTCTCCTAGAATGAATGCCCTCAAATTGTCGCTGATCATTTCTGAGCCTTAGCTGTGCAGTCTAGGGCCTATGTGCACTGGTCAGAGTTACACTCAGGAAAGAAATTTTGCAATTGTATGGGACCCATACCCATCAGACTCATGAGAAATGGGGAGCTACAAAGGTATCCAGGTAACAAAAACCAGCAATAATGGCTAAGGGATCATTGTACTAACCAAAAATTATCCCCATACTGGTTAGAAGATTTCACTTCTGCTGTGGGATGTGAATGTTAGGCTAGCGGTTGACAGCTAGGCTTTAGTCCTCAATGGGCTGTCATGCCAAGGAATCATTTTGAATCTATGATTCAGTAATGAGAATTATTAACTAAGGCCACAGGTATAAGAATAAAATAAGGGTTTCACTTGCAATAATTCAGGAATTATAGATTGCAGACAAGCTTGTAAGCCTAGCAAAATTTTACATAGTGGGAATTATTAATGAAAATGGGCATTTTAATGAAAACTGCTATTTTTCCTTACATTTTGAGATTCAAAGCTTCAAAATGGAGATTGTACATTAAAGCATTTGATCCATTTTCCCAAAAGTCAGGAAATGCCTTATTGAAATATATACAGGTGTTAATAAATAGCATTGTTTATAGAGGATTCTTAGAAAAATATTTTGAGATAAGCAACCTAGGGTCACAAACGTAAAATCTCAAAAGTTATGGATTGATGAAATAAGTGGAATGGTGCTCAGAAATTCGTACTAAATGGTACATTAAAATTTGTACCAAAATGACTTCTTGCTTCTTATTAAATGAAATAAACCTAGTTGTCAATAACCAATTAACAATATAGTGTTGAAATAATTACAAAATTTTTGGCTAAACACATAACTGCACTCCACTGTATTAGTGTGCTATTAGGTAATTTATTTCTTAGAAACCGATTTGCCATTCTATTTTTTTTTCATATGTTGCAAGATATCTGTCATTTGTTTCATGCAACAGTTGTTTATTTTGCAACCATAAAATATAAGACAAAATAATTCATCAAAAATTATAAATTGATGAAATGGAGAATGAACTTGCTAACAGCACTTAATTTAAGGGAAAGCAAGAGATTTATTCCTTAATTTAACTGAAATAAGATACCTTGCTATGCTTTTATTTTACCAGACACTAATACCATGCCTATAGGGAAATAATAATAATAATTATTATTATTATTATTATTATTATTAAATAAAAGTTCCAGCAGTGCATTAATTGCTAATATTATAAGTTATTTAATAAAGATACATTGTGAATAAAATATGAGCCATTATTTATTACCATTTCAAATGGAATTTGATAAGTCAGTAACATTTGGAAACTTTAAGCTCTAATATATAAGTTTGAAGCCGTTGACCCTAGGTTCCCTATCCGAAATTACTTCCCTGAGACCTGTAAATATTTCAGTGTTGAATCTCTTTTAATGTAATCTTATCATTATAAATAAAAATGGGGCAATCATTAACATTTAAAAACCTGTGTCAATATCAGAAATGTTTACTATTTTTAATTAAATATCATTCGCTCAAGACCCCAAATGTCTGCCATTTTATTTACATGCAAACTTTAAACACTAAAAGAATTGAATGGGAAGAGCATAATGTACAAAAACAGAATATTCTGGAATCTTGTGTTACGCTCATCACTCATGCAGCTTTCTTACTTTTTAATTTTTTTATGTATGTAGATTCAAGAATTTTGTGTGGTTCTCTGCTGATAGATGTATTCATGTCATCAAGTGCTCTCTTGCATGTAAAAAGATTTTTAATAAATTGAAAAAGTCAGGGGTGAAATCTTGAGAGTATAATGGCAGTGTGTTATGATTTGATTAACAGGCCATAATTTTATTAAGCAATTACATTGTTTTAAAAAAGTTACATGGTTAAGCTGAAAAGTTGAATGGGTTGCCTAATATTATGGATTAGATTGTTCATACATGTTCATTCTATGCTTAGAGACTGTGAAAGTAAACTCTTTTAGGTATTATTAATAATCATTTGATTTTTTTAAGGTCATATTCAAAGACTTTTTACCAAGCATATAATACTGTGAACGGTTTGTTTGTTAGCACTTCAATGAAATTAACAGTGTGGTGTAACAATAGTTTTATTGATGTCATCAACTAACTTTTTCTTTGTTTACTTGTGTTCAGTACATGCATTGGTCTTTTCTTATTAAAGTTCTCAAGAGTAAAGTAAATATTAGTATCTAAGTACATAAAAATGTTTATGGGATAAATATGGGTTTGTAATTCTTGGGTTGATGAATCAACTATATATCAGGGTATGTGGAGATTTAAGAGAATTTCATATGGGTTGATATTCCATTAAATCTCCAAATACCAAGGTATATAGTTGATTCATCAAGCCAAGAATTAGAGTTTCTTCACTGTATAAGTTCTGTTACCTTTCAAACAGGTTTGTAATTTTGTTGAATGAACAAATATTTTTATCTGTATTGGAGGTCCCAAAATATTATATTTGGTGAATGGTGCTAGACTTTTTTTTTTAAATTAATGGCGACTGGTTCATTGTAAGTAATTAGACTTTTTTATTTTAATTAATGAACACACACTTTTATTTTGATATGAATATTTTATTTTTATTAACGAGCACAGATTTTTTATTATATGCATGTCAAAATGTTTAACTTTATCTTTCATTTGGTTTGTGCCTCAGACATTTTTTTAATTTTGATTAATGAGAATAGCTTTACATTTTTATGTATGAAATTAATTATAGTGCATTCAAATGTTTTAGATTAGAGAAATAAAAAATAATATAAAAACTATTTTGGTATGGGAATCTATTTTAATGTGTTTAATTGGTATTACCATGTTTGGAAATCTCTTTATAAAGAGTGTGGAAAATGCAGTAAATGGTAGCATATATAAATGTGTGCATTCTGGCAAATGACAAAGATAAAAGGTATGTGGGCATAGTGCATAAATATATTTTTAAACTAGCAGTGACTGAAATGTTGTACTTTCACATTCACAAAACCAGTGTGTTAAAAGTAGTAATAAAAGGTGCATTCAAGTTTCATGTTTGCTTTACATTTCTATGATATAAAATTGTAAAAGGTCTCACTTCCTCTGATAATTGTTCAGTAGTCTCATACATTTTTTTTGCATCATTGTTATCAAGAATGAGAGGCAGCTGCAAATTATTATTTTTTTTAATTTTTTTTTGAAAATGTATTTTAATTTTGTATTGTTTTTATTTATGTATTTCTTTATTTTTAATTTTTTTCAATATTTTTAATTATTTTTGTTATTTATTATATATATTATGTCATGCAAATTGCTGGAAAGCTGGAGAAAACGTTAGCTATTGAGTGCCATCTGTCATCTTTCAGCACAGAATTTTTTTTTTCTCTCAGTACATAGGGAACCATGGGGACTCAGTTTAGTCTGTAGAATGGATGTTCATGAGCAAACTTAGATAATTTTTTCTGGTATTTTATTGGTTTCCAATATTTACAGACTTTGCAGGGCCATTGCTGAAGAGATGCAAATTCATCTTAATAAAATAACGGTTTGAAACTAAATACAGTGTGAAAACTTTCCAAGTCACTGGCATATCCAGTTAAACTACTTATCTGCCTCCAATATCTGACTATCATCACAACCAGGACTGCTAGACATTCAGTATATTTAAGGGACATGTTTGCCTATATTTTAAAGAAAAATTTCTTTCATTCCCTTAAAATCTTTCATGGAATGCAAGGATTTTAAACTGAAAATACATTTCTATTTAATTCATATTTCTGAAACATATAGGACTGAAAATTCATATTCTTTTATATGCTTTAAAATGCTTATAATAGAACTCAAACAGACAATATGAATTGAGCAGAAAGGATTGTACTTCATAATTGTTAGTTTTGCATGCCTAAGTGTTTTTCAATCAACATGCAAAACAAGTCTCCCAAAATCATCTTGAGTTCAGTTAATAATCCTAAGTATTGCAAACAGCAATATTCATTACAGGTTTTAATATTTGTTCATACTTGTAATGTATAAACATGTTGTAGAGTTCTTTTTTAAATTATAGTTTAATTTTTATTTCTGGAACAATTAACTTATTGATGAATAATATAATCTGTCCCTTTATTGTTATTCATGTGTGACAATTGCAACAGTAAAGTTTAACAATAACTACTTACTGGTTTAGTATTAAGAATTTAGAAGAGAATTGTATTTTGAATCACTGTCTAGTGACGCAAGAGAAAGTGATGGGAGAAAATACTTGGGTTAGTAGAATCAATGAAATTATGTAAAAAATTGACTTGGGTATGGTGTGGCATGATAGAGAAAGTAAAAAAAGGGGTTTTTGGAGAGAAATTAAACAAAGAATTGATGATATGGAAAGACAGGAGATATTAGGTAGTTTAGTAATAAAAAATCATTGAGGGTTTATAGGAGGTTAAAGGAATATGGTGCAGAGGGAATTATGTGGATGAAGGTGAAAGGTGATGAGGGAAGGAATCAAATGGATCAGACGGGTAGTGAATCTGAAAGGAATAAGAGGAGATTTAAATATAGAGAAATTGCAGATGTGTGGAATGCAAGATAGTTACTGGCATGCAATTGTGGAATGTAGAGAAACTAAAGAAATGACAGCAAAACTTAGGACTGAGAAGTAGGATAACTTACCAATACAGATAAGGGGAAACAAGTTGGTGAATATGAAAACAAGGGAGAAAATCTTAGAGTTTGGAAATTATTTAGGTGAAGTTAAAAGAAAATGGTTGAAGAAAATAGGTAAAAATAAGGAACCAAAGCTGGTAGAAACATAATTTAAGCTGGATTTTGATTGAGTTAGTTTTGTGGATGTAAGTTGCCTAATAGTTGAGTAACTTCAAGGTTGAAACTATTTGGGCCACTTGGTTACACAGCAACTCGGGAAGATTTACTAGAGTGACTATGGTTGTATTTGCTTGTACAACTGAATGATTGTAAAAGAGTACTGTGAAAGCTTGTTATATTATTAAGTGGAAATAAATTTGATTCAATTCAATAACTACTTACTGGCTCCAGCTTCTTAAATGAAGTGCAGATATTAGAAGTTCTGCCGGATCCCAAATTACTAGTACTTTCTCTTTGTGGTCCAAAAATTGAATTGCTGAATTCAATTGCAAATTCTCCATTCATAATTTACATAATGTAGGGGAAAAAAAGAAAAGAAAGAGAATGGGAACTTGAATGCACCTGATTTTTTTTAATGGTGTTTAACACCCGTTTTTACTACTGAGGCACCACAGACGGTGAACGCTGATGATACATGAGATGAAATTATATATTTGGAAAGGATTTTTTTTTATAAGGAAGGAAACATTCCAGGCCTAAATTTAGGGTACCTCCCTGGCATTTGCCATTTATCGGACTGAGGAAAATTTTGAAAAAACCACAGTCAGGATGGACGGTCCTGGCATGATTTGAACCCCAGACCTCCCGCTCACAAGTCCATGCCTTAACAACCTCGGCCTCCCATGGCGGTACCTGATTTAATAAGTGGCAAATTATGTATATGGAAGAGCTGATAATACAATTCTTATTATGTACAAAAATAGCAATTTCAACCATCACCAATTGTTGCAGTCAATTAAAATAATCTTATAAGTTCATAAGATTAAATGTTAATATGTGATTGATGTTGCTGCATCCAAAGATACCAATATTATATACACCAAATAGATTTTTAAACATAAATGTTGTAAATATGCAACTCATATTTTATTGTTATAAATTATAGTTACCGTTGATTGTAAATAAACAGCATTAATGATACTTTGTATATTGTGTTTAATTATGGAGTTCCTAGAACATAGTATATGTATATATTTTAGATGTATAAAAACCTTTTACGATTATTTTCTCATTTTGGCTAAGTGACAGTTAAAACATTTATTCACATTTGTAATTCATTGAGTTGTTACATTTATTCAAATTTCATGATGTAGCACCTTATTATGTTTAGAATTTGATAATCATATGCAAAGATTCTATATACTTTTCTGCTGTTCATATATTGAGAGAATATAGCAATCCAGTTGACATTCATTATCCCTGAAAAAAAGCTGGCACTTTAATTGATAAACAATGCAACGTTGTAAAGTATTGTAGCACAGTTATTTTCTCATTATATGGATGTGAAATTGTGAATAGTAGTATTTTTTAACTCTGCAGTGCAAAACAGGAAAATATTTAATGGCATCTCTGGCATTCTCTGTGCTATATACCATTTCCACACTGCAATTTTATTCAGATTTCCGAGAAAACTATAAAACAGTGAAAGAAAACTTAAAAGACAAAAATATATTTTCTTCTAAATACTGGGTAAAATATTTAGAGATGGATACTGGAGATTAGTCTCCCAGTATACCTAAAAATTCTGGTTTGTTGTACTATCAGATAATGGAATTAACAAAAATAATGGCAATATCTTTGCTTTTTATATTTATCAGTTTCATATATTTTTGTTGTAAGTTTACACCATTTCAGTACCTATGTAGCCCAAAGAAATTCATATTTTCATATGGTCTTAAGTCATAAATAACTATAATAATTTTGCTTTATATTTGACAGCTAATTAACTAATTCTATGTTCAGGAGCATAAAAGCAATTATTGATCCAGGTGTGCAGTAATGCTGAACTTCTTACATTCAACTTCATTAAATAAATAGTTATAAATTTACGGTATTACATGTTATGCTTTCTCTATTTTCAATAGGTAATTGTGAAAAATAAAATTAAATTTTAACATAAAACCAAAAATAGAGCTATATTCAGAGAGACAAAGAATCAATAGCAAATAATTAGTAATTTATAATTAAGTAGATATAGATGCATTCTGGATTGCAGTTGTATAATGATTATTCACATCTCTGTGTGTGTTATCAGATAATCATTGCTGTATGTTCAACAGCACTTGTGATAAAAGACCACCTGATACATTTATTTCTACTAATGATTTGCATTGTTCAGAAATTACAAGTATTAAGCACATAAAAATATTGAGTGTTTGTTGACAAAAATATAAAGTACTGTAATTCTTATATGATAACTCATTTAGTGAAGCAGACATTCTGAGCTTTGAATAAAGCATAGCCATTGTATTACAGAGGATTAAATTGTGTCATAATTATCATCATCACAAAGTTAAAATCTTTACATTAAACCAAGGCACAGTAGAATAGCAAAAGAACAAAAAAGGAAGCAAGAATAAGCAACATATTGTTTAAGTTCATTAACAGACCACCAGAGCAAACATAGTAACATACATACCTTGCTGAAATTGACTCCTCAGTCGTCGTTTTGGTTGACAATGTGAGGAATGTACCTAAAGAAACATGTACCAAAATTACTTTTTATAAGTGCGTTTGTGAAACTTAAAGAGAATTTTAATGTGACGACATGATTTTTAGTGTTTTACTTTAAATCAAAATAAGATTAACAAAAGTTTCACTGTGTGAATTCCCACATTCTGTAAACATAAAAGAATAAGCATATTTTATTTATAAGCTTTTTTTATTTATTTATAAGTAATTCTAAGATAGAGTAAACTGTTACAAATGTATATTGTTTATCAAATATCTTTAATATTAATCTGCAACATCAATATTTTTAAATCAATTTTCACTGCTCTTCATCAGTTCCTGCAGAATATGAAGATTTATAAATTTCTTTACACTTTACACTTTAGTTAATGAGTCAATTATATGTTCATATTTCTCCACTTACAATTATTTATTGGCATAACATGTTTCATAGGCCCTGGCACACATCTTAAGCTGCTAGTTGACTGGCTGGCGATCCAGATAACCACCTGGATGCTTAAGTTGGTTTTTGGTGGGATATTACAAAATTTTGTAATGAAACTGTCATCTGTAGGAATTTCAAAATTCATCAATCTATTTTCATTTTACTTACATGGATGTTCTCCCACAAGCTCAGTTGTAATGGTTAGGCTGATTTAAATACTTTTGATTTTTTTTTCTGTTTCATTATTCATTTTCCAAAAGTAATTATTTATCTGTTTGTTTATACCTGATATTCCATGCTCTTTAAGTCTATTAACATTGAACTTCGTTTTCCCAATATATATATTTTATTGCAATCTAAACAATTGTTTGGTAGATTACTGGTTTCTTCTCTGGGGAGAATTTGGTCGATCTGGTTGAATGTTAGCAGATTCTTTACATTATATTTGTTTTTGGAGCTAATGAATGAACTAATGAAGAATATATTTTAACTGAAGTTAAGCAACATAAAGGTCCAATTGTGATCAAAGTGGCCAATCATGGCAATACAATGGGTTGTTGAATTCTTTGAACATTTTCTTTTTAATTTTTCAGAGGACCAAGGATGGTAGGTAAACTTTTTGAACTTTTATTTTTGTTTTACAATGAAGTGTAGTTACTTCCTTTATCCATTTTCCTTTTAGAATTGCTGTATCTTTTTATCTACCAGTTCTTTATTTAAACCATTATATTCTGCAAAATTTCTACTATATGTGTTTATTCTTTATTGTATTCTGTTTTGTTTAAGGGGATATTTATTAGTCCATAAGTTAAGCTATTGATAATTGCTGGTGAGATCTGGGATTGAAATTCTTGACTTTTATGTAATTGACAGTATATGTGTATTTTCTGAAAATTCTAAATTCTATCTTTTCTTTTTTATTGTTGAATCCTGTAAATTAAGTAGTTTCAATGCATCTTCAAAGTTAGTTTCACTAACAATTGCAAAGATATCATTCACATATCTGTACCACATTTTGTATGTATACATATATGCATGTTTGTTTATGTGTGTGAATGCGTGGGTTTTTTAAATTATTTTTTTATGTTATCTTCTTCATTTACTACATACTCCATTACTATAATAATTAGTAATACTACATGCATTGCTAACATTTCATTGTTACATGTTAACCTTAATACTATTTTTGAACACTATTTCATTCTTATTCTAACCTAATCATATTTTGAAGATTGCAGAAATTGGTTCTGTATATGCTTTTACATTATTTACATTATCATTCTTAGTCACCACATTTTCTAGCCTATTAGTGAATTTGTGTTAATTTGAAAACTGTTAAAATTGATACTGTTTACTAATTTTTAAATGTTTATTATATTGTAAAACAAGTTCACTATTCATTTAAGAACTTTTGAAAAATAAGAAATTTTTAAAAAATTCTGTTGGAACTCATAGTGAAGCTTGTTAAATGTAAATTCTATCTAATCTGTAGTCTAACACACTCTTATGTTTCACTTACTTTTAAATAAAGTGGGACCATTTCCAGGAGACATCCTCTCCATCTTCAACCAACTTGACAACTGTCGTACTTCAGTCGTCAAGTCGATTGAAGATGGAGAGAATGTCTCTTCGAATTGGTCCGAATATATAAAAGTAGTGAGGCATTAGAATGTGTTAGATGACAGATTAGATAGAATTTACAAGTTCACTATTGTCTATTGGCCATTGCCTAGTTACTTTTGCTGCATCTTTCAGCAATATTTCTCACTCTTCAAGATTTTGCAATCCCATAAGATGTGTTCCACCGTTTGTATATCCTCCTGATATATACATGATGGGTTCTCTGCTATTTTGAAGTGATGAAATTAGACTCCGAATTTCCCATGACCTGAGAGGATCCTTGTAATATTGGGGCTTAGAAGGATGTTGGTTTTTAGCCTTTCAGCTACAGTTCGCTCGTTGTTGTTTGCCACTCTGTTTCCCATAGTCTCTGACTTTCTCCTCTTAATTCATTCCTTACTTCATATTTTGGGATGAGTCCACTGGCAGGTCCTTGCTTTTCCTGCTTCTTTTGGGAGTCAGTCTGCTATTTCATTTCCTTCATTGCCTACCTGTGTTTTAATTCAAGTAAAATGTATTTCCCAGTGTTCTTGATGGAGTGATTTTTAACCTCTTCCTTATTCTTTAACAGAGGTTACTATGTTTTGTGTGGTTGTTAATTAAATCTAATGTAATTCGGCTATCTGTGTGGATTGCTGCTGTTCGTTTGTTATAGGTTATATTATCTATATTTTCCTACTGTTCCAGGGCTCTCAATATATTGGTGTCATAGTTGATGAAGTGGCATATTATTAATAACACTATTATTCCTGCCCCGATTATTATTCCATGCTTTTGCTGCCATCAGTGTATATCTTCAGTTTATACTCTTTTTCATTTTGTTTCTCCTCTATTTTAGATATATGAGCAGTGTGAGGCCATTCCCTGTACAGTGTTTCACTGACTACCATTTGTCCTCCATTTATGATTGATCTTCTCTCATTCCTCTTTTGAAGTTGTATAATTTGGCGATTTCTTTAAGTGCTATCATTACTGCAATTACACCTGTAATAATGCGGGGAGCCTGGTTTGATGTTGTCCTGAATGCCTTGACTATTTTGATGTTTATAATTCCTTGTACTCTTCTCAGTTTCCTTGCATTGTAACTCTGCTGTATAGCATCTATCCAGACAGGTGCCCTGTAAGAAAGAAGAGACAGAATGGCTTTGTTGTATATTATTCTCAGCACATCAGATTGTAGCCCCCATTTTATTTTGATAGTTCTGGATAGAGAGTGTATAAGTTTGGTACATTTCTCGGTTACATATGCACTGATTAAATTTCAGTATTGTCAAAGATCACTCCAAGGTACTTTGTAGTATTAATACTACTTTGCTGTTGTCTAAGTAAATGTTTAATTGTTGGCTTTTGTTGGATTTCCTCCTTGATATGTATATAACTTGCGATATCTATTCATTGAATGTTATTTTGTTGAGAACTGAGATCTTTAACTTTTCTATATTGATGTAGTTTTCAATATCTATTTAAGTTCTTCCCCTAATCAAAACAACAACATCGTCTGCAAAAGAAACTACCTTTTGCATTGTTTGTAGCTGAGATTTAATAATGAATCATACTGGATATTCCACAACCTGGGTCCACAACAAGATCCTTGCAGGCATCCTTTGCTCACTGTTCTTTCTATTCCTATACTCTCTGCTGATAACATGCTTCTTCTCCCACTAAAATAGCTCTTTGTTAAGAGGTAAAGGTTCTTGGGGCATAGAAAATCCTTCAGTGACTTAGGAACACTGAGCCACTTTCCTGGCAACATTTATAAGGCTGATGGGTCTAAATTTGGTGACATCTGCTTTATTTTCCTGTCTTGGTTTCACAATTGGTATGATCTGTGCTCTTTTCCATAATCTGGGGAAGCTTCCAGTCTTTAAGCAGTGATTGTATAATGCTGTCATGAATTTTGGTGTTTGTTTGAACATTTGTAATAGTATATTAATTGTAGTTCCGTCTTCTGCTGGAGCTTTTTTGTGATTGATGCCCTCCAAGATACTACATACTTCGTCTTTCATGAATGGTTTGTCATTAATTGTTATAGGTAGTTTCTTTATTTTCACTCTGATTTGTTTATCTCATTATCTTTCTTCTTGTCATCTTCTTGTATGAAAATATCTAGCATGCGATTGATCATTTCAGTTATGTCTTTTGTATGTGTGCCATCATTTTTCCTGAGCATTGTTAGTATGGTATTGTTCTTGAGTTTCCTTACTGCTAGCCTGTGTGCTGAGGTCCAAGGATTCATTGTTGTAGTTAAGGTGCAGTACTCTTTCCACAATTTAATTTTTTCTTGCCATGTTTTTGCTTTGTACTGCTTTTTTTATTAACTTATATTGCACTCTGCTACTTCCATCATTTCTAGTCCTCTGAAACCTTTTTCTTAAGGCATTGAGCCTTTTCCTTATAATTTGTCCACCAGGGAATCATTTTGTTACCATGTGTTTTCGTAGCTGCTTTCCTTAATCAGAATGATTTCCTGTAGGCTGTGGTTACAATAAGTTGAAATTTGTTGATTAGATCATCTGTGTCAATTTGTCATGTTGTCATCTTATATAGTTCCTCATCTATCTCCTTTGAGTGGTTTGCTTGAATGTCGAATTGTTGTTTTATCAGTTCATTGTAGTTAACATTGTACTTTTCAAAGTTATTCTCTTTAATTATATACCTTATCTCATGGAAGTTCATCTTCTCCTCGACAGTTTGTATCCCTATGGAAAAGAAAGGTAATAATTCTATGATGCGAGCTGCTTTCTTCTATGGTAAGCTCCCAACTGTCTCTATGTGTCAAAATATGTTTATTGCCCAACATCAAGTCAATATTGCTAGATCCTCTGCTGGTTTTGAAGGTTGGCAGGCCATCTTCATTCAGAATATATATCTGATTTGCTATTATAAATTCTTCTAGGATTCTGTCCCTTTCATTTGTTATTCGATTGTGCCAAAGTTTCGACCTTCAATTACTATCCATGGCAATTATAATCTTCTTTCCCTTTGCAAAGTCTAGGATTTTCTTTATTTTATTTAAGTCTCTTTCAATATCTTGTGTTATATCCAAATACATGCTCACTGCAATTATTGTTAGGGTTCCATGGTTGATTTCCACTGTTGAATCATTATGGGTCCCATAGGTCTATTGAAGATTATTATATTAGCACTGTTTTACCCTTCCTAGTTGTATAAACTTGGTAAATTCCTGTATTCCTGATAACTTACTTCCGTAAACATATGGTTCCTGTACAAATGCTATGCCAGTTTGAACCTGTGATATGAGACTAATTAAATTCTGTGTCACTGATATTGAGTGTTGTAAGTTAATTTTTAAGCATCGTATTGGTGGTAATTCTCTTATGTGGTTTCCTTTTGCTCTACTGTTAGACTTGAAAGCCATTTAATAGTCAGTATTTTGTTTGTATTTCCGCAAAACAGCAAGCATGCTAGGGCAGTCTTTATTAATGGATGAGTGATTTTCACTTCATGATTATTGTATGTCGCACAATTTATGCATTTGTAGTTTTCTGGAGAGAAGCTGCAATCTTAAATCTTGTGTTCCTCTGAACACAAGGGGCAAATTTCTTTTTCTGCTCAGCATTCATGATGTCTATGGTGAAAGCAACTGCATCCGAGACATCTAATAACCGCTATGTAATCTTATGTATTGCATATTAATCACCCTATTTTGAGTTTTGTGCATAGAATCTTTTTCCTTGCTTGTGAGTTCCACCACTCACTAGGTTTCTGATTTTCTTCCTATTTTGATATATGAATTTCACATCTCCTTGTAAATTCATTTCTGAGCTTTGTGTTATGATCACTTCTGCCACATTTTCCATGTTCATATCATCTAGTACATAGTAGATAATTAAAAGAAATTATTATTATTATTATTATTATTATTATTATTATTATTATTATTATTATTATTATTCATCTATAATAACGTTACATGTCAGATTTGTTATTAAAAAAAATACATTTCTATATAATATTATTAAGATTATAACTCATCCAACCTATACATATATGTTTGTATCAGGAAGTTCTCAACTCAAGTTTAAATTTTCCCTTTTTTGTACTTTTTATGGAACTTGGTAACCTATTGTATAATATTTTACTCGTTATAAAGGGATCTTTGTCAGTTATCTAGTTATTTACATTTACTATATGAAAGTTGTTTTTTATTCTTGTATGATACTTATAATAGCCCTTATTTAGCCTGTCCAATCCATCTTTACTAAATAATAATAATATAACAACAACAACTACAAACATAATTACTTTATACACATACAGTGATACGACAGTAAATATTTGGTTCTCTACAAAGATGTTTCTACATGTCTTTCTCCTATTTACATTGTATATATATATATATATATATCTTATACATTTCTTTTACAAAACCATTAATCTCTTCATATTCATTAAACTATACTACTCCATTAATTCTATAGTAAGTTAATTTCAGGTGTTTTGTATTTAAGTATCTTGCTAAATTTCTTAAAAGGTAGAGATTTGTACTTATCTTTTTACAGATATAATCAACATGATATATGAAAGTTAAATTTCCATCAATAAATAATTCCTAGGAATTTGGTTTTGTCCTTGCTGAATTTGCTTATCATTAATTGTTATATTTACATCATTTTTATTACTATACCTATTATTGCGATGTTGGGAATGACTGCTTTTGACTTAAATCTGTCGCCTAACTCAGTTGTCCATGGCCGAAGATGGAGATAACATCTCTTTGAAACCAGTTCCAGATATTTTTAAGGTTATTGAAGCATGAAGAGTGTTAGACGACAGATTTAATTCATGTGAGCTTCATTGTGTTCCATATGAATTTTTTAAAATTTTTACAATTTTTAAAAAAATTTAATGACTGCTCTTGTTTTTTGAAGATTTACTTTTAATTATTATTTGTAAGGTAATTATTCTTGCTTTTCTGTAGCTAGTAAACTTCATAAATCATTTGGTTCTTTATTCCAAAATACTATCAAGGTGTCATCTGCATATGAAATTGTTTTAGCATGTGTAATTTTAGGAAGATCATTGACATAAAGCAGAAAGAGATTAGGCCCAAGTACTGATCCTTGTGATATCCCAGCTTTTACATTTTCATAGTTGGATTAAAAGGATTCTATTGTATGCCTATATTTATTTCTCATAACTGTACATTGTTTCCTATTTGTTAAGTAGGATTTTAATAATGCATGAAATTTTCTCCTTATACCAATTTTTTGCAATTTAATCAGTAGCATTTCATGAGACACACTATCAAAAGCCTTAGATAAGCCAAGAAATATCCCAGTAGTCTTCTCATCATTGTCAAGCCGTTGAAGCCTTATATGTCAGAATGAAAGTGTTTGTAAACAAAATACAACTAATTGTATAAAATATAGTGAACTTTTGTAACAGTGGTATCAAATATTAACATTTTTAAAAAAATTGAGTCCAAATTGTAACATACATACCACTAAAACTTAATTTCGACTCAATTTTTTTAAAAATGTTAAAAATACAACTAAACCTATGATGGATTTGTGTCTTCTGAAACCACCATGGTACATTTTGCATTTCAGAAAATAGTTGCTACAGTTGGTGTAATCCAAAAATAGAGAAATCAACATAAGATAGCTGCTAATACAGAAAAATTACTGAATATAGAAAGAGTGCTTCAGAACTGCATTGAATGTGCATAGGAGTCCAAAACCAGCAATGTTACAGAGAGTGTAGGTGCAGATACTCTTGTATCTGCTACTTAGTTCGGTTTTGATTTTTTTTGGGGGGCGGGGGGATTGGGGTTAACTCTAATGTGAACATAGAATTATTATGTTTGGGCCTCGAATCCAGATAGCATAAAATTATTCATTTATCATCAATCATCATACAAATTACCATGCTGAAGATCTATACATCATGTGAAAATCACATAAATAAACTAATTTTACAAAGATTTTAATCACAGCTAATGCTCATTTTATTTTATTTCTTTTTAAAATATTGCTTAAATTTTGTACAATTTTTTCCCTACATTTTGAGTTTTTTTTGGGGGGGGGGGTAAAAATAGGATTAATGAAAAATTGTATTTAGTTAAATCTTACATATTAATGATTTAAAATGTAAATTATATTTCTGACAAAATTTATTGAAAACCTAAAGTGCACTTTCAGAAAGTTATACTTTCTTATGAAAAGAGAAGGCATGTAAAATATCTAATATAAAAAAAATGCGTTTCATTTTTTTGCCATACTGTAAAAAATTTATAATTATCAAGAATAGCATAGAGAACATGAAGCCACTTGTTCTATATGGAGGTTGTCCATAGAATAAGTAATGTGGAAAAAGAGGTGCTATGTAAAATGTATGGCATAGTTAATGAAAGTATTGTTACATCAGATAGCGTAGGCATGAGCGATGTGTTTCATATGAACTAGTCTCCTGAAATGCATCAAACAGCATGATAGTCAATAAGTCAGGATCCATGAATATAAATTAGAAACCTAAGTTGTATACAAACTGTTAGGCCAATTGCAAAATCACTCACTGGAAATAAGGCTGTCCATACCTAAGATGTAGCGAGAAATTGAATTTCTTTTGTGTAATGATGTAGGTAGAATAGTAGAATTTAAGAAGTATAATGATAAATCTAAAGGCACAGTTTTTTAAATATCATTTCAACTTCTCAAATATCCTACATACCAAAAATAAAAAATATTCATTGGAAATGGCATATTGGAGATTTTGTGCCATACAAAATACTTTTTTTTTCGGAAGGAGAAGCATTTTTTTATTATTTATGCATCACATAACTGACACTTAGCCAAGGAAATGCATTACTTAATATTTTGATGTTATATCTTTATCATATTTATATGTACATGATTATTTGATGGTAAATAGCTTTAAAAAAACTCAGGAGCAAGCTGAATAAAATTACAGAATTCATCAATGTTTAAATCACATAAAATGTGATTCTGTATCTTTTAATAGGAATTCAGATTCTGAAAATCATTCGTATTTCTTGTGCACATTAGCTGGTATGGTGATTCATTAATGTTTTGCTATGTTTGAATGTTTGCTCTTGATATTTGATGTATCCATTCACATTATTTTCAATGTACAGATTTAATGCAGAAAGTACCAGCCTGATAATAAAACAGCAGAACAGAATTTTTTACATCATGTGCAGCAGAAATATCGCTATGCAATAAATAGAATAAATAATGCATGCTTTGGTTTTCCTTTAATTATTTTATTTAATTTTTCCCTTGCTTTACTTCAGTCCAAGTCTGTTACATGTGAAAAGACTTGCTGCATGATTAATACCTCCCAATCCTGATGGCAGAAATTGCCAGTAAATTAGTTATTATATTCAACATTATATATACAGAATTTATTTCTTTATTACATAATTTATAGAAAACTGACAAAAAGGCAGATGATATGAGATCATGACTGTAACTCAACTTCCCAGTTTGTTTCCTGTGATAAAACGAGAGCATATCATTCACATTAATAACTAAATATAATAAATTTGGAATATATGTGCTCTTATTTAATGTTCATTATGTATATTAATTCATTGTAGTTTCCTATAACTTTCTCCATAAAAAAGAACTAATAACTAGCTTAATTATTTATAATTTTTTAAAATTGGATTGAACTTTACTAATTGACTAATGTTTAGTAAATCATGCACACATATTGTTCATATATGTATGTTGTTTGAATTTTATTCATTTAAAATGACTGTTCGCAAGAAATATCACAATTAGTAGCAAACTCTCAAGTACTTTTCTGTTGCTTTTTGTTTACAAACATATTGGGAAATATTCTAGATAATTTAATTTTTGTGGTGTTTCTGCACAACTAAGGTTATGCAAAATGTAATGCTTTTTTTTGTGTAAAAATATGCATTGTGACACTCAAAGGTAATTCTGCAAACATGACATTTATTTCTGCTCTACTGTTACTAGAACATTGAATGAAGATTTGAAGCTGTGCAAAAATGATGAATCTAATGATGCCAGTTAAAGATTTTTATTGTCTTTCTTCTTGCTTCCCCATACAGTTTTTTCTTTGTAGAGATTAGTCACCACAATTTTCTGAAGATAAAATAACTTGGCAAATGCTGTTACAACCACTCACTTTGTACTATATTGACAAATGGCATGTTATTGTGAAGTTTATATTCTTGGAACATTACAGTCAAAGCAAAGTGGATGTTTCAGAAATGTTTTTTCAGTTGTGAGAGTATAAATTTTTATAGAGAGTAAATACATTTTGTTAATTGTGTTTCCATTTGATTGTAATCCTTATGATGTAATGGTTTCCTGCAAACAGTCATTATTATTCTTTGCCATTTATGGCCTTGGGTTGGTAAGGTTGTGAAAATAATGTAGTAAAATCATTTAATAGAAGAACTGTTTCTCTTTTCTTCCTTAAATAATATGGATATAGGATGATTTGTTTGCTAAGTATGGGGATGGCGAACTCTGTATGAAACATTTCAGTAGTATTAGAAGGGATGCTGCAAGTATGTGGTTGATAATTCTTACATCAATGATTTATGATGTTAATAAAGGGAATATATTGGAGAGGGAAAATTCATAATTCTGTCAGCAATATTATTGCTGTATAGAATGCCTTTTTATCCGGAACATCTGGGACATCTTGATCCTAATAGCTTGTATTTGATTTACAAACATATTAAACTGTATAATTAAAGAATTAAACATTCTTACAATAAACTTTCCCTTGATTCGTACAGGAGAGAGTGGAAACCTTTTGGCATGCATTGGAAGAAAGCAGTTATGTAAATTATTATTATTATTATTATTATTATTATTATTATTATTGTTATTATTATTATCATAACTGTCTTTTTCAGTTCATAGTGACTTCCATAGATCTTTGGAACAATAAATGAAATGATTTAATGAATGTGCACCGGAACTATGAGTAGCCTTTTATAATAACTGGAGTTTGTCTTCTCAGTATAGAGATAAACTTTATCCAGCCAATTTGTCCCAACTACAGAGGAATATAATGAACTATTAACCTACTTGTGGTGTTTTTCCACTGAGCATGTGCTTAACGCCCATTTTTACTACAGAGGCACCACAAGCAGTATGTGCACACGTGTTTCCCACCATTGACTGGACTAAGGTCCTGCGCTTTTGGTTCATTGTGGATCTGATAGTAGTTGAGTTCAATTCAGTTATTAGGAATGGTGTATTTTAATGGCAAAGTGAATTGTGACTCAGTATATGCAACTCAGTTAGTTCATCAAGTTGTAATCTCCACAGGTGGCAGAGGTCTTAAGCCATGGACTCATGAGCGGGAAGTCTGGGGTTTGATTCCCACCAGGACCATCCTCTCTGACTGGGGTTTTTTCCAGGTTTTCCTCAGTCTCATAAATGGCAAATGCTGGGGAGGTACCCTAAACTTGGATCTGGAACATTGTCTTCCTTAAAAATATGCTTTCCCAATTTATCATTTCATCTCATATATCATCAGTGTTTGCCACCTGTGGTGCCTCAGTAGTAAAAACCAGCATTAAACACTATTATTAAAAAAAAGTTCTAAGAGGATTCCATAATCTTTATAATAAATTTTATAAAAATTATTACAACAGCACCAAAAAATTTATATCATTCATGAAGTGCCCCTCCATGATGAAAAATTTGGTATATGGAGCACAATGAGTGGAGAAAGAATTATAGAGCCTTTTTTTTTTTTCGAGGCAACATTTGATGTTTTTACATACATTTAAAAACACCACCTCACTTCTTTTTTAAAGAATTAATCAACTGGAAACATGATTTTTATTTTTCAATAAAAATGTGCCATGACTCATACAGGGAGTATTTCTATGAGAAATATATATATTAAAAAAAAGTTCTAAGAAGATTCCATAATTTTTATAATAAATTTTAGAAAAATTATTACAACAGCACCAAAAAATTTATATCATTCATGAAGTGCCCCTCCATGATGAAAAATTTGGTGTATGGAGCACAATGAGTGGAGAAAGAATTATAGAGCCATTTTTTTTTTCAATGCAACATTTGATGTTTTTACATACATATAAAAACCACCACCCCCCTTCTTTTTTAAAGAATTAATCAACAGGAACATGATTTTTATTTTTCAATAAAAATGTGCCATAACTCATACAAGGAGTATTTCTATGAGAAATATATATAAAGAGTGTTTAACATTGACAGATTAATTGGTAAGGATTTGGTCTCCTCAGTCCCTTCACCTAACTCCTTGCAACTTTTATCTCTGGCTTAAATTAAAAAATACTGTCTATAAGACAAACCCACATACCATGGAAGAATTTAAACAAAATATCTGCCCAGAAATAGGCAGCATTACCCAATATGAACATAGCAAGTGATGGATAGCTTTTTTAAGGGGGTGCCTAAAAGTATGGACAATGATGATGGCCAGTTTCAGCATCTTTCATAAAGTTGCTATGTAAACTCTTTTAAAATAGTTGAGGAAACTGTTGTAGGTTGTATAAGTGCCCTACAATAACCACAGTTGGGGAAAAGGCCCTGCTATTGCCTATAGGCAAAATACCACAAGTTCGTTCATAGTTCATTATATGCTTTGTGGAAATGCAATCCAATTACATCAGTTGGCAACAGACAGTGCCTGAACCATAGCAGAAAAATGAAATATTATTATTACAAGTCTCACCCCACATTTTTCATTAATATTGATGCCATGTGATGCAGAGTTTGTCATCCATGAGTAGACCAAACAAATACATTAATTCATAAGCTCTGGATGAGAGTTAGAACTCATTATTTCATATTCTACAATTCTGGGTAAATTCTAAACATACTAGCTCTAAATATGTACATGCAGGGTGAACATTTGTCCATGCTGTTAGCATTATTGAACATATTTATAAATGGCAAATGTGCATGAAAAGCAAGTGTACAATCCTGTGCCATTAAAAATTTCCCTGGTTCTAAACCTCAACTTTCACAGGGTCTCATTGGTAAATATTTACTCTAAATGTCTTCCTGTTTCCCCACTTAGCATGATCCATTTTCATCTGTGATACAAAGTTAGTATGATAAATAAACTTTAATAAATGCAAAGAACATTAGTACTAGGAGCATTATGAATGTTAACAACAAAAGAGTGATTTTTAATGAATGTTGCTGTAGACTATATTGATCAAAAGGTGGCAGAATATTGTATTAAGTCCAAGATAATGTTGCTAAAACTTGTTGGTAGTGTTATAATTTGTCTTTTTGAAATGTAATGTGAGTGTAACTGATGTTTTAATAATATTCCTTGAGAATCTTAAGTGTTGTTATTGTGATTTCTTATTGTTTTTCTGTTTTGTTTCTACAGGTAGCCAGATATTCTATGTACATTGCACACTTAAATATGTATTAATTTATATGCTCCAAAAATTAAAGTAATTTTCTCCCCCAAAATCTTTGATGGTGGTATTCATGGAATAATTTAACTTAGTGTGTTACCATGTTTGTAACTATCACACTTTCCCCTGAATTTATACAAACATCTCTGGGCACCAAGGCCTTTACATTTTTTCAGTAGTCCAAATTTTTGTTTTACTTCTCTTTCCATATTTTTTTTTTTTGCATGCTTTAATCACTGAAAATGTCAGTTATTATGAGTCTTAATGGTATAACTGAATGTTAAGCACAATTTTGAGAGGAAATGCACCAACAAAGTATCTTAATGAGGGACAGGAATTAAGAGTGATTAGTTTCATGGTGAGATACTATTAGCTAAAAAAGAAGAAAACAGATGACTTGTGAATCTTGCTTTTTCAGATGTTGTAGGCAACCTCTTTATTTATGCCATCACACATACTATGGATATTCCCTGCCCAGGTCATGGTTGGCCATATTTATTGTATAAAAATTACCATAATCTTTAATGAGTATCTAGTTTTTTTAATATAGTTCGCTGTCCTTCATAACAAAAGTATGAATGCATATTGATGAAATGACTGGTTCAAAGCCCACAATGCTTAAATTCTGACATTCACCTTTTCAGGGTAAGAAAATCTCTGGAAAAAACCTTACCCAGGAAATTGATCCTGTAGGATTCGAATCCTGAACCTTCATATTTGCAGACATATGTGGAGGCAGTCAGTCAGCTGTTTAGCAAAGGTGTTATGTCCTATTTGGATTAACTATCTGATTGAGGTTCATATCCAACACGTTTCTGCTGCCCAAAGAACATATGCTTTAAACAATTTTAAGTTCTTAGTTCATGGGCTCATAGCACCCAATCACATATCTCACAAAGAATTTGCCAAAAGCTCAATGAACTGGACTGTGAAACTTTGCCTCATGAAGCGTATTCACCTAACCTTTCACAAATGACTTTCATGCATTCAAACACCTGAATATTTTTTGGTAGAATAAAATCTTCAATTAAGAAAAAGAATCTGATATGACATTTGTAAATTTCATTATCTCTGATAATGTTTTTGAAATGGCATAAATAAATTTGCTAATAATTGACAAAAATGTATAGTTTGAATTTATAAGTGCTTTTTTTTAAGTTTAATTACCAAATATTATGGGGTTGACTGCAGTGGTACTATGCCTAAGTAATGCTGTAAGACACTTTCTTCTTAAGATTTTCATGCACTTTATTAGTAAGAGTCCTTACATTCTTAAAAGACTCAAAATAGGGTAAAAATATGTTCTGACCAACACACACACACACACACATACATATATATATATATATATATATATATATATATATATATATATAATATTTATTTTCTCTAAAATCAGCTGTAGTCTGGCAATTGTAAGTGTCACATGGTGTGACACTAGATAACATCAATAAGCAGAATTGTGATTTTTTCCTTTGAAAAAAAATTGTATTAACATACACAGAGACCATTATGATGGTAGGTTCATAAGTTTCTGCCCTCGCTGATAAGGCTTGCCTTCACAAAACCCCTATTTGGTGTCATACCTTATCTGTTAAGTAAATAAGTGCAGCTGTAACTTCTGCTCTGCTGTGTTTTCAGATTGAAACCAGATTTTATGGTGGGGGATGGGTGGTGCTTTGAAATGTTTTCAGTATGCCCACACGTTTTGACCAGTTTAAAGCAGGGATGTTGGTGGGGGGTGAGAATTCGGATTTATGGGCGCTGCGGTAAATAATTTGCGCTCGCTAATCGCAGGTTTCGTCACGACTGCTGCAGATCACCCGCAATCTTCTTCGGTGAGACTCTCTCGAGGGCGTTTCGCTGTATTTTGGCGGCTGTGAGTTAGCCGCCAGGCCTGAGTAGAACGGGATTCCGAAGGTGACGACAAATGACGCTTCGTTATTTACTTTGCTGATATAGTTTATTCTTTTATCGTGAATATCCGGGTCTCGTCTCTCTTCGAACCACAGCAAGGTAATCTTGGCAAACGTTTATATTTATTGCGCTGACCAAAAGGTGCCAAGTGCAAAGAAATTGTTAATTTAACTGAGTTCTTAACTCAGCTCAATGTTATATCGGCAGTTAACGTGGCGACTGGCGCTCGAACTTCGTCGCCGGAACTGGTACTTGGTACTCAGGCCACTCTTCTGCTGATATCCGCGCGACGGCAGCCACACGTAACTGAACCTGGGAAATTCTGAGACTGCCCCATTTTGAGGAAAATCTAGCCATTTTATACACAAAATCAAACGATGCCATCCATGGGCATCGGAGCGAAATTCTTCCGCCAATTTTGTGTCAACGTGTCTCATAGGTGAGTGCTTGCCTCACTGAATTTTTTTTCTGTTCGCTGGAAAATTTTATTCAAGCTAAATACTTCGCTATTCATCAGTAAGATGAAGTTAAACAGATTTCATACGTTACTGTGAACGACTCAATTTTCTCGGACCCCTGCAACTTTGCCACCATCATGCTGGTATTCTCAATCCTATACCAGAAGGGATTACCTTGTATTGTCTGACTTCTGCCGAGTCCTGCGTTTGGAGAAAGACGAGAGTTTTCCCTTACCTTATTACCTTTTTACACATTATTTCTTAAATATTACAAAAATTACACTTTATGAATACAATATTAGACACTATACAGTATTAATTCAACATGTCATTAAAGTTCCTCCACTGAAAGAAAATGCACAACATACTTGCACCTAATGACAGAGTTGCTGAGAAATTAATTACAAATATTAATTATTTCAATTACTCTGTAATTGATGGGGAGCCAAGACAGCTTCAAGATATAGTTGCATAAAGAAGGCTATGTGTAAAGATTGTGACATGTTCAAAATGGAGTATCGAGCTATTATTAAGTTCTTCACAAAAGAAGGACTTACTCCGAATGAAATTAAACAGCAATTGAACGGTGTATATGGGGAAGCATCCCCCTCATATTCTACCATAAAAGAATGGGTCCAGAAAGCACTGAAGACGAAGAGCGTGCAAGTCAGCCCTTGGAGGTGCTCACTCCTGAAAACATCACTCTTGTGGAAGGAGAAATTATGGAAGATTAACGGCTCAAAGTTACAGAAATAGCAGCAAGGCTGGGCCTTTCTAAAACAACAATCCTTCAAATTATTCATGAACATACAAACATGAATAAGGTTAGAGCAAGATCGGGTGTCTAAACTTCTTTCCTCAGTCCAAAAGCAGCAAAGAGTCATCTGTTGTAATGCATTTTTGGAGCTCGTCCCTTGTCCAAAAGAGAATCAATGGAGTGGCATAAACATGGCAAAGCACTTCCTCTTAAGGCCAAGATCACTCAGTAAACCAAGAAGATCATGGCCACAATCTTGTGGAACTGTGAAGGAATACTCTTCATTGACTTCAAGGAGAGGAACACCACAGTAAATGGGGAATACTATGTTGGTCTACTGCACAGACTACATGCTTTCATCAAAGAGAAAAGGCAACAAAAGCTGAGTGTTAGTGTGCACCTTTTTCATGATTACAAGCCTATGCCCACAGCTCTTGTTGCAAAGGGAGCTGTGAAGAAATGTGACTTCAAGGAGATCGATCATCTACCTTACAGCCCAGATCTAGCTCCTAGTGACTCTTTTCTCTTTTCAAAACTCAAGAATGACCTTCAAAAAAAAAGTGTGACAAAGAAGTGATGGATGCTGTTTATGTGCATTTTGCAGACAAGACTTCTGACTATTTTTGTGGGGGGGGGGATTAAAATGTTAATTCAAAGATGTGAGAAGTGTATTGCAATAAAGGATAACTATATTGAAAAGTGAAATATAGTTTTTGTCTTTATCATACCTAGAAAATGGTTAGGCCAAAAACCTATGGATCTACCCTCGTATATTCTATAAAAGTAATAGTATGAATGCTATGCAGCATTGAACTGAAAACCACCACGGGTGGCCGAGGTCATTAAGGCACGGACTCGTGAGCGGGAGGTCTGCGGTTCGAATCCCGCCAGGATCGTCCTTCCTGACTGGGTCCAGGTTTTCCTCAGTCTTCATAACTGGCAAATGCCGGGGAGGTACCTAAACTTAGGCCTGGAATGCTTCCTTCCTTAAAAAAAAAAAAAATCCTTTCCCAATTTATCATTTCATCTCATGTATCACCAGTGTCCACCGCCTGTGGTGCCTCAGTAGTAAAAACGGGCGTTAAACACTACTCAAAAAAAAAAAAATTGAACTGAAAAAAATTAGTTTCAGATTCATTCCATTCAGTCTTCAAGATCTGAATGTGAGCATTGCTACAATTCTGAGAAATATAATAGCAGTAGAGCAGTAGTGAATAGCCTTACATGGTAATGGGAGATAAGTGGAATATTTAACAATGTAAGTAATTGAATGTTATAGAATTATAGTTTCTTGATCTCTTTCAGGGCCATCCTGTATTTCATGTACCATATAAAGATCATTCATTGCAAATGAAAAGCATACCATTGTGAACTAAAGATTAGTGTTAGCATAAGCACACCTGTTTATGGTTAGAAACAGTTTTTTCCACACAATTATTACATCACTTAGCCTCCCAATAACCAGTTTCTTCTGGAAAGATACATACCATTCACTATTGGATTCACTGTGCTAATTCTGCCTTCTTACAGAAATCACAAACTATCCTTTTAATTTTTATAGTGTTTCATGCCTGTTTTTACTGCTGAGGCATCACATTCAATGGACACTGTGATACCTGAGATGAAGTGATAAATTAGGAAATGATTTTTTTTAAGGAAGGGAGCATTTCAGGCCTAAGTTTAGGGTACCTTCCTGGGATTTACCATTTATGAGGATTGAAGAAAACCTGGAAAAAAACTGAACCAGAGAGGGATGGCCCTGGCAGGAATGGAACTCAGACCTCCTGCTCATGAATTTGCCCCTTAATAATCTTGGCTACCCATGGTGGTTCAAGCTGCCTATTACAAATATTTCAATATACATATACAAGCAACATTCTCAACATGCACAGATTATTTAACACCTCGGAAAATTAATAGAAATACATTGATAATTTAAGTGTATTTATCATCTGTCTGTCTTCTGCTTTTTAAATCTAAGGGATAAATGTTTATTTTATTGCTATACTTCATATATTGATGTCAGTAAATTTTGGTTAGATCATTACATATTTTCATTATTTACTCTTTGGCTTTACTTGAAACTTTTATTTAATTTAATTTAATGTATCTAATATTCTCTGAAACTAGGGGAAAGGAAGCATGGAATATAGATAATCTGAGCTTATGATTTTTTGTGATACTTTACAGACAATTGTTTGGTATAGTTTTGGTAGTGCCCCTGCTTATATCAATATCTTGGCAGATTCCAGAGAAGGTAATATTTAAAGAAGTAACAGACAGAAACCACCAGATTGCTGAAATGGTAAGCCTGAACTGATTCATACTTAAAATCACAAAGAGAGATTTAATAAAACACATATTTATTTCTAATCTTTGTTCTTTTGTCCTCGCTTTTCTTTAATTTGCTGTTTGAATTTGCAATTTTTTTCTCCATCCAGCAAAGCAGGTAATGTTCGAATATCTCAATGGTTTTATTTCATGCTCTAAAGACAACCAGATAATTAGACATAAGATTTTAGGCTTAGGTACATCTGATCTATTTTCTTTGCATAATAATTCAAATATCAATGCAAAGTTATTATTCTCTAGTACAGTGGTTCCCAAACTTTTTTGACTCTCAAACCGATTTCATTAAGATCTAAGGTAAGGAAATCTCTTGTTAATATATAAAATGTTTAACAACTTTAAATTGCTATAATTATAGTAAATGTGTATACTTTAGAATTTAACACCAAAAATGATGCAACAATGCTTAAAATATTAAAACCGCATAAGTTCACATAATTTTCATTTATTTTACATTTTAAATATTAAACCTGAAATTAAGTTAATCCCCCTATCGTTAAAATCACATTTTTATATTTCATACATGCAAATCTTAACCAGGCACTGAGAATTTACTTTTTTGATATTATTAAAATATTTTATTTAATAACAGAATTCCATATGGACTTACACAGTAGTTTCAATATTTTAAACTTCTTTCCTAGCCTACAAGTTTTCATTATAGATTCATTCTTTGCTTCATTTGAAATTCAGTGAGAAACATGTACTTGCTTTAGATGGCACAGAGCTTTGAAGTCAGGAACCACAATTAAGTCAGATCACTTTCAACATAAAATTCTATTTTTGGATTTATTTTTTTTATAGACATACAAAGAAATGACCTCTCACATTTGGATTAAAAAAGTAATAAGGTTCTAATGGCTTTATTCATTAACACTGGGGAACACTCATTCTTTTAATTAAACTTTTTTAAAAATTATATATGAAACTAACACAGTAAAGCTCATATTATAAAATCATTTAAATGTGTCATCTACACACTGTTTATGCTTCACTTACTTTTTGAAGTATGGAACCAGTTTCAAAGACACATCATCTTCATTCTCGGCCAACTTGACAACTGCAGCATAAGCGTGTATAGATGACATGCTCAATGATTTTAGACTCATTCTTCTGTTCCCTGGCATGCATCTCTGTGTCCATAATCAAAGTCTTCTTTTTATAACAGACTAAAAAACTACTTCCTATCACTAAATATCTAGATACATGTCTCATTTACGTCTATCCATAGTGACCACAGTTCAATGGGTGTAAAGCATAGTAATAATATTACAATAAAAATACTCAAAATCCTCCAATAGAGAAAAATGATGGTGAACTCCTTGCAAGATTTGGGAATCCTCAGGGTGTTTGCAAACCACAGTTTGGGAAACACTGCTTTAGTAGAATGTTAAATGGCCAAAAGAGTGAATATTCCCAGCTACACATTACCAGATTAATGTACAAGTATATTTATATAATTAATGCATTATAATACCATGCGCAACAAACTGTAGGAAACTACAGGCAATGATGAAATAGGAGAGAATGTACAGAATGAATGAATAGTATTTAACGCCCGTTTTTGCTACAGAGGCACCACAGGCGATGGACACTGATGATACATGAGATGAAATCATATTTTGGGAAAGGATTTATTTTTAAAGAAGGAATCGTTCCAGACCTAAGTTTTAGGGTACCTCTCCGGCATTTACCATTTATGAGGACTGAGGAAAACCTGGAAAAAACTTCAGTCAGGGAGGACAGTCCTGGCGGGATTCGAATCTCAGACCTCCCGCTCACGAGTCCGCGCCTTAACGACCTCGGTCACCCGTGACGGCAGAATGTTTTTTTTTTTATTGATTTATTTATGGACGCTCTTTAACATCTCAGGTCATCGGCGTCCCATTCAACTCAGGCAGTGAAACGGCCAACTAATTTTGCTCAGAGGCCTCTCTTTCAGGCTTGAGGTTCTTTTTCGTGCCGTAAATGTACGACACGGGTCCCACGGCTTTAGTTCTCTTCCGAAGGAAGTCCGAAAAAATCCATCGGTCCTGGCCGGGTTGGAACCCGCGATCTTGGGTTTAGGAGGCAAGTATGGTAACCACTACACCACCAGGACTGACTATGCGGTAGAATGTACAGAATATAGTGTGGTAACTGAAAAGTCAAATTTTGTACAATATAAAATGGAAATGGTTAATGACAAATTGGAAAAGAAAAGGAGGAAAAAATTAATTTAATTAAGTGTAGTTTTAAATTGTAGTAATTAAATTAAGTTTATTGTAAATGCATATTTTATTTTTCTTAGACTTTTTTTCTTTGTGGGCAGCTATGATTTGTGTGCATCATTTGGTTGGAGTTACACGCTATTTGATTTATAAATTTACAAGTAATCTAAAAGAATATTCTAGTACTGTCCTGCAGAGATTTCTATATGCTGGCATTCAACTTATTCAAGGTGGATACGAACTGTGTTGATAGACTTTCAGAGATATTCAGGGATGTTGGCAGTATTTTGATATTAGGAACCCATGGTCTCCTGTGGCTCATTACTGACTGATTGCATATCTTATGTTTTTTTCTATGTTTACACAGAATTTTTTGTGCTTTGAACTAAAATATCTTTGCATGTTTACTTGGTACAATGTTGCTTGACTGATTGCATGATGCATTGCTGTACAGTTTGTGGTGATTGTGACCATCAAATTTTGAACAGCTACTAAAAAGAAACTACAGCATTGCACAGTAGTGTACAAACATGTATGAATTTTGTCCTAGAGTTGTTTTATTACTTATGTAATGCTCAGGTTATTTACTTTTGTTATTTGTGATATTGCAGCTACAGTGAAAGTGTTGAGTATAATTGATACATTCCTTTGTAAGAACCATCTATCACAGTCCAGATTGCATAATAAATGTATAACATATCAACATCAAATAATTTGTAATAAGGTACCAGAGACTGTGGGTTCCTTATATATAATCTCTGAAAGTTTTTCAATAGCGTGTAGACTGTTTTGCAGTATTCGATACTTCATACAACTGCAGGATAAGGGAATGATTATTAGTGAAGAATTGCACTGAGCAAAATATTGATAAAATTTTCTACAAGGTATAAATTGATTTGTAGTGTATCAAGTAGTACAACCCAGGAGCTTATATTAACAATGAAAAACGGCTTTCTTCGTCAGGTCGAATTGACAAATACAAGTAGGAGAGGCATGGATCACAAAACATTTTATTTGTTCGTCTAATAATATAAATATAATACTGTTAATTAGGTAAGACTCCCTTTAACTTGCATTAAGCAAGTTCACCCATAACATTTACATAGTTGCATATATCCTTACTATCAGCCTTAACACAATCTACCTTGGCTCATAACTCATATCCCAAAGGTGTAGATGATGAGCTCATATACTCAATGTCATAGTGTTTATTTCCAGATCTGGCTTCCTCCACCTCTAAAGTTAAGCATTCACATACTCATATCCTTGAATAATTAGAGTCAGCACATTATGAAGAAATAATATGAGGGACACTCAGATGGTTTCTGGATACAGGCAGGATATTAATGATCATTTGAACTTACCTCTACATCTTCTCAAAATATTACCGGTTCAGCCTCTATAAACCCAATCGTCCTTCGGAATCATGACTAGAAGCAGAGGTGCCACTGATTTTTCTTAATGGTTCTAAGCTCTTTTTTGGATGCTGCTAGAGCAATCAGTTCTACACCAAATAAAACAGGAAAAAGTTTCAGAGTGCCAGATCAGGAATGTAAGGAGGAGGGTACTCTCTAGGAAGTTAAGGTGGCATTTGTGTTATGGGTAGAGGCACTATTGTGGTGCAGCCTAATGCCTCTAAGTTTGGTTCTCAGCCATTTTCACACACCTTTTATAAAATATCTGGAAACAAACTGCTGTATATCATTCTGTCTTAACTGTCTTTTGATCTTCAAGGAAATTCTTATCACATTACCACTAATGGAACAGAATGTTATCATCATTTTCTTTCCCACACTCCTTGCTCCATCGACTTTCATTGGGGGGTCTCATCTGGAAAGATCCAAACCGATTACTGACACTTTGTTTCTCGATCATTTTGATAGTTTCATGTTTTATCACATGTTAAGATTTCAGAAATACTGTAAAAGTTTCTGTTATTGTATCTTTGGAGCATTTTGTGGGTTCATTTCACTCAAGGGGCCATCTGTTCTTCACAGGTGGGGCACCCAGCAAGCAGACATTTTTCTAACCCTTAAATACCATTTTTAGACCCTTCAAAATCCAATATTAAGGGATGCCTTAATTTTTATATGACACTTGGGAGTTTTCATACATCTTCTCCATGGCAGCAATATTTTGTGCATACTGTCATCAAAGGTCTTTTGCTTCTATCTTCATCTTTCACAGATGTTCAGCCTCTATTAAATTCCACAAACCAACTGAAGAATGTGGTAAGGTGTCTCTTAAGACTTGTTCCTTGTTTAAGCTTCATTTAAAATCATAAGAAGTTATTATGCAATAATGTTCCCACCCAAACTTCATTGTGCAATACTGAATTACTGCCACAAGTATTCCTTTCAGCCCATATTATTTAGGGTGTATGGTTTGCAGAAATTATGTTGAATTATGTGTAAATAAATATTTTACACATTATTGAAAATACTTTATTTACTCAAGTCCAGAAACTTTTTGAGTTTACTCATACTGGCATATAACATAGGTACTATATTTTGAATGAATCTTGTGCATATTTTATTGTTGTTATAACCATTAACTATTGACATTTACCTCCATGAGCAGATTATTTTAATTCTATTTCAAATGCACATTTGTTCTTTATTAATTACTAGAGGGAGGGGGACTGCTGACAGCAGATGGTTGGTGATGGATGTGTTTAGATGAGTGTTCATACAGAGTCAAAAGAATGGGAATTCTGTTGGAAGTTTACAGGACCAAAATTGGCTGATTTAATGCTACTGGATATTTCTTTGGCAGAGGAAGATGGCAAGAGCAGATAATTATGTCATGGTATGCACTGGTGCTGATGATAATGTTGATGATCTGAGGAGTAGAACTAAACCCCAGTCTGGAAACAACAAATTTTGGGACTGCTGAAGTGTATCACCAAAGACTTAACAGATATAAAAGGAATAAAAAAGAGAATTAATGAATAAATAAGCAGAAAATTTGACAAAATCAAGTTAATGCTGGAAAAATTTTAATGAAAGGTTATTAACACCCATTTTTGCTACAGAGGCACCACAGGCGATGGACACTGATGATGCATGAGATGAAATGATATATTTGGAAAGGATTACTATTTAAGGGGGGAAACATTCCAGGCCTAAGTTTAGGGTACCTCCCCAGCATTTGCCATTTATGAGGACTGAGGAAAACCTGGAAAAAACCTCTTTTAGGGAGGACGGTCCTGGCAGGATTTGAACCTCAGAACTCAGACTCACGAGTCTGCATCTTAATGACCTCAGCCACCCATGGTGGTGAAAAATTTGAAGAAGAAATGGGAAGGTAATTAATGGAATGTGATTGTTGAGTGACATATTTAGAGACAGAAGAAAAGAGAGAAAAGAATGTATTGCAGCAAATTGAAGAGATCTTTCAAGACAAGCTAGACATACAACTCAATTGTTAGGAAATAACTGATATCTATAGAATAAGAAGAAAAGGCCAGAACCTAAGATTAGTAATAGTAAAACTACAACATTGAAAATAAAATGGTTAACTCTCTCAAATACCAGAAAGTTTAAAAGTTCAAGAATATTCATTGAAGAGAAAGAAAGAGAAATAAAAAGTTTATTACTATGAGAAATGAAAAAATTAAGAGGCAAAGGAGAAAAACATTTTATTTGTGGCATAGAGTTATAGATAAATGGCATGAAACAGGATATACATCAGCAGACTGAGAGACATATGTTGGAAGTGAATAGAGTCGTTTTTCAAAATTAAAAAATTCAGGGAAAATCAATGTAAAAATAATAACAAATACTCACGACTATGTAGAGTTTAATAATATTTTATTTTGTTTATGTTGTTTATTGAGTTTATTTTTATTATAAAATTTCAGTGGAGTCCTTGGAAAGAAAATCAAATTGCCAAAAGTAGGGGTGGAATCAAAGTTGAACAGAAGAGGGGCAGTGATTGACATACATCACCAACTAAATGAGCAAGCTCAGAGACTTGATGATGTGTATATGTGTATAGAATAGCCTTGGGAGCAGGCTGCAGAAATTGACATTTTGAGGGATGCCTGCCTCAGCATCATACCTTCACCTGGAGGAAACATTATGCAAATGCAGGAGACAGACCAATTATTAATAGGATGACTAGAAATAGGGCCAAGCTGCAGTAATTTAGATTTGAGAGAAAGGGATTAGTATAGGGAAAGACGTTCAGGATTATATTCTGGAATAAGGTTTATTAGAAAAATTGAAAAATGGAGAAATTGTATAAGTTCTAAATTTAGCAGAAGTCATAGGTGTTGCAGAGACGTGGTTAGCAAGGAATACTGTCATTGATTTGAATGAATCAATTTTTTATGAGAAAAGTGGTATTAAGAGAAAGGACAAAGATAGGGGTATCAAGTGGAATAGGGCTGTTTGTTACAAAATATTTGCAAATTAAAGTGAAAGTGTCCAAAGACTTCAGTGAAAATTCAGTACTGTGGCATGTGTTAAAGGATATATGAGTTGCAGAGTTATATAACCCACCAAGTTCCTCAGAATTTTATGACCCAAATTTATTTAGTAAGCTAAGGCAAGACACAGCAGAGTTAAAAAACAACCACATATAAAGGTTTCATAATTATGTGTAATTTTATTGCAAGGAAAAAATCAAATCAGAATTGATTTTGATTATGAAATATAAGCGAAGGTAAGAGAGATAGAAAGAAGAGTTAGTATAGCCAAAATTTGCAATAATGAAAGAATTCTGTGATTAGTTTTTTAATAACACGCAATGGTCTAAAAGGAAATGACGACATGGAAGAGTTTACTTTCATAATTAAATGGTCAGAGATTCTACATTACCTGTTGTATACAATACATTTAGATATGTATCCGATGGATTTTGAAGTGCTGAGTATAGAGTGTACAAGTAATCATTTTCCAATAAGGGCTACATTTCATAATAGAACATGTAAGAGTGAAGAAATAGTTTGAGTCAGAAGAAGTTGAAATTCATAAATATAAGTACAGAGATGAAGAAATGGAGTGATTTCTTCTGGAGTTAGGATTGCTGTCAAGAGGGCTGAGGGAATTAGGCATGGAGAAACTGCTTAAAGAATTAAAATTGAAGAAACTGCCATAAGGCTTAAGGAGGTAGTAAAACAGGCAGGAGCAAAAATGATAATGAAAGATAATTTAATTAATAAGAAAGAGGAATTATATGATAAAGGGTGTAGGAAAGGGAAACAGAGTTGAAAAAATGGAGACAATGAAAGAACAGCAGGAAAAGATAATTTTCTCATTGAAAGATAATTTTCTGATGCAAAAGTCTTTTAGAGGTATAAAAGAAAGAATGGGGAGAATAAATGATCCAGAAACTACATGAGGCTACAAAGGCAAAGGATAGTATAGCAGTATGGTCTTTAATGAAGAGAATGTACAAGAGCAATATAAGAGAAAATGATATAAGCTCAGTAATTTGGAATAATCACTTTAAAGATCTTTTGAGAACAGGACAGCTGAATACTCAAGAAATATGACCATTTGAAATGCATACTCTATTGAGCAATTAGATGGCCAGATAGGAATAAATGAAGTACAGGAACAAATTAGAAGATTAAAAAGGAATAAAGCAAGTGGTGTTGATAGAATATTAGGAGAATTTTGGAAGGCATTGAGCCTAAATGAGAACAGATTGTTTTATTAAATATGATATTTGAAGGAAGTAATGTATCAAGGAGCTGGAGAACAGCAATAATGGTACCAGTATTTAAAAACAAAGGGGATGTGAATAAAGTATGGCTTTCTTTCGAAGGGAAGTAAAGCCATTTACAGCAAGATAAAGAACCTCAAGCCTGAAAGAAAAGGCCTCTAAGCAAAATTTGTTGGCCGTTTCATGCCCTGAATTGAATGGGATGCTGATGACCTGCAATATGTACGTATAAAGTGAACAAAGTAGCAAATTACAGAGGCATTAGCTTTTTTTTTTTATTATCAGTTCTGGTAAAATATACACAGGAGTTGTGGCAGAAAGATTACAAAATTGGGCAGAAGAAGAGGGTAAACTTTCAGAGTTTCAAGGTTATAGAAAAATGAAAAGACATTAGATGATACATTTGTGATTAACGTAAATGGTATATAAATATTTAGTTATAACAAGCGGGAGATTATACATGCTATTCATAAATTTTGAAAAGGCATTTAGATACAATTAACCAGGAAGCATTGTGATTTAAGTTCAGCAGTGAGGGATTAAGCAATAAATTCAAAGGAGCATTATCAAGAATATATATTGATAACAGCTTTTGTATACAGATTTCAAAATGTAATGAGACTAACACCATCCTAAATAATATAGTTTTAGGGCAAGGATGTAAACTGAGTTCTGTCTAGGTAGTTTTTTGTATCCGGGATTTTCACAGGGAAACATATTCTAATATGACAAATTATTGTTATGAAATCTCTCAAATTTCACTAAGTTTGTTCCACATGTTGCAAAGGTGATTGCCTTCATCTTTAGCTTGGTCTCACTGGCTGCTTCCCAGTGTGGTATTAAGATGTCGCTCTGTGGCTTTAACGAACTTATTGATGAGGTAACTGTTGTTTGGGAGATCAAAGTTAACCAAAAATTCTTTGTTTTTGTTTATGAATATATTTTCCCATACTGTTAATTCTATGGGTTTTTGAAGAGCTTTTAATAGTTTTGGTTCTTTTTGCCAAATATTGATCTGCCACTGCTGATTTTTCTGTGTGTTTATCATTTCTCATGTGTTCCTTAAAAGTATGGTAATATTTCTTTTTGTTTTGCATATGTATTTCATGTCGCAGTCTTTGCAACCGATTTCATAAATGCCTAATAGCTTTCCTGGTGGAATTTTGTTTTTTGGGTTGGTGTCTAAGTGGTTTTTTTAAACTGAATTTATTTACTGGGGCCAAAATGATGTTTGCCTCTCTAAAAATCTTCTGGAATTTTTGGTGTGCCCATGGGTGGAATGTGAATTTTTTATATATATGATCTCCTTTGTAGTCTTTTAGTGTAGTGATGTCCTTTATTTGTTTTTTTCTTCCTGAATTTCTCCATTTTCTTGTTGACAAGGTCTATTGTGTAGCCATTTTTCTGTGCTATATCTATGATTTTTTGGCACTTTTGTATTCTGTCTTACTTATTGGCAATTTTGTTAATGTTTTGTTAATCTGAATGTGAGGCTGTTGATTATGGCTAGTTTTATGTTGTTTTGAATTATGGCTTTATTTTTTATATAATTATCTGTGTGGAATCTTTTCTGTATATGCCAAATTCCAGTGTATTGTCATTTTTTATAATTGTTATAATTAGTGAAATTTTAGTGAATTCATAACAATAATTTGTCATAAGTTCTACTTGTTCAACTTATTTACTGAATATTCTAGAAACAATTATTAAGATTAACAGACTCGTTCTAATGAAGAAATATCTTGTATGCTATTTGCTGATGACCTCATAGTGGGATCAATAACCAGCGTTGGGTTAATGAAATAAATTGAAACAATATCTAATTATTGTAAGGAATGGGGAATTTATATAATAAATAAAAAATAAAAAATAATGGTATTCAAAAAGGGCAATAAAATAAAGAAAGATGAGAAATGGTGTTGACAAGGCAGAGACATTGAGATGCTTAATAAATATGATTACTTAGAAGTAAGATTAAATAGTAATTGCAGATGGAGTGAACAAAAGAAAATGATTCTGGCTAAAATAAAAAAAAAAACTTTCTTTAAAAACTATAGGGTATGTCTAGACAAAATATCATTATAACCAAATAAAATGCTTGAAGAGATTGATTGATTTGGTTTATTTATGGATGCTCTTTAACATCTCAGGTCATCAGCATCCCATTCTATTCAGGGCGTGAAACGGCCAACAAATTTTTGCTCAGAGGACTCTTTTTCAGGCATTTTTTTTTTTTGCCATAAATGTATGACAAGGGACGCACAGCTTTACTTCTCTTCCAAAGGAAGCCATACTTAGGATTTTTACACCCAAAAAAAAATCCATCGATCCTGGCCGGGTTTGAACCCGCGATCTTGGGTTTAGGAGTGGTTGAAGAGAGTTTATTTAGCAATAGTAGAGGCTAGGATGGTATGTGAAGTTGAAATTTAGGGATTGGAAGAGGGGTGGATAAATGAGGATGTAATTCATAGAACTTTTGTAAACAAATATTAGGCTTGCCAGAAGCCTCACCCAATAGCATTGCACAATGAGTACTCTGAAATATTGGTTTAGAATAAGAAAAATGGATCAACTAAATTTTTATGTCAGTGTCTGATTGTACAGGAAAGAATGAAACAAGGAGATACTTGCATTAATAAGATAAAGGAAATAGTGGATAAAATTGGTTTGGGAAAAAAATGGAAAGATAATCATTAGAAAATACTTTCTGAAAAGTAATTAAATTAAGAATTGAAGACAATGAAAGGCAAGAAATATTGGCTAGTTTCAATTGCAAAAAAATCATTAAATATATATTTAACACTTAAAATAAATTGTTCTAGAGAAAATTATGTTGAACTGTGTGACAGATTTGAATTGGCTAGAATGGGGGTTCTAAAATTGAAAGGTCTTAGAACAAGAAGAGATTTAGATAAATGTACATTTTATAATCTATAAGATAATAAATTGGCACATAATTGTAGAATGTGAAGAAACCAAGATTCTTAAGATAGAACCTAGGAATAAAGAGTTGTCTAATTTACCAAGGAGTAATATGGGGAAAAAGATGAATGTGAAATAAAAAAATATATATTTGAAATAAGAAATGATTGAGGAATATTAGTAAATAAGATGAAAGTAAGATATGAGCCCAGTTAACTCAGCAATTTAGTGCAGTGTTTTATAATTTGCTTACATATATGTGATATCAAATTTTTGTTGGAGTTAGTGCCTTCTGGAATTGCCAAAGACACTGGCCCTATTTTTTATATTAAGAGATTTTTTTTTGTCATTTTGTTATAAATATATTTTATGTTGATGTGTGAAAAATAAATTCATATTCATGTTAGAGAGTGGTAAAATATAATGGAATTTTTGACAAAACATAAAATGTACATCACAATATCACATATCTATATCACAATAATTATATATATATATATAACAAATCCAAATTGAAAGAATAATTAACATTTAATATACTTTTATTTTCACTTATTAAAATTTTACAATATATTAATTAGAGCTATACAGTATACTATTTTGACAGTAAATTATAAGCATTTTCTCCATGTTTTCTGGGGAGAGATGGTACCATCTATCATTGAGATTGTTTTTCTATAATGAAAAGCTGCTCCGTCACATGATGTGATAGAAGTACTCTTATATTGTGCTACATTTTGTACCTTTATGTTCACTAGAGTAGATTTTTTACCTCCCTTCTAGTTATTAGAATTCTATTTAATTCACAAGTAACAGACTTGCATCCAATGTCATTCTTACATCAAGTAATTTCATTGTCATATTTTAAAGAAGCACAAGCATTTTATAAAATATGGGACAAACCCTGATGATGGTAGGATCATGATTTGTGATGTAGAAGCATTTGGTGAACTGAGTGATGAGGGGAAAAAATAATCTTAGGAAATCTACTATATGTTAAAAGCATAAAATATGGAGAGCTTTCCTGCATCACTGTTATTCAGTTATATTTTGCAAAATTTGCTTGCATGAATAACATTTTATTCTCTATAGATAAATTAAAATGTTTCTTGAAATTTGCTATAGAAAGATTAATCAAAGTGGATACAGTACTTCTGAATAAATTTTATTTATCTTATAAAAGTTACAAACAGCATTACAGTGCCTTACAAGTATTGAATTTATTATATGTGAGCTTCAACGATTGCTACAAAAATGGTTCAATATTTATCTCCAAGCTGGCAACAGGATTTGTTAACTCAAATTTTGTTATTATATCAGGATGTAAAACACCCATTGTGCCAATTCTCTCTCCATTCGCAATGATTTCTGCACAGTGTCCTTGAAAGTAAGTAGGATCACTAATTGCATGCAAATAATAACCAACTTTTCCAGTTTTTTCTTTACACCATGGTACTTCCAGCAGCTGCATTATCCTATCCAATAAGCCATGTATCACTTCAAAACCTGGTGTCCTGTTACAGTTAACAGCACATAATCTCCGCTCATTTCTTGCACCAACCTCAGCATTCTTATCTTTCAGCACTACATCAGATACCTGCAATGACAAGAAATAACAAAATTCAGTCTTAACTTAATCATTCCTAAAAGCAGGGAAAATTTAGAGAAATTTAAGAATATTATAACTGAAGTAACTATCTGGATATCTTGAAATAGAAAACTATGTGTGGCCAGAATTGCTTTAAATCAGAACGTAATATTAAGATATTTGCCCTTCTTAAGTTAACAGTGTTTCGACAAAATGTCAATATTATGTACGAGGAGTAATCATAAAATTTTAATAATATCATGAGGAAATAAAGTTAATTAATTTTTTTGTTTGCATGTACATGTCTGCAGTCCTGATACACATTGAAATCTCTATGCCACAGTACCACCGCATGCTGCTAGAGGAGCCAAAACAAAATGGTGTGGCTCATTAATAAAGTGGAGTATCATGCAGTAATTTGTTTTCTGCATTTGAAGGTAGCTAAGTGGATCAGACGTTTTCAGTGTGGTAAAGCAAGTCTGAATGATGAAGAACGAAGTGCCAGACCAACTCTCTGTGAAGAACCGGGAATGATAAGAGAAGTGAAGGCCCGGTGCTCGAAGACCGGTGTATCACAGTTGAGGCAATAATGGAAAAGGTGAAAATCAGTCATAGTCACTTTTCAACATCTTGCAATGCATTTTGAACATAACAAAAGTTCCCTCCTACAGAGTTCTGACACTGCTCACACCCACTCACAAAGCCTGCCAAACCGAGGCAGCAGCTTTGTCAGCCCAACCCAGATGACTTCTTTAGAAGCTATTTACCATGGACAACTGCTGGGTGTATCACTATGAACCCAAGACAGAGGAGCAAAGCAAGCAGTGGAAACATGTGGATTCACCACTGCTGAAAAAAGTAAAGATCTTAACTATGATTGAGTAAGGTGATGCCGAGTGTTTTTGGGTCTGCCATGATGTGGTGCAAACAGATTACACTCATAGGGCCAATTATCACAGGAGCATACTACCAAAATTATGGGAGACTGTCACAATGAAGCACATCACAGGAAGCTGTCCAAGGGGGGGGGGTCTTTTTGCCCCATGCACCATTCCAGCTCATTCTGCACAGGACACAGTTGCACATGCTGCCTCTTTGGGCTATCAATTTTTCCTCTTTCCCCCCCACACCCCTGCATTCTCCTGACATACACCTAGTGACTTCTTCTCCTTTCCTACGATGAAGAAACCATTGTGTGGTAGGCAATTCTATTATGACAGGTGATTTTCGATGTGGAGCATTTCCCGAACAGCCAAAATGCAGACTTCTACAACCAAGTTTTTTGCAAATCATTCATCGTTGGGAAAAATGTGTCACATTGAAGGGTAAATATATAGAGAAGGACTTAAACCATCAGCAAATTTCAGGGTCACAGCATGATTTTTTCGAGGTGACAATTAAAACTTTATGGCTACCCCTCATATGTATTTTCAAGAACAGATATACTCCTGAAGCAATTTGAGTGTAAAACATGTTTGCTTAGCATTACCAAATATATTTTAAAATCCTACTAAAATAAAAGACAGCAAATACTATAGTTATAAGATGCCTATGTTTTCCATTTCAGAGATTTGTACATTAATGCCTCAAGGAAAAATATGAATTAAACATTTATTCATGCTTCATTGCTTCCATAGATTAATTTTTTGTTGCAAACACTGAAAATTTCATAAATTCTCTTAAATATGTATCTGAAAGCAAATATAATTAAATAGCATCTACAAAATCATTTCAAAGCTAAGTTTAAAATTTAATAATCTGAAATTTTAGGCTTGGTAGCTGATGCAGAAGTAGCTGGAGATGTGAGAGAATTGATTATGTTTTTTTCTTAGTAAAACTAAAGATACAAACCTCAAATAGTTTGAGAGGCAAGGGCATTTTCTTATTAGCTGCTAAAGTTTTAAGTAGCCCAGGCAGTAGTGTAGTCCTAGCTACTTGGAACTCCAAAGTTTTTGGATTAGAGATGTGTACAGCAGGCACATCCTTTATGTCCAAACCTATTTTGGTAGACACATCATCACGAGAACAGAGGGAGAAAGTAAGTGCCTCTGTAAAGCCTGCCTGAGCAATCTGGTCACGCAGTTGATCTGACAGCTTGTTGAGTGGCATCTGTGCTCCTATTGTCACGGTATGTGGCAATGTCTTCATAATTTTGTTGTATCCATATGCTATTGCCACATCCTCATATATATCACATGCATGAATAACATCATGGCGAGTAGGAGGAACCTCAACCTAAAATATTATTTTTCATAATTAGTTTCTAAATATCTTAGTATCAAACACTGCAATGATTTTGCTGTCTTGTTGTAAATAGACAATTTATATTGAAAATGATCTGCTAATTTTGAAAATGACACACATTTTTTCATAACATACATGGATTTTTTGTAATTTGACATTTTATTGATTATATTGCTATATTAGGTCATGATACAATAGCAATAGAATAGAATAACTTTAGCATACACAAGTAAATGCATATATAGGATATATGCAGTATGCAAAACAAAGCATCCCTTATCTACTTTCTTATCAGTTCCTCTACCATGTGTTTAAAGTTTCCAACGTGACTAGTAATCAACTCGTGGGCAGGAAGTAGTCTAAAACCATTCTCATCTTTAATTAACTTGTTACCATTCTTAAATACCATAATTTTTTAATTTACTTATGTTACATTCTAACGCTCGATTTCCTAGTGCTTCAATTACTTTCATTAATCCAACATTGGTTATGGACAAAGATGTCAATTAAAATTCATTAGCCACAGTAGTCAGGAGTGAATTTGTTGCTTAGCGCACAATATTTCAGTTTTTCTTTGTAATGTATATAAAGTGCCAGGGAACTAACAATAAAATGGCTCCAAGCTGTGTAATACCAAAATGGCAATGTGTGAACAATCTGAATAATTTCTGTTTCATAAGTGATTCGTACTTGTTAAAAAAAAAAGGAAAGAATAATATTACTGCATTCATCAAGATTTTTCATATTTTAAAGTTAAGCTTGTAGACCAGGATAAGAAATGGGCTTCACATACTGCATGTAAAATTTGTGTTAAGGAGTAAGTAACTGGTATGATGGAAAGCCGTTTACATGTCTTTCGGAATCTGCATGATCTGGTGTAAACAAAAAAATTGCTTTGACTATTAATTTTGTTTGAGTTATGTATAAGGGTACAAAAAAATTAATAAGTCAAAAATTAAATACCCAAAAGGCTTAGAATTAGCTATAAGACTAGTGCCACACCGACATAATATCCCATTATACCCCACCTACTGAACTAGAGAACACTGATCCTCTGGGTCTACCACAAATGTTCATGAAGGAGAAGTTTATTAGTGAAGATAACCCTAATATCTTAATTCAAACTGAATTAAATGATTTGGTGTGGGACTTAGGTCTTACCAAGGAGAAGAGTGAAATACTGGCAATTAAAAGAAAATAAATTACTAGTGAAAGATGCCACATTTTACTGGCATAGGAACAAGATGAAGAATTTAGAAAATTCTTTAAGATGGAAAAAAAAACCTGGTTCACTGTTGTGACATACCATGTTTAATGCTTGAACTTGGGGAACAATCTTACAATAACAATGACTGGCATTTATTTATTGGTGCATGGAAAACAAGTCTCAAAGCAGTTCTATTGCATAATAGAAGTGAATGTTCCCTGATTCCAGTTGCAATTTCTTGTGTTATGAAAGAAGCCTATGATAATCTTATATCCATTTTAGAAAAAAATTAAATATGAAACATCAATGGCTACTGTGTGAAGATCTTAATACGTGCAATATGAAGAAATTGTAAGAAAAAGGTTATGAAGACTGCAAGTTCTCGGTTGCAATATGAGTTTGAAACTTCACTTCTTGAACTCTTAATTTGACTACTTTTCACCTAATTTCAAACATGGGTGAACAGCAAGGTGAAAGATTTCATAAAGAAATTAAGGAGGTGGAAAGACGATATTAGGGATGGTGTAATGAAGCAGTGTTGGTGCTTGAAGAGAGAGATGTGCAACCAAAACATAAACTTAATCAATACAGCCTTCCTTCCAATGAATATATGCTGATTTTCAGACACCAATTTTTTTAAAGGTATGTTGGTACCCAGTTTTGCATATTACATAGGAATATGGTATTTTAGTTTTGATTATATGATACTGTTTATTTCACCAAAAATTTAATTTTTTTCTTCAAATTTATTTAAAAACCTTACACGATAGGGGAAAACTGATTTCAGCTTTCAATTTAGCATGTCAAAATTAGTTAAAATCACCATTCACATGTGGCAGCAATCCCCCCCCTGCAGGCCAGTGTAACTTATACCACTATTAAATCAACTCACTGCTTCTCCATGTCCTTCTGTAGAGTTGATTTAGAACTTTAAAATTTTACTGAAAGAAGATGAACCTTTTATCTTTTGAAGTCAGAGCTGATATCAATAAAAATTTTGTACAGTTCTTACACACATTTATAGACTCTCTATAATTAACATTTTATGCTAGAAACAAAAGAAATAACTTGCAGAATATTATTTTGTCTTTATTTCCTCATGAAATATGTTGCACTGAATGTAACTGCTCTTAGATTAAAAACAAAAAAAAAATTACAACCATTGATCCAGATGTGAAGGAAGCACTTGTTCTTCCAATTTTCCTATTACTAAAAACCACTTAAAGATAGCCTTTAAAACTATTATACTAATGTGAACGTGCTATTTTCATGCTCAATTGGAATGTGTCTGCAGGTATTAATATTTTTTTATAATATGACTTGCTATCTTACCTTCTGCTAATGCAATAAGCCACTATAATTATTGCTTGTATACTGTCATTTGTAAATTAATAAATGCAACAGTGTCCTGAATAAATCCTCATTTTTCTCAGTAATTATCATATGCATGTTCAATGGTGGACATTAATGTTAATCTATTCAAAAATATTTCATATACACATTTAAAAAAAATTACTGTAATGATATTTCAGTTTGTGACTTTGCTGTGTGATAAGCCACTGGTATTCCAGAGTAGCAATGAAAAGTGTTGTGTGTGTTTGAGCTCTTACATCTTCGAAAATTGCCATATCTGTAATCTGCTTAGCATTACCCAGGTGCACCATGAGGAGATGGGATTACTACGCACCTAGGGAAAAAAAATTATAAATATCAGCATTCCAAACGGCCAAAGCAACCACCCAACAAAATTACTGTAAAGGAGTTGCTAGTTTTCAATACTTCATACTTTCTTTAACTGTTTTGCAGTTTGACTCTAGAAGGACTTTTCGTAGTGTTCTTCCAAAGTGCATTTGCCCCCAAATATCTCAATTGCTTTATACCTAGCTATTGCATATTATGTAGCTGCTGCCTTACAGCTCTAACTTTGAGCTGGTTAAAAACAGTTACATACAGGGGCTTCATTCCTTAGTCTCTCTTTTTCCCATAAGCAAATACCGACCCTAAGCACAAGTGTACAGTTTTATTGTTTATGTGACAAGTTAAAAGAAAATTCTCTATGAATCCAGAAATACAATGATACATGAACTATGAACCAATTTGCAGTGTTTTAATTATATGTGAGAGCAGCACTCATTGCCATCTGCAGCTATCATTGAGTGGCACTGACACAACATAAAGCATTTTCCTTAACCTATAAAAAAAATTTTACTTACCAACTTTATGAAAGGTGCTGAAACTGGTCCAATTGTCCATATATTATTTTTGGTTCCCCTTTAAAAAAACTATCCATCTCTTGCCTGTAGTTCACATTGAGTAATGCTGCTATTTCCTGGCAGATATTTTGTTTAAATTCTTTCAGGATTTTTTGAAGTTGCTAGAGGGGGACCGAGGGAGGCTGCAAATCCTTACTAATACCTCTATTATCCCGAGTATTTTTCCCATAGAAATATTCGCCACATGAGCTCTTGTTGTTGTTGTTGATTTGGTTTATTTATGGATACTCTTTAACATCTCAGGTCATTAGCATCCATTCATTTCAGGGTGTGATACTGCCAATAAATTTTGCTCAGAGGCTTCTTCTTTCAGGCTTGAGGTTCTTTTATGTGCTACAAATGTATATGACATAGGACCCACCTCCCCTTCCGAAGAAAGCCATACTTAGGATTTTTACGCCTGAAAAAATCCACCGATCCTGGCAAGGATTGAACCCGCAATCTTCGGTCTACGTATGAGCTGTGACAGAATCTTGTTGGATAAAGATGAAATCACACTAGCTGTTGATTAATTCTCTAAAAAAATAGGGGCAAAATTGCATTTACATATGCTACAGTTATGTTATATGGTTCTAACTTTTAATGTAGTTTTTGCAAAGAGCCATACGAAATGCCTGTTTATTGTGAAAGATATCCAGGTGATTTTTGGGAGAATTTTTACAATGATGATCAACATAATCTAATGTTTCTTCAGCTAGAATCCTATGCTGCCTGTTGGGAAGAGTATAGATTGTTGTACAACCTGAAACTTTTACACCCTGGAATCTTTCTTCAAATCGTCTTTGGACTCGATAAGCTGATTGAGTTAACAATATGAATTGTTATTAAATACACAATGTGCAGTGAAAAAAATATATTGAGTCATAAATCACGATTAAATGCAGAACAAAACACATCACTCGTAATTACTGAATTGAACTCGGCCACGATCAGATCCATGCTGACAAAAGCATGTGTGACCTTGTTCCTGTCAATGGAGGAAAACACATAGGCATTTCTTATGGCTCTGAGCAAAGAGTTGAATTGGCATTCTGGTGCAGATCATCTTCACAAAATTGCTTGGAAACACAGCAAAGGAGAAAGTGGTTGATTTTTTTTTTAATCCATTTAAAAAAAGTTACACTCTTATAGTAATTTTTAAATTAGACAAAATATGTTACTTACTTACTTTTTTTTTTAATCACTTCAAAATCGAGGAAAAACTAGGCTTGTATACCACTCTGACATGGTAAAGTAAGAACCTAGCCAATTAATAGACATAAGTATATGAGCAGAAAACTAATGTGTGTATTTTTCAAAGATATGGTAGTGGAGGCATGGCCATACAGTTAGACTTTTCTCCTCCCACCTAGGCAGCTTGGGTTCAATTCTAGCGGCCATAAGTGCCATTTCTCCAGCCATCCATTCTGCCATTGCTCATCAATCTGTCCCCCATCTTCACCATCATTAACATAATACAGTAGCCTGCTGAATTTTTAAGTACATATTTACAAATAGACTTGTTACTGCCCTCTCTTGCTGCTATGCATAACTCCATTGTCTGTACAGCAGGTAGTTGGCATTAGAACCTACTATTTCAGAGATGTTTACAGTTTACAGTTATGCCTTTAGTAGGTACTATCTACTACCTACTAAAGGCTGCATCTTCTTGATTTGACATGGTAGGTTGTTACTCATACCATTCTATTTGATTACCTAGTTTACACTGGTGCCTGCTAAACAAAATTTCATGCTAGTCTTCTGATAACTAACATTTTTTTCATTTATGCACTTTAAATCTTGAAAATCTCATTACCTTATAGGTTCTATTACTCTAATTACTCTGTATTTTAAAAGGATATTAGAAAAACCTGTATTGTGAAGATTTTGCAGAATTGGAAAAATATTTCAAGGTTTGAAGGAGATAAATGAATAGCTTAGAAATATATGTCTGCACAAGAAATAAATTGCGAAATTTTAGGTAACTGATCATTCTTGTGGATGATCACTTTCTGAGTAAGGATTTGAAGGAATAACCAAAATGTACATGCAAACAATAAACTGAGTATAAACCAGAAATGTAACATCCTTGTGGATGAATCCATTTTCTGAATTTGAGGAGGTTTTACAAGTCATATTAAAAAAATATAAAGGAGAAAATACCTGAGTAAATATAGAATTTAATGTATGTATAATTTAGTACATAATAACACAAGCTGTACCATCTCTAAATCACAATGACAGCCAATGTCCATTCATCAGCAGCTATTGAGAAGCTTCTTAAGTCAAAAAAAACTTTGCTGTAAAAAACAAGAATCACCTGCACCCTCTACTACTGTGCCTACATAAATGGATTTACAGATAAAATAGTACGAATATCCTAAATAAAAGTATTTTACTAGAGACCTAACCACAATCTACAATTCTTTCTATGACCAGTAAAAGACTGCTCAGATACCTCTTGTCTTGAAAGGTGTATACAGCAATCACAAATTTGGCAAGATACATTGAGTAGTCACCATTTTTTACACACAAGGAAGACTGAACTTTATGCCCCAAGGACATGAATTAACTCTGGCAGAGCATTCCATTTCCACCGAATACAAAACATTTAATAACACTCTCTTGTTGGTACCGCCACCGGTGGCTGAGGTCGTTAAGGCATGGACTCGTGAGCAGGGGGTCTGGGATTCAAATCCCACCAGAACCATCCTCCATGACTGAGGTTTTTTCCAGGTTTTTCAGTCCTCATAAATGGTAAATGCTGGGGAGGTACACTAACCTTAGGCCTGGAAAGTTTCCTTCCTTAAAAATAAATCCTTTCCCAATATTTCATCTTGTGTATCATCAGTATCCATTGCCTGTGGTGCATCTGTAGCAAAAACGGATGCTAAACACCATTCATTCACACTCTCTTGTTGTCAAGGAAGTATTAGGAATATACAAAAATATAGTATGAACAGGGGTGCTGGCATATGGTTCAGCAATATCAGGAAAATGTTAGAGAACTAATCCATCTTCTGAACTCAGAGAACTAATCCATCTTCTGAACTCAACCAATCAGGATTATGTGAGTAGGGCTCACCTACAACCTGTTTGTGTGGGTACATCACAGAGTTGACACTGGTATTCCTCCCAAGTAGCCTTCCAACAGCTTAAAAAGCAAAGCTGAGACTACGAGAAATATCAGCTTCAGAACAGCAGATGGTTAAATCGCTAAGAAGTGGCAATGCCCAAAAGTCAGGGATACCAGCCACAAAGCCTAAGAATCCACAAATTTATATATTATTAATTTGTTAAAATAGTTACCAATACAAAATGCAAACCCAAAATGATGCTTACCATGTTTGGCATATATATACAGAAAGAGTAAAGATTTGAAGTGTGCTTCATACGCCAATGAATTCATGTTCATTACCAGCATCTGTATTGCAAGTCAAAAGATCCACCTTACTGCTACATACTTAATATACATAATATTTTACATGTTATATACAGTGAGGTTATTTGAGTTACAAGCCAGCAGATTGTGGCTATGTACTGGGAGAAACCAGTCTAGGCCATATAATGCATGTATATAGGTAGTAGCTTGTTAGCTTAAGGGAGGCTTTATCAGTGAGTGGTTGTGCTTTTTATTGTGTGTCAATTGTTTTTGTTACTTATACACATAGTCTTGAATGGATTTTTATGTATGATGCATATGTGAAAACTCATTCTTGCTCTTATGGTAGAGCAACTCGCAAGAAAATATCCTGGTAATTCTGCTCCAGGGTGAGAAACTTTTCAACTTGTTAAAAAGTTCACAAGACAAAATTTCTCAATGATGAGAAATGTGTTTTGAACTGGCGTGTTCTTACAATAGAAAAATTTGATGAAATGAAGATATGTCCTATGCAGATGCTGGCAATATATTACTGCTAAATTACATTATTTGCAATATCTCTTGTAACACAGGTTGGTGTTTTAAATATAGCCTCATTTTATACTTTCAGTGAACATATTACTAATACTGTCTTTATGCTTTCCAACTCTATCTTCCTTTTTTATGTTGTCATGGCTGCACTTCCCCAGTAAGCAACTGGTCTTTAATTCAAATAACTTCATTGTATTTGTAAATACACAGTATAATAAGTTGAGATGCTAATAGTAGCCTACCTTAATTTCATCCCCAGAATTCAGCACTTCTGACTTCAGACACATTCTCGTCAGCATCTTAGCAATATGGTTTGGTGTTTCAGAAATTCCTATGTAATTGTTGACTTTCTTCGCATTTATCACCTCATCCCTGTATCTCAGTTTAGGAAAAAGATCCACTGTACCATTTGGTTGGACAATTTCACAATATTCTGCATTATATTTCTCTTTACAGTAGATACTGAACATACATATAAGAGTATCTAACACAATTACTGCCTTGTTTAAATCAAGTGCTGTGCACTCAATGAACACATTTTTTGTGTTGAGTGTAATTTTTGTATGATTTCCATTAATGATTGGTGGCAATGAAAGAACAACACCATTGCTATCATAAATTACTGGATACACTGGGCTATCTTTTATGATGTGCAGATAATGTTTCAGTTGAGCATGATTTGAATAGAGTTCCATAATTTCTACACCAGTGTATTCTTTTTCTTGATTAAGTGGTTTAAATTTTATAACAGAAGGAGGTTTTGCATCATATATAAAAGGTCCTTGTATTGTATCTAAATCATGTGTTCCAATGGCAACTAGTGATCGCTTACGGCAAATGTTCTGATGCAGCTTATCTTGAAGATCAATAAAGCTTTTGTAGCTATCTTCATTGAAAGATATATTTCTAAGAACTGCTGCTACAGCAAAAGGACGAACAAGACTTGTGTCTGGTTTAATGATTAGTTTATGAATATCACCTAAAACATAAAATATTATTTAAATATAAATATCAAAATCATCACTGAAAATGATTCAATATAATTTTCTTTGTTAAGTGTGTGGGACTTTTGTAACAGTGATATTTAATACACTAACGAATTTCTTTCCTTTGTTTACTCATTTTGCTGGTATGTACTAGATATATTTCTGGTTAACAATAAAATTATACATTTGATACCAAAACAAGCATTAAGAATTTTTTTTTTAATTTTGAAAATGGTATACATTTTTTGGACTTTGATTGCATACTTAAGAAACTGGTGGATCCTAATTTCTACATATATGTAGCCATACTAAAAAGTAATTCTATAAATCTACATATAAGCATTAGCTCTGAAATGCTCCTCACATTTCTTTATAATGTACATATATCAGCCATTAATTATATGTTTGCCAGCTAATGCACATATATTTCAGAAAAAATGTAATTCTATTAATACTAACAAGGATACCTCATGGAGTGAAACATTGAATCTGAGTATGATTTTTGGAGGAACTGTACAACACATTATTACAAAGTTTTTGTCACAAGTGGGTATAAAACCAGCCAAAATGTTGCAAAAATTAAGGGCACACTTTGAGAATAAGTGTGCAGGAATAAGGAGATACAACTTCTGTCTGCTGGGAAGGTTTTCTTGACAGCATTCTGGGATTCCCAAGGCATTCTTTCATTGACTTCCTTCATGAACATTGAACAATCAATGTAACTTATTATTGCCAGTTTCTAGTAGAGGCAAAACATCTTACCAAAAAGACAACCAATTCAAGAAGTTGTTCTACTCCAAGACAATATCTGTCCAATATACCTGCTTTGACAAGGAAAAAACTTGAGGAAATCCTTTGGACAACACATTCCAGACTTATCGTCTTGTGATTTCCAAATGTCTGGATCATTAAAAGAAGCATTGGGAGGTTGGCAATTTGACAGCAATGAAGGTGTTGAAACATTCATACAAATTGGCTAAAATGACTGCCACAGGTGGCCGAGGTCATTAAGGTGCCCACTTGCGAGAGGGCAGTCTGCGGTTCAATTCGCGCCAAGACTTTCCTTTCTGACTGACTTTTTTTCAGATTTTTCTTAGTCCTCATAAATGGCAAATGCACATGACGTACTCTAAATTTAGACCTGAAACCTTTCCTTCCTTACGAAAATATACATATTCTTTTCAAATTTATCATCTCATCTCATGTATCATCAGTGTCCAATGCCTGTGATGCCTCAGCAGTAAAAATGCATGTTAAACACTATTAACAAATGGCTAAATTTCACATTTTCTTTGATAACAGAAAGCTTCCTATTCCCTGGGAAAATTATGTTTGTAAATCAAAAAATGATAGGTACCCCTGTTTGTTTAATCCGATTTCAATAAATTCAAAAACAAAATCAGTTTATAATATAGCAAATTATTATTGAGGAAATCACTCAAATTTCACTAGTTTAGTTCCACTTACTTGGACATGTTTCAAAGGCGGTTGCCTTCATTGTCAGCATGATCCCAAATAATTTGTTATATTATACTATATTTCACTGTGAAAATTCCCGCTATTCAAAACCAAAATCAGTTTATATTTTATTCACCCTCTTAATATGCATTGTATAAGTGCATGACACTACACCAAGCATCAGTCAGGCATATGATCTTCAGTTTTTAGAATGTTAATTAAAATCTGATGCTCAATTTGTAAAATGGACTAGTTCTTGTGCTGGCCTTTCATAACATTGAGGAGTCCTCATTTAACTACACTTGAAAACCCAGATCAATTAATAAAGATTCAGAGGAGACAGACAAAATAAGTCACAAATAGCCCAGCTGTTGGGAAGAAAGTATCCCACTTCGACACTGAAAAAAATATTAACTTAAATGGTAAGAAAAATGAACAATGTTCCTTCCACTCTGTACTTGTATGTGATCTACTTGTTAGCATACAACTGAATATGACCAATCTGAAAAGAATTGGTCCTGATGATCTAGCGGTAACCATATTTGACTCATAGACCCAAGGTGATCAATTCACACCTGACCAGGGTTAATGGATTTTAGGGCATAAAAATCCTAAATGTGGCTTCCTTTGGAAGGGAAGTAAGTCATTACTCCCATTTTGTAGATTTATTGCATTTAAGTATCTCAAGCATGAAAGGAGAGCTATCTGAGGAAAATTTATCAGCTGTTTCATGCCCTGACTTAAATGATCAAAGATGTTAAAGAGCATCTTTAAATAGAATGAAAAAATAATCTGAAAAGATGGGAACTTTACAACATATTATGACAAGATACAAATGAATTTTTTTTTTTTTTTTTTTTGTAAATTATCATAAAAGGAAATTATACTGCTATAACTATTGACTTGAAAATATACGACACCTACTTTTTAGCAAATATTGAAGGAATGTATCTATTGGGTTATACCCATGAAAAGATTTTTGAAATATTTCTTCAAATTTCCATCAATTCTGCCTACTAGGAATCGATTCTAGGGGCAGCAACTTTTTTTTCCTCAACGAAACTCGGTATATAACCATCAATTAACAAGCGATTCATCAAGTTCGTTAATCAGCAAAACTGGGCCATTGAGGGTAGGGGGTTATAAAGCAAAAATTTAAAAATCGCTCTACCATCTGCAATTTTTGTTTTTTCTCAATAAAACTCATTATAAACCATTGAAATAAATTAGTAAAATTAGTTTCAGAATATCAGCAATATTGCAACCGAAACCCTTAATTAAAAAATTGCTCTAGCTGTACCAATAGTTGCTTTTTCGTAATGAAACTGTATATACCATTTAAATAAAATAAAAAAATAATTTCAGAAAATTGGAGAGATTGGACCATTAGGAATGGGGGTATACCTGAAAACAAAATTTAAAAGAGAGGGGGGTTAAAAGTGAAATTTAAAAATCTCTTTAGCACCTGCAATTTTTTTATTTTTTTAAAGGAAACTTGATATACTCCATTGAAATGAAATAAAACAATTTCTGAAAATCAGTGAAATCAGATTATTAGAAGTGGGGGTTTACCTGAAACCCATTATTTGTTTTTTCAGAAATAAACTCAATATATATATACCATTTACATAAAATAGGAGAAATATATTCTGCAAAGCAGGAAAATTGGGCCATTAGGAGGGGGAGTTTACCTGAAAACCAAAATTTAAAAATTGCTCTAGCAGCAACAATATTTTTTTTTTTTTTTTTTTTTTTTTTTGCAATGAATATCAACATATTCCATTTAAATAAAATAAGAAAAATATATTCTGAAAAGCAGAGAAATCAGGCCATTATAAGAAGAAATTGCTCTAGCAGCACAAATATTTGTTTTTTCCACAACAAAACTCTGTAAGTACCATTTAAATAAAACAAATATAGTTTCTGAAAATTAGGGAAAGAGAACTATTAGCAGTAGGGTATGTCTGAAAACCAAAATTTCAAAAGTGCTGTAGCACTTAATTTTCTCTCAATCGTTTCAAAATAAAAGGACTAATTAACTAAGCATAATACCTGTATTTATAATGATGCACACGCTTTGTATTTAACAAAAGCATTGTCATGAAGATTGCAACTGTGAAATATTAATCTAATGTGTGAGATTTATATTTGAATGTAAAAGGAGCTCCATAATAACCTTCAGAATATGTTTGCATTACTTGATTTTACTACAATAAAATTTAAATTAAATTTAAAATCCACTGAAAATCTATGAAACTTTCAATTATATGCTGTTAATTGTGCTTATTTGCTTGATACTTTCTAATCGTTTTTAAATAGCAACATATTGCCATGGGTGGCTTAGGTCATTAAGGTGCAGACCTGTGAGCAGGAGGTCTGGGGTTCGGATCTCACCAAGACTGTCCTCCCTGACTGAGGTTTTTTCCAGGTTTTCCTCAGTCCGCACAAATGGCCAATGCTGGGGGCATTTCTTTCCTTAAAAAATCCTTTCCCAATATATAATTTCATCTTATATATCATTAATGTCCACTGCCTGTGGTGCCTCAGTAGTAAAAATGGGCATTAAACGCCATTAAAAAAAAGTTTTTGTTTTATTAACACACATAAATTTCTTCTTCTTCTTAAATACACAAGGTAAGTCAAAACTTTTATTTCTCTCTATTACTGAATGTAAAGATATACCAAGAGCTTCACTCTTAAACATGGTTACATTTAAAAATACCATCACAGTATAGGTTTATCTACGAGTGGTCATATACTTCATTTAATTAATATACCATTAATTTTTGTAATTTAATCTCAATAACAATAATTCTCTTTCGTAGCACTTATAGATTGCAAGAATTCTAATTTTGTTTCCCTTACTTTTAAAAATTAGAGTAATTTCATTATATGCATTTATTTTCAAGTGATTTTGAAGGGAAAAAACAGACAAATCTAGAAGAGTATTGTTTCTCTTTTATTAGTTAGCTTTAGAGTGTTTCATGCTAATTAACCCACAGTAATGCCATAACTAATAAGGCTATAATTTGGTTTTTATGTTCTTTTTTAAAGTTATTCTACTTGCTGAGGAATAGCTTAGTTTATGCAGCTCCTACAATTTTTTAATCTTTTTTCTTGACACAATTACTTTTATTCTGCTATAAGGTAGTAAATAATTATAAGGTATTTGTATCCTTAATGTGGTAATTACTAATATTAGTGCCTTATTCTGGATTTTTGTGTATGTAAATTACATTTCAGCAAATGAAATTTAGGGTGTAAAGTTGAGTCTTATAATGTTGACCTTTCCCATTATTGTTTGCATCTTCATCATAGCTGGGGGTTAGAGGTTTTGTGATTGGTGCTGGGGTTTATGGTGATTTTTCTAATTGGTGCTAGGTTGAATGGTGATACCATAATTGTCTTCTTGATGGTAACTAGTCATAGTAGTTTTTATTCATAACTCTTATCTTCATTTATAAGTTGACTGCACATTTCTATTGAACTGAGATGTGTCCATGTTCAGGTTGCATTTCATTCTGTCACTTCAATATTGTTTATACCACTATTTCACCAGGAACTTCAGCTAATTAGTTCAACAACTGTGGTGGAATGGTATCCCTTTTTGAGAGAGATTACTATCAACTGTGTGTGCAGCGATGACAGTGTGGAGATAGGTAGAGATGGTCATACTGTAGTTAAGGTGAATGGGTTAACTCAAATAAGTGTACTTACGAAGCTGTTGACAATGGAGTGGTATATATATATAAACAATGTATACAGTTTTTTTCACACTAACTCCATTCACTTACATAAATTTGGAACATATGTTTCGGGAGCGATCCCTCCCATCTTCAGCCTGTTGACAAACTCTGAGTTTGTCAACAGGCTGAAGATGGGAGGGATCGCTCCCGAAACATATGTTCCAAATTTATGTAAGTGAATGGAGTTAGTGTGAAAAAAACTGTATACATTGTTTATATATGAATGGGTTAAATTTGGTAATCATTGTATCCTCAGGAATATTGTAGTAATTTATGAAATTTCTTGCATTTTGTGATCAATTTAAGATTAGTTTCAGGTAGGTTAGTGCTCTCTAAATGAATATTTTTCCAAAAATTAGTGTTAATTCCATTTCAAAAACATTTACATTTGTTGATTTCCTAATGCCCCTTAAGACAAGATTTTGATAGGGTAGATCTAGGTTAGCTCTCTTTATATACATAGTTTTCCGAAAACTGTGGTTTCGTTCCATCTCAACATATAAATCAGTTGATTTTAAAAAAACATTTCTGTTGTTCTGTACAATTGCCAATTATAATTATCAATCTAACCTAAACCTAAATTATATAATCACTAGCTTAAAATTAGTCTATAATCTGCTGGTAGCCAAAGGCATGTACTTTCTTTTTTTTTCTAATAGTATTTTAATGCCCGTTTTTTACTGCTGAAGCTTCACTGCCAATGGACACTGCTGGTACACGAGATGAAATAAATTGAGAACAGGTTTTTTAAGGAAGGAAGTGTTTCAGGCCTCATATTTTAGGGTGCCTCCCCAGCATTTGCCGTTAATGAGACTGAGGAAAGTCTGGAAAAACTTCAGTCATGGAGAAAGGTCCTGGCAGGAATCAAACCGCAGACTTCCTATTCACGAGTTCGTGCCTTAACCACCTTGGCCATCCATGGTCATATAAGTAGGTATTTTGTATTAGCTCTTCCACCTTGAGAGGAAATTTAGCCACACATGCCCTCTTATGCCATAAACTGGATATTGAAGTACTTTACTGGTTTGATAATAAAATAAAGTCTGGAAGACCGTGAGTTAAAATAAAGTGTATACAAAAAACTGCACAGAAAATAGAATTAATCAGAGAAACAACTCCACCCCTCAAACATACTAACGCATTTTAGTTTATTTATGATCTCCTTTAAATGATTTACCTCAGTGTTATTCCGTTTTCTTTATTAACTGTAATTTATTTACAGAATAACTTGGGCCAAAAAATAGTTGGGCCTACCAGTAGTTTCTGTGCTGGCCTCAATACAGATATTCATTCACCTTAATTGTTATTTTCATATTAATATTTGGAATATCGCTGTGTACATTATAAAGCCATGTGTATAAAGTTACACAAGATCTTTACTTAAGAAAATGGTTCAGATACAATAAAAGTTATTAAAAAACAAACAATGCTTTTTATAAAACAGCGAGTCAGCAACGAATCTTGCACTAAACACCATAATGCTTCAAACCTGGTTTATGGGCAATGTATCGTGGAGGTTCCAATTTTCCTTGAAATACTAACAGTCCGCGTGCTAATCCCTCTAAACAGAGGAGGTCATATCGATTTGCAGGTATCTCTATGCGATATATTATATCTTCAGATGCGCCTACAGACTGGTCAATTCCTTGCTCTTTTGTGATCATTTGTTTTTCTGTCGTAACCTCATCCAGTTCCAAGCCAAATTCAAAGCACAAATCGTTGAATTGTTCATCTGTAAAGGTTTGCCCTAAAGCTTGAAAAAGTATGTCTCTTTTCACTCCAATAGTTGGCATTGTTTATCTTCAAATACTGTTAAAATATTCTGTTCGTGAAATCCGCTTCTGTCAGCTTTCACCACGTGTTATGCTCTAAACTTACTATTTCTTGGTTGCAACGTTGCCGGTGGAGGTAAAGCTTATACGTATGTATCCTACAAATGAGCCATAGAAGAATAAAATACCAACAGATTCCAATGTAATGTTTTTGAACAGTATTTATAATTATAAAATTTCGTGTGTATTAAATGCATCATACAATTCTTTCAGTCTAACTAAACATAAAATGTACCATTAAAACTCAAAAGAAAAGTTGTGTTGCATGGTAAAATACATATTACATTTTGACCTATTAGTTATTTGATTGATTATGTCATGGCAATATTAATTGGAATATGTACACATTTTACCAAGCCTTATTCGATTTATATTTCAAATGTTAAATTTATCCACTGAAGTTATTGAAATTTTAAGTAGAACTTTACTATATTAAGCAACTTTCAAAGGTCATATAGTCTAAATTTTTATAGGGATAACAGGCACTTAGGGTGTTGAGCTAATTTGGCAACAATTGGTCATTTGACCAATGAGAATGCACTACGCAAATGGTTTTCCGCCATGCTGAGGTAGCGCGGTAGCACCTTTCTTGTATCCGGTTTGCAAGATGGCTGGTGTGGACTTAGGAGTAGATGCGTTAGTTTATGATTATTTGTTAAAGAAAGATACTTCAATTGCGCAAGTTTTTCAGAAGAAAACGAAGGCTGTAAGTACATATCATGTTTTATGATACTTTTTTCTATTTCAACGAGTATTTTTGTAACAATAAACATGTCCCGCTCTGGATTTGCCTGGTCTGCCTTAACCACGTGGGGTTGGTTTGGAACAGACTCGTATGTCTAGACAAATCGTTTGTGAATTTTTGAGGGTATATGAACTAAACGACATGCTTGATGCTTTGGGACAGTAAGTTTTAACGATTAAAGGGGTCAATGCTAAGAATTGTTAATGAAATTGTTTGCTAAATGTTGCAAGGGACATTTAGTAAAGCCGTCCATGTCGCTGTAATATTTCTAAACAAAATATTAGCCATATAACAGCAAATCTTAAACAAGATTTTTCTTGCAAACCTCTCCATAAATATAGAAAATTAACGTGGTAATCGTGGAAATACAAATGTTTGTAGTTGTACATTAATTTACCACACATTTGATTTGGCCGCTTATAATTCCATAATGTTTTTAGCCAAAATAAATCTGAACTGAATCATAAGGTTTCTTTCAAATTCAATGTTAAATTATACGGAATACATATAAAGATAATGCTGACTGAAAAATCATGCTTTCAAATTGAATGATACAGGCATATAAAAGTTCAAATACAGATAAGTCCTTAACTTTTACAAAGAATTTAGAAAAATTCCAGCAATAATTAACATTCATTTACATTAGGCTCCGATATGTTAGGTTACATGATTTAAGTTTGGTTTACGAAATTCGGTAATGTTTGAGAATAGGTCGCCTTATTTTTCTGTTTCCCCATAGCTACCACTAAAGGGAGGCAGATTGCACGTGGAGAATAATTGAAGTCAAAACACAAGTTAATAGTTCTCATTATTTACCAGAGGTGCATTTCATAATATTGCAAAAGCAGAATACCAAACATTCACCATGGCATAATTTATAACCAATGATGTCCAATTGGATAGCATCAAACACTTATAAAACCACAGAAGCACCAAGATCACATGTGCATAAGCATTGGAGGTGAATAAATTGTTACATGATAATGCTCTTTGTGTATATAATATAAAGGAGCTGTTGATGCCGCAAATGCAGTGTATAGTTGCCAAGGTGCATGATGATCATAATTTTTTAATTTATTTCTAACCAAAAGGAAATTTAGAATGTTTTATCAAGACAAGAATTTAATCTAAATACATGTCATAAATGATGCACATACATTGGTATGCATGATTGCCTTTCTATAAAGGAATTTGTGAAGGTAAATTACCTTCAACACAAAGGAAAAGGTCTGAGATAAAGGGCTTTTTATTTTTTTTTGCACCTCACACCTAACAAGGAAAGCGGAGTAATGCAAATTACTGTAAGATGCCACAAACAGTTAATTTTGCAGATTCATGGGTAATATTGCCATATTCGTTCAGCATTTTTCTACAGCTGGATAAAACTTTGTCCATTTTTCCTATACTCCATTTAAGAACAGCCATTTTGCATCCCTTTTGAATAAACCCTCATACAATGCCTTCTGGGTAGTAAAAACAAATGAATAAGGTGACCTCAAACATTACCAAAATTCCTTTCCCTTAGGTTTTGTTACGCTATGTTAGATGTTTGCTTGGGTTGTCATGACACTTGTAACAACAAATGTTTGCATGGATGAGGTTTGGTGTTTGCTAAAGTTTTGTTTACAAAATAATTTAAACCTTAACATATGCACCCCACTTTCAGCTTAAGAAAAAGAGGCAAGCAGAGACTTGTCAGGCCATAGTGAGCAATAATAAATCACAATTTCTGTGATTCAGAGTTTAATGTGTGTGTATGAATCAGTTTTATAGTTTTGCTTGTGGATACACATAGTGAAGTTTCACCAACTTTCTTGTATAACAGATAATTGTTTTATGGCATCTGTATTACTATCATAATACTGTTTCTTCTCTTTTCCATTTCAAAGCATTTTCCACCAATTACAACACGTACCCATGTTAGGCATTTTTGTAACCCATCTAACTCGATAAAATAAGGAATTTCCATTTCTCCTGTTTATATGTATACAGGGAACAACCCAATTTGCCACAAAAACCAGGGCATGTCTGATTTGGGCTAGGCTACTGTAACTTTAAGCAGTGATGCCATTGGCTTTGAATCCTGTATTTCTTTCTATTCATTTTCATAACAGCCTATAACAATAAAATTTTCATATTTCCTGAATACCTTTTTCTTAAATTGCATCAACTATTAACCTTACTTAAAATAGCATTATATTTTATTTTTGGTACTCATTTTGGGCACATAAATAGCTCTTTATAAACCCATTCGGCCACTAGTCTCAGTGGCCATGTCTGTTAAGATATATTTCCAACCTCAAGATCAGCTACAGTCATCTGTTCCCTTGCACTTCTGGAATCTGCCAATAGATGAAAATGGGATGCTACACAACTTAAGTGCCCAATAAGTGGTGTTGGACTTGAACAGAATGGACAGAGTCAAGAAGGTGGGGGTTCTTAACTTTTGACTTGACTCCTTTTTTACCTTTCTCCTACATTGCTTTTACACTTTCCCTCCATGCACTTCACACCCAACTTTTATTTCCCCATTATTCCATATTGCATCACATTAGTTCAAAAACATTCTGTAGTCTGGATACTGATTCCTTAAGGTGTACCCAGTTTTTTTAAAGTAAACTGAAAATGTATCACTGTTATTTTGTTTTGCAGACATTTGCTAGCAGTGCAACCCGAGTTAAATCAGAGTTAATTTTCAAATCACTTAACAGATAATATCAAATGCGATAGCTTTAAGGGTCATTCACAGTGAAAATTTGACATAAATACAGAAGCTTATGGTCAGGTTATTTAATGGGAACATTTGCAATGTTTGAATAAGCATAGTTATAAATATGGAAGCTTACAAGCTCCAAGCTTCTTTGTCTTCATTTATGTGAAACCTAACAAAGCCATTTAGAACAAAGAGCGCATCAATTGTGAAAATGGCATTGTTTGATGAGAGCTAATAACATAGGCCTATCCCTGTCTGTATGATAAAAGGAATGCATCCTACATAGTTGTAAAAATTAACATAAATATATAAAACAATGACACAACTAGGTTTTATGTACTATAAAACTGCATGAGTCATTTTCACCTTCCTGTTCTGGCTCTTCATTTCACTTAGCAGATTATAGAAATCTCCTTGGTTAATTCTTCTTTCATTCAGGGGATGAACCAACCAATGTCAATGCTAAGGTGTCTGGATTTTTAAATATATAATACCAAGTAAACTGGCTATTGTAGTTTACATTTGCTTGAATACTACTACTATTTCATCAATGGCAGCCATTTTAAATCACTATTTGCTCTCATTTGTGATTGGTTATTACCTAAGTTTCAGTTTTCCATTGCTTCAGTTGTGTGCTAATGTTGTATGTTAAATTTTAATCGGAATGAGCATTTAAACATATAGGATACTTTTGGACAGCTTACCACGGCTGTCATTTTAATTCTCTCTGAAAGGTAATATTCATCACTGGAAGAGGTACTTTTGATATCATGTTCTGATCATGTAACTTCTATAAAATGTGCCAAGCCAACTTAAATCATTATCCACATTTTAGAGGGAACTTCACAGTTGGTTAATTTTGATAATATAATTAATAAAGTTAGGCATATCCTAAACTTTTACGCTAGACTCCACTTACATAAAAATAAGGTGCATTTCGGGAGAATCTCCCCTATCTTCAGTTGCTCACTGAACCACCGTTACTAGAAATGATGACTGAACATCCAGATGTTCCTATGGTGGCATCTATGGGCTGAAGTAGGAACTTGCCATTAATTGGAATTAATACTTACCAAATATAGGGCACCTCAGTAGTAAAAACGGCATTAAACACTATTAAAAAGTTGTATATATGTATAAATAGTGAGTTTGATTCATAGAGATTGGCCAAGTGCAGGGACCATGTGTCGTGGGGTGGAGTCGAAGATAGTCAAGCCAAATTATTAAGAAATATGTTTTTAAATGGCCTAATCATTAATGTGATTGTTTTCTTTAGTTCTGTTACTACCACCATTTGCATCATTCTCTTGAATAACATTTTCTGCGACATCCCCATCCCCAAAACAGTTAAGGGCAAAATGGCAAAATATATTCATTAGATTATCTGCATAACAGTGAATTATTTAAAGATAAGGTCTTTAGGAACCCCATTAAAATTGGAATAGTAATAATGATTTAGCTCTTGCTCTCTCTTCCCACTATGAAGTATTAAAGGTGATGGATACTCCAGACGTACTGATAAATTGTGGAGGCTTCTTCTTTTTGTGTGTGTGTGATGTAATAATTAATGGAAGAAGTGTTCCATGCCTAAGTTTAGGTGTACCAGGCTTTTGCCATTAATGAGACATGAAGAAAAAACCGAACTCAAGGAACATGATCCTGGTAGGAATTGAACTCCAGCTGAAATGTGCTTTAATTATTTTAGCATCCATGACAGTGTCGTCTTGCTTCTCGTACCTCCTCAATCTACCATTACTTTTTTTTTAATATATCATTTACGTCTTGCAGACTGCCAAGTAATACACCGCCAAGGTGAGTAGGTTACTAGCCAGTTGATCCAGAAAAATTTATAAAGATTGTGCTGTTTTTACGTTTCTGGTTGCAACATGTTACTTATTATAAATTTTGAGGGTTTTTTCATTTTCTTTCCCTCCCCCTTTTCAGGTATGTTTCAACTTCATTTTATCACTTTTCACCATTCATTGTTTTATTGCTCCCAAATTGTAGCAAAACTATTACTGCATGCAAAAGCAGCATATGTACTGGAAAATATACTTGAAACTGTAGCCCCAAAATGCATGGTTGATGACTTAGGTAGATATATTTTGAATAGGGCACATGACATAAATTTAGATAATATCTTGGGTAACAGTTCCAATTAGTTCATGTAATACTGTATCACTTTTGCACATGGTAATGCTTCTGTTGCAATTCAGGCACAATAAGACATGGCATGATAAAAATTGTGAAAATGAAGTTGAAACATTCCTGAAAAAACTCAATTATGTAATAAGGAACAACACATAGCAGCCAGAAAAAGTAAAACCAGCATAACCCTTATAGTTATAAATATCTAGCTGGAGCACTTGCATCTGCTAACTACTAACCCTCCCTCCTACCAAGGTGGTGCAACACTTATATAGCCACAGGCTGCTCCTGCTAGTGACAGTTGCACGCCCACCAGGGCAGATTTAAGAATAAGCAACATGACTGGGAATTCTAGCGCGATTTTAATGTAAACTTGGAAAAAATTCAATTTGCAATTAATTCATTTACATCCACACTAAGCTAACTCTTACGCTAACCTCGGGTAAATCATAGAAACCGGTGGACCCAGTTGTTTGCTTACAGCCTACACTTGCCTTCTTTTTTGCAAATATAAATTTATAGCCAATTGTGTGTTACTACGTTAATGGGTATATCATTCTAGTGGTGGCACTTCTTTAACTCCAACAAAACATACATGGTCTCATCTAGAGGCAGAAATTGCAAGCAACTAGTCACGGTGAACAAAATAAGCGAGTGCAACAAAAACCTAGGTGCTGGATGAACTATTCAGAATAAATACCATAATTTTAATTCAAAATAATTTGTTTTAAAATCACTTTTAAATTGAAAAAATTGAAAAAAGTCTGGATTTCCCCACTTTCCCCCCTTTTTTTCTCTTTAAATCCCCCTCACCCATAAGATTTGTAAGAACAAAGAATTTGTGAAAATCTTCTTAACAGTACTGAAGTCAGTGGTCAAACAATCCTGTCGCCTGTAATTTGTCATTCTACAAATTGTGTTCTAAAAGAATTGAAAATTGAGAAGAAATGTAATATTACTAAGATTTTTGTGTTGCACTATAGTACCACACCCAGATTTTAAGGCGAGTGTTTTATTTATTTTATTTAAAATATGTGTATGTTTTTGCTAATTCAATTTTTTTCATATATCATTGAAAAAATTTGTTTAATGCCATGATTTTACATGAAAATGCTCCTCTATGTGCACCTGACTTCTGAGAATTGCCTTCTTCCTCCTTCAATGCACAGTTTTGACCATGGCTTCAGAATTAGCACTATAATTTTTCCTTTTTATTAATTTTTAAGTAACAAAAGGTAACAATTCTAATCAAATTTAAACATATAGCTTTTCCTTGAACAAATGTCAAAGTTGCAGTAAGTAGTTCATCTCATTATAATCACCAGTTTTCCTGAAGCTAAACACAAGGACATTGACAGGACATTTAAGTCCCAGGGTGGAAAATAATCCAGGAATCTCTGCAAAAAGGTAATGCCATTCATTATTCGACAACTTGTCATTTGTCCACCCCATGGTGTGGCTGCTGTTTATCCAAATTTCATCTAAATATATCACTAAAATCTTCTTTCATAATTTCTCTAACAAATCTGCAACAATATCGGTAGGTGAGCCCATTTATTTTACGGTCATTTATGGATTCATATTTCAACCCTACCTCCTTAATAACAATTTGTACAGATGACTTGCTACTATTAAACAGACATGCCTTTTAAAGCAAACTTCATAAGTATAGGATGTTTTCTTGCATAATAATCATAAAAGGAATGAAATCTTGCTCAAAAGCATTTGTATCTTCCTCTCCTTGCCCAGAGTTTGTAAATGATATGAGTGTTGTAGTTTTTCTTTACTTATCCTCGTTATAGTGCATAAGAACAGCTTCTGCAGTTTCATCACTATTTTTACAAAGGACTCCCATTGTCTTTCTTTCTCGAAGATCTGATATAGCACACATGCCTACGTAGTGAACCTTTTCCAAAAATGTTAATCTCTTTCGGTGCCTCAGCTAAGATCCATCATTTTAATGTGTTTCCTGGGTTTCTTTGGCCATTATATGTTGCAAAATGTTACAATATATGACAAACAGAAAATATAAAATAAAGGAACAACATATATGGGCACAGAGTTTTGCAGAAAATCGCATAAAAGTTCAAGATTTTTGGAAATGCAATTTAAGGTAACTGTACAAAAAACTGAAATGCACCAGTACAACAAGTGCATTGCTGTTTACTTATGAAAAAATACATCCTAGGTTCCTCCCGATCACATAGGGAACTGCTGAATTTATAAAAGATAACAAAAGGTCTCATTACCTATTTTCAGTATCTAATGAAACTATGTTGTGTTGGAACATGCATACCAGCTGACCTCACTAACTTTTCATTTTGGCAAGTAAATTCTTAAAATGAGAAATTGGCAAATTTATAAAAGTCATAGATCATTGTCATGCACAATATGCCATATCACTCTGTAATTGTCGAGACAAAGTGCTCACAATGGCATTGCAAAAGCAGAACCTTGTTGAATGGTTAATATGCCATGGTGTTTTATCTCAAAAGGCCCAAATAAAGTGGAATTATTAAAAAAAAACCACTGCCATTGGGTTCTCAGAATTTGATCTATTGTTGTCTAAATGCAATAGAACTTGTCTGGGCACAAGTTAAAAACAAAAAATTTATAATATCAGAGATATAAAGTTTGTTTTGAGAGAACAGACAAATTTGCATTGGCAGAATGTTGTGGAGTGCACCAAAAGATAATAAAATGGTCCTGAGTGGGAAAAGTGACTATTCAAAACAATGTGCTAGAACTTATAATTTCCCTGAGCGATTTAAATTGCAGTAACATAACAATAAAATGTGAAATGTTCCCCTGGAAGACTCTCCTATGTAAGATTTCTGGCATTAAAACAAACTTGCAAAAAATGTACATAGTGTAATGTATTAAGCTATTTTCAATATTTTTATGACATGCTATAATATAGAGTAATTGGCAAAAGTGCGACTTTTTAATATTTTACTAATGTAATATTGTAGACTCGAAGGTGCAATCACCAGATAAACTGTAACTTCATTGTTCATGTTGGTTAATTATCCTATATAATTGCTATTGCCATGTGGTTTGCAACAGAATAGGCCCTCCATTTGTAACTGTTAATCCCTTATTTGTTTTAATAAGGGTATAATATAGGCAGTTTAACTTTATTTCTATTTGTTTCATTACCATGAGTTCCAATAAATTAACATAAATTTTTGTTAATATTTGTGTGCAACAGCTGAACTACATCAAATGCCATGCAATCCCAAATCTGGTCAATCAGGCACTAGAGCATTCAAAAATTTCAGTGAGGATTATATGAGTGCAGTTATAAATGCTATAAGAAGAAAAATATGTTCTTGCTAGAAGCTGCCAACATTTTAGTTCCCTAGTCAACTCTTTCATGTAGAATTGATGTGAAAGATATGCAACTGCCTGATGTCCCTGTTGTATGAAGACCATGTACTTTTACATCTGAAAAAGAAATGTTTGCAGAGAATTTAATGCTAATGTCAAGTTGGGGCTTTCCATTTGGTAAAATGGATTTGTGGTATTGTGAAAGCATCCAGACCATTGCGCCAAAAAAGAAAACCTATTAATTTACTTGGAGAAGATTAAATAAAACAACCTACCTCTGACAGCTAACTCACTAGTGATATTGCTTTGTTGACACTTAGCAGCAGTTACCAGCTTCTCAGCTGGAAAGGGTGTGTGCTTTACTTCTAAAATTAATAAACTTATGCTGAAGTTAGTCATACACCATGCAAATAATAATACTAATTATTATTTGTGTACTTATGAATTTTCTAAACCTTTACAATATTTTCAAATGCAGACATGTTAAAGGCTTGCGCTTTAAACTCCAAAAGAAAAGAAAATACCAATGAATTGTGGAATATTATGAATTAGAGTAACAATAATAACATATTACAAAATTATTATTCATGTTTATGGTCATAGGCTACTCCCAATGACGAAATGCTTTGTTCTTCCTCTGAGCTATTGTTTATGGAGAGCATTATTTCATCTGCTCATGATCCCCCCCCCCCCCATATATGTAATTTTTACTTGAGCCCGGTTATCAAATGGGTTAGAATGGCAATGATAAGGCCGGAGTGTAATTGCCCTTGCCTCTTTCTTTCCTTCTTTTCTCTCTCTTCCACTCCCACCCAGTTCATCTATTTTACCCTGTGGCTATTGACTTGAATGGTTCCAAAAGTTCTATTATTTTTGCTTTGGTATTGTATTTTTGTACAGTACATGTTCTTCCAGGCATGTTAGCATGTTCTGATTCAACCATTGCATTGTTCTGGCTTTGTTTTTATTGGGCAATGATATTATGCATTGTCCATTACATTGGTCTATTTGGGAGGGATGTTCTTGAGCAATGAATTTTGAAACCTTTCTGTGAAAAATGAGGCATTCCTCTCCTTGTGGTAATCTCCAGTTTTTGGTGAATGAAACATTAGAAAACAATTTGGGACACCATGGAAAGTGTTGACGTGAAAAACAATGACTCCTTCCTTGCCTAACTGCTTTCATTGTACCCTTAGTTGAGTATTGGTTTGACCTGAATTGACCAACTCATCTAGCAACAATATTCTTGTAATCTTCAGCTTTAATTTCTCACAAATAATGGCAATGCCAGGAAACTATATTATCTTTCCATTAGTACCTAACAATTTGAAAACCCTAATTCAATAAGACAAGTTCAAAGTAAGGACTGACAAGCATTAAAGAGATTGGTTTTAAGTACTGCTGAGTTTCTTCAGTGTAGGGTGCTTCTTTCTTTCATAGAAGGTGTAAATATACTGCCAAATTGCACCCATTGGAAGCAACCCAGGTTGGTGACCTTTTGTGTGTGTAAAATTCCAAGCTTTTCCCAGGATTTCCATTTTTCAAGTATATTACATATATCACTAGTCATTAATTTATAACCCACGACTGTTTATGCACTAACACCCAATTACACTGATAATAGAAATAAGCAATAACAATTACCAATGATGCAATAGTAGTAAACGATAAACACACTAATATAATTATTACAAGAAAGAGTGCAAAAATTAGGCAGAAAGCACATGCATGGTACATGAAACTAGAGTGGCATTGTACAGATTTTTTGTAGGCAAGAGGAAGGGAACTGCTTATAGCTTACTGGCTAGAATGAGTAAAGAAAAAAACAGGAAGGAGATGTTTCCATGGATGATAGTTCTGATGAAATTCATTCACTCTTCATATTTTAAAGAAACACGAGAATGTATTCTAGGAAATAATGTCTGAAATTATGATAAAACTAATTTGAATGATCATCCGGGCAGATAGAAATTCGTTTTTAAAAAGAGAGTACATTGCCCAAATAAAATTTTGAACAGCACAAAGGCTGCAATCTTGATCATGTTTGCAGGTAGAGGTAGTGCCAATTTCCTGCCATCATAAGTTCTTTATGTCCCATGCATTTAATAAAATTTTATGACTATTATTACATATGAACTCCACAGTTTGCATTAATGAAAATATTTATCCTGATATCCTGAGTCGAAATTGTAACATACACACCACTAAAATTCAATAAAATGGAAGATAGATTTTAGTGGTGTGTATGTTACAATTTTGACTCAATTTTTTAAAAATGTTAATATTTGACACCACTGTTACAAAAGTTCACTATATTTTATACAATGTATATTTTCTTTGATCCATTTCTCTTACATTTGGTATGGCAGTGTTCATGCTGATGTGCTTAATGATAGAAGCTGGGCTATGTGGAAATTCTTTGACATATGAAAAACCCATACTTTACTAGTACAAGTTTGGTACCAAAACTTAATTTAGGATGTGACATTTAATGATCTTGTACTTTACAGTTTTAGTCCTTGAAAGTTTTAAGGCAGTATCTTTATAAATTATTAGTACTAAACTTGATAGCAAGCATATTTTTGCCCATTGTTAAAAGGAAGCAATAAATGTGGTACCTTTCATACCAGTATTAGTTGGAAGTGACAAGTTTATAATGCAATTCATGAGTAGAACAAATGGGAACAGAAATGGTTTAACTGCAATGACAGTAGCATTGTGGATAAATTGGAAGTGCATTGTGCCTATGGTTCAAGTCTCCACTAGGATTGTACAATAATTTTTTTGCTCTAATATTGCTAGAAACGTAGTATACTAATCAGTACAGAAGGAAATTTTAAATTTGTGTAATTTTTCAAATATATGACACCTCTCTCCTTTGGTTCCATAACCAAAATATTGTTAAATTCCTATCTTAGGACAATTCAGTGCATATTATTAATAAGGATATTGCTGGAATAAAGATGTATCTGATACTGTCCTAGCTCACATCTATGTTTATTACAAAATGCAGAGTTTGCTATTGAATTGTATTCCATCTTTGTATATTTCTATAACTATTTCCAAAACCTCTGGAAAAGGATGCCAATAGGGGATACACAATTCAAAGAATGACCTTGTGCCTCCACCAAATCAAAGCTATAACGGACTATTTTATATCCTAAATCTAGTTAATAAACTTAAGCTTATTTGGTATAAGGAAAAATTCCTTTGTGAAATCAGTGGAAGCTCTAGTATTCTCCTACTATTCTAAAGCATGATGTTACCCACACTATATCAAGAGAGAAGAGCTGAAAATATAATGGTAATAAGCTGCCTTCATCCTACATTCAGTGTCACCACAATGAGAAGAAAACTATCAGTGCTTTCACATAAAAACTATCCTGCATGTGCTCTTGTTGAATCCCATCGGCAGAAAGCAGTATGGCATATCCATCTGCCAATAATCAAACCCCATTTGTGCAATATAGTTTTTATGTGAAAGCTATATAGATTACAAGTAAATAAGGTGTAGAAAATGTGAACAAGATGGCTAGAGGATGCGCCATAAAGTTTTCAACTAGAAGATGGTCTGTTCATACTTCCTACAGTATCCTTTACTTAGCAGCAATATATTCATTTGTAGTATTCATATCTATCACAAGGGAAAATATCAAAAGAATATATTCAGTGGCTTGCAGAGGAACTTCGAACTGGACACCTGAAAAGCAGTCCAAGGAATTTTGAGATAATTACATAATGAAAATAAACCAAAACACCAGCGATGTAAAATTAAACCTTTTATCAAGTTGAAAAAGTTGCCAATAAATGTTGCTTTGGAAGATAATGGCTTATGGAAAATGCAGGAAGAAATTGCAGCGTATCAAATATGTATCATGATCTGGCTCAAAAGTTTATATGCCTGTTTTACAGCTGCATACTTATAAAATGGTTAATTGATATCGTTGTATGAATCAGTTTAACTACGTACTCTTAAAGCTTCACTTACTTTTCATAAATTATACATTTATGAAAAGTAAGTGAAGCTTTAAGAGTGTGTAGTTCAACTGAGTCATACAATATCAATTAATATGATTAGCTTCACTGTGCAAGTTCCAATTTACATTTAAGTTATAAAATGGTATTTATAATCTTTCTTTTGGTATGTTAAAGCTTAGAAATTTGTTTTCTTCTAGCATAAAAAACTATTTGACTCGTTTGTTATATTTTTTAGCTATCCTTCCATAAACTTTGTCATTCTGTTTGAACCATTAATTATATTGCTTGAAAAATATAAAAAAATTGTGTGTGATAATAAAATATGTTTATGCCCCTGTCCAAATTGATCCCGTTAGGCATTTAAATAAAGAGAACTGCTGGACATCCTACTTCTAAGAATGCAGTTATGTAATTGTTTATCTCTTTCACTATGCATGCTTGTTTTTCTGCAAAACATTTTCATAAATGCATATATTTGAATTTTATTCTGTTTTAGAGCCCTTTGGTGAAAGGTTCACCGAACATACTAGATGTTGTTAAACATTACCAGAACACAACTCCACAAAAGAAGAAGATACAAGTACAGGCGGGTTTAAAAAGGACTGAATCTTCAGATTCCAGTTCAGGTAAAAAATATCCAAGATGAATTCATTATCTACATACTTTTAAAATGGGAACATTAAGGTTTTATGTAGCTATGCATCTGCCAGATGCAATAAATATGTGTGAAACTACATGGTTGAATTTCACCAGTAAAGCCACAGAGTTAATATAAAATAAAATATGCATAGTGCGTGGAGAATGAAAGAAGTATCAAGAGTATGTAGTGGATAATTCAGGGGAAGGGATGAATGGGACTAGCCAATATAATACTTTAAAATAGGAGGACCAGGGAAGCAAATTTAAACAGAATCTGGAATCCAAGTATGGTCAAATATATCAACATAGAATAACTTATATATTAAAATATAATGAAGTAGAAAATGCAACCAGTAGCATAAATATGTTAATGCAAAGAGCTGGAGATGGGATGAAGAACAGGATGGGAGTTGGGGAAAGGGATATTGATTATGAATGTAAAATAACGAAAAAGTGCTGAAGCAAATGCTGATGAAATGGAAAGATGCAGGGCATGAGGAGTCAAAGCATATTTAGAGGGGAAAATATTTTATAACTTGATGGTAGCAAGAAACATGAGTGAAGAAGGAAAATTGAGAAGAATATAATCAGGATATTAAGTATAGGAAATATTGGTAGAATGTGGAAAGTGTTAAAAGTAATTTATAGCAATTCTAAACTTAGGTATTCATTTTTTACACTAAACTCCATTTACTTACACAAGACTTATTCTTGTTTTATATATTCATCTCTCAATTCTAATTTGATAATGTGTGTATTTGCAGAGTCTGACGATGAACCTCCAAAGAAAGGAGTGTCACTCCCAGTAAATGGAAAGGCAGCTGCATCACTAAAGAAACCTGTTGGAAAGAAGCCTCAAGAAAGGTGATGAAAATTAACCGTATAGATTTTTTGAAAATTAGTTTGTAGCTGGGGGGAAAAGATTTTTTTATATACTTAGTTATGCAATATTTATGTTAACTCTTCCCATCAAACTGCTTAAATCATAACCTATAAGTCAAGCTTTAGTATCACATACTTCCTGGTTTTTTAGGTAAAACTGGTCAACATCATTTTCTCCCTGTAAAAATAATAGCACATTTTATAGATTTCACAGTGCTGAATCCAAGCAGTTCAGTCTTGAATTATAGGCATCTTTTCTTCATTATGTGTACTTCCAAATCTGGCATTCTGTATTAAATTTCAAATTGTTGATCACTTGTACATTCCTTATATCAGCTAGTCCATCCATGATCTTACATAACCTTGTTCAAAATCCTATGACATGTATTGGGTTTAAGCTAACTACTATTGCGATGCTGACATTGGCACATCTTCCTTATTTGTCAAACTGTCTTTTCTCTTACAGCTATTTCCTTTGCTCACTGCAATATTTCTATCTTCTTTCCCAACTCAGATATTTTGCTTATTTCTTTTACTTAGAATTCTCATACTGACTGCTCCCTTATGCTAGCCTGACACCATGTTCATAAAGTTTTAAGTGTGTTATCTTTCACTTGTATTTGATACGTAAATCTCCATTTTTTCCCTAATGATTTTGCTATCTGAAAAGTGCATCTTTAGCAGGAGACTGTTCATAATTAATAACAGTGTATAATTATTTTTAAGAGTCTTATATTAAACTCTATCCACGCACGAAAGAAAGGAAAACTCTCTTATAGAAATTACAGCCAGCTATGTAACTCAAATGGTTGGATCATTCAAAACTAGTGAAAAAACAGTGGGCATTGTGTGAGCTGCTTAGACTATTTCCTAGAACTATCAGCAAATACCCAAGTGTTCCAAGGAATTATTAAGCAGTTTGATAATAAGAGCCCAGGCAAAAAAGTACAAAACTGATGACCCCATAGCAGCCAGTGGCAGAGTTCCTATATTCTGCTAACATTGGCTATGTTAGCATAGCAGAAAGATACCATTGTAATTTTAATATTTCTTAAATATCCCTCAAATTGCACATATTGAAAGTGCATTTATAAGATATTGTTGGCCACATAATTTAAATTTTAACTTTTAAGAAACAGTAGTATTTCTAAAGGACCAAGTATGCTTTTAAACAGTGTTACTTAAGGACCAAGTATGGTTTTGCAGTGACTCCAGTTCTGATGAAGATAGTTCAGAGGAAGAAATACCTAAGGTGGTTACAAAAGCTACTCAGGCTGTTCAAGCAAAAAAGATAGCCCAGCCCGTCAAGAAGACACCTCAGAAACCACCAGCAAAGAAAAGCAATAGTAGTAGCAGTAGTGAAGATGATAGTAGTGATGATGCAGCATCCAAAGGTGAGAGTTAAATGAATCAGTATTTGGAATAAGTTTATATGCTACCCCCTTATATATTCTGTATTAAAATTACTAAATATTTGAACCAGATAGGTACTATATAGTGAATGTGTAAGCTTCCATGACTTGTCCATAATTAAAATAGTTAATTAAAATATTTGCTTCTGAGTGCTGCCATGGCATGCAGTCCTAGACACACTTTATTGTAACGGGGGTGTATGCTTGCTTTGCTGGTCTGCCTCTATCCCTTGCAGCTGTTGTCTCTCTATATACGGTGAACTGTTCTCTCCCATTTGATGACTTTGACCTGGCCATTGGCTGGCTATTATAAAGGTTACCTGAAGTTTTGTTAGATAAATTCTATCTCTATTCCTGTTATTTTTGATTTTATAGTCTCTTGGGTAATTCTATTACCCAGATGTGCTACTTGTGCTAATGAGATTGTATTATCAAAATGATTGTGATGTCTAGTGGTAATGGAGTGCTCTGCCAAAGCTATTTTATCTGGTTGGTTAAGGCATTCATTATGGATATGTTCTTTTTTTCTCATTAACGGAGAGGTCAATTGTATTATCAAAATGATTGTGAAGTCTGGTGGTAATGGAGTGCTCTGCCAAAGCAGTTTTGATTAAGACATATACTATGGATGGTCTTTTTTTTCTGATATTAACAAAGAGGCCCCATTTGTCCTAAATGTATATGTCTTGCTGTGTTTACAAGGAATTCTATACACCCCAGATGCTGCTAAGCGGCTCGCACAGTCTTTAATAGATCTGTATATTCTAGCACATGTTCTACCATTCACTGCTTCCAGAGATGTAACTGCTGCTCCTGAGATTGGAAGGACTCCACTCTAGACAGAAGGGGAACATTCATGGTCCTTCCCATCTTATCTGTTGTCTCGTAAGATAAACTGCTAACAGCTTCCCCTTTACAGCAGATCTTGCATCTTTTCTACCTTTTGCTATAGATGGCTATTATTCCCTTAGGAGTGTATCACTGCTAGATAAATCTCCAACCCTCGATGACATTCTTCTTTATCCACCTTCTGAATACTGGGTGGTTTCCTTTTCAACAGTAACAAAAGTGCAGCAACCATCATCTCTATGGTCAGTTGACTTTGTAAGACCAACTTTAGTAGTCTAGAAACCAACAAATTATTAGAAGTGTATAATTCATTCAAAGCACACTATTTGCTATAAATGCACCATGGGGGTTTATAGATGTGGCAGAAAATAAATTCTGCTTATTATACATAAAATGTGTGTTTATTAAATTGTAAAACAACATATCGTAGCAATTTTTGCACTTTCCATTGTCTTCAAATGTTGTTTGCATTTTCACAACATGAACCTTACCTTGAGCTTCTGAACACTTCAGAAGTTTCCCAGGAAGCATACCTATTCCCAATGCTGCACTCTTTCATCAAGGCAATTTTAGAACAAAATCTGTTGTGCCTACAAAGGAATTGCAGACGGTGACTTATGTATCAGTCTGTATAGACTGGAATAGTTCTGGCGATATGTGTAGCATGCTCTACCAGTATGAAATTAATGAAAGTAAATGGATGTTTCTCATCAGGATCCTTGCAGGAACTGAATATTTGCAATATTCTCATTTATTTGTACCATTTTATTGAAAGTGTTGCCAGCCCCTTTGCATAGAAAATACTAAGCAGCACAACGAACGAGCATCAAGAAATTTTTTTATATGAAACATTAAAGTTGTCTTTAGTACATGAATTTTACATAGTTTTTTCTACTTTTATTTATAATCAGGATCTAAATACCATAGTTATGCCATAAAATGTCTTAGAAAAGTTAGCAACAATGTTTTATGTTCATTTATACTTATATTTATAATCAGAATCTAAGTAACCATAATTATGTCATAAAATGTGTTAGAAAGAATAGCAAAAATGGTTTTATATATATATATATATATATATTTTCTTCTTTCTTTCTTTCAACAGCTAAATCTGCTTCTAAACCTGTTGCATCTGCCACTCCTAAGCCACAACAAAAAGCAATAGCTGCTGCTAAGAAGCAAGAATCTTCATCTAGTGAAGATTCATCAGAAGAAGAAGTATCTAAAACTAAAGTACAAGCCAGAACTTCAAATGGTAAGCAATATATATCTGTTTTTTTTCTACCCCCCCCCCCCCCCCCCCCCCCGTACCCAGCAAACATTGTTTTACAATCTGCCACCTATCCCAAAATTTCTTCAGGCTCAGGCTGTTACAACTTTGTACTTGACAGCTACCTTTTCATTGGGCAATAATATGGATTAACAAATGCAGAATGCTGTCTGTTACACCTTCTGAACCAGCTACAAAGTAGTAGTAGTATCGGTCACTCAGTTATGATAGCAGCTGCCATGTTGCTCGTTTTTCTTATTACATATGCAACTGATTTCTATCAAATGTTTGCAATTGAATTATTGTGATTAATTCAACTGGTTCATTTGTAGTGGTTAAAATGACCCAAAGTGATCATTTGAAGAGTTGTTCACATAGTGATTCCTAATCTTTTTATCCATGTGTTATACAGATGTTGATTATACCTTTATTAGCTGAAATTGAAAACTCCCAGTCGTAAGCAGTGGTGGATGTTGCAACTGCAGGATAGTCAACTGACACTAACTGCCAGGTGCAAAGTTTTGATGGCCCAGATACACAATGGATATTTTTTGCAGTAGGAGAGAGAGTGGGTAATTTAAAATAAAGCATATAGATAGGACTTATTGAAAAGAAAGAATATATGTGCTGTTTAACTCTTTGCCCAATGGACATTTAAACCCTGTACTGACAATTCCTGAAAACCCAATAAACAGATAAGGTATTTACATAGAATTGGGGTGATAAGATGGAGTTTTCCAATATTCTAGCACATAAACTTTGTGCCTTATTGTATTACCCCATTGGGAGGAGTGCCTTCATTGTTTACCAAAATCCATTCCTTGTACTAGTTGCAGAGTTTTGTTTTCAATGTTGGCATCATTTTGCTTATCTTCCCTGGTTATAGAGGGAACCAAGACTTTCTTTCCAGAATTGGACACTCAAACAGCATGTGCAAGGCAGATTCCTTATCCTGTTTGCACATTCTACAAGTGATTTCATCTGTATAGAGACCCACTGTTCATAGGTGTTTTCTGAAGTAACCAAGTTCAGTAATTAATGCAATTGCTTTCCTCATTCCTCTTCTGTCCAATTGGAGAAGGGATGATGAGAGATTCTTGCTATGGTCTAGAATGAATTTCCTGGTTTGCAGCAGGAGTACTGTTTCCAACCACAGGCTCACGGCCAAAAAGGATGTATCAGCACTCCTATTTGGCAGCTAATCTCCTATTTCATTCCCATAAATTCCCTGATGCCCCAGGACCCACCGCAGTTCAAGCCTGTTGCAGGATGCCAGGCATTTTGACATTTCCATTACAGTTTAGGTCATACCTTTTCAGAAGAAAGTACTTTTAGTGCACTTTGACTATCTGACAGGATGAGAATTTGTTTCCTCTGATAACTCTTCTCCAGTCCTCTATAGGTGCATTTTAAGAAAACATAAACTTGCACTTGAAAAACTGTACAATATTTATCGAGTCTTATACTGAGATTGGTCCATGGTGATTGACCTTATATTCCTGCGCCAACTGTAGCCCTTTGCGGGATCCATCAGTGTGCCATATAAGTTGATTACCTTCTTGTTTTTGGCATGATCCTTTATTCCAGTTTTCACTAGATCTGAGAGTAACCCTAAAAGGAGGGAAATTACATCATTGATTTAGGTATTTAAATGGCCCAAAATTTAAATTTCTATACTACAGAACATGTCTTTATATATTTATCATTTTTTAATGAAACAAAAACTGAATTAAAGGACATTAAATGTAGTATGAGCCAGCTACAACAAGTATTATTATTTTAATACTAGTTTATTTGAAATTAAACACAGTAAAACACACATTAATAATCTCTTCTGAGTCGGGTATTTAGAGCACTATTTGTGGTTTCACTTAGATGAAATTTACTCACCGCATGTGTTTCATGGAACTATTGTCCACTTCATCAGCTGTTAAAACAACAGTTGGATCACTCATAGGAGCTGGGTAGGTATCTTGAGTTGACTATGGTGGTCTAGTGATAAACTTTTATATCTGTCTGCTTCTGGAATGTGAAAATTCATAAGGTTTTTCTCATGTTTTTTTATATATATATATAAATCCTTTCCCATATGTTTAGTATTTGGTTGTTGAACAGTTTTTAATAACTTGATGCCTTTTTCTATTTCGTGGTTTTCATTCCAAAAATGTGCTTTTTAAGAAATTAAGAAATATTTGACGTAATGCAATGCAGCCCCACGTACACTTTATCTTTCATAGAGAGTGGTTTTATATATATATATACATGTGTGTGGCTTTTGACAAGGTTGAGTCACATGATTGCATTTGCAGGACACAGTAAGCTTAGCTTCTTATGCTCAGGTCAGCTATACAATTTTCAGCTGCTGAGATGGATAAATAACCAAATTGATTTAAAAAAATTTAAAAAATTTCATATGGAACTAACACAGTGAAGCTCACATGAATTAAATCTGTCGTCTAACACTCTTCATGCTTCAATAACCTTAAAAATATTTGGTACCAGTTTCAAAGATAGAGATAATGTATCTTTGAAACTGGTACCGAATATTTTTAAGGTTATTGACTGATCTGTATTTCTACAGACACTTCTTAAATTGTTACCTACCAATTGTCTCATATCACTTGTTTTATTGCAGCAATATAGTTGCTATGTTGTAGAACAGAGTGCGCTGTGTCGTTCACAGTTGACACTCCACTTTTAAACTTTCTGTGCCACTCATAGACCTGCTGAAGTTACATATGGGAATCTCCATAGTGTCTCTTCATCCTTTGGTGAATATTTGTTGGTTTCTCGCTTTCACTATCCAGAAAAATTGATAATTGCTTACCATTCGTTGCTTGTGCATGTTTCCAAAGGGGCTTTTTTCATCTTGTTATGGTTGCTGATCTGTTATTTCCCAGATACTGTGCTCACTTGTTTCTCCAGCAGAAGGGTATAGATATCTGTTTATTTATAAAGTGTAGTTAATGTTACTTTTTGACTCGGTTTCATACATAAAATTCGACAGCCTCTCGGTTTCATACATAAAATTCGACAAGCCTACATCTCCAATTTGCCTGTAATGTTGCCCAATTGGCAGTATGTGGAAATTTTACAACTGAAGAAATCCAGTTTCAGAATATTGTTAAACTAGAAGGAAAATAATTGTTTTATTAAGTCATGAACGTTAGACACATTTTGAAATTTGACAGATAGTTACAAAGAATTTTTAAAACATCTTTATATTTTCTTCTGTGAAGGAAATGAGCGAGAATTTCTGCTTTTCAGAACTAATAACTTCATAAATTATACAAGCTGTTATCTGAAGGCTGCAAGCTCATTTACTTAGATAACTCTTGGATTGATTCCCACAATATCCAAAAAGGGGTTGAATGACTATAGTTATAATTGGTTTTTTATGTGCCCTCAATGCTTAATAACACTCCTTCATAAATTATACAAGCTGTTATCTGAAGGCTGCAAGCTCATTTACTTAGATAACTCTTGGATTGATTCCCACAATATCCAAAAAGGGGTTGAATGACTATAGTTATAATTGGTTTTTTATGTGCCCTCAATGCTTAATAACACTCCTTCATAAATTATACAAGCTGTTATCTGAAGGCTGCAAGCTCATTTACTTAGATAACTCTTGGATTGATTCCCACAATATCCAAAAAGGGGTTGAATGACTATAGTTATAATTGGTTTTTTATGTGCCCTCAATGCTTAATAACACTCCTTCATAAATTATACTAGCTGTTATCTGAAGGCTGCAAGCTCATTTACTTAGATAACTCTTGGATTGATTCCCACAATATCCAAAAAGGGGTTGAATGACTATAGTTATAATTGGTTTTTTAAGTGCCCTCAATGCTTAATAACACTCCATGCTATAGACAAAGAAGACTGGGGCTCAGACTTTTATCAGTCAAGATCATTGATGATAGCAGAGTTGGCTGTTGTGCTGAAGTGACAGCAGAGGTTTTGTGAGCATTCATGTGAACATATTCTGTGTAGGCAAATTTTCAAATTGTGTTATTAGAAGACACAGCTATTCACATTTGCTGGTTCCAACAATGAAGCATAACGATCCGGAACAGTTTTCCATTCATGGAGCAGCACAGGGTAATTACCCCCTTGTTATAAACGATATTATAATTAAACCATTACCTAACAAACATGCAAACAATGTATAGTGGATTAATTTGAAACCACCATAGAGCATGAAATGCTGCATCTCTCATACACAATAGGCTTTGTATGTGTCCAGATAAAATACTGTGCAGTGAAAATCATTGGACTTAAAAGTATTGGTTATTTAGTCTGAAACACTAAATTGAAACAAAGTACATGCTCACTATTGGTTATTTGTCATTGTATGCCTCCTGAGAGAGTTTTTCAAATGCTTAATATTCCAAACAATATAATTGTGAGAGTATAGCTTTAAAATTGTCCTTCTATAATATAAAATATTTGTGAAGAGTCCTTATGAGCTCCTAGAATTGTCATTTACACCTCCTCAACAATATTGTGAAGAGCTCTTTAATATACATAATGGCTGAACATGGGTAAGGGCCTTACAAGTTGAAAAAACATGATAAAGGAAAATTTTTGTTTTACAAATAAATATCCTGCCTTTTGTATAAATGAAAAGTAAAATTAGCTGCAGGATTTACAAATGTTACATGATAACATACCAGTAAACATAATGGGAAATGAAAAAAAGGGAAAGACCGCGTATTGTCTAATGTGAAGTGGATGAATTTTTGTAATTGTGGTATAGTTCATAAATTCTTATTTTACAATTATCTGACAACCATGAGCAAAGTCCTTGAAGCTGTAAATAGTTATCCTTATCTACATGATTTTAAAAGGATGAATTTTATAATTTATAGGGGAAAATTTGGTTTAAATTAGTTAAATGAAATATCACTGTCAGGGACGATTGAAGGAGATGCGCAAGCATAGAGCTCAAAGGAGGAAATGTTATTTGTTTGAATGAGGGTCACACAACCTGAAGAATCTGAGTAGACACTACATTTAATTAAGAAAAAATAAATCATTCATTGTCCAGAGGACTAAAAACTCCCAGTGGTAAAGGGAAAAGGCTAATAATTTGTATATTGGAAATGAAAGTGGGTTTATAGATTGGGGTTAGGGGTTACTTTATTGAAACAAAACAGAGCAAATTCTCCTCATAAGGAAGTGAATGGAGATGTTTGCAAAAACTAGTTCATTGCAACATTGAAGAAATCAAAGTGTTATTGTGATGTACAAAGCTCCATGGCATAATGTTGAACTGCATCATCGTCCCAGTAGTTCATGGCACAAACAGGATTTAGTCAACTGGCTTGGGTTAAGGAATGTGGCCTTTAATGTAAATGACATGAAAGAGCTGCTAAAGATACCTCACGATATAGCTGATGAAAACAAATTGGTTATATGAGTGGAAACCACACAGAAGAAACTGAGACTGCCATGTCAACCAAGTGATTCACGAAATGTGGCATTGTATAATTTGAGTGACAATGTTGGTGACCAATTGTTGAAAAATGTGCAGGAGACAACTTAGTGGAACAGCTGTGATTCTGATTTGGGAGTGGTACCACTCTTTGGGTACAATTATAATCATAAGTAAGCTTGTGATAACATTCTGGATATAATTAGGAATGGTAACACAGTGAAACTCTTAATCTCTTAATTTAACCATGCTCTTTTGGCTTCACTTACTGGAGTTTTATTTAGGACATGTTTGTGGACCCTTATCCACATCCATAACTGTTTAAACTGTTTGATCATTCACATAAGTGGGTTGCAGGTGTCTGGGTTGACTTTGGTGCTTTGTTCAACGAAACGTGTCCTGAGTAAATCTCATCTAAGTGAACCATAAATAGAGTTTTCAACTCAGAAGAGATTGTTAATGCATGTTTCACTGCGTTTGATTCCAAATTGAATTAATATTGAAAGGACTCCCTGAATCTGATATGTAAATATTCATTATGTTTTATGTAAATAGTTTCTTATATCATATAACAAATTATTTGTGAGGAAGTCACTCAAATTTCACTAGTTTTATACATTTACTTGACAGGTTTCAAAGGCAAATTTCCTTCATCAGCACGGTTCTACTGTCAGCTTTCCGGCATGGTATTAAGATGTCGCTCTTTGGATTTTAGTGTTCCTTAAACCATATGGTAATGTTCCTTTTTGTTTTTCGTATATATTTATTATTGCAGTCTTTGCAACTGATTTCCTAAATATCTTATTGTTTTCCTGGCAGGAGTTTGTCCTTTGTGTTGGTTTTTAGGAGGTTTTTCAAACTGCATTTATTCACTGGAGCTGAAATAATGTTGGCATCTTTAAAAAAAATTTTAAATTTTTGGTGTGTCCATGGATGGAATGTAAATTTTTTATACATCTGCTCTCCTTTGTAACTTTTCTTTGTGGTGATTTCTTTTATTTGTTTTTTTTAATTTTTCTATATTTTTCTTAATCAGATCTGCTGTATAGGCATTTTTCTGTGCTATATCCATGATTTTTGCTACTCCAATTTGTATTCTCTCATTTACTGGTCGGTTTGTTAATCTGAATGTGAGGCTATTGATTATAGCGAGTTTATGTTGTTTTGCATGTTGGCTGTTGCTTTTTATATAATTATCTGTGTGGGTATCCTTCCTGAATATGCCAAATTCCAGTATGTTATCATTTTTTATAATTTTTATATCCAGGAAAGGAATAACCTTGTTGTACTCCATTTCCATTGTGAATTTTATGTTGCTATCTTGTAGGTGTAGTAGTTTTATTGCATCATATTTCCATTTTTCATCTACTATTGCAAGTTTGTTATATGTTCAATTCCTTTGATTGGCTACCACCCAGTAGCCAATAAGAATTTTCAAAAAAATTTCAAGCAGCACAATACCTTGGTACTTCAAACCGTTATAGTGTGAAAAATTTATTGAAATTGAACAAAACAGATTCCAGGCCCAAAGAGAAAAAAATCCAGAATTTACCAGATTAATTTTCAGGATAGTGAAAAAATCTATATAGGAAAAACTAAAAAGAAAAATAGGTATAAAGTTGAAGGAACACAGAAACATACATTACAAGCAAAGAGAAAAAATCAGCTTTTTGGGATAAAAAGCATGCAATAGGAAAAAGAATCAAGTTATTAAAAACAGTTCAACAATCAAAGGAATTGAACATATAAGAAACTATTTACATAATGAAACATAATATTCCATCTCAGAAGCAGGTAGCCCTTTCAATATTAATTCAATTTGGAAGCAAACACAGTCAAACATGCATCTCTTCTGATGCATTATTAATTACAAAAAAGAATGCCAGAACAAATATCTGCATATAATAAGAACCGCTAAGCCAAATGTGTTCAGCAAAGAGATGATTACCAAACAATATTTAAAAACTCAAAACAACAGAAAAAGAATTTAACAAATCACAACTCTGAATGATTTATTTAGCAGGGGAAAACTTTAAAACGTTCATGTAACTCCTGATCCCTGAGTGCATTTCCTAAAAAAGTTTGCCCATTATTGCTTTTTTCTTGTTGGTTAGCCTGCAACACACAGCTCGTCTTTCTTGCTCTACAGTAGCCAATTGAGTGCTTGTTTTAGCTGCTCACAGCTCTCAATCAAGTCCGCATTGAGTGAAATGGAGGAACTTGTTGCCAATTGTAGATTGAATTTTTTTCTTGTGCTGTTATGTTGTTACTGTTTAGGAATACTTTTTATCCTGGCATTGGCTTATAAAGTTAAATATTTGGCATCCTTGGTTAATATACCAGTGAATGATGAAGAGGAAATGCATGATATAGAAGCTGATCATTATCCCAATACTGCAGTTCTTGCTCAGCCCCATTAGCAAATCTAAAAACAACTAAAACTAAACAAGGAGTGCCATAAAATGGTATGTGATATATATGTAGAAGTGAATAATAAACTAAGTAAATACCCATATGAGGACTGCTAAACCTTTGGAAATGAGTAGGCCAACAGTCAGAAAAATTGTCAAGAGAGAGCGAGTAACACCCAAAATAGCAGTAACACAATCAAAGCCGTTAATCGAATGAATCCAAATGTGAAATAGTTCGATGAGAAGTCTATAGCTTCAGAAAAACCTCTTAACACTCTAAGAACATGCTTGTGCAATTCCAAATTCCTATATTAAAAAACATACCTGTGGCACCTTGTACAAAAACTTTGGCTTCACTTTCATGCCTTTAATAAAAGGCATATCATCATGATATCACCTAGAATAGTGTTTTGGCTGTATAAATACTTGCAAAGGATAACTCAATTGCAATCTACAAGATAGGGGTAGATGAAACTTGGTATGATGCACACAAGGTTATAAAAAAGGCTGGGATAGTGGAACTTACTCTTGTGCGCAAAACACACCCATCTCAAAAGGAAATATGATTATGGTGCTAATGCTGGTTGAGGGGATGCCTATGTTCCTAACAGTTTCTATCTTAAGTGAAAAGTATTGGTGATGTTAAGGCTGACAGCCGTGACAAAATGATTGGTAGTATTTTTTAAGATTTGTTTTAAAATTGCTTACTGAAAACGTAGCCAATGATGGCAAACATATTATTGTGCTGGATAATGCCAGCTATCTTTGGAGGCAGATGTGAGAATACCTACACAGTAATCAAGAAAAGGTGAGATTGTGTCCTTTGTGCAAAAATTTGATAACCAACCCACTTTCAGTAATTATCAGTTTTGATTCAGCAAATATAAATAAACAATATGCCATAGTTAGCAGAAGCATCTGGACATGAAGTATTAAATTTAAAATTAATTTCATGTCAGAATTAATACAGTGAAGCAATTAATTTATTCTTAATTAGCTGGTAAGTCTATTTATTACTCTTATGCTCCACTTACCATTGCATTATACATACCATGTTTCACAGGCTTTTGACTGATCTTAGCTGGTGCAGGCAAAAGCCTGTGAAACATAATAATAATAAATTTATTGCTGTAAATAGACTCATTTACATAAGTTTCAGACATCAAAATACTGGAATAACAAAGCAAATAACTTATTCTTAGAACAAGGTTTTAGTACATGTTTGCGAGAGTTAAAAAATAGTTTACCTATAAATACTGCTAAGATTACAATTGATTACACTTCATCCAATGAATATAAACTTCTATTTACAAGGTATTTTTTCAACTGATATTTAAAATTTCATTGTTCCACAGATTTAATCTCGGGTGGCAATTTACTGTACAAAAGGGTAGCTCTTAATTTACATCCTTACATACTGTTTGTTTATTATAAGCATACCTATGATAATCTTTACTATTTCTAGTTTTATAGCTATGAATCTCATTATTTTTTATAAAATGCTTTGATTGACTGCATAATATAGACTTATACACATAGAGAATAGACAGCATTCCATGCTTTACAAATGCATCCTTACACGACTGTGTATATTCCAATTTAGAAATTAGCCTAATACACTTTTTCTGTAATATAAATAATCTATCCATATGCACTTTTGCTGCAGCCCCCCAAACCTCAATACCATAGTGTAGATGAGGGTATATTATACCATAATAGATCATTTTTAACTCATTTGAACCAAACACATCTTTAAAAAATCTCAACTGATAGGTTGGTTTACTTATTTTGCTACATATTACATCTATATGCTTTGCCCATGTTAATTTACTAAGAACTAATATGTGTCTACCCTCTCATAGATTTTATCTTCAATCATACATATATCCTCTAGAGCATTATTTTTAAATAAATCAAATTTCATAAATTTCGTTTTTAAAGTATTTGCTCTGAACTCAGAGAGATGGTGTCCATTAGAGATCTATTACACTCACCCCAAGAATTTATTGTGGTATCATCTGCATAAGAAGTGATAATAGAATTGCATGGCTGTACAATATCATTCACATATATTAGAAACATTAATAGGCCCAAGGCGGAACCTTGTGGGACTCCATATCTTACTATTCCTTATTAAGACCTTACTTTAGACAGGTGATCATCTTTTTTAGTATTAATTTCAGTTGTTTGTTTTCTATGCATAAGGTAGGATTTACATATTTCATGGGAAATTCCTCTGATCCCGTAAGATTCCAACTTACATAACAAAAGATCATGTCTGACACTATCACATGCTTTTGATAAATCAAAATATACCGTGCCCACCTTTTTATTCTGTTCTAATAAAGTCAATACTTGATGAACATAGTCACTAACTGCAGTCACTAACTTGCAACTGCTTGAGAAGCCCTTTCTAAATCCATGTTGGAAATTACAGAGAACCTTTCTACTATTAAAAAATTTTAAAAATCTTAGATAGAAGAATTCTTTCATAAATTTTACCAATCTCGGATGTTAATGTGATTGGCCTATAGTTATTTATATTAAATTTGTCACTCTTCTTAAATATAGGTCTTAACAATACGTTTCTTTAAACAGTCTGGAAATGGAAATATTCCTTTTTCAATTGAGAAGTTTATGAGATGTTCCAAGGGTTTTGCTATTTCATTTTAACAGTCTAGGACTAATTTCATCCCAACCAAATGAACTTTTATCTGGTATGCTAGTTATTATTTTAATAATTTCCTCCATATTTGTGGGTTTTACATACATAGTTGTATTTACGGTATCCTTAACAAAATAGTTCTGACTGTTGTCTGGTAGGTGAGGTATAGTATTCAGATAATGGTTGTTAATGTATTCACAAATTCTAATTGGATCTTTTTCAAATTCCCCATCAATGTTTATTTGTAAATCTTGTGGTTCAGTTATACTACCCCTTTTTTGATTCACAGTTTTCCACAAGGATTTAGATGTATTTTTAGAGTAATGGATTTTCTGTATGAATGCTGTTCGTGTTCGCTCTTTTAAGTGTTCTAAATATTCTTTCCTATATTGTTTATATTTAGTTTTATAAAATTCCATTCCAGTGGATTTATACAATGCATAATCATCCTTTGCTTTTTCTTTTAGTTGGATGATATAGTGTGGGAAACTTATTTTAGAACTAGTTTTAATTATTCTTTTTGTTGTTACAGGACATACAGTATTATAGTGGATTTTAAATAGCTTATAAAATACATTCCATTTATCCTCAACTTTATTGGTATTATAAACCTCCCAATCCTCATTTCCTAGTACATTTGCTAATTTTATTAGATTAATATCTTTTAGTTTTCTTAATGTTTTAGTAACACCCTTGTTAATTTTTTTACGCATACTACTTATATCTAGATACTGTACACAATGAACTAATAAACAAGACTTTATTACCCCAGTGTCTACTATTTTATCTATCATATTAGTAGCTATATGATCAATAGTTGTGGCTGTAAAGGGAGTAACTCTCATTGGTTTATAAATTGTCAACTAAGTTATAGCTATCAAGTAAATATTTTTAGTTTTTTATATACATTTTCATCCATTAGATTAACATTTAAATCACCTGCAAGGATGACTTTGTACTTCTTATAACATATGCATTTAACAATCTATTTAGATAATTAAGAAAGTTATCTACTAGAGATTTCGGTGATCTGTATACCCCAAAGATTAGAATATCCCCCTCAAGAGTATTTACTTTAATGCCTGATACTTCAAAAACTTTTTCCATACAGTAATTATTTAAACTCAAGTCACTAACACACAATTCGTTTCTAGCAAATACAATTATGCCACCACCCTTGCAAATAGATCTGCCGTAGGAGGCCACAATATTATAATTTTTAACTGTGTACAGCATTATTTGGTCATCTTTTAAACCATGCTCAGCTATAATCTGCGGGCTCAACTCATTTATAAAACATTCAAGAGTCCATATTTTATTATTAATATATTGAATGTTTAGGTGAACTGCTTTAAATATTTTATCCAAATTTTCATCATTAGATTTTTTAAATGAAATAGTTTTACATGCACCCTTTATGTTAATGTCTGTCAACAACAAAGATTCATCCACCACATTATTTACATGTTTCCCTGAAAAGATTCTATAACATTTCGTAGTAATTTCCCAAATTTGTAAGCACCCTTATAATTTAAATGTATGCCATCCATTGCTAAGTCCTGTCTATCCACCCAACTGTTGCCATCTACCATTAAGCAGCCCCTTCTGGCACACATCCAATCTAACTCTGTTTATCCTATCAGTTTTTCTCATAGTGACATATCTCCTAAGAATGCCACATCACTATTTTAGAGTTCGGAGCTTTACATTTTATACTCTATACTAAGTCCATTGTCTCTCCCATTATTTCTTCTGCCATAACCCCTTTCTTAACATTGTTTGTACCTACATGAAGCACTACCACTTCAGAATTTTCTTTTAATAAATCAGTTTGTTCCACCTTTTGTTTCAGTTCATTAATGAACTGAACTGGGTAACATCTCACATCATATCCCCATTTTCTTAATACTTCACCAGAAAATTTCAGTAAGAGTCACCAAGTACTACAGGCCTTCTTTCTCTTAAATTCTTATCACTTTTTTGAGACACCTCACTAGTATAATCACTATTTTTTTCATTACAGGATGCCAATGCACCAAACCTGTTCTCACTGCACAGATTTCCCGAATAATTCAGTAATAGCACTTCTCCCCTTTGCCCCTACTTGCAGCCATTCACCATCATTGCTATTTTGGTTTTTGAGCGGTGCATTCTCATTTTTTAGTGTGTATATTTGTGCTCTTGATTCCTGAAGTTCCTTGTTTAGGATATCAATTATTTTGTGAAGTGACGCTATTGTTTCGTCCGTTCCTGATTCTTGCGATGAAACATCACCACATGGTGATGTCTCTTCTGTAGTTTTTTTGCGCATACTTCGTGTTTTTACGCTTTCTTTATTTGTACTAATATTAGAAGTACTGTCTGACTTTACTATCATAAAATTTTCATTACTTGTTGGTGTCAATTCCATTATTCTTATCTTTCATTACTTCACTATAGCACACACCTAGTCCCGGCCATCATATTGAATAACATGTTCTGTATAATTCAATGGTAAGTGGAGCATAAGAGTATTAAATTGAATCACTAGCTAATTAAGATTGAAGCATTAAGTTTACCAGCTTTTTACTATGGTTTGAATCCCATTGAACTATTGTGGGCTAGACTAATACATTATGTAAAGAAGCACAGGGTGACATCAAATTTCTGTGGACTATTGAGAGTACTGCAGAAAATATACAAAGAATGTGAATGTTATGTTTGGCTAATGGAGGAAGATATATTCATGTGTCTGGAGATAGCACTGATAAATCTAACGAAGATAGTGGCTTAAGGTAGAGTATTACTTCTATTATAATATTAAAATTTTTTATTTAATTTAGCCTTTAATTGATTTAGTATTTTGCATTTCATAGCATTAAGTTATTGGCTGCAATCATCCATTCACTAGCATGGTATACTTGTGAGATATGACAACACTGGTTTAGACTTATCTGAAATGGAGGTGAGAACTCGATAGTGCATCTAACTGATATCTTCCTTCAAAGGTTGCGGGTGGTCGGGGAACAAGTTTTACCACGAAATCAATAAAAATGTAGAAAAATTATCAAGGAGTACAATATCATCTTGGCACCTTAAAATTGATACATTTTGAAAATTTTATTGAAATTAAACAAAATAGATTCCAGGCCTAAATGGAAAATATCTGGAATTTATCGGATTAATTGTTAGGATTGCGAAAAACTTTACATATGTAAAACAAAGAGAAATGCAGGCATAAGGTTGAAGGAATGTTGGACAAACAAAACAGAATATTTAAGTAGTTTGAGTTGGAGATTATTTTGATAACAATATAGATAAATACACATATTCTTGTACATTCAATGCAGATAAATGAGGGAATATTAACAGCATATATATAATAGCTATAGGAAATCATGCACTGTAGATAGCAAGGCACCCTTCTCTATTCCGTTCCCATGTTAAATGATCATGCTCACATGGAAGAAGCTCTCATCGTGCAGTCATCCAATATGTGGCACTTGCTTGCAAAAAAATACAAAAATATCCTCAATTAAATGTACTTACGAAGCTGTTGACAATGGAGTGGTAAATATATAAACAATATAATACAGTTTTTTTCACACAAACTCCATTCACTTACATAATAGTCTGGACATATGTTTCGGGAGTGATCCCTCCCATCTTCAGCCTGTAGATAAACTGTTGTTATACGTGGCAGTTGGGTCTCTTGGATGTTCTTGTGGCGGCATCTGTTGGTTCTATTAGGAATTTGCAGAGTTCATCCATTGGAGGGAAATCAAAATTCATCAAATTATCCTTATTTTTTGTAATGAAAATGTTTTCCCAAGTGGAAAGTTCTATTGCGTTATGATGTATTTTTTATTGCACTCTGCACATTTTATTTCGTAAATACCCAACTTTTGTTCTGTTGGCATGTAGTCCTTTACTCTGCAACCTAATAAGTTCTTTATATTAAAATTGTTCTTTGGGGCTAGCATAATTCCTTGTTCTTTGAATATCTTTTTGAACTTATTGTGGTAAATTGGGTGGTATGTGAAACTTTTGAATTTGTACCTTTCTTTTGCACTTTGAAGTGTGGAAACATCTATTGTTTTTTTGGTTTTATTGACGATTTTTATTACTGTGTCTTTGTTTGTATCCATTAGTTTGTGCTATCTTTATGATTTGTTGGTATTCCAATTTGTACTCTGTTTCTGTCAGTGGAATGTTAACTAATCTGTGTGCCAAACTATAAAACACTGCATATTTATGTGGATGGGGTTAAAACTGTCATTTTTTTTAGTAATTTTCTGTGTGAGTATCCTTTCTATGAAATCCAAATGTAAGATAGTTTCCATTTCTTATGATTTTTACATCTAGGAAGGGGAGATATCCACTTCTTTCTTCCTCTATGGTGAAATTTATAGATTTGTCTCAAATTCAGAAGTTTTAGTGCATCTGTTGTATATTTTTTTTTAGGAATTATTGCAAATATGTCATCCACATACCTATACCATGTTTTGAAGATTAGACTTATGAACATTTGCATCGAACAAAATTACTTTATTTTCAATAAAAAAATATTACCAACAAGTCTCGGGACTAGCTATGGGAAACCCGTTGTCTCCATTTCTAGCAGATTTTTTTATGAGTTCGTTTGAAATGCATATCACCAAAGCCTTCCCTCTAATCTTCAAAACATGGTATACATATGTGGATGACATATTTGCAATAATTCCTTAAAAAAAACATACAACAGATGCACTAAAACTTCTGAATTTGCAGCACAAATCTATACATTTCACCATAGAGGAAGAAAGAAGTGGATATCTTTCCTTCCTAGATGTAAAAATCATAAGAAATGGAAACTATCTTACATTTGGAATTCATAGAAAGGATACTCACACAGAAAATTACTAAAAAAAATGACAGTTTTAACCCCATCCACATAAATATGCAGTGTTTTATAGTTTGGCACACAGATTAGTTAACATTCCACTGACAGAAACAGAGTACAAATTGGAATACCAACAAATCATAAAGATAGCAGAAACTAATGGATACAACAAAGACACAGTAATAAAAATCGTCAATAAAACCAAAAAACAATAAGAGATGTTTCCACACTTCAAAGTGCAAAAGAAAGGACAAATTCAAAAGTTTCACATACCACCCAATTTACCACAATAAGTTCAAAAAGATATTCAAAGACCAAGGAATTATGCTAGCCCCAAAGAACAATTTTAATATAAAGAACTTGTTAGGTTGCAGAGTAAAGGACTACATGCCAACAGAACAAAAGTTGGGTATTTACGAAATAAAATGTGCAGAGTGCGATAAAAAATACTTTGGAAAAATGAAGAGGAATTTGGGAATCCGGAAAAAAGAACACTTCAGAAATATTCACTTAAAACAAATTGATAAATTGGCAATAGCAGCACACTTTTGGAATAAAAATCATGAAATTAAACCAGAGATAAAACTACTTAAACAACTTCATAACGCAATAGAACTTTCCACTTGGGAAAACATTTTCATTACAAAAAATAAGGATAATTTGATGAATTTTGATTTCCCTCCAGTGGATGTACTCGGCAAATTCCTAATAGAACCAACAGATGCTGCCACAAGAACATCAAGAGACCCAACTGCCACGTATAACAACAGTTTATCTACAGGCTGAAGATGGGAGGGATCACTCCCCAAACATATGTTCAGACTTTTATGTAAGTGAATGGAGTTAGTGTGAAAAAAACTGTATTACATTGTTTATATACAAAAATATGTTTACATCTGCTTCATAGTTTTAGTGAATATATAATAGATATCTTGTGATTCTTCTGGGAGACAATTATGAGTAGATAAAGTTGCAATTATATAGTTCTTAATTTTATTTTATAAATATAATTTTATTTATAAAAATTGAGCTAAATAAATTGTTATTATAATACCTGTAATGTCTTTTCAGCATACTTATTCACCAACACATGTGGCTGAAGTTAAGACATGAACTAGTGAATGGGAGATTTGAATCTAGCCTTACCATCCATGCAGTTTTTTTTCCAGGTTTTCCAAACTTCTCATATGGTAAATGTCAAAGAGATACCCTAAATCTAAGCCTGGATATTTGCCAAAATTTTATTCTCAATTTACAGTTTTCTCTTTTTCCACAATATTAAAAATTGTTGTTATCCTGTTATTAAAATATGTACGCATTACCTAGCTGGTTTATGTGAAGTTTTGGTCATTTGTCTTCCTCTGGAAACTGCTAGTACGTGAGCCAGTATGTCAATTTCTGCAATTAAAGTGTTTTATAAACCATAGCAATATCACTTCTCCAAGAGCCAATGTGCCTTTTAGGGCAGTTATGAATGGCAACGAAAGTATGGCTGCAATACAAGTGGCAGCCATCTGATGATCAAACAGCTGTTTGACTGTATGCTATGAAAGCAACTTTGAAAAATAAAATTTCTATGTTTTATTGGGAAGTTATATTATTACACAATTAGTATGTGGAAAATATGCATGTAATGTTTACAAGCCTGATTACAAAATATTCTCTTTTATTTTTTCTCGGCAGCTCTACAATTGAGGAACTAGAGAATATTTTTTCATTAAGAGGTTAGAATGACGAGCACTGGTATAAAGCATAAGGGAAGTGTTAGCTGCTTAAAAAAAGGGTGCATTTTAATTGGTAAAAGAATTAACCTCATGATATTTAAATCTAAAAGGTGTCTTAGCTGAGATTAAAATATATCCTTGCTGGATGCCATTGGTCATCAGGATGGTTAAATTAAATGTGAATGCTGCAAATGAGCCGAGTTGATGTTAACTTATAACCTCCTGGCATTTGTTTTTGATATGCAAAGAAAACTTTGAAAAAGACCTTAACCATCATCTAGTTCAAATTCAGAATTAAATCCCAATTCTTCATTAATGGCATATTCATTGGACTAATGTGATAAGACTCTTCACATGAAGATTATGTAATTGTTTTCCATTATCAGTAAAATGTGCATAAACCTTAAATTCATGAGTTTGCTCACAATAAACATTGCTTTCAGTAGTAGCAAGGCCAGGAGCATATGGTACACCTAAAATCAACCAGAAAGCAGTTCCAACTCCCAAGAAAGCCGAGTCATCAAGTGAAGAAGAATCCTCCTCAGAAGAGGAACATACTCCCAAATCTAAAATAGCAGCTAAACCCATTAATGGTAAGTTTTCAGTTTCATTCATAATTCATAGAATGTTAATAATTTCTTAGTACTGGTGCAAATAAGAATTTAAAAAAAAATACTTCTTTTTTTCCAGCACCAGTTACAACACACAAAAATGTTCCTAAGCCTCAGCAGAAAGCTGCAGTTGTAGCAAAGAAAGCGGAATCCTCATCAAGTGATGAAGACTCTTCAGAAGAAGAACCTAAATCCAAAGTTGTGTCTAAAACACCCATTATTGCAGCAAAACCCACAGCACAGGCAAAGAAACAAGAATCCAGTTCAGAAGACTCTGAGGATGACAGTTGTAAGTTTATGTAAATGTTGCTGCCCCATAGAGTGTTATCTTTAATACTGCTACATGTATATTACTCTTTTAGTAGTTTGAGAGCATTGGTGGCAATTTAAGGCAAATATTAAAAGAGAGAGAGATAAAACATGTGTGCCTGAAATATTCATTTCACAGTTAGGAACTATGTTATAAACTGGTTAAAGAACAGACTAAAATTGACTTCATGGGAACAAAACCTTTCTGCTGCATTAGCAAGAAAACTGCTAGAAGTGCAGAATATCAATGGACCAAGAAAGAACATCAGATAAGAATAACTTCTGTCATGAAAAAGTGGGTAACTTTCTGATTAAAATATCCAATAGTACTCTGGCTGAAGATGTACAGAGTATAGTAGGAAGTAAACCAGTAAAGATATTGATTTCTGGACATTGGTTATTCCAGAATTATCTACAGATGATGTGACACTGGAAATCCCATGCGAATATTCAAATCACTCTGCAAAACACATCGTGCTATTGTGTGGAGCTCTGGAAAAACAAAGAACATACCTGTTTAGATTCAATCCTTTAGGAGATTGTTTCCTAATGTAATAGGAAAGATTCTAGAGCTCGGTGAACCTCTAAATCTGAAACTACATAATTATGATTTAAGGAATGCACAAAAGTTCCCCGTGGCTCTAGTGCAAATCTGCACCCTCTAAACTGCCACTGGTGGCAGAGGTCGTTAAGGTGCGGACTCGTGAGCGGGAGGTCTGGGGTTTGAATACCACCAGGATCGTTCTCCCTGACTGAGGTTTTTCCCAGGTTTTCCTCAGTCATAAATGGCAAATGCCGTGGAGGTACCCTAAACTTGGGCCTGGAACAATTACTTCCTTAAAAAAAATATCCTTTCCCAAATATATCACTTCATCTCATGTATCAACAGTGTCCATTGCCTGTGGTGATTCTATAGCAAAAACGGGCGTTAAACACTATTCATTCATTGCACCTTCTTACATTAGTGTAAATTACTTAAATGTTAATTGGAACTTGCACAGTGAAGCCAGTCATATTAATTGATATCATAGTATGATTCAGTTGAACTACACACTCTTAAAGATTCACTTACATTTTCATAAATGTATGGAACCGGTTTCGAGAACATTTAGTTCCCATCTTCAGCCAGGCTAAAGTTCAAGTGTCGGATCATTCGTTGAGCTGTGGGAATGTATATTCTGCTCTGGTGGCGGTGTGATAAACTTGTAGTTTATGTTTTCATGCCCGACAATGTCGAAGTTCATTATGCTGTCTTTGTATTTGTAGATGTAGATTTTCTCCCATGTTGCTAATTCTTTAGGTCCTTGTACTGATTTTAAGAATTTGGCTTTATTTATTATATCGTGATTTTGTGTCCAACAATGATATGCTACTGCTTATTTCTGTATTTGCCTGTACTTTATGTTCCTGAAATGTTCCTTTAACCGTCCCATCAGACCCATTGAAAAGGTGTGTTAATTCCATCAATGAGGTTCTGAAAACATGTACAGTCATTCCAAAAGAAACAATTACAAAATAAAACAAAGCAATCCTAAAATAGCTAAGTCATATGGTTTACCTAAAATTCACAATACTGGAAATGCGCCCCATCATTAACATCAATACTCCCTCTTACTATTTAGCAAAATGGTTAGGTAATAGATTCAAGGCATTACCAGAATTTCAAACCAGGAGCATAAATAATTCATATCAGTTAATAGAAAATCTTGAAGACATAAAATTGCACCCCTCTGACACTCTTATATCTTTCGATGTAGAATCTCTGTTTCCGAGCATACCAAAAGAAAAACTGATTTATCTACATGATTGGCTAAAAACAAGTGGGATTAATGATACGCACATAAAAGAATACATCAAACTGACAGAAATTTGCGTAAACCAAGCCTTTTTTTACTTTTAAAGGAAAATTTTATAAACAACAAGCGGGACTTACAATGGGCAGTCCCTTATCTCCTTTTCTAGCTAACCTCTTCATGAGTAGATTTGAAACACACATCAACACAATGTTTCCATACATATTTAAGGTATGGTACAGATATGTGGATGATATATTTGCCATAGTTAACAAAAAACACATTGACGATGCCGTAAAACTTCTAAAAATTCAAGATAAAAACATATCATTTACATACGAAATAGAAACAGATAACATGCTGCCATTCTTGGATATTAAAATAATGAAATGCCAAGAAAAACTTAAATTTGCAATATACAGAAAGAATACACATGCAGATAATCACGTCAAAGCTGACAGTTTAAACCCTACAGCACACAAACATGCAGTAATTAACAGTTTAACACACCGGCTAGTTAACCTACAAATTAGCAAAGAAGAATATTTTAAAGAATACAAACAAATAGAAGAAACAGCAGCTAAAAATGGTTTTAAAAAAGAACTAGTACATAAAAAGATGCAGAAATTCAAGAGACAAAAACATATCAAAAAAACCATAACACTTTCAGCAACAAAAGATAAACTAATTTTTAAAAAATTCACATATTCATGGGCCACAAAAAAATTTCAGAATATTCTTAAAGATTTTAATATCAGGTTGGCACCGATTAATAGATTTAATGTTAAAAATTTACTGATAGATAATGTTAATGACAGGATTCCACAAGAAGAAAAATCAGGTATTTACAAAATAGTGTAGAATGTGAAAAAATCTACATTGGAAAAACAAAGAGAAACATTGGCACACGGTTAAAGGAACATTTCAGGAACATAAAGTACAAGCAAATAGAGAATTCAGCAGTAGCATATCATTGTTGGACACAAAATCATGACATAATAAGTAAAGCAAAATTATTAAAATCAGTACAAGGACCTTCAGAATTAGCAACATGGGAGAAAATCTACATCTACAAATGCAAAGACAGCATAATGAACTTCGACATTGTCGGGAATGAAAACATAAACTCCAAGTTTATCACACCGCCACCAGAGCAGAATATACATTCCCACAGCTCAACGAATGATCCGACAGTTGAACTTTAGCCTTGCTGAAGATGGGAACTAAATGTTCTCGAAACCGGTTCCATACATTTATGAAAAGTAAGTGAATCTTTAAGAGTGTGTATTTCAACTGAATCATACTATGATATCAATTAATTAGTGTAAATGTTTGTAATTTTATGGGTAGCAAAGCAGTCAATGGTACAAGCGATAAACATATATTTTAAAAATGCACAAATTGGCCTCTTCTATTAAGATGCATCCCCTGAACCTGTATTGTATGCTTTAGTGTACACTGTTTAATACTCCTGGTGGATAGTATTTGCTCAAATCCATTTTGGGTACATCCCTGCAGAACAGTAACATGAAATATAGGAATTATGTGCTCTAAGGACTTTAAATGTCACTACAGGTAGAAATCTCCAAATCTATCAAAAGAGCAGGCAATTAAGTGAATTTCTGTCAACCACCCAATCTTTGCAGGAAGTTGTCATTTAACCATCTGGCTAAAGTGAACTGATCACCATTATATGTAACACACATTTTTGATACACATTATTAGTTCAATGATGCTCATTTAAAGGAAACTGCAAATAAACGTCTCTTGTCAGATGCAGAGTTAAGAAATAAGGACCAAGAAGATAATTGTCTCCAGTTCAAAAGTTACACTGAATTTTTGTTGATGTCCTGTCATACTTCATTAGCATTTTCATAGTACCAAATATGATCTTATAATAAATTAAGATATTGTTACAAAATGTTATAAGTACCAAAAATTTCTATTGGGAGGAGAATTGGCCTGGGAAGGTGGGGAAACTATTACATGAAATTGAAATGGGTTTGTGTGCATCTGGATGATGATCATGTCATTGGATTAGAAGATTTTGAGAAGCTAGAGATTTGGTCTGACTTGGAGGACAAAGATTCTTTAGACTTATATAAAATAGTTCAAAGAAATTGGGGATGGGAGATATAAATAGATAATTGTGATAACTTTGAATGAATGGGTCTTGCATGGATACATGTGGGGGCATTATTTCTAAAAGGTTTAATGAAAAAAAATTTGAAGGATGTACAGTAGAACTTTGATTCATCATTTTTTGAGGTACCAGGTGGGAAAAAAAATCTGAATGGGGAGGGGGGGGGAACGGTAGACATGAAAAAGCATAAATTCAAAAATAAAGTCTGTCTGCATATAAGCAAACACAATAGTTTGCATCAATTTTACATATTTGTCCCTTTCTTTGAAAGGGGTCATTAATTGAAATTATCTTTCTTTATTGCTTTTCTTTTCATGGGAAACAACGAATTTTCTACATTCTGTTGTCCACTACCATAATTGTCATGTTAGAAATCTATGCATCTAGTCTGCATAGTTTCACATGCTCTCAGAGCTTTGGCAAATGTAAGCACAGTTTCAGCTGTTGCACCATCTGCCCTATCTTCCTCGCTACGCTCTCCAATGTTACAAACACTTGCTGCTCCTATCTCATCACACGCTTCATCAAAACTTTGCATACTGCATGTGACAACATCCTCATCCATTGCCATGTTGTCAAAACTGTCAGCACTAGCAGTTCTGATGTATTCTTTGTAGCGACTATCATCCTGCTGCTCCAAAACTACCGGCAACTACATGTGATGATCAATGCTTCAATTATTCCAGTTTGAAAATGAGCTTTCAAGAATTAAATTTCTTAGGACTGAACTTTTTGAACAAATAATGCAGGAAAGTGATATTTTGAGGAATGATGAATGTGGGTTTTATTTACATAAGTTAAAATGTAAAGCTTTTGGGACTGAATAAATTGAACGATACATACAGGAAAATGGTTTCAGGGACAATATATTGAAGTTCTACTGTATTATATCTGCAAAAGCAATAGTGCATTCCATTGTCTATAAAATGTGAAATGGTAAAAAGGTGGAAGGATAGGGGTTTGGGATGAAAAATGGGACAATCTTCAAGACATGTGGCAGTTTGAATTTATTATTATAATAATATATTTGTTACCTGGCAAAGTCCTTTTTCCACTTCACCATGGACAATTAGGATTACAATATGTACAATACAGTTGATGGCATTAACAATTTGATCATAGTACTCTTTAGATGCTGCATTCTCCAAATAAATAATTTTTGAGCAATATTCCAAATTCTCATTATGGCTGGCAGTCCTTGATATGAGTCATCAGAGAATTCCAGAGGTAAGGAGTAACAGCTGTGAAAGATGAAGTAAAGTAAGGGTTTTGGTGTAAGGGTATAGAGAGAATGGAATTGTTATGAGATCACTTGTTTAAATTATGATTTGAAGATAAGCCATGAAAACTTGTGGAAAGAAAGTTCTGAATTGAGATGCATAGAATTCAACGCAGATGAATGAGGGAGTGCAACTTCCTTCTAGCAACCAGTGAATGCAAGGATAACAATTCAAAACCTGCAGTGATTTGATCTCATGTATGTAGATTACATATGTAGTGAATGCAGACATTATGAGAACATTGTAATCTTTGTCCAAGATTTGTCATGATATCAGATAATAGAATGTCACAGTGTTTGAAATGCAGCAAAATTAATATTGATGCGAGTTTGTTTTATTTTTTCTTCCCCATATTGAATGTGAAAATTATTAAGCCATTTCAAGGAATGGAATACTGAAAATATATTTTACAAGTTTCTTTTGTTTCATAAGTTTGTAGCTCATCTTAATACTCAGTCTTTGTAAGTTCAACTATGGAATTAATGGATATATTAGCCAAGTCTAACGCTCTTGTAAAGTCAGAGTTTGGCCAGTCAATTCATTCATATCCGGAGGCTCAGGGACTTCCATAGTAACATGCCTTGCTCTAACCAGCTCAGGAATCCTTGACTGGCAAGTGACTACTTGGTTGTGCTCTTTAAGATAGTGAGTTGCTTGCATATTATTTGCTCCAATATTTTCGATATGGTAGGTAGGAAGCAGATTGTGGCGGGTAAGAATATAATTTATTTTGGATTACCCTCAACTTAAACAGGGTTATAAAAATTCTTTTATAAGCAGCGAATTTGTGCCTTTTGTTTCCATGCCATAGGAAAAATTAGGATAATCAAGGTTAAGTAACCAGATGCTACAGTGAGAATGTTTTTCCACATCATCTTTTTTCTATAACATTTGTAATTTGAATAGCATGTTATTGGTCAAATTTTTTGTTTCAGCTTCTGAAGACGATAAACCAGTAGTCAAAGCATTACCCAACACTAAAATTTCAGCACCCACACCCAAAAAAACGCCAGTTCCTGTTAAGAAAGGCATTCCGCAGAAAAAAGAATCCAGTTCTTCTGAAGATAGTTCAGATGAGGATGAATCAGGTATTTTAGTGCATGCAGAGGATATTTATAAACAAACCTTAATCACAGTTAAGTGTAAAGTTGACATCGCTAGGGAAACAGATTTGACTTAACAGATTCCATTTTTTGCTTTTAATTAGGCAAACCACTTTAACGGGTCTCAGAATTATCATTAGAGTAGTAACATGCTAACATATAAACAGTAAGAGGTGTGGAACTTGACTATTAAAAAGGGTCACTTTTGAAAGTCATAATACACTTGAACAGTATACCAGTTGATGCTATCCGTTGTTGGTAGCGCATTCTTGTAATCAGGACTATAAACTCATTACATTTCAGTAGAGATTGGTGCTACTTCATCCTTGGTATTTTGCTTTAACTGAACTGTAGTCCTGGTCTGCTATCTTAAACCTTGTTCTTAAGATATCCTAATTAAAATAATCTTAGTCATTGAGATAAGGTGATATTTTTTTATGTTTTTAATTATCTACTGAGTCAATTCTTATGCTCCACTTACTGTTGAATTATGCAAAACTAGTTTCGCAGGAATTTGCCTGCATCGTCAGTTGCGAGTCGATTGTCGGCTTTCGTGTTGGATGGCTGGACTTGGTGCGGCTCTTGTGGGCATCTTATGAACTTCTGGATTAATTTTTGTTTTTGTTTTTCCAATATATACTTTGTTACATTCTGAACAGTTGATATTTGTATATTCCTGGCTTCTTTTCCTCCCGTATTGTATCATCCAGTTTTTAGCAGATTTTTTAGGCTAAACTTGTTCACTGGGGGGGGGGGGGGACAAATTAATCCCACGCTCTAGAGTATTTTTTTGGAATTTTTTGGTGGCCAAGGATAAGTAAATTTCATGTAGATGTTAGATTCTTTTATTGCAGTCAATGTTGTAACCTGCTTTAAACTCTTCTTTTGTTTGAATTTCTTGGTCAGACCCATTGAATTTTGCTGTTTGTATTATATGATAATATTCTTTGTTGTATTCAAACTCATTCATAGGTATGTTAATGAGTCTAATCTTTTAAGTCGAGAAAGGGAATCATGTTGCTTTGTTATTATTTTTCGGAAGTGAATTTAATTTCTGTATTTTGTAGGTTTAGCAACTTCAAAGCATCAAAGATTTTCTTAACTTAAATGTAAATTGAAACTTGCACAGTGAAGCCAATCATATTAATGAATATCATTGTATGATTCAGTTGAACTACACACTCTTAAAGCTTCACTTACTTTTCATAAATGTATGGGACCGGTTTCGAGAACATTTTGTTCCCATCTTCAGCCATGCTAAGGTTCAACTGTCGGATCATTCGTTGAGCTGTGGGAATGTATATTCTGCTCTGCTGGCGGTGTGATAAACTTGTAGTTTATGTTTTCATCCCCGACAATGTCGAAGTTCATAATGCTGTCTTTGTATTTGTACATGTGGATTTTCTCCCAGGTTGCTAATTCCGTAGGTCCTTGTACTGATTTTAATAATTTTGTTTTATTTATTATGTCGTGATTTTGTGTCCAAAAATGATATCATCAACAAAGCCGACAACTAGCAACTGAGAATGCAGGTAAAACCCTCCAAAACTAGTTTTGCATAATTCAACAATAAGTGCAGCATAAGGTTATTAAATTGACTCACTAGATAATTAAAAAGACAATAGTCACTTCACTGTATTGGTTCTGACACAAAATTAAATGTTATATTTTATATTTTTTTAATTTATTTTTATAGAGTGTTTAATGCCTATTTTAACTACTGGGGCACCACAGATAGTGGACACTGATGATAAATAAGGTGAATGATAAACTGGGAAAGGATTTTTTTAAGGAAGGAAGCATTCCAGGCTTTAGTTTAGGGTATCTCCCTGGCATTTGCCATTTATGAAGACTGGGGGGAAAATCTCAGTCACGGAAGACGGTCCTAATGGGAATCGAACCCCAGACCTACCACTTATAAGTCTGTGCCTTAATGACCTCGGCCACTTGTGGCGGTATAAGATGATCTTGCATTGCATTGTGTGCTCTTTTTTTTGAGTTTGTTTGAACCAAGAACATTTCATCTAGAGCAAAAATTTGTCACATTGTGGAATATAGTGCCATTCTAATGAATCCATTTTATATGTCTGGAAACTGTAGTGATACTGCAATATATGTCATATGGTACAGTCCAAAAATTTCAGTACTGATCCATGCAAATTTTAGTCATGGAGGACTTCTGATAACAGTTTTCACATTTGTTTGATGCTCTCTGTAGGTTTAACAGTGTACTGTTTCATCTATAAAGTAGAAATGGTTTCTTTGTCACGATCTATATTACATTAACTTTAAAGCGGTTTTGCTATCTTAAGCAAAGCAGCAAAACTTTAAACCATTGCATTAGTATTTCTTCATAAGGAAAATGTTCTACTTGTTTCTGTATTTTCACCTTGTGACTGCATTTTGCTCCCTCAGCCAATATTGTGTTCTTGTACTTCAAAATCCCAGTAAAAAATGAAATAGCCATCCCGTATATTTAATCCATCTGTGAAGTTTTTTAAAAAAAGCTTGCCAAATAAGTCCACTCTCTCAGAAAGTGAAAAAAAAAAAATTAACAAATGGCCAAGGGTTTTTCTGCAATCCTAATTTCAATCAACCAGCTTGGAGGAAACAGCCAATCACAATAAAAGAAGCAGAAATATGCATGCATTTGTTCCACTTAGAACAGCAGCACTTCCTGGGCAAACTGAAGTTAGCATTGCCAGACCAGCATAGTTTCAATGAATGTTTTGCACTGAAATATGGGTTTTATAAAGCAAAGCATTACATTGAAATTGAAGAATAAAATATATTGATCAAATATTACATTAAATGGGGTGATACATGTGCAGTGCAATCCATTTTGCTTGGTTCATATATATATTTGGATTATTTACTGGTTTTACAGATATTATTTCAACTTTGTGTTAGTTTTGAGCTCTGTGTATTGGTTTCATGTCCAGTAAAGTGGTAACACACATTAGAATGGCTGTAAAATTTACACCTTAAAACACAGATTAAATATTTTGTATGCAGATTAATTTTTGCACGATACGTGCATGCTTGATTTTGTCTCACATATGGAAATTAAACCTTTCAGTTGTGTAAATATTCAGACTATTTCATATTACAAGTGAGCAAGTTATTGAATTAAATATTATGAAAAAGACCTAGCTAAAGGCTAACTAATTCCAGTAAATGCAGGAGTTACACTAAAGAAACATAGCATCCAGATGTTTACTCCAGGGTAAAATGCTTTCTGTAATGCAGCTCCCAAAAAGGCGGTCGTGGTTACACCAGCAAAACCAGTAGGCAAACCAGTTAAAGGAGGTAGTGAGGCAATGAAAAAACCAGTTAAGGAGTCCAGCTCAGATGATGACTCTAGTTCTGATGAAGAGACTCCTGCAAAGCCAGCTCCAAAAGGTGAGTATATGCCAAACTTAGGAAGACTGATCAAAATAGAAATATATTCATATTAATTGATATCATTGCATCATTCAACTACACACTCTTAAAGCTTCGCTTACTTTTCATAAATGTATGGAACCGGTTTCAAGAACATTTATGAAAAGTAGGTGAAGCTTTAAGAGTGTGTAGTTCAACTGAATCATACAATGATATCAATTAATATGATTGGCTTCACAGTGCAAGTTCCAATTCATTTATGAAATATATTCGTTTACAAGACTGTGGAAATGCTTTTCCATGATGAACAAAAGTGCCACATATTATGGAAAGAATCAAGATATTGGCATGGCATACCAGATTTTTAGAGGTTTTGAATTTAAGCCCCCAAAACATGGTGTGGTTAAATGAAATGTGAATTATTGCCAGACATACAAAATCACAGGATAGCAGGAGCAATCAAAATATCATTGGGAAGGGAAGTGGGCTTATTCTTCTGCATAGTGGTGTGAATGGATAAGTGCTTTGTTATAAAATATAAGTGTGAATTATGTAATTAATGAGGTCAAACAATTAACATGTTCCCAATTGACCACTTTCATTAATTGGCTCATACATGGAAGTTTCTGCAGCAAGCAAGGGATGACACTAGTATAGTGAAATCACGTGAAACAGTTGATGATTACACTGTATAGTATGACTAGTAGTGACTCCAATGATGTGGATGAAGAAACAGTATTTACATCTTGTAAGTAAATGACTCTTTTTCATGGTTTACGCTTTTATAATGTTGATACTATCCCCATATTTTAAAATAGTAATATATAAATATGAATTAAAGTGGGTGTAATAATAATGTAATGTGCATGTATGTAAAGCGTTTTTTATGATTTCATAATAGTTTATATTCTGCAGTGCAGACTTGGTGACACTCTCAATCTCGGGGTAACATCAGTGCCAGTGAGAGTAGCTAGATAATAACTGTATTCCTAAAGGAATGTTCAAACATCACATAAGGCTGAAAAAATTAATGTAAACGTGTACAGAGTAACATTTTCAAAAAATTGAGTCGGCTCAATTTTTTTAAAATGTTAATATTTGACACCACTGTTAAAAAAGTTCACTATATTTTATACAATGTACTTCATATTGTGGCATTCTGCACAATGCTGCATGCTGTTGTCACAGGCATAATAGCCTATTCAGATTAAAAATAAATGGTAGTGAAATGTTCTATTGAAATTCACATAATGAAACTTTACAAAACAGCATGATATACTTTCTCTACATTTGTTTATGTGAGCAGCAAATGTGAATATGTGATGAAATGTAATTATTATATAAGTTAAGAAAATAATATTAAAAAAATTACAGAAACTAATGGAAATGTTAGATTAAACATACATAATTTTCTCTTTGATGGCATGGTTGATAACGGTATTCTATTGCTACTTTTGAAAATACAGATCCCAGCAGTACATTTAAATTAAATATTTTGTTTTGAATTACATATCCTTTGATGCAGTTTCACTCCGTTAGATTTCTGTGATAGACGATAATATTATTATAGACATAATTTTATTTCAGACCATAGACTCTACCTACGCTTGAGTTTTGTCATTGTCAGAAAAACACATTAATAAGAAAAAGCATTTTATACAAGAGGCAAATTTGTGTCATAACAATAGGGCATTTTCATTTATCCTATATATTTATCTATCAATAGTGTACATGGTGTTTGAAATTTTATCTATTAACATTGACTCCCAAGAAATTTATATGGTAACCAGTTTTATTCCGGCAGTGAAACCCAAGTGCTTTAGTTTTTTTGCACATTTAGTGTTAAATTATTACTTAGTGTTTGTAAACAGTATTTGATTCTGTAATTTGTTTAATCCATAAGAAATTTGCAAGAAAATAGCAGGGTTATATCATGAGCATATGATATAGTGTTACATTTTCAAGATTAGGCAAATGCTTACGTATATTAAAAAAAACAATAGTGGTCCCAGTGTAAATCCCTGAGGTACTTCAACTTTAAAATATTTTACAATTTGATTTAGCTAAAGTTATGACATTACATTTTTATGGTGAATTTCTGTACATTATATGCTGTTTTGTAGGTATGATTGTAGAATTTCTGTTGCCTTATCCCAAAATACCATATTTTTGCACTTTTTCCAACAATACTGAATGAGGCACTGAGTCAAATGTCTTGGAGAGGTCAAGAAAAAGATCTGCTATTGCTGTGGTGGATAAGCCTTTTCTGAAGCCATGATGTGATTTGCTTAGAACGCTATGCTGGTTAAAGAATGTTTTAGATTATATTTCATCCCTACCAGCTGAAGCTTCATTCTTCAATTCATTTATAATTTTATTTATTTCTTCATATGATGTCCCCCTTAAAGTTGAATCATTAACCTCTTCAATCCAATAAATCATATTCTTTTCCATATTTGATTTTTCATTCATAATATTTATAAATTAATTATTAAATATTTGGCAAACTTTCTACCAATGTTTTGATAATTTACAGATAGGTTATATTATCATGTTGATTCGTTATCCTTTACTATCTCCCAAACAGACTTTTTATATTCATTGATTCTGCTAAACAATTTGTAAAAATTTGTTTCTTTAAATTAACAATGATCACGATTTAAATGTAAATTGGAACTTGCACAGTGAAGCTATTGATATCAAATGATCAAGAGTTTATTTCATTTGGTATCCTTAAATCCCAATTTACTCAGTGTTTTTCTCTTTATTGAGCAATGTTTAGTTAAACATACCGTTAAAACACTGAAAAATGTTTTTCCCATTTACTATTATGCCCTTTCCCAGTTTACATGCTTCAAAGTTTCACAGAGCTTAAGTTTGCATTGCATTTACCTTTCAGTTCATAATGTCCATAATCTGAGCACAGTGATCAGAAATGCACAATTCATTAACAGTTACTGAGAATCTGTCCATTTCTAGATTAGTTACATGATCTATTGCAGAGGATGAGGTACCTGTAATTCTTGTTGGTTGTTTGATGGTATCTTGCAAGTTAAAACTATGTAGTAAACACTTAGGTATTTATAATTCATAATATCATTACATGCTTTGATATTTAAATTGCCAAATATAATGATTTTTTACTATATTTTGCAGCTTTAGTTAGCAGTTTATCTGCAGCTTTTATGAGTTCATTCACCTGTGAATTTGATATATATATACACACACACACACCAATGCTTAGTATCCTTTCCTTTCCAATTTTTAATTTTACTGATGTAATTTCAAATACCATTTCAAAACTTGACGCTTTAACCTAGTTTTGAGAAGTGAATTTAGGCCATTCTACAAATATATAGCTACACAGTTCCCTTTTATGATTTTATCTGCAGCAGCTGACTGCAAGTTCATAATTTTCTAACTTATAATGTCTATTTAAATAGCTTTGATTTTCAGTCGAAATATAATATAATGTAACAAATGAGGAAATCACTCAATTTTCACCAGTTTTGTTCCACTAGGAAGTGTTTCAAAGGCTGTTGCCTTCATCATCAGCGTAGTTGATTTCCTCATAAATAATTTATTGTACTGCATCAAATTTGCGATTTAGTTAGTCCATGCTCTGTTACTACCATACATTAGGCTTACTTTCATTTAACGTTACCTCAAAATTCTCCAATTTGTTTGATGTATATTGAACATTTTGATGCAATATGTGAAACTGATTAGTGTTACAAGCACTACCTATCAGAAATTATTTTTGTTAGATTCTCAGAATTTTTACAATTTGGAGCCTTTTTCCTACATGCATGAGCAAGTGGCTATAAAGAAGCTAGTTTTCCTGAAATGATTTTAGGAACATTTTACTATCTTTTGAATGTCTCTAATTATATTTTCAATTTCAATTAGGATTTTACCTTTTTTAGGATGAAGGCCCATGTCTGGTATAATTTTCCTTCCTGTAGCATATCTATTAAGTACCTTGACATTGATAAGTATTACATACTTCATCTAAAATTTCATTGCAAAATTTTTTCTTTTCTTTTATCTTCTTCTTCCCCCCCCCCCCCCTCCATGTACTGTTGTGCCATATATTAAGCTTTTGTACTGTAACAAATTATTAAGCACAATAACATTCAGCATAAATTTTAAATTTTATCATATACCTTTCAGCTGCTGCTGAAAAACGTTTGCAGTTTATTCTTGGTATACTCTTGCCTCCCTTAATTAAAACAGCAAGTAAACTTCTATAAGAATCACTTTATGAAAAACATTTGGGACTTTCCTTACCTGGATTTTCTTTTTAATTATTCCTCCATAGTGCAATATGTGTCTGTGGTGAAATTGGAATAGTCTTAATCCTCATACAGCATATAAAACTTTCTCATTATTGAAAAAAGTTGTGTGTCTTTATGCATATTGCATGTTTAATGAAAAGATTGCCTATGTCAAGGGCAGACTTTTCTTGTATATGTTTTTTTAACCAATGCGGTAATTTTCCTACCCCCCTCCTCTCTTTTTTGCGGAAGTTCTGCTTTTGGCTTTATAAATCTGAAACTGTCATTAATTTGCTTGTGGTTCCCATAATTTAATATATCATTATGCCAATATATTTCTCTGTTGACTTTTAAAGCACATTCAGAGCATTTATCTCTTTCACTCATACCACAGACACTCATTATTTAAAGCTGCATTGCTCAATTTTTAAAAGAAAGTGATGCTTATATGTGGAATGGTTACCAGCAAGGTTGAATGAACATTCTTTTGTTTGTTGATGCTAATACAAAGCACAAATTTAGAGCTGAATGTATTACATTTACATATATACAAAGTTAAAGAACTGTGAATTAAATCTGTCGTCTTCATACTCTTCATGCTTCACTAACCTTAAAATTATACGGAACCGGTTTCAAAGATATGTTATATGTTATCTTTGAAACCGGTTCCGTATAATTTTAAGGTTAGTGAAGCATGAAGAGTGTTAAGACGTCAGATTCAATTCACATGAGCTTCACTGTGTTAGTTCCATATGAAAACCTTTTTTAAATATTTACAATTTTTAAAAAAATTTAATTAAAGAACTGTCTTCTAGGAATTACATAATGCTTTGCTAGATAAGGTTTAATTGTGTGCAGTTGGCCGAAATGCTTATATTTGTATCAGCTGTTACACTTTTTTAGTTCAAGGCTTTATCTATGGTGTTTAGCAAAATTACAAGATTTACCATTGTTTATTATATATTATTTGGTATCATTATTTATTACTATATATATTTGGTGGTACACCCATTGCTCAATTCTAGGTGGTAGAATGTAGAGTAAGAAATCCACCATACAGTAAATACATGGTTCACTGCTAAAATGTTTATCTACAAAACATCTTATGGCAGTTATCCAGACACTGAATCTTAAATAGCATAATATGCCGTGGATCTTCTAGATTCAATGGCAATGGAAAACTAACAGTTCTTTTAACTTGAAGGTGCTAGTTGGAATTTGTACAGTGAAGCAAACAGGACAGTTAAGATTAAATTATGACTGAATCAAACTTGGCTTCACTTGTTTATACTTTGGAGATCCATATTCTGCTCTGGTGGGGGTTGTGATGAACTGGCAGTTAATGTTTTAATTCCCAAATTATTTCAAATCTGGTACAGATATGTTGATAATATATTTGTCATATTTAATAAAAGCAGATTAATGCTGCCATAAAACTTAAATATAAAACATTAAGTAACCTGGAATTTGGAATCTACAGAAAGATCACACATGTAAACAATTATATCTAAGCTGCCTGATTTAACCCAAAAGTGCATAACCATGCAGTAATCAACAGATTAACACACAGACTCGTTAACCTACCCATTAACAAGAAAGAATACTTCAAAGAATACAAGCAAATAGAAAGATGTCTATTCAAAATGCATTTAGCAAAGAACTACCTCACAAAAGTACAAACGTTCAAGAGGCAAAAAATTGTTAAAGAAACCCAACACTTTCAGCAGGAAAAGGTAATTTAAAAAATGCACATAACCGTGGGCTATGCACAAATTTTAAAATATTCTATTAATGTTTAAAAAAAATCTACTGGATGGCAATATTATTGAAAGCATTCTGTTGGAGAAAAAAAGCATGTATTCGCAAATAAAGTGTGAAACATGCAAGAAGATAGAATGACAATATGTTTTCTGTTTTGTATGTAAAGGTATGTTTCTATCTTGTATATTCAAAAAATTTAAAGCATCATCAATGAGTTTTGGAATGTCGCAGCTTATACCCAAATCATGAGTTAACACTTTTGTATATACCGTGATTATTTATTGGGCAAAATAAATTTACACAAGTTTATATCGGTTTAAACACAGAAATGTTAATGATGTGCACAATGTATTTAGAAATAATTGCTGTTGAACTGATCAGAGGATAAAGATTTAGATCCAAAGATTTCCATAAGAATTTCGTTATGGAAACAAATGACTACAGAGTCGGAAGTTACTGACAGTATGTCATTCCATATAATGATGAAAGAAATTACAGTTCACACATATTGATGCAAAATAATGCTGAAAGACCGGTTACATTGAAATTGATATTGGACTTATCGTTAGTGGTAGTTGTGGCCATTGAAGTATTTTACAGTCTTTGAATACAAAAAAAAATTAGACAAGTAAATTTTGTTGCTCCATTGAAATTTCCATGAAACAGTATTATGAACCAAATTTTGTAGTTTATGATAGTGTGCCCTTGAGAAGAACCATTATCTGAATATTTTTCATAAAATTTAATGATAAAATGAAAAGGAGTAACATTCTGTTCGTAAGCTTATACTCAGTGGGCAAGTAAATCATTTAACCAAAAGTTGTTGGAAAATGCATTAAGTAGTGGTATCCATCCTTCTGTCTATCCATAGAAAGAACCTTAATTACCAGAGCCATATAAGAGCATATTTTCATATACTATGGAAATAAAGAATATATCATACAAGGTTTAAATATGGAAAACAATTTTCTTTTTGGCTGCTAGTATCAAATTTAAAAGGCTTATGAAGTATGTAGCCACATCAAGATTTTAAAGAGTCTATAGGATATGAATTACATAACATGATCGAACATGTAAATATTTTTCAGGATTCCAACCCCAGACCTCCCCCTCACGAGTTCATTCCTTAATGGCCTTGGCCACTAATGGCAGTCCAACTCCCAAGGTGGCCCATACTCCACCTTACAAAAATGTTAAATTCAGAATCAATCTTGTTATTTTCCACAAACATGGGGAAAAAGCTGAAATGATTAGCATTTTGAAAAGGGGGGAGGGAGTACCCAGTCCATCCTTCCAGCTATCGGCAATCAACTTCTTCCCATAGTGTCCAAAATTTTGAATGACCAGCATGGAGCTGCTGTTAACTCACCTGATTCCAGTGCACCAATTTGGTTTCAAACTGAAATGCTCGACCATTCAATAAATACTGAAGAGTGGTGGAAAAGGCTGAATTGGTTCCGGAAGCGCATGTTCTCAGCCACTGTGCTATTTGGCATTGAGACAGCATTTCCTAGCACCTGGCATGTGAGGCTTATTTATAAGCTCATGCAAGCTGGACTGTCACATGCAGTTATAGAGTTGATTGGTATTCGCTCAAACCGAACACTCTGTATCAAAGTTGAAGTCGAAGATCGGACACAGATGGGATTACAGGAAGGATTGTGTCGTCACTAACACTCTTCTCTGTTTACATGTCGGATTCTCCTACAAGACATAATATGCCTACCTACCAGTATACGGATGATGTTCTTATTTTGGCTGAAAGCAGAAACTTACATTTTGCATTAGCTCAACTTGCCAACAATTTACCCAGGAGGAGTGAAGTGAGAGCTGGTGCATGCATATCAGTGGTGAGAAGAGCAAGGAAATTCTCATCACCAAGTGCTGCAGACCATCCAATTCAGGGGCTCTGAGTCTGCAGGGCCAGGTAATTCCCTGGAGGAACCAGTTGAAATACATCAGGGCTACCCTGGACCAAGGGCAGACCTTCCAGCTCCATGTGCTAGCAATGTTATCCATAGTTTTCCTTCATGAAGCTTCTGGTCTCGAATACATTACCACCACCATAAAGAGACTAGTGTAGAAAGCACATGCACTCTATGCTAGAAATCCTAACTGGTTAGTGTGCAATCCCATCCCCAATGCATGACCCGTAGAACTCATAACGTTACAGAACTTGACGGTTGAGTGAGATGTAAAAAGAAATATAGCCCCATTGTGATCAGGCAAGATATAAGGTAAAACGTTTGGGACTCCATAAATTGAATGATACATTCAGGAAATGGTCACTCTGGAAACAATATATCAACTTGCTCGTGAGTCTCAGCCAATCCTGTAATGCAGTGGAAATTGTAAGACTAGTCTCATTTGCAGCTTCATGTAGTTGTCAGACAGCATTTTGGGTACCCATTGTGAATAAAGTTTACAGTATCCAAGGTGGTCTGTAACAATATTGTACATTTGACCTCTTGAAATTTCCAGAAAGTCTTTGGACAGTACAGCAGTTATATACAGTACTTCTCACAAACCAACTTGCACTACTTGCTGCAAGTATTCTCCCACCACAAACTTCTTTTCCTGGCCACTTTCATCATGAACATGTTTGGCAATCTCTAACTTTTCTGTGTTTTTCTCACCATGCCTTCATTCATGTAACATTTTGACATGGTTCATTTTATGGTGAATTTCAACTGCATTATGCCCCTCTGCCTGTAGAAATCGAATAATACTATGCAACTCAAATTTATCAGGAGAATATATTGTAGCAGACATCTTCATGTATCCATAACCAAATTTGAGCTGGTGAGTGGTCTTGTCAGTTGTGGTGGTAGTGGCATGAGGGAAGCCAGTTACGTTGTATGATGTCCCATGTCCTATTACTTCATGGGCCACCTGGTGGTATCATGGGAGATAGGAAAAAAATATCGTTATATGCTGAATGGTAGACTAGCCATGTAAGTAAAATATTTTTTTTTATGAGTGTTAACATTTTCAAGGAGTGTCACAGTTAATGGAAAATAATCTAGTAATTTTACCATTACCAGCATATAAAGAAAGCATGCTGTTCCTATTTTAATTTTGTCTTGTATTCTATGTAGATTTACATTATGTATACTATCATAGAATGTCTTAAGCTGCTTTTTGTTTCTGTTTTCAAATATGACAGCATTAAAGCTTTCTGTTAATAGATTTGTTGCCTTGAAGATGATTCCTGTTTTTAAAGTGCCGCAATCAATGCTTAATTAATAGCTGCATTGCTGCCCTTTTTTTTCTTTAAAGATGACTATTTATTTTCTATATGATCATTTATTAACCAAGTTTAACCTTTCTGCATCTTTTGAAGAGAGACAAGTAACATCCATTTGTACTCATCGATGCAAATAAAGAAATTGAGCATTGGTGAATTTGAAAATAGTTTTATTCCACAAATTTTTTACTTAATTCTTTTGCCATCCATATCATTGAAGGATGTAAGATTTAAAATATGTATATAAATTAACAGTAATTATAAAAGTAGAAAAGATAAAACACTAAGATAAAGTCACACTTGAGATCGCTATATTTCTAACTCGGTTACTTTATTTTTCTGTTATATTATATATATAGTTGTATATACATGTTTTGTTGAACATTTAAAGATTACAGTGTAAATGAGGACAGGAACGAGTTTGGGAGACCTCAATTTGTAATTGAAGCTGTGAGTCAGCCACTGGTAATTAATATCCAGTAAGTGAAACAAAAAACTCACAGCACCTAATCCAAAAGAACTCATTTGTCACAATGTGAATATTCTATGAGGCCTTTACACCCTTTGTTTATGTATGTATGAGAAATAAGCAAGAGGGACTTATATGTATAATTTTTTAAGCTGTTTACAGTGAAGCTATTATATTTAAAATGATATACTATGGATAACTTATTTACATACTTCACTTACTATATTTTCCTAAGTTGGAACAATGTTTCTGGAACCAGCATTCACATCCTCAGCCATAGACCCTGATGCTCATGTTAATCCCTTGCAAGTTGTGTGAACTATGGTGGCCTTTGGTGGATCTGAAATGAATCTAGAAAGGTGATCCCACCGCAAATCAAAATTCATAGCGATTTTATGGTACTTTAAGATGAAAATATTCTCCTAAGCAGCTAATTCAAATGGGTTCTTTATTTCTTTTAAAAGTTTTATCTCTGGGTTTTTATTTGATGATTTTGGGTCCAATAATGATGTGCCACTGTCACTTTTTCCATCTGTTGAAATTTGATGTTTCTAAAACGTTCTTTCTTCTGGATTGTCAGATTTCTCTTGGTTTTTACTATGTATTTCAAATCACAGTCTAAACATTCTATGACATATATTCCTGATTTCTTTTCTATGGGTATCTTGTCTTAATTTTGAGCTAAAGAGGTTCTTAATATTGTATCTGTTTATCGGGGCTAGCTTTATATAGAATTTTTTGAAAACCTTTTCAAATTTGTAGTGCAGTTGTGGGTTATACATGAATTTGCTATATCTTGTTGTGTCTTTGATTACTTCTAGGGTCGATGTATCTCTTATGGTTTTCTCTGGTTTATATTTGTTGATCCTTTTTATTATGGTGTTAAAGCCATTGTTTATGGCTGTGTTCATGATGTATTCAAACTTATTCTTGTATTCTGTGGCATTGAGAGAGATGTTTACCAGTCTAAACGTTGAAACTATTGAATACTGCATATTTGTTGGGTACTGGGTTGAATCCACTCTTTTTTATGTAATTATCTATATGTGTCAGTTTACAATATATTCCAAACTGTATATTATTCTCTTTTCTGATTAGTTTTAGATGTAAGAATGGAAGCCATCCGTCTTTCTTGATTTCTATAGTAAATTTAACAGATTTGTCTTGTAAGTTGAGTAGTTTGAGGGAATCACCTAAGTGTTTTTTCAGTACTATAGCAAATATGTCATCTATGTCAGGTGGTTTTTAACATTAAATCTGTTTACAGATGCCAGCCTGATATTAAAATCTTTTAGAATATTTTTAAATTTTTGCATGACTCATGGATTATTTGTGAATTTTTTAAAAATTAGCTTATCTTTTCCTGCTGCAAGTGTTGTGGCTTAATAAGTTTTCGCCTCTTTAATTTCTGTACTTTTTTGTGTACAAGTTCTTTTTTAAAACCATTATTAATCGCTGTTCTTTCTATATGTATTCTATGTATTCTTCTTTGCTAATAGTAGGTTAATTATCCTGTGTGTTAAGCTATTGATCACTGCATGTTTGTGTGTTTTGGAGTTATAATCTTCAGCTTTAATGTGATTTGCTGCATGCATATTTCTATATATTCCAAATTCCTTGTTTCGTTGATGGTACATTATTTTAATATCTATGAATGATAACATATCTATTTTTGTTTCGTGTGAACAAAATGTTTCATCTTCTATATTCAGAAGTTTTATGGCATTATCAACAAGTTTTTTGTTAACTATGGCAAATAAGTCGTCAACATATCTGTACCATATTTTACATGTGTATGGGAATGCTGAGTTGTGTGTTTCAAATCTGCTTGTGAAGAGGTTAGCTAGAAGAGATAAGGGGCAATCAGGAAGTCCTGATTGTTGTTAATAGAATTTGCCCTTTAAATGTAAGTAGGATTGTTTTATGTAAATTTCTGCAAGTTTTGTGTATTCATCATTAATTCAAATTGTTCTCAGCCAATATTGAAGATAAATTAGGAGTTATCTTTAGGTATGCTCGATTCTACTTTGAATGATATTGTGTCAAAAAGTTGTAATTTTATATCTTTAATTTTTTCTATTAAACGAAATTAATTCTTTATGCTCCTGCTTTGAATTTTTGGTAGTGTCTTGAATCAGTTGGCTAACAATTTTGCTAAATAGTACTATCCTACCTCAATCTGCATTTCACATTTTGTGCATCTGTAATTGGCCCACTGTTCAACAAATATCTTTTCCCCACTCATTTTATTTGCATATTTAATGTAAGTGCCCAGTGAACATCAATGGCTTGCATGAGATATAGTTAATAATCAAGAGATTAATGTTCATTAGTACAGAATATACATTTTAGCAAATACTAGATTGTTATGTATTAAATTATTTTCTTAAGTTGCTTTCCTCTATGTTATTGTATTTTTAGCAACACCAAAAATGCAGGTTAAGAAAAAGGATTCTAGTTCAGAAGACACATCAGATGAGGAAGAGACTGTAAAACCATCTCCAAAGAAAGCTGTGCCTACAAGCACTCCAAAGCGGAAACATGACAAATCATCTGATGATAGCAGCAGTGATGATGATAGTCAACCTAAGGTCAGAACTATTGTTTATACTGAAACATTATGTTAAAATAAGTAAACTGTGTAATATCTTTACCCATCACCAAAGAAAGCTGTGCCTACAAGCATTCCAAAGCAGAAACACGATGAATCATCAGATAATAGCAGTATAGTGATAGTCGACCTAAGGTCAGAACTATTTTTTATACTGGAACATTGTCTGAAAATAGGTGAACTGTGTAATATCTTTGCAAAATGCTATGTTGCTTTGGCAAAGCAGCTACGTCATTTGCTTTCCACCAGATTGATTCCTACTGCTTGTAGAAACGTGCATAACACCAAAACAATCTTAATTAGACTACAAAGTCTGTGCAGACAAAATGGGGGGGGGTTGCTGAAATTTGAAGGGAAGTGTTTGATCATACATATAAAAAAGAAAAGCTTTTGTAGATTTATTTAATGGAGAATTGAGATTTTAGGGGGAAGATGGTGTATTTTTAACAAGGGAATAGAGAAATATGCATATACTGGATATTTCTAAAAAAAAATATCTGACCTTATTTTTTTGCTGCAGAAAGTACCAACAATAGATTGGTTACTAGTGCCATATTGTGAACCTTTATAATGCTTATTGAATAGGTGTCAGCCCCTTAATCAATGAATGACAACTGGTGATTGAGATTGTGTTTCTGTGTAACAGTATATTTTCATTTGTCTGGAATGACAACATGTGCAACAGAGTACTGCATTCAGAATTTTGTGTAAAATAGGGGGGGGGGGGGGCATTGTGATAATTCACTAAACTCCCTACACTCCATTTGAATTTTGCTTTTTCCCAAAATTAAAATCTTCAGAAAAGACATGCAATGGTTGAGAGGTTTTCCAGCGTTACACCCAGCAGTGGAAGGCTTGTTGGATGAAATGTGACACCTCATATTGATAATATGGCATGAAATTGGATATATTGCTTTATTTTGGTAAGAATTTGAAGATAAAGAAAGTTTAAGATAACTATTTTTCCATGAATGGCTAATGGGTTAAGTTTGGTTTTCTTCTTCTCCCCCCCCCCCCCCCTTCCCCAAACAAATGTATTTTCGAACTGTTTAGGGCTAAGGATAGAGTACAGGCTGAAAACAAACCAGAGCCCTAATACAATAAATTGTACTTAAATATTCATTTGCTGTCAATAAAGGAATTAAAAACAGATTTGGAAAATAAATTTAGACATTTTATCGTTCTTTAGTTTTAAGCATAATTATATGTGAAACGAAAGCCTGGCATAAATTTATCAATTTATGGTAAAATAGATTAAATTTTTTAGGTGCTCAGCATTGCACTCCAAATTACAGCAAGTTATATAACTATCAAGAAGAAAATAGTTTTCAAAAATGTTAATTACATTTTCAAAAATATCAGTAATTAAAATATGGTTTGAGAGTGGGTGCAACTAGAGGATGAATATATACATGAACATGAACTTATGCTGTGAATGAGGTTAGAGGAGTTGGATTCAGAAATGAGGTTAACACATTAATGCCCAGCAGTCTATTTATAGACTACTACGCATGTTTTTAACTCTAAGTCTTATGAATTCTCAAGAGTTAATTTTTATATATATATATATATTATCAACAATGTTATCTAATTGTGCCAGCATCTTTTTTCAAAAAAATAGAATAATATGTCATTTATTAATTAACAATGGTAAGGTGCAAATGATTGCAGCACCTGGGAAAGAACAATTTTCCTTATTACATTCATGTAATGTTATTCTGATACAGTTAACTTATCAATTAAGGTTCTTATTATTGCATCACACAGAATGAACTAAATAATTCTAATACTGACAATATAAGCAGAAAGATAAGCCATATAAACTGTTGGCACTTGTATTATCCTCATGTCAGCACATGGAAACCTTCATGTGGCGCTATAGCTAGTGACATTGCTGCTTCTATAATGGTAAACAAGCATCTGCCATGTGTATTAATTGCTTTCTATAGGCTTTCTTGTTTGAAATAAAAGTAAACTGTGGTTCAACAGTATTATATGTGTTCTTTAAAGAGAGGATAACATGGAAGTACATGCATTGATTTTTAAAATATGTTATATAGTTATTGAATTTTGTATTGTTTTACAGGGATAGTTTTCAATTCTAGGCTAACAGAAAATGAGAATGATAATAGATGAAGTCTGTTATTTCTTTTCTTTATTTTTAGATTACATTCAGAGATATGACATGTACTAATTATGACTTAGTATTCAAAGAAATTACAATGGAAGAAGCATTGCATATTGTATGTGACGATTACTTTGCAAATGAGATTGATGATGATTGTGATACAGTTGATGCAGTGGCATTACCTCCTGATGCAGATATGTCGGTCCTGGTGGTGTAGTGGTAACCATACTTGCCTTCTAAACCCAGGGTCGCAGGTTCAAACCCGGCCAGGATCGATGTATTTTTTTCGGGCATAAAAATCCTAAGTATGGTTTCCTTCTGAAGGGAAGTAAAGCCGTGGGTCCCATGTCGTACATTTACAGCACGAAAAAGAACCTCAAGCCTGAAAAAAAAAAAGGCCTCTGAACAAAATTTGTCCGCCGTTGTCCGAACTAAAAAAAGAAAGCTCTGCAATCAAATAGCAAGATATGAACGTGTACCCAAGTATACAAAATTTCCAGAAAATAACCATGCTTTGAATAAAAAATCAGAATAAATGAAAGGTTTGAAGGATTGTACCCCATTTGAGCTTGAAGAGAAAATTCTAAATTATAATGATATGTTTGAATTTATTGTTAAAGATCCTGTTTCGTGCAACCTCATATAAAAACACTTGACTTCTCTTTCAATCCTGGTAATCTCATTTTTCTTGGGCATATTATACTTTCAGGATACCATGGACTTCTTGCTGAGAGGCACTACTGGTCAGCGGAGCCAGATTTAGAATTAGAGATTGTAAAAAATGCTAAAATCGGTGCCTAAAATGGAAGCGATTTATTCATTTTAACAAAAATGCTCTTGCTAATGATCAGAAGTAAAATAAAGGATTCAAACTGAGGCCACTTATATCTATGCTAAATGCTTCCTTCCAGCAAGTTGATATAGTTTTAGATCTCCTTGCCATAGAAGAGATAATTATAATGTATTATTGCCACAACATTTCAAACAATTCATTCAAGGGAAACTTATCTGATTTGGTTACAAGCTGTGGGCTGTATGTGGTTTAAATGGATATTGCTACAAATTTGACTTTTATGATGGAAAAGATTCAATCGGAATTGAAGGACTGACTTAGCTTTAGGCAGCAGAGTGGTGCTGAATATGTTGGATTGTATTGATAACTGCCATTCTCATGACATATTTGATAACTTTTTTGCAAGCAGTTTACCCCACCTTCAAAAACTTGGTTTTTGAGCTACTGGAACTGTTTGAGAAAACAGACTTGGGTACTGCTCTTTCCAGGACACAAAATCAAGCAAAAAATGTCCTATGATTATGTTTTGGAATTAAAGTTGAAATTCTTTTTGTGAAATAGAATGATAATAATTGCTGTTGCATCAAATCTTGATATAATAGAGCCAGTGACTTCTGTAAGCAGATGGAACAGAAATGCAAGACAGATCAGTGTTCAAAAACCACTAAACCCTATTCACCCTTATGATCCCGATCAAAACAATGTCACGTGGGAACAGAAATGCAAGACAGGTCAGTGTTCATAAACCACTAAATCCTATTCACTCTTATGATCCCAATCAAAACAATGTCACGTGATGTGACCTCACTAGCATGACCATGTGCGGCTGAGTAAACAGTAGCAACGTATGCAAAAAAAGTCTAGCTAACTTGTTAGCAATCTAAATTTGAATATGTGTTCAGCAATAAATAACATCTATTATACAAAAAAGCAATACTTGTGACATTTATTTAATTACTGTGCTGACTTAATGAAGTAGAATTTTGAAGTTACAAATTGATACGTTCTAACTCCTAAGATGCAGCTCATTTGATTCAACAGGTATTTAAACAAGGCAAGACGTAAGCAGTTTGCGCGTGTTATTATGACTGATACAAATGAATGCTACTGTTTATACAGAGATATATTATGTAGAGCATAAACCAGGCAAGTCTTTAACTAATGGCGAGAAAACCAAAGTTCTTTGAAGAGTATCCATCACTTGCCATAAAGGAGGTATTAAACCTAACCTAAGAAGTTACCGGTGCTCTGTTGTCATTACGTGGCATATAATTGCCTCAGTGGTTCTGATAATCAGGAGTATTCTTGGCGCAGATTGCAGGTGAATATGTTGTTTGTTGGTGTTACGATCATTTTAAGAGTAAATAATAGTGATTAAGCACTACAGTAAGAACGGGTGTGGAATGGTTGGCAGGGAAATATGCTACTTCAATCTGTGGGAAAATAGTAGTACTGGGCCGTTTTCATAAGAATGCTGGACATGGCTATAGTAAATAGTTGGATTGTTTATAGAGTAACACATGGACAAGATTCCCTGGACTTGCTTGAATTCAGACGATGCTTGGCATTGCAAAATCCTAAGATGTTTTCAAACAGGAAGAAGATGGGGAGGCCAGTTTCATCATCTCATGTATTACAGTTTGATGGGAGAGATTACTTTATGACTAAACACTCTTCACAGAGACATTGTCGTATGAAAATTTGTAAAGACAGACCACTAACATTCTGCAAAAGTGCAATGTAACACTCTGCTAGAGGTGTTTTGAACCTTAACTCAGTCTATAAAACTCTTTTGACATCCATTGTGTTTCAATAATTGTGTGTATTGACTTAAATATTCTGCACTTGCATTAAGGAATAAAATTTAAACATAAAATACACAAAATTAGAAGAAATGTATTTGTTCATGATTAGAGTATGTTTGTATACATTGCCCAGCAGTCTATTTATAGACCAGGTTATTTTGGAAAACTGGGTGCATGGGGAGGAACAAAAACTATTGTTGGCATGCTGTTACTTGAACTAAAATGTTTTGTGTGTGACTTTTTTTTAAAGCGAAAAGTTGTGTGTTAATGGGTTAATTGTACATATATATGTAATAAGAGTTTTGGGCTTAGAAAAAATAAAAAACACTATTCAGTTTTAAAATATATTACAGATTAAACTCATTTCTTTCTGCTGCTCCACTTTGCACATTCTAGGTACCAAGTAACATTATTCAAATTAGTGATATGCTGCTTAGTCAAAATGTGCAAAATCAAAATCTTCCTAGCAACTCATTTCTTATGAATATATTAGGAATGCTACTAGACGGAAGGTACAATATCACCCCTAATCTCCTTTAAAACTACCATTTACCTGACACAATTTTTTTTAATTAGTTATGCATATGTGATATATCAGCCATTAAATATTAACCATTTTATTATTTTACAGAAAAAACCAGCTAAGGAACCATATTCCAACTTTGTAAAGGGCAGCCAAAGTTTTAATGGAACAGAAAAGGTAAAAGTGATATCAGAATATGAAACCTTTTAGTTTCTATAATGGTTAGTGATTCTGATTAGATGCACATATTATGGTACCAAGTAGCATCATTGTATTCAATGATATTCTGCTCAGTCAAAATGTGCTAAATTAAAATCTTCTTTGCAACACATTCCTACGCTTCTACTAGGAATGCTACAGAGCAGAAGAAACAATAACACTGTATAAAACTGTTTTAATGTATAGACAATTTAGCAGTTATTTATCAAAGGAAATAGTATGGATGATGATGCATTTATTTTTTCTCATTGATAAAAAAAATGTGGAGCATTGTGTATTTTGGTATCAGTGATATGCAAGAACCAATTAAGTACTATTAAGCATTAATATTTGTATAATAATTCAAATGTAAATTGGAACTTGCACAGTGAAGCAATAATATAATTGTTATTATTGTATGATTGAATTGAACTACACACTCTTAATGCTTCACTTCAAATGCAACTGAATTTTAGCTGATGATGAGAACCAAATGTTCTCGAAATCGTTTCTATACATTAAGAGTATGTAGTTCAACTAAATCATACAATAATTTGTATACTGCTTCAGTTAAACAGGTAATTATTTAAAAAGATCAGAATAGTTAGGTTATTTCATTATTTTATGTTTCTAAATCCAAAGATTGATCTATCAGAAAGAAATAATGTAGTTCTTAACAGAGCATGTGCCCACTTCTTGCCACCAGACATTCACCCAGAGAAATGTCACTCTGAAGGTTCAGCCCTGCTCAATCCAAACCCATATCTACATGAGCTAAGACAGAAAGTGCAGTTGGGTATGATGTGCATGTGCATGACCAGGGCTAAACCTTTGGAGCCTGTTCACAATTTATATAATAGTAGAGAGTCAATTATCCAGAAATTATCAATATATAAAAATATTTCAGCAGAATGTTACTTATAAAAATGAAAAAGAAAAATAAAGTAACACTATTAACAATGTAACAAATTAACAGTAATTATGATAGTAAAGGATAAGCACTAAGAAAGTCACACTTGAGATCGCTATATTTCAGACTTGTGGAGTCCTTCTTGCCTGTGAGACTTTTGCCAAGAGCTGACAATGCATGATTCTTGTAGTAATTTTCTCATACACAGCAGCTCTTACTTACAAAATTGAGAATAATCCAACAATTGGTTGTCTTTGTTAAAAGTATGTTAAAACTCTTAAGAAGTTGAAGCTATTCTTACAAGTTATGATTGCACTTCTTCAGAACAGCACAAAGCCATGTACAAGTTTACAATCTGGCAAGGGAAAAAAAGGTAAAATTTAATGGACTGTCATTTCTCACACATCCTAGTCGGTCCTGGTGGTGTAGTGGTTACCATACTTGCCTCCTATACCCAAAATGCGGGTTCGAACCCGGCCAGGACCGATGGATTTTTTCGGGTGTAAAAATCCTAAGTATTATGGCTTCCTTTGGAAGGGAAGTAAAGCCGTGGGTCCCGTGTCGTACATTTGCGGCACGAAAAAGAACCTCAAGCCTGAAAGAGAGGCCTCTGAGCAAAATTTGTCGGCCGTTTCACGCCCTGAGTTGAATGGGACGCTGATGACCTGAGCTGTTACAGAGCGTCTTTAAATAAAATAAAAAAATCACACATCCTACCTCCCAACTTTTGCACGTTCTTGATTTCAATCTCTTCAATTCTCTAAAAGATGCAGATCTGCAGGATGGTACTGTAATGAAATTCAGGTCCTGACATCTAAATGATGCAAAGCCATAATTTTCCAAGAAAATGTACCACTGTACACCCAAAGAATTCAGGGTTTATTCAGTGTATTTTGAACTGAAATAAAATAGTCTCTAAAAGAAAAGGAAATAATAAAATGTTGCATTACTCAATGAATAATGGCACATATCCAGACTCTAGATAAATTTATTTTACAGAATCCTCTTGTTTTCCTATATGTAAATTTTTAATAATTGACATAGTATTTTTCTTTTAGAGAAAGAGTGAGCCGTTTAGGAGAGTTGGAGAAACAGTTTTGGACATTGACCCGAGACTGAAGGATAACTCATTTGAATCAAAGGTAAACCATAACTTGAAACCCAGACCAAAGCAATGCATGAAAGGCACATACCAAATTTCTGCATAAAATTAATTTTCATTTTGTTTTTAAAAAAAGGTCATAGAAGAAAACAAATAATCTTAGATGTATTTTATATTGAGATTGTGCACAACAAAATATACATTATGCTTTGCTCTGGTTGGTTTTGTGTTGTGGTTTAACTGGGAGGCACTGGTTTATTACTTTGCAGAATTATGTAACCATGGTGTGGCCCTTTCATGCTTGTAGTGGTCTAATGATTTGAATGTTTACAAATTTCAGGAAGATGACGATGAAGGGGAGGGAAAGAAGAAGTACTGGGAGGACAGGCGTGGTTCATTTGGAGGCAGAGACAATAGGGGTGGCTTCAATCGTGGTGGTAGGGGTGGGGGAGATCGTGGAGGTGGACGAGGGGGAGGATTTAGAGGTGGACGGGGTGGGGGTTTCCGTGGTGGCCGAGGTGGAGGAGGATTTAGGAATAGTGATGGAGGAGATGGTGGTTTCCGAGGTGGACGAGGGGGAGGTTTTAAGGGTGGTAGGGGTGGAAGAGGAGGTGGAGGTGATAGAGGAGGTTTTAGGAAAAGTTATGATGGAGATGGTGGTGGTAGGGGAGGTTTCAGGAAAAGTTTTGATGGAGAGGGAGGTGGTGGTAGAGGCGGTTTTAGAGGTGGATGGGGTGGAGATAGAGGGGGTGGTAGAGGAGGATTCCAGAATAGGGACTCTTTTGGCAGTGGAAACACAGAAAATAAGAAGATTAAATTTGATGATTGAACACTGTAAGTATGTTTCTGCATAGTATTAATGCTTGTTATATTTATTAGAATTTAGAGATATCTGTTTGAGAGCTTGTTGCTCTTATCTTGCATGCAAATACAAACTTATTCATTTCCATAAATAAAAATAAATGTTGATTGGGAAATTAATTTTTTAAAGGCATTGCATTACTGGGTATGCTTATTGTTTCAACTAATATATAAATTACATATAGCTAATATAATTTTAATTCTTAACTATCAGAGAAATTTGTAAAATCTAAAATATGCATACATAATTCCTGAAAATTGCACATGCAATTAAAACTAAAAATGGATGGATAAAGATCTTGGTCATATTCTAACCGTTGAAAAGATGAGGATCAAGACTTAAGATTTCCAGATAAAAATTAACAAAAATTGCTTGGTTTTGCTATAAACATTATTGGGTCAGTCCATGTGGAGTGATCTGGAAAATAATTAAAAGATTTGGCAACTAATTTTAGTAATCTGATTTTTGTAAGGCATTCCCTTTTATATTAGTCATAGTTTAGTTGGTTTTAGTATTCATTTGACAGCCATGAAGTGGTATTGGCAAGTAAGAGAGAAATTGGGGTGGTTAATAAATTTGATTACCTGGGAATAAGATTAGATAGTAACTGTGGATGGAGTGAGCAGCAGAAAAGGAAAATTTTCATTGAAGCCATATAATCATGTTTATACAAAAATTTTCAGGGATGCAAATAAAATGGTTAGAGAGAGTATATCTGGAAGTATTTGAGAGTAGGATGCTTTATGGAGTGAATATCTGGTTTTAGAGGAGGTGTGGACAGTTGTTAAGCCCTTAGGAACTTTTGTAAAAAAAAAAAAAAAAAAAAATCTTGGGTTTGCTTAGAGCTTAACCCAATGGTGTTGTTCAAGTAGAATTAGAAAAAGAAAAGAAAAGATTTTAGAGTGTTAAAATATTGGTTTAGAATTAGCAATTTAGATGAGCAGAACAGCTTAAATAGTATCTGAAAGTCCAGGAAAGAAAGGAGAAACTTGGCTCAATAGGATATGGGGAAATACTTTAAAAGTTGGTTTTGGAGAAATTTTGGGAGCTAGAGAATCATTAGAAAAACTTCATTGGGTATATGTAGAGATTTGAAATCAGTGTGGAGTAGAGACGATTATAATTAGGACTATTATATGATTGTATGAGTTCTCATAAGCATTTCAAGAGAATATTATGTTGATCAGTATGATAAAGCAGCAAGAGGCAGTTTTGCATCATATATATATATATATATAATGGGAGTTATAAATTTAAAGGGTTAAGAGAGGGGGGGTTGAAAAAGTCCACTCTGTAATTGAAAAAAGAATAATTTGCATATATTGTCAAAATGTGAAGAAACCAAAATTCTTAGAAATAAATAAGAAATGGTGCAATTTGATAAGAGAAATCAATGGACAAAGGTGTATAAAATTAATAAAGAATATAAAGGAAATAGGACATTATTTAGGTAAAGTAAGAGCCAACTGACTCAGGAAATTAGTAATCGAGATAATGATGAAAGTAAGGTAGATTAGGAAAATTGGGCCCAAAAGCTAGATTACTGTTAGGGGTTATTGGGGCCTCCATGGAAAATTTGCAACTTAATGTAGTGTTTTGCAAATTGGTTGATTACATGAAGTATAAGGAATTTTGAAGTATTTTGGTTAATATTAGTTTATAAAGTAAGATTTTTTGGATATTGTTTGTTTGTACCGATAAATGGGACTAGGGTTCAAAAATTAATAATAGTATTTGGTCATTTGTGAAAAATAGAAATATGTAAATTTTCATTATAATTAGAACTGGAAATGCTAATTGGAACTTGTATAGTGAAGCTAATCACAATTAACTCTTCCCATGCATAATTATTTTCAGGATTATCCAGATATTTTAAAAAACCAAGATAAATAAAAATATATGCACTTTTGAAATATTTTTTGCATTTCAATATTGAAAACTTATGACTGAACTTATATGTTTATAACATTATCAAATTTCTGTTTATTAGAAGTATTTTCTTCTGACACTACAGTTATTTTAACGAAAAGTGCCATGTGTAACATATAGCTTAAAAGCTTTGCCACACCTGCAGGACAGCTTGCATACTTCATTCAGTTTATGGTCATTTTATAATGTAATGAAAAGTTTCTTTGCACATGGCAAGACACACAACACATCTTCTTTTGGAACCTTTTACTTTCCAGTTCATGGAGTGGAAAAGCCACTATCGTTGCTCTGGAGGTCCAAATGATGGTCTTTTTTTTCTTGCTTGGGGATCTGCACAAGTATAAATTCCAGAATAACTGCAGGAATACATCCCTTGAAAACAAATCACCAAAGAATTGCATATTTTCTATCCAGAGCTTAGAAAATTACTCTAGATGTCTGCCTTCGGAATGCAGCCCCATATTGATGATTACAGCACAAAAATACTTTTAAGTATGCTGTTGAAGGATGAAACCTGCCAGAGAAACTGGATCTTTTTTGGGTGCACTTTACTTTGATCTGAATTAATGGAAGTTTTGTCATAAATTCTTTGTAGAACTTCATCAAAAATTAAAAATATTCCAAGGAGGCATGGTGAGGACTGCCACTACTGCTTGATAATTCAGTCGCACTTACTTGCAGGACTTAAGTTTTCATCGCTTTCCCATGCACTAAAATCACTTTCGTTTGTTTCATTTAACAGATTCAATAGAAGCCAATATTTCGTCTTCACCTCTTTTCTGTCTCTGCTGCAGGTTAAGCCAAAATTCCAGAAAAACTTCAATAGACTACCAAAATGACACACACACACACGATGCTAACAAAATGAAAGCTGTAGGATAAATACAGGCATGACATCTAGTGACCATCTAGAAAAACAAAATGCCGGCTATTATGGCTTGCTTGGAAAACCCCAGTCAGGGTTGCTCATGAGTTTGCACCTTAACAACCTCGGCCACCCATGGCGGTCAGTGGTGAGATGTGATGAACTTAATGAAAACATTAACTCATTCCCACAGCATAACGAATACCCAGCAGTCGATAGTTAGCTGATGATGCGAACAAAGAATTGGTGAAACTAGTTCTATATATTAAAAACAATTGGAGCAATAAGAGTGTGTGGTTCGACTCAATCGTACAATTATCTTAATTTTATTGTAATTTTTGTGGAAATTCATTCATATAGATGGGCCTTTCTTTGTCATGTCTAGCATTTGTAGCAGAATACAGTAAAATCCCATTTAACATTTTTCTGGGAACTGAGAAATTTTGACTTTAAATGGGGTTCACAATAAATGGGGATTTGCAAGAGGTAGTCGTATTGGTAAGGATACCTAAAATAAATAAACTTAACCAGAACATTACAATTTAAGTAAATCAATAAGTTTTTAAAATTTGGGCTTGGCACATCTTACTGATATTTTTGCCCCCTGGAAATAACTACCTTCTTCTATTAATATCCCTCTCCCAACAGCATTTAACCTTCTGAAAGCAGCCCTGATGTGCGTTTTTCAAGATAATGTAATGTTCTGTTAGCAAATTTGCTTTACTTTAACCTGAGTCAAATCTTCTTTCATTGTGGATTTCAGCTTTGGAAATAAAAAATGTCCTTAAGTGCTATGTCAGGGTATATAGGTTGAGGAAAAAATCTTGTTTTTCCACAAAAGTCACAAACGAGCAATTATGAACTTGCTAGTATGCTATCTAGTTGCAGAGTCCAAGCAATGTCTCTCCACGTGTCAGGCCTTTTCTTGTGTTTTCTTGGAAATGTCTGCGCACATCTTGGTAATACCAGCAATTTACAGTTTGACTCTCTGCTGGTGTAGCAGTACCCATTCTCTCCTCCTAACCCAAGATAGATTTTTCAGGCATAAAAATCCTAGTATGGCTTCCTTCAGAAGGGAAGTAAAGCTGTCTGTCCCGTGTCATACAGTTACGGCACAATAAAGAAACTCAAGCCTGAAAATATAGGCCTCTGAGCAAAATTTGTCGGCCGTTTCATGTCCTGAATTGAATGGTATGCTGCTGACCTGAGATGTTAAAAGAATGTCTGTAAATAAACCAAATTAAAAATAAAACTTTGTAATGGAAATTCATAAATAACACCCTGAATGAAGAAGAAAAGCATTAACAGCACTTTGACCTCACCAAACAAGCATTTTTGGTCTTGGTGAAGATTTTCCAACCCATCTTGATTATTGCACTTTAGTCTCAACATTGTTATCATAGACCTGTGTTTCATGACCATGATAATTCTATTTAAATAAGTTGCATCCTCATTAACATAATCCAAGAGCTCCGGACAGATTGCAATGCAGTTTTCTTTCTGTTCTTGTATTAATAGCCCAAAGACAAACTGCTGCAACAGGATGCATGCCAAGCTTTTCTATAAGGATTTCTATGCAATTTCACAGGTATATTATTCTCTTTGGCAATTTCTCAGTCATGTGTCAATTTTCATGGATTTCATTAATTCCTGCTGTGTAGGTATCATCCATTGTTGATGGGTCATCAACTATGGACTCTTTCCTCTTTTAAGCTTTTTATACCGTTCATAGTATTAAATAAGGCATAAACATTTAAATATTAATTTAATTAGGAATCAAACATATTGAAACATCCATTAATAATCTATTCTGTGTAGGATATTTAGAACACACTTTATGGCTTCAATTACATGAGATTTACTCGGCATTGTTTAACAGCTGATGTGGAGAAAGTTGCATGAAACATATCTCCGGAGTAAATATACTAACTTTTACCAGAAGTCTACTTTCAGGCAAATAATTAAGAAAATTAGTATTAAAAATACACGCTTTCTTAGTGTAGAACATGCTGGCAATTTCATTGGTGAAGTATTTATAGTTTTCATATTGTTCTATAAAGATATGCATATTTTTATCACACACATCAGTTGCTTGTGCACTGCGATGCTCTTCATGTAATTTATCACAAACATACCCACAGATATATGAATCAGCAATTCTTGAACTAAATTCTGTGACAAGTTTCATACCGTTTATGTTGAAAATACCTCTTTGGATTTGAAAGATTCAGCAGGTAAATTGACTTTTGTTCTGCGTTTCAGAGTTTAATATTAAAAACTGATAGTTTTTAATAGACAGCTGCATAGTTGCTGTCTTCTGATGACTGCAGCAACTGATGAGTCATGGCTAACTTCAATTAATGCCTAAACATGACTGATCTGGGGTAACTTTGTTATCAATTTTGCCTCTTATCACAGAAAATAAATTCTCAATGTAATCCTGACTGTCTTGTTAACAGATAATGAAGCCAAATTCACCCTTCAGTTCTTTCCACAACATCTTTAGTGTTATATTTTCGACCCATCATGTTACTCAATATGCTTTATTACTCTCTTTGCTCAAAATTACAAGACTATTTATATCTTTGAAGAAGCTGCATAATTGAGCATGAAATAAACCAAAGGAAGACATTTACATAAATATTGGGGAGGGGAGGGTATTTGGGAGTAATATGAAATAGGAAGGAAAGGAAACAAAATGTATAAATGGCAAGAAAATGTTAATTCCAGGAAAGTAAAAGAGTGGTTTCACTATGGAAGCTGACTAGCAGCAGCTAGCAGTAAGCATTCAGAACATAGAATGTTTATTCATACGTTTGAAAAAGTTACGCTGTATCAATTCAGCATGATTTAAACCAGAGGAAATATGACATAAATGCTGAGGGGAAAATGTTTGGGAGTCATATGAAATGTGAAGGAAAGGAAATATGTTACTTCCAGGAATGTAAAAGAGGGGTTCCACTACGCATCTGTAAAAGAGAAAAGAGTGAATCGAAAGCTTGCAAAGTTAACACTTTAATTCATTTGTTTTCTTCTCGTTAAATTATTTATGGTTTCTGATTTTAAAACATACTTTTATTCTTCTTACAGCCAGGTGCTAGAGGATCATGGGGAGAGCGTGCAAATCAAGATCTAAAGTTTACCAGAGGAAAGAGCTTCCGACATGAGAAAACAAAGAAAAAGCGAGGATCGTATAGAGGAGGACAGATCTCTGTGGCAGTGAATTCCATCAAATTTGATGATTGACTTCAGCAAAACACAGCTTATATGTGCAGTGATGTTCCAAAAAGGCACAGTAATTTTATTAGTATTAAGCAGAACAGTGTTTAGTGTTTCTGTTTTTTACTTGTGCTATATAATTTCAGTGCATAGTTTCTCTGACAGTGCTTTGGAAGCTGACTTTTTTTGGATGACTTAACAGATTTCTGCCAGCATATAAATATATATACTTTTACAATGCTCACACTTAAAATATAGCTATGTGTGGATTTTGTATTATAGATACTATTAATTTGAATGTGAACAGAGTACACTGTAAATTGATTTTTGTACTATAAACGAGGAGAGAAAATGGTTTTAGCTCTATTTAATAACCTCTCACTTGCAACATATGTAATGTTTGTATCTAACGTCCCAGTTTCAAGAAAACAGCAAAAGGAAGCAATATTTGAATTGATTGAGCAGTAAGTGAAATCTCTGTTCAATATGGTAAAGCAGCAGCTGCAGTAAAGTTTTAAACTGATAAAAATCAAGTACTTAATTGATATCATTGTATGATTCAGTTGAACTACACACTCTTAAAGCTTCACTTACTTTTCATAAATGTATGGTAAAGTAAGTGAAGCTTTAAGAGTGTGTAGTTCAACTGAATCATACAATGATATCAATTAATATGATTGGCTTCACTGTGCAAGTTCCAATTTACATTTAAGAAATAAAGTACTTATTTACTCAGTTGCATAATACCACTCAACTGCCAATAAATAGGCTATATAATACTGTTAATCTGTAAAAATGTTTGTATATAAGTTCATCCAATAATTTGTTGCAACCAAAAACAAAATCATAATTCCATATCCCATAGCAATCTTCATTGAAGGACAGCATAGTGTTTGGTTGTGTACAAAGTGAATTTGACTGTTTAACCTGCATGTTATCAATAAAGGACAGAAAACATGAAGAAAATTTTGGCAGCATCTAATGTCCATATGATATTCGCTCCACATCACATGATGTGACGAAAACAAACTTGTATTATGCTACATTTTGTAGTTTTATATTTTGCCTCATTTTCTAATCATAATTTTATTTAGTTCCCAGGTAACAAAAACTTCAGACCTTTAATGTAATTCTTATATCCCATGATTTCATGGTTGCATTTAAGAAGCACATAAATTTTGCGCTGGAATATAAATTCTATTTTTATTATACCATGGAACCTTGATCTATCATTCCCAAAACCATTGGTTTCCCAAAGTATTGTTCACTTTATGCAGTCACAGACATTTTACCTTAAATCTTAAGTGAATAAAACCCGCATTGATTGTTCCAGAAAGTATCATTTTGCTGCATTATTCGTTCAAAAAGTTCATCCCAAAGATATTTTATCCTCAAACAATAGTTTTCAAACTGGAATAGTGAAGCAGTAATTGTTGCATGTACAAGTTCGTGTCAAGCTTGATTTAAAAAGGCGTAACTTGAACTCCCTGTGTTTGCCAATACTTTTAGAGCTGCAGAATGATAGCCAATGTAACTTGCACCTTTTCTGGAATGACTCCTTGGTTTTGTGGAGCCGGGTTCTGGGTACACCTGTTGTCTGCTGAATTATGTTGTGTAACATATGTTGGGTGGGTCAAGGATTGAGGATGGAACCGCATACTAACCAGTTTTGGGGTCTAGTGTAGAGTGAATATGCTTTCTGTACTAGTCTCCTTGTGGTGTTAATGTACTCTAGGCCAAAAGTTTCTTGGAGGAAAACTATAGGGAACATATCAGTGCCAAAAATTCTCCTTAAGGCGATGTTTTGTGCCTTTGCAAATAAGCAAATAAGATGGAGCTGTGTAACCCCAAACCAGCATACAACATCATTGCGAGAATGAAAGCCATTATAAACTAAGTTTAGGTTAAAAATTGCAGTCAATTTTGAAATGACTGCTCGGACCTTTACACATGGAGCTGGAAGATCAGCCCCTGGTCTAGGGTAACCCCGAGGTACTTGACTCGGTTCCTCAAGGGAATTGCCTGGCCCTACAGACTCATAGCTCCCAGATTGGCTGGTCTGCAGCACTTGGTGATGAGAGTTACCTCACTTCTCACCACTGACTTGCATGTGCCAGTTCTCATTCCATTCCTCCTCTTGGATAAGGTGTCAACAGAGTTGAGTTAGTGCAAAATGTAAGTTTCTGCTTTGAGCCAAAATATGGTGATCAGCATAATGATTACAGAGCTAATACTACTGTATAAATATAAACAATGTATACAGTTTTTTTCACACTAACTCCATTCACTTACATAAATTTGGAACATATGTTTCGGGAGCGATCCCTCCCATCTTCAGCCTGTTGACAAACTGTCGTTAAACGTGGCGGTTGGGTCTCTTGATGTTCTTGTGGCGGCATCTGTTGGTATTATTAGGAATTTGCTGAGTTCATCCAATGGATGAACTACTGTATTAGCTCTGTAATCACACATGGCAGCCCAGCTTGCATGAGCTTATAATTTGTGTGTGCCAGGTGCTAGGGAATGCTTTCTCAATTCCAAGCAGCACAGCGATGGAGAATATGCTCTGCCTGAATCTTAGTGAAGCCTTCTCCAACACTCTCAGTAATTGCTGAGTGATTTAGTTTCAGTTTGAAGCCAAACTGGTGCTCTGAAATCAGCTGAATTAACAGCAGCTCCAGGTGAGCCAATATTGAACATTGAAACACTTTGGACACTGTGGGGAGCAAGCTAATAGGCTGGTACCTTAAAGGGTGGACTGAGTCCTTTCCTTTTTCAAAATTCAAATCGTTTCAGCTTTTTTCCTTATTAGTGGAAAATAGTGGTGATTAATGATGAATTGAAAATTTTTGTAAGGTGGAGTATAGGTCACCTTGGGAGTGTACTGATAATGCAGAGAATGGGCCAGAGTTGCCGTTGCTGTTAAGTTTTGACACTTATGAGACTGGATGAGAATGTCATATGTGGCATTGGAAGTGTTGAATGGAACAATATGGTGAGACGAGTGTTTTTAATTCGGGGGAGGTGGGGAATGAGGAAAAGGAGGAAGATGCAGCAGCCAAAGCCATGCTGATGTTGCCAAAGCTCTGAGAGCTTGTGTAACTGTAGAAGCATGGTTCTATGCAACAGAAGTAGTGTAGTGAACAACAGAATTTATTTCACATGAACATAAGTTAATGTCAGTTAATGAGCTTTATCAAAGAAAGTGACATGTTTTGATTTTTCATTTGTTTTATTAATGGATGCTCTTTATCTTCTCAGGTTATCAACATCCCATGCAATCGGTGTGTGAAACAACGGATAAATTTTGCTTAAGAAACCTTTGCTTTCAGGTTTGAGGTTCTTTTACTTGCCATAAATGTACGGCATGGGATTCCTGGCTTTACTTCCCTTCCAGAGGAACCATACTTAATATTTTTATGCGCGAAAAAAATCCACCAACCATGGCTGAAATTGAGCCTCTGATCTTGGTTCTACAAGGCAAATATGGTTAGATCATCAGGACTGACGAAGTGTAAAATGTGTACATGGCAACATGTAAAATTGATGCAAAATAAAGTTTTTGCTTATGTACTGAATTTATTTATTTTTGAACACGATTTATATGCTTTCCGTTGTGTTTCACATCCCTTGTTAGTTAAATCCCTCCAAAAACAATGAATTTGTTTTACTGAAGTATAACCCTGTGTTATGCCTTTTTGCAGAGACAAATTTTTTACCATAAATCAAGATTCAAGCAAGATGCATTTTCTATAAATTTTTGCATTATAATACAAATGATGCCTAAATACATTATTTTTTGTCATAAATACAGGGCTTTTCCAAAATGATTGAAAGAGATTTGTGAAATTCTTATGATTATTCAAGTGTATCCATCTTTGTAGATGGAAAGAAAAACTCAAAACTTTTTTTTCCCCCCCCCCCCTCCTACATATTCAGTTGCAGTCAGGTAACAGACAATTGCAATGTGACAGCAAACAATAAGTAGAAGGATTTTTGTACTTTTAAATATCAATTTTGATTCATTTCCATTGTCCAGAGCCACACAGAATTTGGAAAAGATCCTAGAACAATTTCATTGCATCATGTGGTATGTGCAGGTTGAAGTGGAAAATTCAATGAGCATGATGTTTGCATATGGGGGATAGTAATTAACTATTTTATTGCATGAAATCACAATGATGTGATAAATCTCCAAACAATACTTTGGCAACAGCTTTGTTGATTGTTGGTTTTATTTCATCTTCCCATCATAAATCACCATAATTTTCTTAATTCTGATTCATTTGCTCTTAAATATTCTGATACTTGTAGTGATCAACCCAAATTCATAAAAATTATGGATATCTGCACCTAGGTACACAAACTGTCTACTTCTGCTTCAATCTTCTTCATTGTTCAACCCATTAAATCCAATCTTATGAAAGCAGTTTGAGCTTGTTTCCATGGTTACTGTTTTATAAAAGAGCTTTGCAATAATTGCTTTTGAGATTGAGAACAGTCCCTAGATACTTGGGGCTGGAGTTTGCTTGTGCAGTGCAAAGGAAAAAAAATGCACTCTCACATTCAGAAGATATGCCTAGTCTGCTGGATAAGGTGGACACTGTCTATGAAGAGAAGATCCTTTCTGTTTTCTAGCACCCATTCATGCATCAATAGTTTACAAGAACTTCATAAATAAATCAGATACCTTTGAAGCATTTCTATTTTAATATAGAATTCCATCATAAATGTCCCATAGTTCAATGCACTGCAAATGGTGGCAGCATCTTCATTGTGTAAATTTTGCCACTCCACAAATTGCTGGGCAAGTTTTTCCATATTGTTTCTCAGATATTACAAATTGATAATATCCTGTTGGTTGGTATATTTTCAGCACTGGCTCCTGGTCTTGACTCAGTTTGCACTCTTTGCTATTCAAGAACATTCATATCTGTGACAACTGTGCTTAGCCAAGATAAGATGTATATATCTGACTTTTTTTTTTTTTTTTTTTTTTTTTTTTTTTTTTTTTTTTTTTTTTTTTTTTTGCAGGAGATGAGTTATGTTGATTTAACACAACTTATTCCATGCATAGCTATAATTGCAAACCAATGCTGTAAAAGCCACAAGTCTTATAACATTATTTTACACTAAATTAAATATGAAATTATGTTGGCTGCTATACATGTAAAAGGACAGGTTTTAGGTTTAAGCTAGGGTACCTGCACAGCAATTACTATTAATGTGGATTAAGCAAAATTGGAAAAAATTCCTCGGGGAGGATGGACCTGGCAGGAATTGAACCCCAGATCTCCCACTCAGTTTGTGCCTTAAATCTTAGTCACGCTGCTCTTACAGAATAATTTTCAGGACTAGTAATTATTCTTATTAATTATAATTTTGCATAAAATGTGGGTTTCAGCTAAAATATTAGGCATTATTGAATCCATATTTTGGAAATTTCATAAATGATTTAGGTTGTGACAGCAAAAATCTGTGGCAAAGGTGAACACTTGCATTAGTCATATGTATATGTTTCTATTAGAATGACTTTTATTTGATAAGAATAGAACAAATATACTTAGCCCCTTATTATGTATTTAGCACTTAAAACTTGACTGCAAATCTCTTGCACTTTCTTTCGACATCCTGATGAAGTCCTGTTAAACAAAATAGCGCAGGATTAAAGCTTCATCACCAGTCTCTTACTTTTCTTTCAGATCTCTTACCTTTCTTTCAGCACACTCTGTTTCATAAAATACCTAATACAGGAGGGAGGTTGCAAGTGAACATCAGTACTGTATATTAACTCTGGTATACCAGAATGTAGGATTGCTTATGGTTGGTGTATGACCAGTTATACCATAATATTTGTGATTTTATTTGTTAAAATTTCTTCATGCATGGAGCAAAATTTTTTCCACAACTTTAGGAAATGAAATTCAGATGTTTTTAGTTTTAAAGTAATGAAGAAATGCATTTCAGAAAATGTAATTCAAAATAAATTTACATATTTTGCTCCTATATATAATATTTAAAAAACATCAAAACTCAGCATTATTGTCGCCAAAACTCATCAGCAGATCAGAATAGCATCAGTGGAGGGAAAATTATTCCTAAGTTACTCTGCAGCTGAGAGCTAACAGCCGCAGCAAGTGAATAGGAAAAAGTTCAATGCCTGAGCTAGTATTTAAAGAACATACCACTTGGATGAACATAAAATAAAACCTAAAATGATATGATTGTTTAAAAATATGAACATTTTAACTAAATATTGTGAAATATGAAAAATAAAATTGTGTTTATTAGGCTCTATATATAAAAACGAAGATTATGGGTTTTTGCTACTCTACAATAATTATGTAAAATATGACATTTCATATTTTCCCATTTTTTATTAAATGAGTTAATACTGTGTTTGCCAGTTTTGAAGTAATATATTTAAATCACCATATTTCTGAACCACTAAAGATGAGCATGATGACCAAAAATATACTACTTTTGTCAAAACAGAGATGCATGTAATCAACCTAGTTGGAGCAGTTGGGCAGCAATAAGTTTAAATGTTGTTTCTCTAGAAGGAAAATAGTTAAGACTCTATGGAACATTCTCCATGTTGTCATATGAGGTGTGCTAGATATTTGGCCAAATGCTAATATCTGGATCTTAAATGGTGTGCATAATGAGTAATCAAGCATATGAGTGATTCCTTGGTCTTCCTCAATCTGAGTTAAAAGTCTCCATGGCAACATGTCACTGTCTAGGATACAAGTACATCATCAACAGATTGACTTGTATTAATGTCACTCAATTGTCAAAAAAAAAGTTGATAATTGTTTTAACAAACTTAAGCTGTTGGATATACCTCAAATGTGTCAAATTTTCTCGTTCAGTAATAACTTACAAATCAAGCATTTCTCTGCATATGGTTATACTACCTTTTTTCTTATTTTAGTGAAAGCAATGCACCTCTAAGTTTGTCCCAGTATTTCTGTTATGCCCTGCATAAATTTGTATAATAATTTGCCGAAAGTATAGAAAAAGTCATGGGTTTATGTACTCGTAAGTATCAAGTATTTGAGCTGCACCGAAACTTAAATATTAATTTTTTTTAATAGGGTTTAATGCCTATTTTTACTGCTGAGACATCATAGGGAGTGGACACAGTGATACATGAAGGTTTTTTGTTGTGTTTTTTTGTTTTTTTTTTAATGTAGGGAAGCTTAAATTTAGATGTCATTTATGCTGACACTTATTTCCATGCCAGCACCATTTACAACTATGTCCAATCAAAGTAATAACTGTGGGTCCTAGTGGTGTTCTCCTAAACCCAAGATTGCCCTCAATTCGGCCAGGATCAATGGATTTTTTGGAGCTAAAAATCCTAATATAGCTTCCTTTGGAGGGAAAATAAATCCATGGGTCCCATGTTGCAGATTTATGGCACAAAAAACCTCAAAGCTGAAAGAAGAGGCCTCTGAGCAAAACATGTCAGCCATTTCACGCCTTGAATTGAATGGGACGCTGATGACCTGAGATGTTAAAGAGCATCCATAAATAAACCAAACCAACAACAACAAAGAAATTTGAAATAGCCTAATTATTTTCTGAGTTAGTACATATATACAATATAGCATCAGTGATAAATTAACAGAATATGCAGTTATTTTTCAAGTTTAATTATAACTTTAAATTGCAAGAAGTACTTAAGGTTCTAAAAAACAATTTCATTAACCTTAAATATTTGTATCTTTTCTAACTTTCTGAAATATGATAAATTATTGCAAAAACTGCGAGTGTTTTGGGTCTAATCGAACAATCTTGTGAGTTTGTAGTGTGTGGTGATCTTAATAGAAGCTAGAACTCTAGCTTAACAACAATAAGACCTTTTGGTATTCTTCTGTCAAATAGAATTATAAATCTGCAACTTTTTTGTTCTTAGTTCCTTAAGAATTTGTGATAACCTCTTTTACTCAATATTGACATGGCTTCTTTCATTATTATACGGGGTAGACAGATACATTTCCTGTATTTTCCACTTAACCTCTATTGCAGAATTAAAAAGTCACATTCCATCAGCATGTTGCTTACTATCCAGAATTTCTTGAGTTATTTTAACATTATTGGTAAATGCAAATCTCAGGAGAGGATTTGAAAGGTTTTGTATTTCTTTCCGTTATACATCCATCAGAATACAACACAATTGGACAAAATTTCTACCATTAATTCCAACAATTCACTTAAATAAATACGAAGGATGCAAATGTTCTTTCCATTATACATCCATCAGAATACAACACAACTGGACAAGATTTCTACCATTAATTCCAATAATTCACTTAAATAAATACGAAGAATGCAAATGTTGAATCCTTTAGATTTGCATTTGTATCAAACCAGTAAAATGTTGCTTGGTGATTTGAAAGTTTATTAATGAAGTTATGCGTAGGAAGCTTTGGTTTAAAATATAGTGCCTTTGAATTTAGTGAAAGGAACCCCTTAATGGCAATGCATGTACATACATTCTCTTCCATGGCTAGCCATTTGTCTCAAGGTTTCTCATCCCTAGCAGTCTCTTTTTGTTGGGTTTTTTTATCATTATTTTTTAAATCAGTTTAACATCTGTCATAAAGAGATGATGAAATGAATGCATAAATAAGCCCAGAGCCCACAAAGTTCCCTGGCATTTACCTTTTTAAAAAAATTAAGAAGAAAATCCTACACAGGCAACCGAACCTTATGGGACCTGGACCTTCAAACTTTCAAGCAGATATCTGACCACAAGATCACAGAAGTGGTCAATTGTTTTGTTTCCCTTGGCTCGTCGGCTAGCCGTACAGTGATTATTATTAATTGTAGTCAAATGGTTGTGTTTTAACTATAGCACAGATTGGGTTGATTCAATCTCAGGACGCCATGTATTAGCAAGCTGCCCTGCCGCGGTCCTAAAGTTTCCAGTCTGGCTATGTCAGGTAGGTGATATAATTAAAACACGGATACCTTTTTTCAACGTAACCTCTCTACTTCGATGCATTTCTCACATCTCTAGATTAACATTTCAGTCCCCCCCATTAAAAAGTATGGTGTTTTGTTTGCAAAATGCTGGAAAACTGTCTTTAGCTTATTATTGTTCGTGAGTCTCCTCCCTCAAAGGTCAGATTTCAGTTTTGAAAACGGTTAATAGATGTTGAGGGCAAGGTCTGGATTGTACAGTGGATGATCCAGGTCCTGGAAGCCACATGTTCATATCAGCCGCCTGACTGGCGCGTTGTCGTGCTGCAACTCCAACATTCATGCCATTTTTGCTTGATAGCACTGCACAATCGATGCAATAGTTCAGCGTAGTCAAGAGTATTTCATTCTTTGAAGGAATTTCTCTGCAGTCACGCATGATCTTGGTAGGTTGTGTGACCTTGGCCGATCTAAGGTGTGTTTCTCTCTTCTTCCAACACTCCCATTGATTCTGTTTTTAAAGAGGGTCATGGTAGATGATCTTAGTATCGCGTTCTGTGTCGAATTTCAATACTGTTCTATTGTTACAACGGAAAAGGTTCCAAAACTTACCTACGCACTTGCATTTGAATTCGGAGCATCCATTTTGCACTAACCTTATCCTTGTGCAATGTTTATGAAGGACGCGAAGCACATGTTTTATTCCTTCACAAAGAAATATAAAGGGGTAAGCTTCCTCATATTCGTTGTCAACGCCACGGGTGGCAGAGGTCGTTAAGGCGCGACTCGTGAGAGGGAGGTTTGGAGTTCGAATTCCACCAGGATTGTCCTCCTTGACTGAGGTTTTTTCCAGGTTTTCCTCATTTCCAATATATCATTTCATCTCATGCATCATCAGTGTTGATGGTCAGTGGTGCCTCAGTAGTAAAAATAGGCATTAAACATCATTCACACACACACTCACGCGCGCGCGCGCGCACGCGCGCTGTCAAGGCGTTATTTAGTATTATTGGCTGCTTGAGTTAAAAATTAATTCTCTGTCCTGTAATCAATTTTGCACTTCACTGTGCATTATGCAACACTTAATTGAGCTTCTTCAGCAAATGAATGACATGGCCGGAAAGGAAATTCAGTGTTTACATTCCTGAAGCGTGTAGCATGAAAATGGCAACAATCAATCATGGCCTTCCATGACAGGTTGGAACTTACAGACCGCAACTCCTATCTTACAGTTTTGCTTTTGTACTTCCTTTCACCCATGACATCATCTTTTTATCTTAAGGTAAGTAACCTTCTTTTTCAAATTTGCGTATATAACAAATATCTTTAAGAATGTAGCTAGAAAATTGTTAGTCATCAGAGACGTTTTCTATTCCATATTTAAATAGTTTTTCGTATTAGTTCATAAATTTTATTTTTGGAAAATACAGAGTAATTGTGCAATGGATCCACAGATAGGTTTAAAAATTCTTAATTATGAAAGTCCCACAGACATCTCTCCCTAGAAGAATGCAGAGCGGTAAACTCTTTAAGGGACCGGAAGTGTATAAGTAGCTCACGCTTCCCAAGTAGCGGGCCAGTGTACAATTCAGTCGGTCCTGGTGGTGTAGTGGTAACCATGTTGGCCTCCTAAACCCAAGATTGCGGGTTCTAACCCGGGCAGGATCGATGGATTTTTTTCGGGCGTAAAAATCCTAAGTATGGCTTCCTTCGAAAGAGCAATAGCGTTTATATACCTAAGTATGGCTTCCTTCAGAAGGGAAGTAAAACCGCGAGTCGCGTGTCGTAGATTTACTGCACGAAAGAATAGGCCTCTGAGTAAAATTGTCGGCCGTTTCACGCTCTGAATTGAATGGGACGCTGATGACCTGAGATGTTAAAGAGCGTCCATAAATAAACCAAGTCAAATCAAAGAGCAGTAACTAATTTGCTTAGAATAATATATTTAAAAAGTCGATCATCTCGGCGAAGATTGTAATAAAATTAACATGGGTTCATTCCCTAAATCCATGATGAATTGACCGGGGGATTACCATAATCTATTACAAATTGAGAGAAAAATGATTCACTGCAATTTGGAAAATACTTCCCTTCAGATTGAAGACCTCACGTTTGCTTTCAAAACTGCATATTTATACAATCATTTTTCTTGAAACACAAGCAAGGATAGGTTTGATATAAGGCTATAAATCTTTCGTCCATCTGCACCATTCTGTCAACAGAGCAGCAATGCGTTCTAATTGACTGATTTCTTGCGTTTTCCCTTACACGTAGATGCAGAACCACAGATATCTTGGACCTTGCAAGCACGTTTAATTGTATGTTTATTTATGGTAATGTGAATCATTGTGAACGGTTCCATTACAATACATAACATCTAGTTTTTAGTTTACGTTATGCTCACGCTTATTTCTCGTTTGAATGGCTCCTTACTCTTAATGGTCCATGAAATAATATAATTGATTAAATAGTATTGCTCCTTTGCATTGTTAACCTCCAAAATTTTCTCTGCATCTCAAGAGAAAAGTCATTATTTTTCCCACTGTTGATACTCATGGTTAGATTATTAACCTTTTTTTTTTTTTTTTTTTTTTTTTTTTTAAGAAACTTCAAACTTTTTTAAACGCGATTCTATTCCAGAGTTGGGAAAAAACGGCAAAGATGACCAAAACCTCCTTATCCTTAAGTGAAGTTCAAATAAATATTTAATCTTGCATTTTAACGGCAGTTCTTGATAAGTTCGTCTCACCTTAGCCAGCCTAAGAACCTCTAGAAACATCTTTTTCCAAATCACATACATAAGCTATTACATTTTAGGAATGTGCTGCATTAATTCAAATAAATACCAAGCCATTGAGGTTCAATGTCTCTGTAGCCTTTGGAATCACTCTGAAGTATACAACTGTCCTCATGTCGAGAGGCAAACTCTTGACCATTAAAATTATGGTCGACGAGATTTGTTTAGCTACAAACTAACGGTTATACTAACCATTTTTAGATGAAAAACGTTCTAAACATGCACGAGCATTAATAGTACCGGCTCATCAGGCTTTGGACCAATGGAAGTTCGTGTATACGTAGTTGCCTTATAAATGTGTTTCGTTGAAGCAGGAATTGTATCTAAAATGAAATATTATCGCCAATGACCGATGAATTTACTTTATACTACAATTAAGTAATGTAAGTTAAATGGAAGACAAGCCTTTCGATATTTCCTGAATGTGATCCATCGATACCGTTTGGTCATAGCCAAAGAGTATTCAACTCCAAAGAACTCTCACTTTTCCGTCACATTTTCTTTGCACACTCTACCTGTTCTTGCTCGTGGGTGCAAGCTGGCTCGGTTGACTGCTTCTGCAGTTATAAGCTCTCTGACCCAGGTGTCTTTGACCTGTATTTAGAATCGGAATAAATTTCAGGATTCCTTCGCCAGTTCCTCTCTAGCCTCGAAGGAAGACAGTAAGTGGCTCGGTGGTGTTGGTTTCATCAGCGTGTGAAAGCCCGCGCGTATTGAATGGTCTGTTTTCTTTTGCTGAATACTGAAACTAAAATGTTCTAATATCAGAGATACAGACAACGCGGATATAAGTTGTGTCTCTATAAAATACGGAAAATGATTTCTCAACGCCTGCCATCAATATTACATGTAAGTATAACAATAAAATGTTGTAAATCCCAAGAAAAATAAACAAATTGCATTCTTAGACATGAATATTGCAAATTGGCCTGATAAATACGTGTACATTATTTTACTACCCACTGAAAAATAGAACACTATCTAAATTGAATTTTTTTTTGTATTAATAACATTATCGCAAAGAAATATTGTTCTATATCAACTAATAATAATAATAATAATAATAATAATAATAATAATAATAATAATAATAAAAATATGGTTTTCCTTGTACCAGAAAAAGAAACGGGGCATTAATCCGCTCCTTGTTTCCGTAGATGAAAGCTATAAGCAAGAGGGGGCTACAATAGCGCACACACACACACACACACACACACATATATATATAATATTACAGCGGAACAAGCCTCGTCTTAAAGTATATTATGTAAATGTTTCAAAACCTAAGAAATGTTATGATTATGAGTGTGCGGTAAATAAATTATACATGTAACGTTATTAAAATGAGAGCATTCTTTGTTCTGGAAGTTACATCTTTTAGGGAGCATTTGTTACGAATGTCAATTAAATGATATGTACAAGCAGTTACTTTTATAGACATGAGCACAAAGGATCTTCGTAGCTAAACTAATCAGGTTACCTCTATCAGTACTATCCAAATAAAGGAAAAGCAGATTAGACATGTGTGTTGATTTATAAATAAACTAGCAACATAGATAACAAATACGAACAATAATGCTAATTCCTATAGGCATGCTTTTTAAAATCAAAATCAACTTATCTACAACATTAAGTCAGAAGATAAAATACATAATAACTCTACAATTAAACAAATAAGGAAACAGAATACACACCATAATTCATTGTTTCGTATGCAATATACAAGAAATAAGTTATATACGTTTTCAAAAGAAAATGATTGCCTCTTGTAAGCTAACAACGTGGAACAGAGAAAAACTTCTTTCTATTTCTATGATACAATGGGAGCAAATTTAAAATTAACAATGTCATTTATAATTCTCACATATCAATACAAAGTATTTTTCCTAACAAACCCTTTGCAATGGAATACCATCTGTTTTTGTCCAAAATCACGTTCATGTTCTTCGACTTCGCTTTTGCCACTCTTATCCCTTCTCCTTCCCCCCTTTTAAGTGTTGAACACCCGTTTTAGCTACTGAGGCATCACAAATGGTGGACACATGTGTGAAATGAATGATAAACTGAGAATTATTTTTTTTTTTTTTTTTTTTTTTTTAAAGGCAGGAAGCATTCCAAGCCTGAGTTTAGGGTATCTCCTCTACATTTGCCATTTATGAGGAAAACCTAGAAAAGCCCTCGATATGGGAGGACGGTCCTAGTGGGAATGGAACCCCAGACCTCCCCCTCACGAGTCCGCCTCTTAACGATCTCGGCCACCCGGGGGTGTATCTTTCTCCCTGTCTCTCTCACGCACACCCTCATCATCTTCGTTTTCCTAATTTAATAACTTTCCAATTGCTTCCGAAGAAATATTCAATCCCACCCTTTCTTTCTTTCTTTCTTTCTTTCTTTCTTTCTTTCTTTCTTTCTTTCTTTCTTTCTTTCTTTCTTTCTTTCTTTCTTCTTTTCTTTCCGGTTATCGCGAAACAATAGGTAAATGTATGTAATGACCATTTAAGGGTCAAATCTGATTTGCGCATTCCATATAATAATTAAAAGAGGAAATTTCTTTTCTGAGAAAAATTAAAGAATGTACTGCAAGAAAATTCAAAGGAGTAAGGCAATAAAGTTCAGATATAGAAAGAAATTTTAAAAGTTTAAAAGGAAATATGTGCTGAACGAGGTGTATATGAGGTGTGTGTGTTTTAGTAACTCTTCGGCCTTATAAATAAAATGCTAAATCACAATAGACGTAGGTTTAGCTTTGCTACTCGTATTATGAAACTGCGCATTTTTTTAAATACTGTTATGCCTTATTACACATTTGACTGTATACGAGGTACGAACAAATGCTGGCAGGTTTTTGCAAGAGTACCATTTTCACAATGCATTCATATATTTAATGGATATAGTTATATGTACTAAACTAGAAAATGATTTTATGCCTATAACAATTCTGTTTTCTAATATACACACGAGACTTATGAACATACTTTCTTTTTGGGGCGCACTTAGTACATTCGTACATTAGGCTTAAGTTGTCTCAATGGTCATTGTTAGATTATAGTTCCCATTAGCGAATCTTGTAATTTTGACAAAAATTGCTCTGTAGTTAATTCCAGGTGTGTTGAAAGCGAAAGTAAGCATTGGCTCCAAGGGAAAAATCGCGGTTCACAATCTATCTATTAAATTACTAACATAACTCTTTTCGGCAGGTGTACACTTTCAGTGCTTTGTTTCTTTCGTACGGAAAAAATTATCAAAAGCAATATCACGAGAGGGTCTGAGATTACTGATAAATTCCCGAACGTGTTGAGTGAATTTATCTGGAAAGCCCAGACCTTCCAATGATATTTATTAGGATTATTTCAGGAATAAAATAAGAATTTAAATATAATTCTTCCAAACTTGGCTTACAAAATTGTAGTAATTGTATATTTGTATTTAACCTTTTCAAGCAATCTTGCGACAGAATGCTGATTGTCAGTAATGCCAATAGAGAAGAGCAAAATACGAGTACGACTATTTCATGAATAGAATAAGAATAAAAGTTATATATATAAAAGAAAAATAAGCAAAATAAAAATAAAGTAACACTATTAGCAATGTAACAAATTAGCAGTAATTATGATAGTAGTAAAGGATGAAACACTAAGAAAAAGTCACACTTGAGATCGCTATATTTCGGACTCGTGGAGTCCTTCTATGGCAAGGAGACAAGTGACGATGATAAAATTAAATATTGAGTATCGAAAGTAACGTTATGCATGGAAACAGATGAAAGTAGAAATGAGAGTGTGGGGGGGGGGGGAGAATTAATGCGTAAGATTTAAAAGTGGTATACGCGCTTTATGTAAAAATATAGCTGCCATTTCTCTATCTCTGAGTAAACTTTCAGAGGTGTTAGATTAAAAGTATCATCAAAATCCTTACAGTGAGATAAGGCAGTTGGGCAACCGGCAAGGGAGACTTGGTTTTAACAGAACGTCTATGATTGTTCATACGTAGCGGAACAACAGTAGAAGTTAAACCAATTTAAAATGCTTTGCAAAGCTTACAAGATAACATATATACGACGTTCTTGGAAGAACAGGTAGCAAATGAAGAAATGTTAAATTCTCTGGATAAATTAGGGCTGTGGAATGAATGGCAAGGCGCAATAATTAGCGCACAGGTTTTACATTTAGGGCGTTGGCAAGGATATGAGCCAGCAAAGGGACGTGGTAAATTCGGAGGAGATGGGTTTCGGCGAAATATACTTTTAAGGTTAGGGGTGTTCTAAAAGTAAGGCGGGGTACAAATTTAGAAAAATCATTTCAAGACGAGTGCATTAACAAAGTATCATGACATTCTTTCAAAATAGGTTTGATGCTTTCAATTCCAGGAACGTAAATAGTAACAAGGTTAATGAAGTTCTTATTAGAAGTTTTAGGTTTGCATTGGAAAGTTTTGTGCGCTGGGATTATACGGGATTTTAAAAGAGAGGAAGGATAATTTTCGTCTTGGAACTTCTGAGCTAGGTTTTTAATATACTTATCAAGAGATGAAAAGTTGTTACAAAGACGATGACCATGGATTGAAAGAGAAAAAGGAATAGATCTTTTGATATGCAAGGGATGACAGCTATCAAAATGAAGATACTGTTGTAAATTGGTAGGCTTAATGTGCACAGACGTAAGAAAAGAGTCATTACATAAAGAAATATCCATGTCTAGGAACGTAGCAGCATTGGGAGAGACAGAAGAAGTGAACTTGACTGAAAATTTGGAGTTAAGATTAGTAAGGAACTGATCGAGAGATTCTGAGCCATGAGTCCAAAGTATGAATATATCATCAATATATCTCAGCCATAATAATGGTGCCAAAGGTTCTGACTTAAGAAATTCCTCCTCTAAGCGAGCCATAAAAAGACTGGTATAAGACGGAGCCATTCTGGTGCCCATCGCAGTACCTTTAATTTGTAGATAATATTTATTATCAAAACTAAACGCATTGCGAGTGAGAACTAGATAAGCAAGATGACAAATGAAATCTGTGGATGGGGTATGAGGAGGTGCTCGATAGTCCAAGAAATGTCTAACAGCAGCTAATCCTTCATGATGGGGAATATTAGTATAGTGACGTAACATCGATAATGGCCAGAAGTATTTTAGAATGTGCCAAAGGGTCAACTTTCTTTAGTAAACTCAAAAAATGGAAGGAATCTTTGATATAGGATGGCCTAGACGTAACAAATGGCTGTAACCAACAATCTACTAGAGCGGAAATACGTTCAGTGGGAGAATCGAAGCTGGCTACTATCGGGCGGCCTGGACAGTTCTTTTTATAAATTTTAGAGAAAAAATATGGTGGGAGTACGAGGGACATGAGGAGTAAGTAGAGTGATATCTTGGGAACTAAGTCCTTCAGCAGTACCAGAAGATGCAATAAAAGATGCTATTTCTTCATTAAACTTGACTGTAGGGTCGGAAGACAATAGTTCATAATAAGTGACATAATTTCTAATATATATATATTTGAAATTCGCGCAAATAATATTATTAACACTTGTATAAAATGTTATACTTATATATATATATATATATATATATATATATATATATATGTCTCTATTTAGAAACCGTGAGACTGAAATGGACAAAAGTCGACTATTACAATTTCTACCGTTCGATTTTCGAATACCAACTGAGAGGAAAAAAAGAGATAACATACCGTGTCTATTATTCTTTGTATTCTGTGGTTTGAAATTCCTAATAATAAGATCAATTTGCACATTTGACGCATTACCAAAACGTTTTGAAGAACACTCCATTTTGTGTTATGATTTTCGATTGTCCATACTTTTGTTGCTATCAATAGCTCCCCACCGCCTCTAGCAAAAGTGGTCAGTGATGTGGTTTCAGGATTATATAGTGGAAGTATAAAGTTGGTACACTGACCACAAGATAAATGCACCACGTTTCAAAACGGATTTGATACTTTTTTTTTTTTTTTTTTCAATAATTTTACTCTGTAACCCGGCTGTGATTGGTTAAAATTCAAAATGTTGGCCGTTTCATTGGTCGATTTTAAGACGGCACTACATGAGTGAAACAGTCGCTTAAATTTAGGTAAAGGAACACGTCAGATAATGAAGTATTTATTCTCCGCACAAAAATGTAGACTATAAACCATTTAAATTGTCATTTGAATTCCCGCCAAGACACAGTTATCTCAGGTAGCTTCTAGATGAGAAACTTACATAAATTTAATAATGAAATGTGACTCCAAACAATTTTCATTTGAGTAAGAATTATCACTGTTACAATGCTGTACACCAGATCTGTTGTAAAATAACAAAGTAGTTCTATAGAATGTTCAACTTACGAAGCATCCTTTCGAAAATATATGCATTATAATAAGTAATATTACGAGTGGTATTTGCCGCATAAAACAGTTAATAAAAAGCATTAATAAAATAAAAGATACACGCTGTATAATAATTTACTTGTATATCAACCTAACCTAACCTAGTCCACAGTATATACTTGTGTCGACACCTTGATGTAATTGTTCCTAAATTCCTGCTCCGAATTGACTGTAGTTCTCAATGAATACATCAGATGACACTTTATCATTGCAGTTAAATTGTGTTTAGCAATCAGATGTAAATGTGCGAGTTACGAACTGGTCAATTAAAACTTTAATTGCCATACAAATACACTTTCTCTTTTCTATAAATTATATATATATATATATATATATATATATATATATATGAAAGTCCCATATTTGATACTGAAATAAACGGTAATTAAGTAGAATACCACAATAATTAAGGTGGGTTATTTTGTTTTCGAAATCTGGTTTTCGGTTTTTGTTGTTTTTTTATGCTTTCTGAATGACGGCTCAGCAGTTTTTAAGCATTACTATCATTTCTTTTTCTCCTAAATTCCTGCTTTATTGTTAAAACCTGTGAACTGAGCTTTTAGAAAACTATAGCAAGCTTTAATTCACTTGAGAGGGTAATGCGAATATAATCTCCAACCGCCTCAACCCGGTTGACTTAAACTTCAGCGTCAGAATTAAATATTTCAGAGTGCATACATTTGGTAATGCACATGCCTTTGATTTCTGTTTAATTTATTTAAAAAATAGCAATAAAAATTTGTATTCAATTGGCCTTTCTTTTATTTGTGCAGCACCATATGTAGAAGAATATAGTCAATTTCGTGATATGCGCACTCAGAATTCGATCTCATTGTTTATTTACTTTCAACTATAAACTACTGCAATAAACCGCATAACTGCAATGGACCAAATAAACAAACAAACAAACAAACAAACCCATGTGTTTAATATCAATAATATGAACGATTTTAGTGTCTTTGCGTAACCTCGCTTGCAAATGAGTCGAAACATTAAAATCAGGCTCGCTAAAATCTCTCATCATCTCGATCCAAACCCCGCTTCATACTTTTTCCCCCTCCCTCTCCCAGATTTTTCTCTCCTTTGCAAACTCACACCGTCACATACATTGGTAGGTTAGAGAAATTTGCTGGGAAAATATTCTCCCTAACCACAAAGTTTGTTGTGATAGGTGATGAAACTACAGTTTCATCATTAACTTAAAAAGTTGCGCCATATAAACTCTTTGCTGACTCTTCCCTTGATTACTGATATTTAAATGTTAATATTATTATATTAGTTGTGCACTACCATAATAAAGACATCAAGAGCCAAACTATGCGATTCTAACATTTTCTATTAAACAAGTTCCTGGTGTGCTTTCACTAAATCAATGTTAATTTAACAAAAAGAAAAAGAAAAAATAACACGCTACCATTGATTTATTTCAACCTATAAACCACTGTAATAAATCAGAAAACTGAAAATTAATAGCGTGATGAAATTAACACAGGAACCTCATATTCCGCCATTTTGTCTTCTATCCATAGCTACCTTAGGGTCTGTAAATAAAGTCGGTCGTGCTATAATCTATGAGCAGAAACAATGCAAATCAACTGCTTTGATATTCAATTGTTAACAAAGTGCGATAATGGCATTCGAACATATTGCAATGATATTCGGCCTCGACGCATTGAAATTGAATGTGCTGTAAATTGGATCGGTCAATAATAATCAATGCCTGACGTATGAGATAAAGGTCAATTTAAATATGGACCTATGGAGATATATTGTGTAATAGCGGTTGTGGTCTGAATGAATGGTTTATTTCAGGCATTTAATTATACATTTAAATTTACATTTTTCCTCGGTATCTTTGCAATTACTTACATATCTTCATAATTACATCAATTTATTAATTTACATTTTCAATCCATTTTCAGCAGATCACGTCACAATTTAATTAAGGACTCTAAAAGTTCGGCAATACTAAAACTAATGTTCTCCCATCTCTTAACCAACAGGTTATATGTATGGTAAAGAACCCTAAAATAAATTACTAATTTTCACCAATGCTTGTGCCACCAAGCTCCTTCCTTATACTTCTTCTACACTTATCCCTTAATTTTCCTAAACTTTTCCTATCTTATTTATTTCTTTAAATAAATAACTCTCGTATTTGATAACATTTTTGTTGGTACTATTTCTTGTTGTATTTTGTCCCATTTTCCATTCCAAATACCATACCTTCACCCTTTTATCATTTCACATTCAATTAAACAATGGAACCGACCTTCCACTTTCCCAAAATAATGCATCCTTCTTTACAATTTATCCTTAATGCTTTTAGAAAAATACCCCTGTACGCATCCAAGCAAAACCTATTCTACCAATTGGTCACAAATGTCTATATATTTCTCCCGTCCCCCATTTCTTTTAACTACTTTATATAAATCTAAGTAACTTTTATCCCCTAAGCTAGCCCAGATCTCTTGCCTCTCTGTGTCTTCTACTCTCTGTCTCACTTCTTTCCAGTATCCACAAAAATTATTTTCACCCAACAGCCATACATTTCCCATTCTAATAGTTTTCCCACCTCTCCAAGTCAACACTCTCTTCTTTGGTGCGCAAGACATTCTTTTAGTACATCATTATTGTCTAGTTTCAAACATCTATACCAATATGCGACTATCGTTCATGCAGACGCATTGTTCGTATGCCCATTGAAATCCCCCCCCCCCCCTCCTTCCCAAGTGCCATCCAGATACTGCTCACCATGGCAGAGATGCACAGCTCACTTCTGAGGGTGGCGTTATAGGACCCCAAGGAAATGAAGAGAGTTAAGTAGAATGTGATGTTGGGAGGAGTCTTAACTTAACTAAACCCAACTGGCAGTAGGAGTTGGAACCTCTGACTACAAGACCCTGGGACATAATACAAATATTAAATCTTTACAAATTATTCATTTAAAGCTGGAATTCAAACCATTTATTAAACAGGTGGAGAGAGAACGAAGAAACAACATTCGCATCTTCTGGAAGAAAAAGAAAAAATTGTAAAGTATTCATTTCATATGAGGACTGTTCAATAAAGAATGGTCATATTATCCTCATAATTTTGATGATGTTTCTCAAGGTAGTGCATGCAGTGCACCTGTGCAGCATTACTGCTAGTCTTCAAAGACATACTGCAAATAAATTTTTGACAGATTCTTCAGAATCACCTCCGCAGCCTGAAGCCCTCGTATATACATGTGTGTATGAATGTTTCCAAAATAGAAGAAAATATACTACCACTTACTAGACTGATAAAGTGTATTTAAAAACATTTAATTAAAAACATGTGCTGAAGGACATCTAAAATCCATTGTCAGTAATATGGAATTGGCTAGGACTTTCTAATTAGACTGTTGGCATACAATATTTCCCCCTTTCTTTCTTTCTTTCTTTCTTTCTTTCTTTCTTTCTTTCTTTCTTCCTTCCTTTCTTTCTTTCTTTCTTTCTGTATTTCTTTCTTTCTTTCTTTCTAAGTTTGGCAGAAAATAGAAATTTCTGAGGCACTTCTACTTCGCTCAAAATTGAATATACGCATATTTGAAATTAATCTTTACAAGCTGTTATAATTGTTCTCTACATAAACGTAATCAGCTCAAAAATATGCAGACTTATGTAACCTGTATCATAACACGAGACTTAGTACATGGTGCAATGAATCCACTAGCTTTTCCCTGCATGACGACACAAAATTGAACATACAGCTTGATGTATGGTGTGGAACTTAATGTTCAGTGCAACTTAATCTTATGGGTGACTTGTGCTTAAGAAGAAAATGAAGGGAGTACACTGTTAATGAAGAATACAAAGTCGGAGCAAATCTTTGGGAAAAAATGGACATTTCATCTAAAGATACAAGTCGTTATTATTGTTGTAGATGTAAGTATGAAGAGAAATACCATTGTTAACGAGAGGCATCAGAGAAGGTAGTGTGGAAACTTCTACAAAATTCATGGCTTAATGGGCCCAAACTGATTTCGAGCACTGCAATTGAGATAGATAAATATGTTTTCTTTATTTGCAGGCTACTATCAAGTGAAAAACAACGAATGAACAAAACCAAAAACATAAGAACAATCCATATATATCCAGTATAGAGATATCTTCGATGTAAAGAGAGAAAGAGAAAGAGAGCAAGAAGTACAAAGATGTCACATATAAAATATTGCATTTTTGAGGGAAAAAAAATGGGTTGCATTACTTATTGAATGTCCCTAATAGTTTCAATACATTGAAGATATCCACACTTTTTTTTTATTTGTTTATTAACGGACGCTCTTTAATATCTCAGGTCATCAGCTCAATTCAGGGCGTGAAACGGCCGACAAATTTTGCTTAGAGGCCTCTTTTTTCAGATTTGAGGTTATTTTTCGTGCCGTAAATGTAGGACACGGGACACGCGGCTTTACTTCCCTTCCGAAGGAAGTCATACTTAGGATTTTTACGCCCAAAAAATCCATCGATTCTGGCCTGCAATCTTGGGTTTAGAAGGCAAGTATGGGTATCCACGCCGGAGAGAGATATACTATCCCCATTAGTTTGACTGATAATGAGATCAACATTCATAGGCGTTAAAGGTATATAATATTTCATGACAATGAGTAAAAGCAATGTCGGCTGTTCATCGGAAGAAGTTTGAAACCTGATCATCCATCAGCTAGAATATTCAAACAGCCGTGTCTAATTGAAATCTAACTATACCATCTTAAGAAATAAAGAAATATCACCTGTTCAGAATTGCTTCCCCATTATGAGGTGAAGGACAGGATTTCTTATCCTGCATTACGACAGAAGATGAATCGTAAATTCAACGGTTTGAGTCTGATACTAATAGACATCCACAGATTGCATAGCAAAAATTCTTGAGGAAAAAAAGTTCAAGACAATGCCTTCAAGCGGAAATGTCGTGGTCACATTCTTTTAGGACTTCGAAGGGATTATTTTGATCTATATATTATCTCGTGATGGAACAGTTAGTTCCGAAGTACGAGGTGCATCCAGAAAGTAAGTCCCGATGACCGATAAAGAGAACACAAGCATCACTAAGTAAGAAATATTTATTGGAATAATTACATAGATTCACTGGCTACTTTTCAATATAGTCACCACCATTGTCGAGGCATTTATCGAAACGGAGCACCATCAATTGTATGCCCAAGTCATAGGAATCTGCCGCCAATGTTCGGAGCCACGAAGTCACTTCATTCTGCACCTCAGCGTCATTGTGGAAACGTTTTTCTGCCAGAAAACGCTCCATGAGACGGAAGAAATGAAAATCACTTGGGACGAGATCGGGGCTGTAGGCTGGATGGTCGAATATCTCTCATCCAAAATTATGCAACACATTTCATGTGGCGTTGGCTGTATGGGGTCTTGCATTGTCATGCAATAACGTAATGTCTCTTGTCAACATCCCACGTCTCTTGTTTTGGATTGCTCTCCTCAGTTTATGCAACGTCTGATAATGCCAATCAGCATTTATGGTTTCCCCTCGCGGTAACAATTCGCTTAAGAGGACACCACGTCGATCCCAGAAGACCATGCACATGATTTTTTTGACAGAGATTATCTGCTTGAATTTGGTCTTCACAGATGAACCACTATGCCGCCAATGCATCGATTGTTGTTTTGTCTCTGGCGTGGCATGCGACACCCATGTATCATCCCCAGTGACAATATTGTCGAGAAACTCGTCACCCTTCTCTGCGTACCGCTGTAGGAATGTCAATGCTACGGCCAGACGTTTGTCAGTTGCCTAGGCACCCATCATGCTCACATTTTTTAAAACCAAGCCACCGGGAGACAATTTCGTGCACAAGCGAGCGAGAAATCGGGGGAATTGACAAGAAAGTTCTGAAATTGTGAAGAGCCGGTTCTGCTCAATTGCTTGCCACACACTTTCCAACATTTCTGCCATCACCAGGGACGGTCGGCCCCTACGGTCGTCGTCGTGAATATTGGTTCGTCCTTCCAGTGAATTGCGTGCGCCATCGTCTTACCATACTGTCGCACATAATGTCGTATCCATACTCTTGACACAATTGGCGGTGGATCTCTGCTTTTGATCGTGCAAAAATCAGAGGATTGCACGAACTAGCAGTTGGCGGGAGACAATATCAGAGCAGCCATTTTCTCCTAGCACAGCGCGGTAACCACGGCCGTCATAAGGCTGAAACTTTAATTCGCCGTTACAAAGAGACCACAAATGTTGCTGCTGCTCCTAGCGCCGGAGCATTGAGAGAAAAAGGGAATGGTTATTGCATTTTGAAGTGACGAACTGCTGTAATTCCAATTCGCACTAATTAAGGAGTAAGATAAGGTTTATGAGGTCAGAATGGCGATTTTAAATGAGACTGAATATGTGAGCAAGTTAAAATTTTTTTTTCCAATTCGCAACTAATTCATATAAACACACACTAACCTCGGGCAAATCCTAGAAGCTCTAATTCCAATTCGCAACTAATTCAGGAGTAAATCATTTGTAATTGTAGCAAATCTCCTAACTGGTGCAATTAAAAAAAAAACAAAAAACAATAACGTGATAGAATTTGAACCCGGGTTGTAATTTCCATACGTCCAGTGCAGTGCCTTTACCATTTACGCTGATACATTGTTAAAACTGAGGTGGTATTATCTCGCTAACACGTTCCCTTTTTCTCCGCTGTCGCTCGGAACTGGCGTCCCCCTAGGAAACCCATTCCCCTTTTCTCTCAATGCTCCGGCGCTAGGAGCAGCAGCAGCATTTGTGGTCTCTTAGTAACGCCAAATGAAACTTTACTTCATTATTTCCACATACTTCCTCTCTTCTACTGCGCATGCGCATTCCTATTCGACTAATGATGCCATCTCTAGACGCGATTGGGACTTACTTTTTGGATGCACCTCGTATATGTCAAAACTCTTCGAACATTGAAGAAGCGGTTAAATATAAATGTGATAATTTTTTAGGACAATATGAAGCCGCACACAAGTCTAAGCACCCGAGAAGAGATCACTAAACACCCTCTAGCCCGGATCAAACTCTTTTGATCTTCATCTCTTTGGTCCTCTAAAAGATGGAATCTGCGGGAGGAGATCTGACGATGACAAGGAGGTCATAGCCGCAGTATGAGCACAACATGCAAAATGATATCCCGGAGACATTCAGGTGACTTCAAGTCATAAACTTGAAAGAGATGTTATGGAAAAAGAGCACACAGTACAGTGGAGAACTGGGGAGAGCAATCGGTGTATTTGAAATAAAAAGAAATACCGAGAGAGAGAGAGAGAGAGAGAGAGAGAGAGAAACAAATGTGCTGCTTTACGCATTGAACGCCCGTATTAGAATGAACTAATATGGAAGAAGGATATGGAAAAGAGTGCAATTATCGACACTATCAAAAATGTTGTTTCACAAAGGGGTCTCAGTTCCCCCATTTAAACTTTATTAAAATATGCGGTGAGAGTTGGAAAAACTAGTGCAAAAGCACAAAATGATCAGCAATACTAAGCGTACTAGGGTTCTAAGAGAAAAACATTTCTTCTTTGATAGAATCCGTGCCTGGGATTAGATGCTGTTATTAAGTTAAAGAAGCATTACAATTCCTGAACATCGCAGATGCTTGCACATGAAGACATTATTACAAAAACAGCCAATGTCACCAATGTCAGTTTTAACGAAAATGAATTAAATACACCATCATTTACAAGTGTACTCTTGCTACTATTTGAAACGCCTGTATACTCCATATCAGGAACAATAACTATCAGAATAAATACCAATTATACAAAAACAGCAATTGTCGTTATTTTTCTAACAAAAATTACATCGCCAGCTAAACATTATGTGCTAAACATTATGTGCTAAACATTTTCAGCACTGAATTACTTAAGTACTTTATATGTCTGATTCTCTCAGTATCTCAGCAACAACAGAGCCTTTATTTTGCTCCGTTAAGCAAAGCAGCTGAGAATGCATGAGATTAACAGAGAATCTTCACATATAAAAATATAAAAGTTTAGCAATACCCATAGAACTACCGTTTACTCCTCTTTACAATAAACTTTTAAGATTAAAAAGTCAAAAATGAAGGACCTGAAAAAAACTTACTGTCTCTAGTATTTTACGCTAGTTTTTTTTTTTTTTTTTAAAGTCCCCAAAGTGATTCATAAAACAGATACTTTCAATACAATTGAAGGCCCAAATAATAGCAATGGAGAAAGGAGTTATTAATATAAGTATGTATTCTAATTTTCCTATTAATTTAATTTGTAATACCTTAATAATAGACATTTTAAATTTGTATGAATTCGGTATAAAATAGCTCATACCATACACTCCTACATTTAACAATTATTTACTGGTCCATAATATACCAGCTCTAAATGCGTTTATTAAATTTTTATTCTTATATCCTGAAGAAACAGTCCCCCTTTTTTTATTTGAATGTTGTAACTTACATGAACTGGAGTTTTTTTTCTTCCTCCTGAAAAATCACAATTTTTGAAAGATTGTTTTTGTAATGATGTCTTCATACACCTATGTATATGAATTATAAAGCTATACTTTCGGTTTTATTACGTCTAAACACATTTTTTTCCCAATGTAATTTTAATCGTCACATCTAACAACAAGCTAAATAAACTATGTTAGTAAAATGTTTACTGTATTATTATTGTTGTTGTTATTATTATTATTATTATTATTATTATTATTATTATTATACTAACAAAGTTGGCCGAGGTCACTAACTCATGGACTCATAAACGGGAAGTGTGAAGCTCGATTCTTTCCTGATTAATGTTTTTCCCAGATTTTCCTCACTTCTCGTAAATGGAAATTGTCAGGGAGGTACCCTAAACTTAGTAACGCTTTCTTTCCCCCCAAAAAAAATCCTTTTCCAATTTATTATATCATCTTACGTATTATCAGTGGTCGGTGTCTGTGATGTCCCAATGGTGAAAACGACATTAAACTAATCAAATTATTCTTTTAAGTACCTATAGAAACAATTTTTATAATTACATATAATTTTCTGGTGATTATGTTCATAAAAATGTTCCTTCAAATATCAAGGATTTAATATTGAATACGGGGGAAGAAGTATTGCATTCATTTTTTAAAAGTATTTTAGAATTTTATTTAAAAAACGAATTTTTGAGCACACAAAACATTCTTCCCAAGAATCTAAATTCTAAATGCAAGCTTGCTAAGCTAAGCAGCAAATGACCGACGATGATAAAATCATTTCCGCATTCTTATGAAATGCTGACAGATCAGTTTAATGGTTTAATGGTTTTCTAGAAAGAAAGATGCCAAACAGAAAATGTTCCGTGTACATGACCTCTCGAGTTGTGGATAGTCAGGGAGTGGCGGTTTGTACAGCGGTGAATGGTATAACGGGATCTGAAAAGGTTTTGGGGTTTGGCGTAATGCCGGGAGGATGCCAAGAAATTCTGAATGTATAGAACATGTTACCAGTTGCAATGCGGTTAGCATTGTGTAGTATCAGGCGAAAAGTGTAGTTACTGCAAGCTGCATCTGGTTTCCTGTCAGCTTCGCTAAGAAACAACCAGTTTTCAGTTATTACATAAAAAAAAAAAAAGTCTACAGGTATTTTACTGTTCTTCACTAATTAATGTTCCGTTTGGTTACAAATAATCCTGTTTTCTTTTTTATAAAGTCCGTCATTAAATACCCTGAACATTAAACACTCCTGTTTCTGTTTCGTCCTTTTTGTCTTTCTTTTGTACAAAGTATTTCTTTTGTTTCGTTTTTTATATCTTATCCTGTATCTTATGTTGCTTTTTTTCGCTCTTCTTCTGATTTTCTTTTTCTTTCTCTTTAACATCCCTTCTTCTCTCGTGTTCAGCAAAGTGGAAATTGATAAAATAATAATAATAATAATAATAATAATAATAATAATAATAATAATAATAATAAAAATATTGGTCTCTAAATACAAATGAGACAGAATTCTGTTGCTCTTTTGGAAGAAATTCGTTGCAACTGCAGGAAACTCTTGAAAAGTACTTGTTTGTTGTGTTTCATATGTCGTTTATTTATGTTTACCTTTTGATTTTTTTAACATGCTTTTATCTAATTAAATTTTTACCTTTAAACTTCAAAGTGGCTCAAATTTTAGTTTTTTAGGCACTGTAAGACTCGTGTCTTTTGACAATTACATATAATAGGAAACAAACAGGAGAAATAGCTCACAACAGAACAGTATATCAATATAAATAGTAAATGGCTCTATATTTCGTTTGTTACAGTGAAATTCACAAATTAACGCGATTGACTGTCATACGCTTTTAAAACAAGCTCTTGAACATGTGCAGTTTTACAAAAATGAGCAAGGTACGAGGATAGGTCCATAAGTTTCCGGCTTCGCCGATAAGGATTATCGCATTCACAAAAGTATTATCTGGGTCATATCTTATCTGTTAAGTAAATAATAGCATGTGCAACTTCCGTTCCGCTGTGTTCAGTTGTTCAGATATAGTTGCATAAAGAAGGCAATGTGTAAAAGATCGTGATTTGTTCAAAATGGGGTATCGAGCTGTTTTTAAGTTCTTCACAAAAAAGCACTTACTCCAAATGAAATTAAACCGCGATTGGACGGTGTACATGGGGAAGCATCCCTCTCATATGCTACCGTAAAAGAATGGCCCAAACTTTTTCGAATGGGTCGAGAAAGCATTGAAGACGAAAAACGTGCAGATCGGCCCTTGGAGCTGCTCACTCCTGAAAACATCGCTCTTATGGAAGACCGGCGGTTCAAAGTTACGGAAATGGCAAGGTTGGTCTTTCTAACACAACAGTCCTTCGAATTATTCATGATCATTTAAACACTAATAGGGTTAGTGCAAGATGGGTGCCTCGACTTCTTTCTTTCCTCAGTCCAAAAGCAGCAACTAATCATCTGTTGTCAGACATTTTTGGAGCTCTGCCGTGACAACGAGAGAGAAGATTTGCAAACCATTTTTAAAGGAGATGAAACTATGATTCTCTTCTATGATCCCGACGCTGATGACCTGAGATGTTAAAGAGCGTCCATAAATAAATCAAATACTATGGTCCGTTGTCCAAAAGAGAATCGACGGATTGGCATCAACCTGGTGAAGCACCGTCTCTAAAGGCCAAGGTCATTCAGTCAACCAAGAAGATTATGACCACAATCTTGGGACTGTGAAGGAATATTCTTCATTGACTTCAAGGAGAGGAACAGCACAGTAAATGGGGAGTACTATGTTGGCCTACTGCACAGACTACGCGCTTCCATCAAAGAGAAAAGACGAGGAAAGCTCAGTAGTGATATGCGCCTTTTTCACGATAATGCGCCTATGCACACAGCTCTTGTTCCAAAGGAAGCTGTGAAGAAATAAGACTTGAAGGAAATCGACCATGCATCCTACAGTCCAGATCTAGCTCCCGGTGACATATTTCCTCTTCTCAAAACTCAAGAAGGGCCTTCGAGGAAAGAAATTTAAGAGTGACGAAGAATTGATGGGTACTGTTTATGCCCATTTTGCAGACAAGATTTCTGTGCCTATTTGTGGGGGGGGGGGTTGAAATGTTAATTCAAAGATGTGAGAAATGTATTGCAATAAAGGGTAACATATTGAAAAGTGAAATATAGTTTTTGTCTTTATCATACCTAGAAAATGGTTAGGCCGGAAACTTATGAGCCTACCCTCGTAACTGTTTAGACCATCGTCGTGGCCTAGCGATAGCGTGAAAATGAGTCACTGAAAAAAGTGGAATTACTTCAGTTCATGGTTGATCATTCTGTGTATTAAGGGGGCTCAACAAATAATGCATTGCTTTCAAGGTTAGTTTTCTTTCAGTTTCTAATACATTGTATTGTTCTTCAACCCTTTGTTCATACATTCATATTTTTAATACAGTCTCCTTGTAAGGCGAATGCGTCAGAACCACTTCTTTAACTTCCGAAGAATTTTAACTGTTTCACGGGACAACGCATCGATCAAAATAAGTGCTCACAATCCTACAGAAATATGACTTACTTTACCACCTGAGAGCACTGTCCTGAAATGTTTTCCAAGGAGAAGTTTCATGTCACTCCATAGACTATTAGTCTGAGGCTCTAAGTGATGAATTCATTTTTAAATCTCCTTTAGCCTCGTAATGAGCGTGCAGCTTTGAACAGATGATGGTCTGTGTTTTTTTTATTATCGTTAGGCCGTTAGATTTCGAGGGAACCATTTAGCACAAAACTTTGTATATTCACTGGTGAATCATTGTTTGACATTGGGGACAGATAAATCGAGTTTTACAGCGAGCTGTTTGACTGTCATTCCCTGATCATACCGAATTAGGACGTAGGCACTTTCCATCATTGCATGTTTGACCGCCTGGAGCGCGAATAGTCCAGAGAAATTGCCTGTACCTTTTTCCGTGTGACAGCCTGTTCACTTAACGACTGATAATTGCTTTTATTTACAGCCATCTCTCCTTACATAATTCTTAAATGCCTCTGAATAATAATAATGATCTCATCTTCCGGAGAAAAAAAGAAGTTAAATTGCTGTTCTTTGTTTATAAGAGCATCCCTTAGAGACACTATTGTGAAAGGTAACTGCATCGCTACAACTTAGTGGAAGAAGATGAAGCTACATGAGATAATACGCAAAGGTTCAAAGATACTACACATAAAATATTTAATTTTCTTAGTTAAACTGGTCAAGAAAAAGTAACATGTTGCATAATTTATTAAACTCCTCTAATAAAACTGGTAAACCTTTCAATGTTTCTACCTTTATAGCTATTTCAAATGAGTTTAAACTCATTAACCACGTTGCGGATTCCTGACAGATGTTCCATGCCTTTAGAATGTTTGAAAACTAACCATTACTTCAATCCAAATAGCCTTTTTTAAAACATATTTCTTAATAAAGTAGTGTCCGAAATGCTAAATAATTAAATTTATATGTTTCAGCTGTTATTAGCATGGGCAATAATAAAGAACTGAAGTTAGTTTGCTGTTGTGTATCACAAAATATCTTCTGTGAGATCTGTTTATTTAATTTATGACATTAAAATGCATCGGTATACAAATATTGAATTTGCAGACATGCATAAGGCATTTGAAGCAACTTACGGCAATGCTAATTTGGCAAGGCGGTTATGAGGTGCAATACTCTCAGCGCAATATTCCTTGCCGTACAGCATTTTCAAGACTGGATCGACATCTTCGAGATAGGGGTAGTTACAGATAAAGAAAGTAAAATCAAGAGTGAATGGAAACTTTGAGAACATTATACTTTGAAGATGAGATTTTTGCAGAGGTTTGAAAATAACCCACTAACTAGCACTGGAGCTGTTGCCATTCAGTGAATATCAGTCACATGTCTGTATAGGGAGACTTAAGTGAGTATGAAAAGCATCCATTTAATATCCAAAAAGTATAAGCATTAATCCAGATGATTATCTTAGCAGATAATAATTAGCTAAATGGCATTTGCATACCTTTAACAATGAGCCTGATTTTGCTAGACGCTTACTGTGGACAGATGAGGCATGTTTTATAAAAGATGTTTTTAATACACACGACCATCACATTTGGAATGACACTAATTATAAAGCTGTGGAGAATCTTCGCAATCAGTGGAAGTTTTCTGTAAATATTTGGATGGATTTGTTAATAACTTTCTAATGGGGCTATATGTTATGCATGCAAGATTGAATGAACATGTTTATGGTTTTTTTTTTTTCTTCCGAATGAATGGTGTTTAACTCCCGTTTTTACCATTGAGGAACCACAGGCCGTGGACACTGATGATTCATGAGATGAAATGATATATTGGTAAAGGATATTTTTAAGGAAGGAAACGTTCCAGGTCTAAGTTTAGGGTACCTTCCTGGCATGTGCCATTTATGAGGACTGAGGAAAAGCTGGAAAAAACCTCAGTCAGGGAGGATGGTCCTGGTGGGAATCGAACTCCAGACCTCCCGCTCACGAGTCCGCGCTTTAACGACTTCGGTCACCGTGGCGGTATTTTCTCTTCCAGAAATGCTTCTGAAGCTACTGGATGTTCCAATTAATATTCGGAGAAATGATCTTTCAACGCGACGGTGCACCCGCACATTTCGGCTTAAATTGTCGACATTAGTTAAATTACATTTTCCGAATCGTTGGATAGGGGGAGCAGGTCCAGTGCTTGCCCGGTAGGTTCCCAAATATGACTCCAGTTAATTTTTATGTTTGGGGTCATATTAAATCAATTGTTTATGAAACATTCATCGACAGCGATAGATATAATTATTTGCTTTTGACGATCTTTGTAACCGGCCACAGAACTGATATTTCGAAGGATTCGTCGTTCAGTCATAAAGAGTTATACTTTGTCTGTCAAAAATGGCGTTCACAATTTTGAACAGTTCCTATAGTTTGTCAATATTTCTTGATATCAGGTATTAGATTAAAAAAAAAGTTTTTGTGTAAGCATAGAAAGTAAATAAAGCAACTTTCCGAGCTTAGATTCATTCATTTTGTCCTTCATAGCACTGTAACTTGAAAACAAAACATTTTTGAACATGGACATTATTTAGAACTTTTTTTTTTTTTATATTTTTATGTCTATCACATCAGAATATTAGGAATGTGATACACTTTGTAGTTAAACACGTAAAATTTAAAAATCTTTATTTGATGAAAATAGACCATTTTGATCATTTATGAAAGTTGTGACGTCATCGATCTGAAAGAGAATACAAGCTCATCCATTAAATACAGATGGCACTTTGCTGGCTTCTATACAAATACAACGTGTACTTCAGTGTTCACAGTTTAAATATTGACTATATATCTACACTACTTATTAGATGTTCGAAACGTTTTCTACATTATACCTACATTCTGGCAATGGCTAAGGGTAGCGCAAATTCCTGTTACAGTTGGTGATATTTGTCAATACTGTTGTTGAGTACGTTTTCTATTACTCATAATCATTATTATAAACCTGTTCAATTCTCTCATTTTCTCTAACAGTTAAATTGTCTTCATAATATAAAACGTTCAAATGACAAATATTTTTTTGGCCACATTTTCTGTAAAACAAATAAAGTGCTGCATGTGATACAGGGATAGATGTTTGCTTTTAAATATGAAAAATGTACAGGATATCATTTAAAATGTCTTTGAGGTCATAACTCGCTCAATTATAACTGTAAAAACGTTTTCATTAACAATATTTTCAAAATATGATTGACTTGTATTATAATTTTCTATAATATACATCAAATTATCCTGCATCGGAAGTCTCGCAAGTGCTTCTTCTTCCTCCTACAATGTGTTTTTTCATTTGCTTGCACATTACTCTTCTCCTGTAGGAACGATTTGATGCACTCACAGTCGGTCAGTAACTGAAGTTAACTGACATTGGTCTTTTTAAAAGCGAGGAAAAACTTAGAAAACTTACTGGTGCAAATTATTTTACCTGAACCCGTAAGTTCATAAACAGACGGTACAAGGCAAAATCATTGAGAGAGATACAATTTTTTCAGATTATAATCGTTTTGAAAACCCTATTTATACTACTCTAGACGAGCAGCCTATTATAAGACACAACAGCACATGTTTATAATTTTAAAACAAATGCTTACGGGTACTGATTTGTATTAACAGTTTATTCAGTTTCATACACTATAATTAAAAAACTAGTTAATAGTCAAACACTTTAAGGTATGTAACATATTAAACCAAAAATTAGAAAGATACACCATTAACTACATACACGGACTAATCCAAATCAGTTTATTCCACGATTGTTGAGAGCAGGAGTAAAACACCTGCAGAGCGCGGAAATAACAGACACAAAAATTGACGAATCGAAATGGGATCGAAAAATTGGCTCTCAAGAATAACTTTGTATATAATACTGCATGTATGGAAATCAAGAGGGTTGAAAACACAACGCTTATTTTAATTTATTTTGTCAGAGCGATACTTCAGGGGATCCGAAGCTCAAGTACAGCTATAAAACATACCTATTGCACGCTATTCTCAAAACTTTAACGGAAACGATTAGTTAATTGTTGGGTATGAGAACAAATGAACTCAGCCGTTGAAGCTTCGATATAGATCAGTCCCATAGTTCGTTGTGATGTGACAATTCATAGCCAGTTAAAATGTACACAGTGTCATTGGAGAGACGCAGTCATAAGCAGGTTGCAGGTCAATTTAACGCAAGTCCGCACTATCCCCCAGTTTACAGGTTGATAACTACTGCAGTAGGTAAGTTGAACTGCAATTAATGTGATGCATGAAGTAATGCTCTGTATTTGACAGAATAAATTCAGTAAGCTATATGTTTTTAATTCTCTTGTGCATTCATAAACACATTTTTTGCTTTGGAGAAAATGCCTACAGCACCTAACGGTGCTATTTTTGAGGTGTCTTCACGCTTCCTTTTTTGCAGTTAATGGTGAGTACTTGCGCCTTTCTAATTTTTTGTTTAAAACGTTAGGTATTTTAAGTTAAAGTGTCTGACTATTAAGCCTTGGATTTAATTATACTACCGGAAACTCAAATGCTATAATCTGCAACATTTGCACCTTGGCTCAGATATGTCTATTTATCAATTTAGAGTGCCGATTCGATTCCTGTCGGTCCTGGTGATCTAGTGGTAACCATACTTGCCTCGTAGATAAAAGCACAGGTTCAATCCCGGCCGGGGTCGATAGATTTTTTCGAACGCAAAAGCCCTTCCTTCAAAATGGAAGTAAAGCCGTGGGTCCCATGTCGTAGATTTACGGCACGTAAAAGAACCTCAAGTCTGAAAAAAGAGGCTTCTGAGCAAAATTTATAGGCCGTTTCACGCTCTGAGTTGAATGGGACGGTGATGATCTGAGGTGTTAAAGAGGGTCCGAATTTTAAAAAAATATTTTAAAAAAATCCATTTCCTAATGCAATAACTTGCACAACTAAGGTTTTTGGAGATTTTTCTCACCCTGAAAGTCCGGTTACTTAGGTGCCAACGGACTGGACTCATTCAAATCTTCGTTTATTTATTTATTAATTTATGAAGCACAATATTAAACAAACGCGCGCATCCACACAAGAACCTTTTTATCTGCTATAAGAAAGGGAGAAGCTTGAAAATATCTCGACAAATCAGAAGCCTCCTCGAAACAAAATTTAAAATGCGTTATGATCAGTCAGGATTTATAAGTAGTCGGAAGCTTTCACGGTCTGAGTCAGAATTATAACTAAAAGTTTCTTCCGGGCTTAGAAACCGTGATCCGTTGGAGCTCTAATATCCAAACGTTTTGTACCCGCCTACGAAGGACATTTTCAGTGACGAGGTCTAAGCCTTCTAGGTACAGTTTCAGGCACGACTGAATCGCCTTTTTTTATTTTTTTTAATAAATATTATTTATTTTTTGGAAAAGGAGCTGACCCACACGTGCCACCGTTAGTGGTGATCATCCGCAAAGGCAACGTCGCCTCCCCATGCTGTTAGTGATTAAACATGCATGAGGGGGTGCTTGTTAATTGGATACATGCATTGGGTAGGGAGTATGTAATAGTAGTTGGTCGGGCTTTAGCACCCCGATTAGTAGTGTTAGTTCATGCGAGCGTGTCCTTGTGATGCCCTGGCTACAGTCATGGGGGTTAGTTAGCTACTAAAGCAGATAGATAAGGTTAATGTGTGTTAGTTTGTTAGATTTGCAGATAGGTTACTTTGGTAAATGTGCGATGTTATGCGATGTATGATTGGTGGGCGAGGGTTTTGGCATGAAATTAACTGTTTGTTATTAGCATGCGTTGGTGAGATATGAGTGACGTGGGTGTTGGTTATGTGTAGTGCAGTGAGTCGAGGTTGGTGATAATAGAAAAGTTACTTTTAGGCATGCATATGAAAGGAAGCTATAAAATACCTTAACTAAAACTGGAATTCTGGCTCTTAGGTTGTGCTAGGTGGTTAGTTCATCTTTGTAGTATTGCTGCCATGGTGTAGTAGCTGGAATACTGGTACTTAGGTTGTGTAGATGGTTTCTTCACATATTGAAGTATTGCTGGAAGGTAGATTAGTAATTAATGAGCATTAGGGAGAGTCAATGAGAATCAGCTGGCACAAGTCTCGCCAGTAGCGCTTGTTCTTCTACAGCGGAACCGTCCGGGCACAGAGTTCGCTCAAACAGTGCTGTCGGTCTGTGGCAAGAGCGGTTGTCTGGTATTTTCTTAAGTTGGATATGAGTGGGTTATAATTTTGGTCTGTGTCAAGATAGAACCCTTGGGCCAGTTTTTTAATGAACTGTTCCACCGTGTGCAGCCGGAGTTCTTCGTGGAGGATGTCAGCCGGAGCTGTTCAAGGGGCTTTGGCAATTATACATATGATTTTATTTTGCTGTAATTGGAGTTTCTTTATGTAGTTAGGCGCAGCATATCCCCATACCGGAGAGGCATAGGTCATGATAGGTCTGATCAGCGTTTTGTAAAGTGCAAGTTTAGTGTGGAGTTGTAGACAGTTAGTGTAGTTAATTAATGGGTACAGTTTACTGAGTTGCCCCCTCGCTTTCTGATGGATCTTCTGTATGTGGGCCCTCCAGGTGAGACCCTGGTCCATTGTGACTCCTAGATAGGTGACGCTTTGAGAAAGCCGGATGGGGTTACCGAGCAGTGCTATTGGCGGAAGTTGCTTGAGGGTCCATCTATGGAATGCCCTTTGGTGAATATTATAGACTAGTATTCGTATGTGTTTACTGCCACTCGCCAGTTTGTGAGCCAAGGTTCGATTGATGTCAGAGTATTTTGTAGTCCTTTGTATATCAATTGGACATTACCTGATTGTGAGCGTACATGAGCAGTGTTGTGTCTTGCGTTTTTTTGGGATTTCACTGATGTAAATGTTGAGTAGTGTCGGGCCGAGTACATTTCCATTGGGGATGCCTGCCTGTATTTGTCGCATGGTGGATTGGCAGTGTTTGCTATGGAATAAAATTGCCTGCTAGATACGTAATTTGCTATGAGTTTTGACATGGTGTCGCTAAAGTTGTATGTTGTGAGTTTTCGAAGTAGGTCCATATGCTAGACACGGTCAAAGGCTCTTTCAATGTCGAACAGTACTGCACCAGTGGCTTTTTTATGTTGACTAAATCGCTTCCAGAGCCAGAGCCAGAGCAGAATCGAGCCGTCCTTTCGGACGGGTGTTGAAGGTCACAGTACCTAGCCGCATCTGCGGCTTTACCGGTGTGGTCTATAGGTCTTCGTGGGATTTAATGTGCTTATTGTAGTGTATTGCGTCGTCTAAAAAATTTCTTTAGGCGAGGATTCGTTGAGGAGTTGCGTGTTAAATCTTTGGTCGCCCGTCCATGCACTGGCCAGGGCCAATGCGTCGTAACATTTGGAATTTGAGTGGACATCCATCCAAGCGGCGATCAGGCCAGTGGAACTTGCGTCGCATGGCTCGCTCGCCGCGATGGGTGGTGAGGTCCTAGTTATTTATCTGCCCAGAATGTCTTTTGGGAGTTTGTATGACGGTCGGCGTCTACTAGCCTGGTGATCGTATTGGCCCAGAAGACGCGCCAGCTGGTTTGGGTGGTAGGGGAGCTTGTCATACAGAGTCTACGCCCTCTCGCGAATGACGTCGACTATGTATGGAACCCCGGAGTGTTCGTGTAGAAGTTTTGACGGAAAAATACGGCGAGTACCGTAGATCATCCTCAGCGCCCTGTTCTGCACGCACTGGATGCTGCGGGTGGTAGCCTTGGCCACCACTCCCCAGACCTCGCAGCCGTAGAGAATCAGGGGCGGTATGACGGCCCGGTATGCCCGCAGTTTTAGGTGAATAGGCATAGTTTGGGAGAGGAATATGGGGTACAGCTGTCTGAGAGCTGCATGGCCCAGCTTAATTTTCTCTTTGGCGTGGGGAGTGAAAGTGAGGCGCTTGTCCAGCAGAACGCCCAGATACTTGGCACTTTTGACCCAGGGGATCGCTCTGCGACGCAGCCGGAGGGGCTGCTGGTCATGCGGCCGTCTGGTCTTAGCTAGGAGAAGGGCGGAGCTCTTCTCCGGGCTGATGGCCATCCGCCATTTCTCACTCCATTCCCCGATGGCTCATAGTTGCCTTTGGAGCGGTCGGTAGCAGTATTGCAAGTTCTTGCTTTGTGCCAGCAGCAGGACATCGTCCGCGTACTGACACATCGTAACCTTTGGCTCTGTCGGGAGGTCGGCCATGTAAGCGGCAAAGAGTAGCGGGGCCAGTACACTGCCCTCCGGTACTCCTGCGCCAATGGGCCGTTTAGTTGATGTGGACCCCTCCACCCTTACACAGAAGCTGCGATCCTGGAGGAAGCCAGCTATCAGTGTAATGTATGGAGGGGGGATGCGAGCTTCCAGAAGTTTGTAAAGTAGCCCCTCGTGCCACGTTGTTGCAAAGGCTTTTTCCACGTCCAGCAGCACCGCCACGGTCTTGGCCTGGTCCTGGTAGCCCAGGGAGGCCTTTTCCGAAACACGCAGTAGCTGCTGGGTGGTGGAGTGTCCTGGTCGAAAACCAAACTGGTGGTCCGGAAGGAAGTGCCTCTCATCGAAGAGAGGAGAGATTCGGGTTAGGACCAGCCGTTCGAGAACTTTCGAGACGACTGGGAGTAGGCTGATGGATCGGTAACTGGAGGGAAAAACTGGGTTCTTGCCAGGCTTTAGAATGCATGCCACTCTCGCCTCCTTCCACGCCATGGGGAAGTGGCGAAATGAGAGGCATGCATTGTAAATGCGTGTCAAGTGGAGCACAGCTTTGCGGGGAAGGTGCTGGAGCATGGTGGCAGTGACGCGGTCGTGTCCAGGGGCTTTGTTGGTCCTTAGGCCTTGGATGATGGATGCGACCTCTTTCGGGGTCGCGACAGGGATATGGACGTCATCGCGGGGGTCAGGCGGCGCCTCTAGAAAGGCGTCCACCCGCTCCTTCACGATGTCAGTAAAGTTTTCGTCCTGCGGGTCAACGCGGGGTTCAAACTGGGACTCTAGATAGTCTGCGAAAGCCTCTGCTTTCTCTCGGGGAGTAAAGGAGAGTTTTCCGCGAGCGCCGTGTATGGGGTGTGCGTGCCGTTTTTTTGTCTTTGCGCAGACTTTTGATAATCCGCCACGGTTTCCTCTCTTGGAGGTCAACCTGCTTCATTTTATTTTCCCAGGCCGCCGTGCGGTGCGCCCTGAGCAGTCTTCTCACCAGGGTCTTGAACCGCTGGTGCACTGCCCAGATCTTGGGGTGACGGAAGCGCTGCCATAGCTTGCGGAAAGTGCCTTTGGCTTTGATGAGCTGCCTTAGCTCATTCGGGATGGTTGTAGGGTTTGCGTGCTCGTGGGGGATGCGGTAGGTACTGGCGCTTACCGCAGTGAGGACTCTGTGGGAGAAGGCTGTAGCCGCGGCCTCGAGTGACTCTATTGAGTCAATTCGAGGGTTGGGGTCTACAGTCTGGGATAGGTGATAGATTACTGCGTTCCAGTCGACCTCTTCACTCCACTCTGGAAAATGCAGAGCGGCCATGGCCACGTCTGAATCCGCCATGACCGGGTCATGATCGGAGTCGAGCTCGTTGACCACCGAGAGGTCCAAGTGAAATGGAATGTTTTTGGTGATCATGATATCGAGGACATCCGACCTGCCACCATTGGCGGGATGGAAAGTTGGGCCTCTCGGACCGTGCGCGACGAGGGCCGGGTCTCCGCTTATGAGGCGGTAGAGCTCCTGGCCTCTCTTGTTCTGGCGGCGGCTGTACCAATGCTGGTGCTTCGCGTTTAGGTCTCCTGCGACGCAGACAGTAGGGTGCATGGTTAGTATGGTTGTATAGTCCGCTTCTATGAAGCGGCCGTTAGGCGGGTCATATGCCGCAACCAGCAAAGTGTCGTGCCCACCCAGCGTGAGCCGGATGGCGCATGCTTCTACCTGCTGGCTGGAGGTGTTATGTTTATATACGGCTGATCGTAGCGCACTGGCTCGGCTGGAGCCGGGGGTGTGTGCACGATGGGCATGGTATCTCCGCTTCAATGACTGATTGGTTCGCGTGTGTTTGGTTGGCTCGGTAGTGGTGGTGTCGGCGCGGGTGGGGAGTGTGTGTGTTAGTGCTGTTTTACTGTGTTTGGTGGACAAGCTTACTACGCAGTTATGACTCGAGCCGTGATTGAGTGTTCCAGTTCGCGTCCGCCACTTCAAAGGCAACGTAGTAGCGCTACATACAGTGAAATTGTGTTTGTATGGTGATAGAAACTTTCACATAATCTTCTTATTCTAGCATCAAACAACATCATAACAGGTTAATGACCAACTGTGTGTGGAGCTTAGTGCACTGCACAGTACCTATTTTTGTGTTTTTTCGCTACTTTACCAAGAGCAATGAACCCAAGTACCAAGAAAACAAAAGACGATGCGGGAGTTTTTTTTTTTTTTTTTTTTTTTGAGTAGTGTTTAACGCCCGTTTTTACTACTGAGGCACCACAGGCGGTGGACACTGGTGATACATGTAATGAAATGATATATTGGGAAAGGATTTATTTTTTAAGGAAGGAAGCGTTCCAGGCCTAAGTTTAGGTACCTCCCCGGCATTTGCCAGTTATGAAGACTGAGGAAAACCTGGAAAAAACCCCAGTCAGGGAGGACGGTCCTGGCGGGATTCGAACCGCAGACCTCCCGCTCACGAGTCCGTGCCTTAACGACCTCGGCCACCCGTGGCGGTACGGCGGGAGTTTCTAGCAGCCACGGTTCCGCTGAGGCTAAAACTTCCAAAGAGAAGCAAAACGACCTGTATTTTGCCCAATTCAGAAGAAAAACCTCTCCGACCATGTAAAGTAGGTGGAGAGGTTATCCCAAACCTGCCAAGTGCAAGGATGACAGCCCTCGCGGAAAAACGTTCTCCTTTGCGTCCAGGCCAAAAGATGGAAACTAATTCCATCAACTCAAGTGAGGATTCGCTTGCTGACTTTTCCTCAGATTCTGAGAAAACTTCCGCATTCCCAGTTCACTCCTCATATATGGCGGAGGACAACAGCTCGTCCGGTTTAGTTTTTGAAGCGGACGACGCAGACTTTCATGTAGTAGCCGGGAAAAGAAAGCTGCGAACTCGACCTCATTTTGAGGCAGAAGGCTCCACCTTAGCTGGACAGCCAACCAATACAGCAGACGCTACCACGAGTAGCACTTCATCCAGAGCTACCAGACGCCATATACCACCAATTATCGTGGATTAATTTCAGGGTTCTACAGTAAAGGAAGTAATGCCTATCTTGATAGCTGAATGCAAGGTAATTAGGAAAGGTAATACTTTCAGATTCCAGGCCAAGTGTGAGGAGGATCACCAAAGACTACTAAGTGCACTCAAGAAGCGGGAATACAACTTTTTTCCTTCGCTGTCGACAAGGTGCGCGATATTCGCCGTATCATTAAGGGGCTGCCAGTGAACACTCCGGTGGGAAATATAACTGCAGACCTCCAACGCCAGGGTACAAACCCTAAGATTTTAAAACAACTTCCTAAGCCCGCCGAAGGAAACAATCCATCTACAAGAACCCCCACCCCAATTCTCTTGGTAATTGTGAAGCGGGCTGATGACCCTGAGGTAGCGATAGACAAGTTTCCGTCAATATGCTACCTCAGTGTTGAGGTAGAAGCATCCCGATGCCCTGGCGGCCCAGCACAATTCCACCGCTGATTGGGCTTCAATCACTCGAGTCAGTTCTGCTCCAGGAGCTTTCGATGCTTCCAATGCGGTGACCCCCATTCTCGCGAGGCCTGTCGGCGAGCTCCCACGGAGTTCCCAACTTGCGCCAATTGCAAGGGGAATCATGTGGCTTGCTATGGTAGATGTCCCACCAGGTTGAGGATCTTCATCATCAACAACAACCGCAGAGCTCAACCCAGTGAAGAAAGATCTGGACACAACTCAGCCTCAACCACCTCATGAGCAGTCTCTACACCCAACGCCCAACGCCACGGCACGCCAACCAGGCACCATTACCACCATCTCCACAAGCAGAGCAACAACAACCGCTACGACTGGCACAATCTCCTATGCTGCAATGGGGCAAAGTCAGTCACCTGATGGTCGAAAATTTCGCCAGCCAGACAGCACAAATCACACCCACAGCAGCTCAAAACCAACCCGCTCCCAAGCCACAGAGGAAACTCCGCCCTCCCAGGAGAACTCCAGCTGCTGAGGGGCAGGAGGTCGTCATTCCTCAGCAAAGGAAACCCCAGGAGAGACGGACGTCCCCTGGACCTACTCCCAACCACACCAACTCCCAGCAGAGTGAAAGCATCCTGGACTTGCTGCAGTGGCAGTCACAATTGTGGCAGACGTATGGCAGAAAGTTTCAGGAGCTTCTCACTCGATTCCGCCATGCACCCGACCCCTCCAGCAAGATGATGATAGTCTTTGAGGCTATCGCCCTTCTTCTTAACAATCACCAGGCGACCCAGAATGGCGGACGGAATTAGGTCTCGTGCCTCCTTCCGGTTTGCATTTTGGAATACCAACGGACTTGCCGAGAAGAGGGACGAGCTTCAACATTTTGCTGCCCGGTTTGCCCTAGACGCCATATTAGTCAGCGAAACGCGTTTCTATCAATACCCATCTTCAGCCTTTCGGGCTACACCTGTCTCCGCACTGAGCAGGTGTCCCAGACGATGGCACAGCGCTCTTTATCCGGAGAAATGTAGTCCACTGTCCAATCCAGATCCTCCAACTTCAAACACTAGAGGCCACAGCTGCTTTCGTGAACTCGGAGGCACGAAGGTTCTCATAGTCTCTGCATACCATCCACCTCCAGAGCTTTTGTGGTGGCTGATTACCAATCCATCCTCGCCCTACATCCCAGTGTAATCCTCGCGGGAGATTTCAATGCCAAACATTCACGTTGGCATTGCGCTCGCCGCGCGGATACCAGAGGCAACGCAATCGTTCGATTAATTGATCAGGATCTTCAACTCAGAGTACAGAGTCCCTGACAATCCACTCAGCATCCTCTTAGTCGAGGACAGCCATCTGTATCCACTTTGCGATTCTCAAACACTTCCATCACCATCTCACCGTCACATCAATCAACGCACTACAGGACGACTACAACCCCGTGTTGGCAAAAATCAACACAAGGATGGCCAGTCACGATGTCGCAGGTCTATACCGCGAGATCGACTGGAAAAGCGTTAAGGAATGTCTCAGCACTATCATCCCTCCCAACCCCAAAATCACAGACATCCAATCCCTAGAGACTGCAGTCCCATCCTTCTCCCTTACACAGCCTCATTATCCACACTTCCCCTCCCCTTAATCCATTAGACCTGGAACTCCTCATCCTAACTTCCTGGGCCTACCAGCGTCACCGCACGTCTGGAACGTTTCCTTCCTTAAAATAAATACTCATTTCCCAATTTATCATTTCAGTTCATACATCATCAATGTCCACCGTCTGCGTGCCTCAGTAGATAAAACGGGAGTTAAACACTATTCAAATTCCATAAAATCTGTTCTTCAAGATTATATTTATGTAATGAAAAACCATTAGCACACAATGAAAACTGTGTACCACATCAACACACAACCACTTGGTTACAAGCCTCCCTCAAAACTAACAAGTTTCTACCTGCACTTGCCTTGAGAATTCTAATAAACTCATTGTAATTTTCGAAAAAAAAAAATAATAAACATCAGCAATGTAATATAATCGTGATGCCCTATTACGGAATTCACATAGATATGTCGAAAAATGCATCTTACAAATTGACAAACACTCTATACCAAGCACCAGAGAGAGAAGGGGGGGGGGATTCTGGTATTTTCAACATGTCACATACTGGCAATTTTCCTTCTAAAATACCTGAAACCTTTAAACCGTAATGTGATATGTTTGTAAGTTGAAATAGACTTGACTCCTCAATAATATCTCCGGTAATGAATTAATTATCTGTTGATGATTCTCAAGCTATATGCATAAAGAATGTGATCAAAATTATTAGATTAAGTCAAACATATACGAGATTCAGGATCATAAACGAAGAAAACGTTTCTCATACCTCGTATCTTAGAACAAAAATCGTGGAATTATATATGCTTGACTACTGATAATTATTAATTTAACAATTTTGCGCATTTTTAAATTTTATTTTGAAACATGTTTTCCAGTTAAATTTTGGAAAATAATAAACATCATATAAATTGTTGTACTGTTTCAGATGAAATGACACAATGATCAATCCTGAATGCATTGTTCTTTTCGGTTTATACCGTACCCCATTTTGCTGCACAATCGGAGTGGAAACCGGTTGAGTTTCAGTGAACGCGCGGTTCCCGATAAGACTATAGTTATAGTTTCATTGATGCAGGTAATATATCTTGCTTAGTGATGTTTACCACGCCAACTGTTCAGTACACTTTCTAATTGTATTTGTGTATTGTGAAGCGAGTGAAATATACACTAGAAAAAAGGATATTATTATATGCGAAAGATATCATACTAGTAACGTAGGAGAGAATTTCGTGTTAAATTTCCAGGAGCTACATCTCCCTCGGGAAGTGGCGAACAAAGTTCGAATCCAAGGCGTTTTCTGTGATAAGAAGTAGGCACCTAGTATCTGTCGGCAGCTGTTGCTTTTTCATCCATATAAAATTATACTTATATCGTAAATAATAAGAATCTTACCACCGCCCTCCTTGCTGATGACACCATTGTAATAATTTTCAGCAAAAACAAAACAAAACAAAACAAAAAAAAACATTAATTATGTAATGCTAACTGAATTATGTGTGTGATCCTTTTAAAACTAACAAATGTTCATTAAAATCTCATAGGTAAAACGAAGACCATATATTTGTAACATACAAAGGCCAGATCCCAGTTTACAAGTAAGATCAATAATGAACTATTAGAACAGTCTACAGATGTCAAGTTTCTAGGTCTTCAAGTTGACAACATTCACATCTACTATCCATGCTCTCAAACCACTATCTCATTTCACCTCCAGATCTACTAAAATGTCTTTTATGTTTATTTCTATTTAATTATAAAATATGCATTAATGTTTTGTCATGTTCTGTTGAAAGCAAGCGACTCTTTATACCACAAATTAGGGCAATTCGAATATTTGTAATACTAAGAACAGAACCTCATGTAACCGCTATTTTCAAAAATTAATATTTTGAAATTTTTATGCGAATATATTCTTCTTATTATGAATGTTTATATTAAATTAAGAATGCATTATGAAACACTAGAAAAAAATCCTCATAGACTCGTTGCTTTTTTATCTCGCTATCAAAAGAGAGTCCTTTATGAATGCATAAGAATATTTAATGCTCTTCCAAACAATTTTCAATTATTATTATTATTATTATTATTATTATTATTATTATTTATTAGGCGAAGAAAAAAAATAAAAATTTGCTCTTGTAGAATAATAAGACCTATTCTCTGTAGAAGAATTTATAAACGAACAATATATTTTTTCCCCTGGATAGCAGACGAAGTATAATTTGCAAAATATATTTTATATAGCTGACGAGGTACTGCATATAATAAATATTTTAATAGATGAACTGGAACATACCTATGAATTGTAGGCTTTAGTGCATTTCTCACATTAAAATATGGCAAATGTTCCACATATTACAAAATGTCATGTATGTAATTAATCATATCAAGCAATGATATAATTTTAAATAACTTCCAACTATGTAATAAGAAACTTGGCATGTTCTATGTTCAAAGTAACTTTACTTATACCTATGAACCCTTGGAAAGCAATTAAAAGTTATTTTTGTTATTCAAGCATCACAGATAGGAAAGCTGAAGGACGCCAGAGCTTCTATAACAAACGTCTCAACTAAACCTTAACTATGAATAACCTAAATGTGGAAATATAAAAGGCATATTTTCTAAATATTCCATAACTTTTGCCTGAAAACAAAACAAAACAAAGCTTGAAGAGCTGGCAACCAAAAGTATCCCAGACATGACGTGAAATAAGGAATCATACAGAATCACAAATTCTGCCACAGAGCAAGCACAAAAATAATCAGTCGTTTTTTCTAAACAGAGAGAAACCGCTGACATTTTTTGAATTCTCGTATTCAGCGGATAACTTCTTTTTCATGTTTATTATTGTACTTGCATCTCAATTCTCCTTATATTTTCAATGAGAATTTTCATAAAGTGATTCATGTCTGAACATTGATTTAATGTTATTTACACATTATTAAGTAATTTAATTAAGTAATGTTATAATGAACACTGATTACCATAAGTAAAAAAATATCTGCTTAAGAGTCCATTGTCCTGCTTTAATATATATTGTTTATTTAGATGTATATTTAAACCATTTAAAATAGTTTCATCGTATTGAGAGCCCAAAAGGATTGATTCAAGTTTTCATTTTCATATAACCATATTAATAACAATCAAAAGTAGCCTTGATTAGGGAAAAACACGATAGAGAGAATAAATTGAAAGTATAGTAGCAAATAGTATTACAGCACCGTGTAACATATTCTGAAACAGGTTGTTGACCCCAGCTAGTTGTGAATGCCAAGGGCAAACAGCTAGGCAAAGCATGCAAGGTAGGGGTGGCGACGCTTGCGTCAGGTAAGGTTTTTGCCTGACCATGACCATTAGGGCTAAAGAATACCACCATAGTCTTTTTTGAATCCCCGGAAGAGCTGCAACTATCGTTATGTTTCCACTTCCACAAGACAATATGGTAATGTGTGCGTCGCGATGTACCGCTATTGTAATGTTGAAACCCTGGAGGGACATGAAATGAAGTGTAATTTCCAATCTGATTTGTAAGTAACCGGGAGGGGATTGTAAATTAACGTTCCTCCCGGCTTTTTATCTACACTTTATTTAAGTGCTTTTTATACCGGGTTTGGACAAACCAGATTCTCTCTAGGAAGCAACCGAAAAAAAGTAAATTATTCATTTAATAGCTAGATGTAGGAACGTTTATCTTAAATATGTAAATGTATCACATAGATATGCGGATAGCCAAAATTATTTACAATGTAAATGCACTTAATTAATTGTCTGGAAGACTTATATACAGAATGCTGCAAAATTATGCGTACAAATTAAAACAACAGACATAGAACACAAAGATGTCCTTATTTTGGGTAGGAATGTTGAAGGCAGCTTTTGCGCTTAGTTTCCTGGAGCGTTACGTGAGTTCGCGAAGCAGTCATAGAGACCTACGAACATAGAATTTGTCATTTACAATTAACCCAATAGTACACGATCTACATTTACAAACAATATCTTGTACATGTGCATAAATAGTTACGATAAAATGGGGAGGAAAAAACCCACCTAGAATAGCTCAGTTAAAGCAACGAAATCAGAGATGCAGAAATAGACAAATCACTAAGCCAAACAAAACTACCATATACTTATTTACATATACATTGCTTTAAATTAATTAGTGTTTTTAAATCAGTATATTGTCACTCATATATTCCTTCACAGAAAATAGCCTTGTTTTTTAGTCTAGAGGGAAGAGCATTTTGTTCTGAATGCATTCGTAATAAACTCCTTTTTGATAGCAAGAAAGTGTTGAAACCGATCTATATAGATATGCTTTTTGTTTAGTATTCTTGGTGTATATATTTATTTATTACAAAATTTTTCTTATTTCTTACGTAAACATTCATGAGGGATAATATATATTCACATAGAAGAGTTACATTTTCAAATTGTCTAAAGAGGTTTCTGCATGAATGCCTGCTATATGTGCCAGCGTTCATTCGCATGGCTTTTTTCACAAAATATTCTTCCTTTCATTAAATACAGTTAAAATTTCATTAGGGAGTTTACTGATTGCATTTTCTGTTGAAATTCCTTTTCTAAAGCCAAACTGATCATTAAATAGAGTATTATTACTTTCAAGGCAATTGTAAAGCCTATTGCGCATTGCTTTCTCAAACACCTTAGAAAATGTAGGTGAAATAGCTATAGATCTGTAATTAGATCCATTTACTTTTCTCCCTTTTTGAACAAAGGCTTCATTGCCGAATATTTTAGCCTTTTATGAAATATGCCTGATGTTAAAGACTCATTACATATATGACTAAGGGGGGGGGGGGTTACTGATTTCCTATGCATTGGCTGTTGATCTCATAGCTGGAAGGGTTTTTTGATTTTAGTTTTCTAATGATATTACTAATTTGTAGTGGAGTAGTGGTACTTGGTTTGAATTCATTATTTTGACTAGAAATTGATAATTGTAAAATCCTTAATACATCTCTTTTATCGCCAGAGTATAAATTAAATTTTTTGTTACATTAAGAAAGCAATCATTAAACACATTTGCTACATCTGTAGGGTGTTGAATATCTTGATTGTTAATGCTTAAGATTATTATTATATCTTCTTGTTGCAAAATTTTAATCGTTTCTTATTTTATTATATTCTGATTAGTCTCTCTCTCTCTCTCTCTCTCTCTCTCTCTCTCTACCCAAATATATTTAATATAAAAGAAAAAGAAAAATAAAGTAACATTATTAACAATATAACAAATTAACATCAATTATAAAAGTAGAAAAGAATAAAACACTAAGATAAAGTCACACTTGAGAGCGCTATATTTCGAACTCGTTGAGTCCTTCTATGCCAAGAAGACAAGACAGAGTACAAATCAAAATTTTTGTTACATTAAGAAAGCAATCATTAAACGCATTTGCTGCATCTGTAGGGTGTTGAATATCTTGATTGTTAATGCTTAAAATATTATTGTATCTTCTTGTTGCAAAATTTTAATCATGTCTTATTTTATTATATTCCGATTAGTACCTCCCTCCCTCCCTCTCCCTCTCTCCCCAAATATATTTAATATAAAAGAAAAAGAAAAATAAAGTAACACTATTAATAATGTAACAAATTAACATCAATTATAAAAGTAGAAAAGAATAAAACACTAAGATAAAGTCACACTTGAGAGCGCTATATTTCGAGCTCGTTGAGTCCTTCTATGGCAAGAAGACAAGACAAGACAACAACATCCCCCAACATTTGTTAAACTAATTACATTCCCAACATTTTCCTTTTGTCTGGACATTGTTCATATTTACTAAAAATTGCTCACAATAACCTGTTTTGTACTTTGACTGTAACGTGTACGTATACCAGGTGATTCAGCACACTTGTGGATTGGTAGTTAGGCAAACCAACCTTGTCAAAGCCCAGGTAGTCCATGTTATCCTCTTGTATTGAAGCTATTACACGCCCCTGTACTGTTTAACTTATGCAGCGGACTCCGTATTGCTTGCAATCAGAGTAGGTCACATTAAGCAGACCATTTACAAGGAAATGTCACGAAAAACGTGTTAATGCATAAGAACGCGTGAAAGAAGTTGGATTTGCAAAGTATTATAAAGAAGTGAAAACATATGAAAAGGCACACTATAACAATAAACGCATATAATATAATTATGGCCGAATGAAACCTCCTGCCATTTTCTTCTTGATTTTGTAATTAGTCTAGAGAACTAATATTTTCTTTTAAGAACAACAAACTTTCTGTTAAAGTATAATCGTTACATACCGAGCGTTATTGACCTAGCTGAGCGCAGCGTTCACCAATCTCCTGTCACCCTGCACGCAGTTTACTGTTACGAGAGCAAGCATTTTATGTCATTGTATTATTATAATAATTCATTTTGCGTTTTAAGAGATAACTCAAGTCTTCATGTTTTTATATGTTATTGCGCGCTATTGATACACCAAGTTATTAGTTAAGTGTATCAGTGAAATTAGGTTCACAATAGTATAATGTATTGAAATATTAGTATTAGTACTGAGAAAAACTCTTCATAATGTAAAGGGATTTAAAGAAAATATCGAATTAGAAAATTGAAGAAATACGGAAGCAGAGCTGTTTTGAGAGAATTATATTTCCATATGCAGGTATACTGTTATTGATCAATGTTGTGAGAGTAGAAATCCGAGTGGAATTTTTCCATTAACGCAGCCGGCGACTTCCGCGACCTTGGCCTCGCGATCATCTGGGGACGCTGGCCAAAAATAACATAATGACGGTCTATATATGAACGAATATTCGACTTGAACTAGAATTCAGATATACGGGGTGTATGCGTGACTATGCTACAAAATTATATGGCTGATCAATATGAAAATTTTTCATATTTAATTTCAAAACTGCTCAGTCTAAATATTTACCTATTTAACACAAATTTAATTTAATCAAAAAGCATGTCAGTCAATTTAAGTAGTGAGGGTAAAGTTTAAAAGCAATGCTAATTAAATTTTACGTTTTACTCTCTCATCCCAGCCACCTCACTTTGAAATGTAAAATGACACCCTAATCTTTTGATACTTACACTTTTTAGGTGATGTACTTATTATGACACTTTTTTATTGTTACCTGGCGATTTAAACTATTGTTATTGTTTTACTTTGTGTATAATACTATGAAAGTAATGATAATTTAATGTAATAATTGTGTTTTGGCAATACATTTGTTTCAAAATTGTTTATATATATATCCTGCAAGAAAGAACAAGTGCAAGTGAATTAGTCAGGGATTCCGGATTAGGCCGTATTACTCTAATATTAATAAATGTAATTGTACCCAAAATAAATTATTTTTTCATTCTCACAACTAACTAATTTTTTATTCTATCCAAATTCAAGAAACAATCAAATAACGGCCTAAGGTTTAAAACCAATGTTGATTAAGTTACGGGTTTAAGCTCACCTCCAGCCACTCCCACTTTGAAATTCCAAATGGCAACCTTTAAATTTTAGAGAGGATTTTCCGCATCTTTTGTATTCTTTCATTGGCCGGCAGCATTTACTGTTATTATTGTTATTTGAATCTGCTTGCATTGTTTATTTTTGTAGTGTATGCCCTATTTTGAAGAAATTAATTACCAAACATTGTTTATTATATGTATTTCATTAAATGCTTAGTACCTTTTATAGTATTGTTTTGTCCAAATGCAAACAATAACAACAGTCCACGTTACCAGGCAATGATAAAAAGGAAGATGTGATAATATTGTATCATTTTTCAAATTTAAGCATAACAATAGGGGCGTCAGTTGGAATTTCAAATAAAACTCATCTTAAACAGTTAGGTAATCAGACTGACAAGTTTTGACATGAAATCTGTATTAACAAACCATGTCTTGAAATGAGATGTTGGGTTAGATGATGTGTCTGGTTAAGAAGTTTTATTTAATAGTGTTTAACGCCCGTTTGGCTACCAATGATAAGGCATACAGGCGCTACTGATATATGAAGTGAATTGATAAATTAGGAAAGGTTTTTTGGCGGGAAGGAAAATAGCGTTGCAGCCTAAGTTTGAGGTACTTCCGGTATTTGTCAATGATAAGGACTGTGAAAAACCTAGAAAATACTTCAGCTAGACAAGAAGTCCTGGAAGTAATTGAACCATGGTCCTCTCTTTCACGACTCCGTCCCTCCCCTAGCGACTTCGACCACCCTTGTAGATAGGTTTACTTTCTGTTACATATTAGCAAACCACTGCCTTTTATTCTAAAGGGGTACATTATATTTAAGTCATTTCCACTCGCGCGGTGTTTTATGTCTCGGTTACTACACTAGATGCAAAAGTTAATCGCATGTGAAGGTCACCCAATCTCTGTAAGTAGTGGCGTTGCGAAACTAAGTAGGTATGTGCGAACTCTACTCCTCAGAGCAGTCGGTCCTGGTGGTATAGTGGTTACCATACTTGCCTCCTACACCCAAGATCGCGGGCTCGAACCCTGCCAGGACCGATGGATTTTTTCGGGCGTAAAAATCGTAAGTATGGCTTCCTTCGGAAGGGAAGTAAAGCCGTGGGTCCCGTGTCATACATTTACGGCACGAAAAAGAACCTCAAGCCTGAAAGAGAGGCCTCTGAGCAAAATTTGTCGGCCGTTTCACGCCCCGAGTTGAATGGGACGCTGATGACCTGAGATGTTAAAGAGCGTCAGTAAATAAATAAATAAAAAAATCCTCAAATATCCTTGAGATATTGGGAGGTAAACACTTTCTCTACTCGGATATTTTTTTGTTGTTAACTTTGCATATTTTCCTAATTTGACAACACAGCACTTCGTATTTATGTATTGAGAAACTACTTAAACTAACTTCTTGTGACATTTTAAGTACAAGCGAACACAGGTATCGACTAACACTCACTTATTTAATCTCTACTCCAGTGCAGGACTGCAGCATTGTTTTATTTACATATGCTTCTTAAAAGTTCAATTACATCACTCTTTTTGCTTAGTTAGTACTTAGGAGGAGCGTTCTAAACATTTTCGGCCTGACCAAGAAAACAAGATTTAAGAGATTTTTTTTTTTTTTTTTTTTGTATAGTCGTCTTGTAAATCGATGCATTAATCCAACGACTTTCCAACTTTTTAATGCCCTCAGCATGTCAGATTTATCTAACTATGCAAAATTAGTATCTGTCTCAGCTTCAGTTGCATCTTTTGATGTGAATCTTCGCGCACCAAGTCATTTTTTAGTTTTGAGAACAAAAAGTAATCGCTGGGAGAAAAATCCCTCGAATGTAGAGGACGTGGAATCACTTGGAAGAAGTCAAGTCATGCAGTTTTGCAGGAACAATCCCAGATGGTGTGAAGGCGCAATATCTAGATGAAAGAATCCTTTTTTTTTTTTTTTTTTTTTTTTTTCCCCCGCTAGATGTGGACATTTAGCCCTTAATAGCATCCTTTATTTGGTCCAATAGTGAAGCGTTCCCCAGTGATGGTTCTGCCCTTCTGAGATAGTTTACGAGTATCACACCACGAGATTTCCAGAAAATGTAGCCATGACTTTTCCTGCAGATGAAATCGTTTTTGCATTCTGTGGTGCACTTTCACTTGTTGCCACCCACTGTTTAGACTGCTCCATCTCTGGCGTGTAGTGATGAATCCATGTTTCAAGTACTGTTAAGAAAAGTTAGAGAAACTCACTGGAATTGCATTTAAACGAGTCTAAACACTCTTGCGAAATGTTCATTCAAATGCGCTTTGGTCCATTGTTAACAAACGCGCATCTATATAGCGGAAAAACTTCTCATACCCAAAGCTTGGCGTCAAATGTGGTGGACACGGCCTATCGAGGTCTTTGCAATGTCAGCCAACTCGCGTACCTTCAATCGGCGTTCATTTGCACGGTACTGTGATTTTTTTTTTTAATTCAGCAGCCCACTTTTTAACTGTGAAAAACGAAGGGAAAGAACCTTTAGTGTGGAATCTAACATCTTTTGTATTCCTTTTGGGGTTAAACACTTCTAAATGAAGTACTTTATCATAGCTCGTATTTAGTTTTATCCATTTTGTAGAAAATGGTAACACTAGTTTGTTAAACGATTGTCACCTACACTTACGCGTATGAAACTTTACTGCGCACCATCTAAAGGATGATACTTAACAACTATCTTAGGAATTTGGTCATCTTCACGGCACCTCTGAGTCAGGCCGAGAACATTTAGAACACCCGTTATATAATATTATGGTCACGATATTCCCTCGTAATAACTGATAAACTCTCCCGACGCTATAGGTAGGCTGTCATTGACATCACCCCACGTGGAGTTTGTCTATTGTAAATTGGCTGAAGCGGAATATTATTATGCTATTTCAGACAGATGGTAGCTATTTATCGCTAAGCAAGTAAAGTATAGTAACCTCAGGGCTCTCCGGTTGTTAACGAGGAAAACGTGGTTACTGCAGCAAGAGTGTACATACCGGACAGTGGGACGGAGATTACATTTGGTTGGACGCAGCTTGTGATGTAGGTATATTGCATTAAGTTTCAGGCGTACCACAGCCGCGGCGTCTTCTCTTTTGTCTTCGTTTTCTGAATCTATTTCCCGGCCAGTCTCACGGCAGTATACATTCATTCATGACAGCTCACTCTAGAGCAATGTATAGTTTTCTGTGAATTTTATACAAATTAGCTCGTCTTGTAAGGGAGGAATTTGTTCAGAACATTCCTGATCAACTGACTCCCTCCAGAATTCTAATTCATAATATTTTTGCCAAATTTAATATACTGGTTCAGAAACAAACAACACTAGCAAAAAGTACTGTTTTAACAGAGGAAAATTTTAGGAAACTGGGGTATAAGTGAGGGGTACTTTTTTTTTTTTTTTTCCCACGAAGAAGTGATTGCACTTCTGATCTGCCTTAGCTTTAGAGAGAAGAAAAATCGTGTTAATCAGCGTATACTCATATGTAGAAAGCCATGCTACACTTATTGCACTTAAACATCACCCTGTCAACTCTAGGCTCATTAATCTTTCCACAAAGAATCAAGTAGAACGTTGTTGGGTGCATGGGCATCAGAGCTTAGAAGGAAATGAAGCGGTGAATGAAGAAGGAACAAACATTTACTTCATTGTGCCAGAACTTTTTTCGGCATTAGAAAGGAAACTGCTAGAATTGCGGTGTATCAAAGGACTGAGAAAGAACATCGGATAAGATAGCAGAATTTTCCCGGTCAAGAAGTGCGTATATTAAAACATCCGATAGCGCCCTGACTAAGTACCCATTGAGCAGGAATAGAAAGCAACAGGAAAGCTATTGGAATGATTTTTGGGCATTGCACATTCCGGAAACACACACGAATGGTGACGCTCTATAATTGAAACCCCACAGGCAGTGTTTGTGAACAGTCTGATGAGATAGCGAAACACATCTTACTAAAGCGTGAAACTCTGGAAGACAAAGAATATCTCTATTAGGAGTCACTCTTTTAGAAGCTAGAAGGAAAGACTCTAAAGTTATTGATGCGAAACTATAAAGTTAGGATTAAAGGAGAACACAGAAAACTCTTAAGGTTTATTATTAAATACTAAATGACAATCAAGGGGTGCGTGAGTTTTGGTATCCCACAGTAAAATGTCAGTTTGCCTACGTATGATAATATTATTTCTAGAGATGAGCAAAGCGTACCCACGGCCCTACCCTATGACATAGCAGCAAAGCCGAGACTGTTTGTTGCAAACTTCAGGCATTAGAGCCCGAAAGGCCCGATAAGAGCGAACTTTGCTTTAGTTTAGTTCTCGGAGCATTCAGTGAGTTCGTGAAGCAGCCACAGAGACCTACGAACATTGAACTTGTCATGCTAGAGTTAAAGGACCTACCCCTGAGCCCGTCATGTGTTGCTACCCTTCTTTTGTACAAGTTCAAAATTTTCAGTCTTTTCTCGTAGATTGCATGTGATAATGATGAAGCATATATTTATCTATCCCTATAAAACGAATGCAATTTTCTGATTAACATAACTAGGGCTTTCACGCTCGCGCGGCGTTTTGATCCACGGCTGCTGGGCGTGTCAAGGTCTGAGTGTACTTTAACTTCGCTTCTAAAATTGTGTATAAAATATCACCTCATAGAGGATGTTGGAAATGTCTCCTTTCGGCTAAATAATTAGTGTATCTGGAAAAAACATTCTGATTGGCACGTTTAAGTTCGGTCACTGTAATGCTTATGACTTCATTTGTTATATTTTCCTTTAGTTCCTCAATTGTGTGAAGGTTTGTTTTATAAACTCTGTCCTTCAGGCAACCGCAGAGGTAAAAATTACACACTGTTAAATCGTGAGCTAATCACTCAAACCTTCCTTAATTTTATTTATGGACTATTCTACCGTATGAGCAATTGCAGAATCCTTTTGAAACCACCCATATGATTTCTCTTCTTCTGTAAGCTGCTGAAAAAATGGGGTTAAAATATCCCTTCTGTACCTTTCTGCATCTATTGTCTCGTAAAAAAGGGGACTGATAATATCCCTTGCGCTAACACAACGCCAATCTCGAATTTTCCTATCTTAAAGGGAGGTTTCTGTACATGATGTGGATTTTGGTACGTGTTTAGATTGTTCACTGAGTCCATTAAACCTTCATTCACAGATGGAGAAGAAGGAAAAAAAAAAAAAAAACATTCAAAATAGCACTCTTACTACTGTGTTGCCTTTGTTTTAAACAATGGACAGGTGTACGCTTGTACGGTTTGAGGTTTAATAATTTTGTTACTTTATGTGCAGAACCCACCGAAACCCGCATTTGTGCTAATTTCGGGAAGGATTTTGTTGACGAGCATTCAAGGTTTGCACGAACTTGTTCTAGTTCAACCTTTGTTAAAAATGAAAATTTCCTGGTGTGTTTTTTGTTGTACACTAATCCAGTAGAATCAAATGTATTTGCAATATCGTGAATTGCTTTCTTGGAAAGACAATTGACCAAGGAACGAAATTCTGCACGAACACGACGAGCTGACTCGTATTTGTGATAACATATACAGACAAAAATTTACTACTCTAGAGTCAATTGTCCCATCTTGGTAAAGTTCAACTACTGCACTGCTTCAAAGTGATGTTCAAGGAGAGGAGGGGAGACTTATAGGAGGAAGAGTGGGGAGTGCCGCTCGCAGCCGATGGGATTTAAAACAGAACGCATGCAAGATAATTTTTAGGTGAATACTCTGTGGAAAGATATTATATTATTATTGTTTACTGTTTCCAAAGTAACATTTTTTGTACGTAAGTCTTTAAAATTTGATTAAGAACATTATGAAGCTGAGCGGAAGAATAGATTAATGATTAGTTATAATTATTAATATTACGTAATATTATAGGTTTTCTTTTAATTTCCCATCTCCATAACTGTGAATTAGGTTGTTTATAAAATACACATAAACATAGATTAATTAAATAATAACAATAATAATAGAACCTACTTAAATATATCATCATAACTGCATTTACAATTACCGTTGCATTGCATCGCAATAATTGCATGCATAATTAATTGAAATAAAAGAATTATAACACAATAAAATAAAAAGGTTTACATATTACAATTTGTATAATATTGCCCTGTATCTTCTTCAGTAATAAATAAGCAGTCCTTCAATGGGCGGGAATGTACGACTCCACTGCCCATGATGTTCTAGTGGTAACCATATTTGCCTCGGAGACCCGTTTCAAACCCGGCCTCCCTTCGGAAGGGAAGTAAAGCCGTGGGTCGCGTGTGGTGGATTAAAAGAACCTCAAGCCTGAAAGAGGCTCTGAGCAAAATTTATCGGCCGTTTCATGCCCTGAATTGAATGGAATACTGAGGATCTGAGGTGTTAAGGAGCGTAATTACTGGCAAGCAAAACAGTGAAGACTACGACTGTTACTTAAGTCACATATTGTGATCGGCAAAGTATGGGACTGCCCAGGCTAAAGCCTTTACTTCTCTAATAACTTATCTCAACTTTTAATTGCGACGCTTGAGGTCAGTGCAAGCAAAACTGAGGACAGAATTTTTTAATAGTGTTTAACGCCCGTTTGGAAAACCTGGAAAAAGGCCTCAGAGTCAGGGAGGATGGTCATGGCGGAAATTGAACGCCAGTCCTCTCACACGCAGTCTGTGCCGTAAAGACCTCCATTAAGGAGTTTTAATTACGGAACAAGATAAAACTTCCAATATTGTGTAGTATCTACTGATAAATATAGGCATATGCCTTACTCTAACAAGATGAAACGAGCAAATGAGTAAGTTATTAATTTTATTGCTTAAAGTATCAGAAGAGAAATATCGTAAACCTAACTATAGCCATATGCACTTATTGCTAACTTTTCTTTTATATAAATCTTTATGTCGAATCTTGCTATATTATCTTTTTAATAAAACAGCTGGGCGATAGCTTCTCATAATATTGGATCTAGATCAGAGAGCATCATACAGCTACTGTAAATGTACCACACAAAAGTTTCTAATTAATGTATCAATATATAAACAGCTTGCATTATATTCTTGTACTAAAAATAATAGGAAAGATGGGTGCTGATGTTTTTGTTTTGATTTTATTTTTCTTTCTTAGCTGAAGATAAAGATTAACAAATATATGATTACAGTTTTGTCAGCATATTACGTTGCGGTTTTAGGTATGTTCTATTTATTACGAGCATCTTAATTTTTTTACTGATTTTTTCCCTCATATTTTCGCTCTTTACGACACGCTGCAGTCATTGCAAGGTTTATAGCACATAAAGTAATTTTTGTTTTTATGACACATTTTGTTGTGTAAAGCATTTCATTTGTTCTTAAGCTAGAAACTCTAAACAGCACGCATACTTTGTGCTACAACGGTAACACGCAACCGCTTTTCGAGATTCATTTTTATTGATGAGAACTGGCATTTAATTACAGGGGATTTTTTTCTCTGCATACTCTGGGAAACATTTAAGCATCGCCTTGGCCAAATACGCCACTGTTCGGCTTCTGTACATTGAACCTGACACTGAATACTACAATAAAGGTCAAGTACAGCTTCACATTTATGCAACATGCAGTTACTTCCCAGTAGAAAGCATCTGTTCTTGTGCCAACTCATTCTCAACAGCCATCAGACCATTAAGCACGTCAACCCTAAGGTGCAGACTTTGATGATGCATTGTAATATGACTTGCGAAAGGAACGTTTTACACTTAACGAGGATTCTTAGGGCCTCTTTGTATAAAATAGTATTACCTTAATGAATGAAATAAATGTGTATTGTGTAAATTAAATATTCAAATGCTCAAAGATAACACAAAATACAGATAGTTTTAAGATAGATGCCCTAAAAATTGCCCATTTTTGCATGTTATTAACGTAAACGGAAATATTTCCAATCATTTCTGAATCCGTAGTTAAATTCTGACATTTGATAACGTTGAAGTAAACTATAGAGATCGAAACAAACCCATTTTTTGGAGAAAAAAATTATTACATTTTAAAAGCTTTTTAAATGAGACAATGTAACGGAGCGTCTACGCCATGCTGTCGGTCCTGGTGGTGTAGTGTTTACCATACTTGCCTCCTACACCCAAGATCGCGGGTTCGAACCCGGCCAGGACCGATGGATTTTTTCGGACGTAAAACTCCTAAGTATGGCTTCCTTCGGAAGGGAAGTAAAGCCGTGGGTCCCGTGTCGTACATTTGCGGCAAGAAAAAGAACCTCAAGCCTGAAAGAGAGGTCTCTGAGCAAAATTTGTCGGCCGTTTCACGCCCTGAGTTGAATGGGACGCTGACGACCTGAGATGCTAAAGAGCGTCCATAAATCAATCAATCAATACGCCATGCTCAAAGCCGTGTTTTTTGTTGGATTTTTGCAATTTTTTTTAAATTTCGCGTGCGTTTTAAAACTATTTGTATTTTGGTGTTAACAGAGCAACAAATTTTTGCGACAATTTTTCAGTAGAAAAAAAGTGATTTGATCAATAATTGAGAAAACCAATCTTGCATAACATTTTAAAAATTTAACTTTTCCTGCATAATGCTAAGATAGTAATAATTTACGTAATAATATTAAATGTATCTGTATATGTTTAATTTACATTATTATTGATGCCCAGATAATTTTATATTAAAGTTTAGTTAACGAAAATAGGTCAGTTATTTTAAGGATCTGCAAATGGGTAGTACAGCACTAATAAAGTATAATTATAATTATTATTATTATTATTATTATTATTATTATTATTATTATTACTTAATTTCATTAAATTGCAATATACAATAAGTTTCATGTTTTCAGGTTTCACTGAATACACCTTATCAATACACTATAATTATAGTTAGAAAAGAATCTTTCGCTCTCCGCATTTGATATTTATGGTTTATAAAAATAGAATTTAATTTCATTGTTCACAGTAATTTAATGTTACTTATTTGCCTGCTAATGTTTATAATATACGGAAATATGAACATTAAAGATACCTATTAGTTCCCTCGTTAGTTTAATATATGAAAACTGATTTATTAAAACAGTAAAAATGTCGACATAACTTTTAACACATTTCTATAGTATCTATGACTAATTTCCCTCTCTCTATTTTAGCTTTCCTCTGATTTTCAAACAGATTGCAGTACCTAACTGTCTACTTGGTGATTTGTTTGTTTATTTACTTTCTTCCATATTTTTTTTTCGTGAACCCTTTACTCTTTACTTGTCTCTCACATGAATCACAACATTTCCACTCTATTCTGACATTGCAAATTTACATAAAATAATATTGTTTTCACTAAAATAAAACCTGTGGCTATGATATTCAGCAATGCGACATAATACATTTATTTCACTTGCTCGGCCCATCTTTGCACTAAGTTTGAAACTAAAAGCTAAAGATCCAGGGTTTCTCAATAGAATAAAACTTGAAGTAACGTTAAAACACCCCTTTTGTTTTGAAATATGTCGAATTTTATCTAACAGTCGCCACAAAAAAGTGTCAAAATACAGGATGGTTCGAAACTTTCTCAGCTCAAATATTTTGAAATAACTAGTCAAAAATAAGAAATATTAATTTTATTTTAAAGAGTTTTAAAGATACAACTTTTCATGATCTACTAAGATTTTCAGTATTTGGTGTGACGTCCATTGTTGCTGTGGTACTCCAAAATCCTTTTTCGGAAACTCTTTACGAGAGAGTTGGTCAATTATTCCTTCACCCTTTCAATGAGTTGTTCACTGTTGCGTGATGTAGGTTGTCTAAATACGCTGTCTGGATAGTTTCCTGGCCAGTCACTCCAGAAGAAGTTCTTCCGAATGACATCCATGGTTGGTGCTGTTGCAATCTTGGATCAGAATTCCAAGTGAACGACATCCATGACTTTCTGGTAAGCAGGTCATCATCTTTCCTTCATCATTTTCTGATTGTGTTATGTCAAAGTTCGACTGATCTCCTTTATTGACATGCCCAACTGTTAAAGGCATTTAACATTATTTCTTACATGCTCTCGTTGTAGGGGTGATATCTGCAAGAATCGATAAATAAGCCTTACTGATACTGAATGTTGCTCATTAAACAATGCACTTTTGTGATCCGAAATATGAACCCGGTGAGAAACTTTTGGTTTAAATTAACCCTGTGCCAAAGCATTTGAAATTCATAAAATTCTTTTCATGTGTGCTGAATTATAAACTTTAAACCAGGGAGATTAAGAAATTAACACATTTTAAAGTTGACTTACCTTTTAATGATTGAAAAGACTAATGGCATAAAGAGAGAAATAAAAACGATCCAGTTTCAAGTACTACTTCTCTAAGTGCATGCTGTTAACGCAATACAGCGAATGAGAACTGTTCCACGTGCTGCCTTGACAAGAGTTATCAACGTTAATAATAACAGATCATGAAAGCGCGCGTATTTCACATCACTGACAAATAATTTTGATTACAAAAAATGCAATAGAAGTGAGAAATTTTCGGATCACTCTGTATCTGCGTGCAATATCTAAATCAGCTGTTTCCAAATGTTAAAACGATTTTCGGAATAAATCAAGACATTATATTCTTTTTAATTTTTTAATAAATATCTCATTTCTCGTGTTTATTGCAATTACAGACTTTGGTGAAATTCGTGAAAATTCCTGTGAAAAAGATAGCTTTAAATAAACTATTATTATTATTATTATTATTATTATTATTATTATTATTATTATTATACATGAAGATAATTCTAGCCCGAACTGTGAAGCGTCTTTTACGTTTATCGTTAATACCAAAAAACACGGTTTTGGTCAAATTTGGTGACGATTCTTTTTCAGGTGCAGCGGCATTCTGTTGGTTCGGTGAATTTAAGAGGGAACGAAGTTTCTCAAAGACGAACAGAGCAGAGGCAAGCCAACAAAGGTAGTGGCTGAAGAATGCATCGCACATGTAGAACAAATGATAAGAGAAGATCCAAGGTTGAGTTAACAGGATTTAAAATTGACTTTAAAGATCAATTGATTAGCGCTTTTAAGCACTTGGGGGCATTTTTCGACATGTTGTAACAAACCAAATACACACGATACTTTTGCTAGTCTACATATGCTAAATAAACGTGACAATAATTATAATTTCCATAATTTCTAATAGATTCAGTATCATTTATTTATTACAACAGAATCATAATTAAAATATTATAATAAGCCTAAGGAAAGATTGCTATATTAATTTCTTGCATAGTAAATTAAGTTACAGATTGAAATATCACCTTTTTGTCATATATAAGAACAAAACAGAACATGGGATGAGATTGGGAATTCTGTTAAAGAGCATAAAATTTATGTAGGAATTATTTTAACAAAACCGGAGTTTGCCTTGACTCCTTCGAGCAATGATCTATCACTTTTCCAATAAAAATACTCCTCTGATATTATTTTGTTTCAATAAATTGATATATACGTAAACGGCTGACACGATTATTTGTCATGTTGTTCTAGCCATGTTTTCACGCGTCTTGGAGTATGACAAACAAAAATTATTCATTCGTAATTAGTGTTTAAAAGGCGTTTAAAATAAAAACATTAAAACTGGCTATATACCTCGCTTTTAAATCCCGTACTTTTAAAAATTAACTAAAATTGCCACACGCAGCTAATCGTGGTGCAATGACATTTGATGAGTTGTAAAATGAAACAAGGTATGCCATTCCTTAACAGAGGTTCCGTGTTCAAATATATCAACAATGTTTTTCTAAACTCCACATAAAATGAACTTTGATTGGTTGGTTCAAGTTTTAAAACTGTATTGTACTGCTCGTGTCTAAAGGTTAATGTTGACATAACTACAACAAACGCCTTTTTATATGCCGACGTTAACGTTGGGTGTTCAAATAACATATTTCTGCGCGATCAGATTGTTGAGAAAGAGCTTAAAAATGCAAAAGATCCTCTCTAATGTGTAATTAAATGCTTCATATTCTCAATTACTTCTTTCGGCCCTTCATGACTCCATTTATGAGGAACTGTTCTTTTCTAGGATCTAAGCAGTCTTGCACAATATTCACAAAATATAATCTTTTATTACTCTGCCGAAAATGAGTTCGCCGTTCACATGGTTCGCAGTGGTGCGGTGACAGCAATTAATTCTATTCATTCTGCTAGCATCCAGCCAAACCTCGAAAGAAAATCCAATTCTAAATACATGAGGCTCTCCCCCTTCTCCATCATATTTAACTATAAACACGAACAAAAAGCATCCCTTATAAGCTGAGAAACCTACAAGCAGTTAAGTGCCTCTTTAACAAATTGATTTCAAAAGCTTTTGATGTTGTTAACGAGCGATGTACAAGCAGACAGTAAGGTCTGTTTAACTTTCCGAATCTAAAACAGCATAAGTTTCACATGATTGTCTACCCATGTACATTAAATAAATTTTCAGTGGGTGCAATTGCCCTCCTGATCAGTTAAACTGTTTTTATCATTCATAAACATCTACGAGTGAAAAAATCTAGTTCAAAACGGGTCACCGATAGTTATCCAAAGGAAGAAGCTCTGCAGGATAAAACAGTGTCAAATACCCAAAAAATGGGGTTTCGGCGCATATCTGACGTTGTCATTAGAGATGAAATTGGTTTTACAGGCTCGGTCCTGAAAACAAGCACAAAACTTCCTCTTCTGGTGATTGTGTTGTGTATAATAAGAAAAAAACTAATGCAAAGTGATATACTAAAATCTCCGTCTTCCTACATTGTTCAACAAAAATCCTTGAACAGCGGGAAAAACCAAGCTAGACACATTTTGTTGCACCATTACAATGCTTCGGTTCACTTGTCAACATAACATTGCCATTTTAGCCCACCGTTTGACATATCCACCTAAAGTCCCCATCTGGTGCTCCTTTCTATTCCTCACTGAGAAAAATCATCTTCAAGGTCATGAGCGAATTTCAAGTCCTGAAGAAGCAGTACAGCCTGTACAGAGTAAATGACTTGGATGTCGGAAAACCAATGGCCTGGAAATATTCCATGCGATGTATGGAATGTTGTGCACAATGCAATGAGAATACTTTGAAAACTTGTGATGAAGTGATTAACTTACTCTTTCTTGTTGAGTATCTAAAAATTATCCTTTGGTCCTGATAGAAAGTGGGACACTTCAGTAAATGATATTTTGCACAGTGTTCACATAAGCAGTCTGGGCCAGTTTGCTTATTGAAATGGAAGCTGCGTTGACTTGAGTTCCAAAACAACATACACTTAGTTGTTAAATACATTTTGCTAATGCTAATAGTTTAAAATTACACTCCTGTACAACACATGTGACACCATGATGTTACATATTTATGACATATATGTTAATAATTGAGAGCAAATTGTGAAATGAATTTTTCTTCTGTCTTTTCTCTGCTTGGCTTTATCTTTCACAGAGAATCATATTTTCTATCAGTGATTCCAGGAATGGTATTTCTGAGAACCTCTTGTCTAAAATAGGCAGCTTTTATGCAGCACTTTCTTTTCATGTAACTGTTCACCCAAAGTTCTCAGAATTGGCCCGATTAGTTTTTTCGTCTGGAGTGGCAAGCACAGTTCTCAAGCACGCAACTAAAAAGTGCTTTTTTCAGTGCTGTTTCGTGTATTTAGAGATATATTCTAAGCTTCCAGTATGCTTGAAGTGATTGCTGTGACGATAGAAACGTTTTGTCATTAACTATTTCCAACAAAATATGATAATCGTGGGAATTAACATTGTGTTACAAACCCTTTGTTAAATATTAACATATGGCTGTGCATCATTTCACAAGAGGGAGGACAACCAGAGAATACGGCATATTTTTTATCCAGATGCCAGAGGATCCAAAGGAATCTTGGGGCAGATGTATATGGAATAAAATGGTCTTATAATTTGGAGCATTCACACTACAGTTAAAGTTGAAATACGGTGAGACTATTTGAGTTACGGGCCGGTAGAGCGCGGCCACATACCATGAGAAACAGCAGGTAGCAGCTTGTAATTAGTTTGAGCAAATGAATGTGCGTTCGTGTGTTGCTCGGTGCTTTTATTGTGTGCTAATTGTTCTTCTTTAGATATGCTGCCAAAGCATATTCTTGGAGAACAGACTTTCATTTAGATTCATATGTGTAAACGGATTCTAACAGAGAAATAGTAAGGAAGGGGCATAATTTTCAACATATTTTATAATACAGGTTATCGTTTATTATTATCATTTCTAAATGCAGTGTAAATCTATGCAGGTAAATATTAATACCAATAAAATACTAACTTAACCCGTGGCGACACTATTCTCCTTTTTCCGGTTGCTGCGGCTGCTCTTTCCAATAAGCAGCTGCTGAACGCAAATAACCTCAGTGTATTTCCAATTTTGGCAAGCATATAGGAAATGCCATAAAAGTCTCATTACACTGAGCTTCAATTATCATGAAGATGGAGTTGTCTTTTATTTACTACATAGTCTCCTGTGTTCCTTGTTACGGTTGAGGAGACTGCTCTTTCAATTTATCTTAGATATATTTTTCATCAGGTTAATAATGCAGCTAATGCTTCACATTCAAGGATAATATAGACGGTTTCAACCTCTTGATTATTGACTATATGTTTTCCCAGTTTCATCTTATATAGATGTACTGTGTGTTCACTTTTACATATTTTCATTATAGATCTTGGTTGGCAACTTCATTAATGCCAAATTTGGGTGTCTTTGCATCATGACATCAGAGATTGATTGGATGTCTCCGTCTCCCTTCGGCAGCATTTGTTAGCCTGTAACACCTGTTAAGTTCAGTCTTTTTAGGTCTTATATCCACAGGTGCTCTTGCTGCTTCAATGGCTATCTTCCATTATTAAGTACCAGAGCGTTTTTGTTAAGATCGCGTTTGTTTAGTCTCTGGTGCAATATTCCTAATATCTTTATTCTCAGACACTCCACTGATTGGCATAAAATTTTTGTAAGATGTTTCTTACTCAAGTAGTCTTGAAAATACTTGAATTTCATGTGGTGAAGTCCAAATTGATCTAGGAATGCTTAGAGCATTCCCATAATATTAGTGAACAACTATCCTGGTGGAAGGTATCGGAACCAAACTTATTTGTAATATCTCTCATGGTTCAATACCAGATTAAATAAGTCAGATTTAGTGAAAGATGATCTAATATTCTGGTTCTACCATTGTTCTGCTTGGTACGGCTATTAACACCTGTTGTCTACAGTAGCGATTCCTAAACTGCGAAACATCTCCTAGTGTTCCTTGAAGAAATGGGAAGAATAAAGTAATGACCGGATCTTAACATTGTGAATTTTATGCGGCTATGAGTCGGCAAAAGTCAAGTAGAAATAACTGAAGCGGCATATTTGACTTATCGCAGGTAATAAAAGGAATGTGTGCACACGCGGCGCGAAGGCCATGACTGGAACGAAGTCTGGTGTTATCAAAAACTAAACAAAATGCGAACGGGTGCAGCAGTACACGCTACGTCCTCCACACCAAACCCTTGCTGTAAAGATGGAGTCCTGTGCCTGACTTGACAATACTTCGCTTTGTAGACAATTTATGTGACGTACACTGACTAATAACATTGGCATTTTAGGTGATATTTTTCATAAAGTTAATAATTTTACCTCTCACTTCAAGGAAAAACTACAGCAGCGTTTGACGCCAGCGATAAAGTGCAAGGGTTTAAAAACAAAATCAAGTTTCAAGAATCGGTGAACAACATAGTCTTGACATCTTCCCAATGGTAAAAGAATTTATACAAAACCTAGACTCGTACATACCTAGGGATATCTGAAATGTGTTTCAAGTTCATTTACTAAGTTTGCTTGATAGCTTCAACAGTTATTTTCCGGAAGAGTTCCATGAAAAAACGTTTGAATTATAAACCCATTTTCTTCTGTGTCAGAAAAGTCAGCTACTCTGACAACGCAATAATATGAATTCTTGATTGTTTTGATATCACATTCTATGATAAAAGAAAAAATTTCCAATAAGAAGCCCTTATTTGAATTCTGGTGTTAGTTAAAAGATGATTTTAAAAATTTGTCTCATAAAGCTAAAATCATCTTTTTGCCCGTTGAAGTCACTTATTTATGTGAATCAGGATTCCCTGCCTATGCAGATACTTAAACAAAATAAATTTCGTCTCAATTCAGAGCTAGATATTCGCCTTTAGCTTTCCTAAATTTAACCAGATAGAACTAAATTATGTAAATCAATTCAGTCTCATCCTAACATTAGAATAGTTCTTTTATGGTTCCAAGTAGCATTTTTGGTTTCGTAACATTAAAAATGGTTTTATGTATTAGATATATTATGGATTTACAATTCTAACCTTTAATTAATTTTAAAATGTGTCTCTTAATACTTTTTTGAGTAACATATGTAGTGAAATTAGAATTGAAACTATTTTGTAATGAAATAAACTAATGAAGCATGTTTCACGCGTCTAAAGTACTAATTTCGGAATATTTACCTTGTATCTTCAAATAGTGTGCATATATAAGTGTTAGGTGAAAACTAGTGCTTCATGATGAACTTTTCCACTGAAAAGTGTTCCATGGTATAAAAATTTGGGGACCACTGCTCTCTCTTCCAGGTGGGAATCTTCTAAATCTCAAATATATGATATGACATTAAGGAAAAAAAAAAAAAAAGAAAAAAAGAAAAAAAAACATAACATTCTAAATAAATGTAAAAGCTTAGGTAATTTAATAAACTTTTCTTTCAAATTACACGTTCCAGATTTAAACTATTTTGCAATGTTCTTTTTGAGAGGTGAAGGGCTGCAAAACTAAAAAGTTGAGATACACATAGGACATTATTAGATGTCCCATCCCGTTATCTCTCAGATAAGCCAACTTTATATGCACTTATATTTAGAGATGTAACTACTGCTTTGCAACAAGTCTGACGCAAGTTAGGTACATGATGTCAGAGGGAGGGGATATGAGTTTGAGGCTGCAATGAGAGTTGAGAACTATCTCTCACGCAGTACATTCAGCAATGCCTCGCATTCCCTACCATTATGCTCTGCGTGCAAGTATAATTTGAAAAGTTCATTAAGGTACATAACGTCCTCCTCTGGTGCAAAATTAGAAATGCATCTTTACATATAAAACCCTACAGTTATATAACCACCAGGACCACCTTCATGGTCTAGTGATGGCGTTTGCGACTACTAATCCAAAGGTCTTGGATTCAGTTTCCGGCCAGGTCAAGCTGTCTAGGTGACGTTTTAGGAGTTTTTCTCTACTCTGAAAAGAGAATGCCAGATAGCTTTAAGGAGCCAAGGACTCGGAACTCATTTGCGTCATCATTAATTCATTTCATTCATCCATAAGTTTAAGTACCCATGGTACACCGTAACCATATCACATTTACCACTTTCTCCACTGGGATAAAGTAGCGGCGTCCTATGGGCGTCCCGCCCTCAGAAAGTCGCTAAAATACTGCCTTGCCAGATGGGAAGACCCACAAACAATGTGCTGGCATTGAAAAAATAAGCACTACCAGAAGTGTTAATACATCCATAAATACTAGAAGAAAACTTGTTTTTAATTGTATGTATTGAACTGAATTTACACACTTCCTTTCCTATAATAACTAAAGCCAATATTCCAACTGGCTCGATTGCTTTTAGGACTACATATACACACACCCGCAGTTGATCCCCACCACCAAGGAGGAATTTTCGTATGGAGAAACGTTGTAACAAATGTTTTCACGCATTTATTGACTAAACCATATTGTTGCTTAGTTCAGTAGTCCTTGAATGAAGTAGAATTCTCTGGTAATTCTAACTAAAGTTGCCTTCACCGTATCTATTTCCTGCTGGGGTGTTTCACATATTGCTACATTCCAGGCCTAATGACGAGTACTTAAGTGGGGCAGCTTTAGAGTGAAAGTTCACTCATTTGCTCAATCTTATTATTTGGCTCATTTTTTTTATTTAGATAAGCCAATGTTCGATTTCTGGCAATGACAGAGGAAATTTTCTCCGCCCAAGTTTAATTATTGTACTCTCCGAATGAATGGCGGGGGGTTTCATTTCGTAAAGCATTTCATGATCCAACCCCCATTTTAGTACTGTAACCTAAGCATCTCGCTCTATAATTTACTGTACTCGCGTTTGAAGCGAGGCGCTTTGTGTTAACTCAAATCTTTGCAACATAAGTAGAACCCGAAGTCTCCAAAATAAATGGGCTTTTTGTTTAGGAGAAACATTACAGCAGATGTTAACTACGGGAGTCTTTTGAACCTGTGAACCAAAAGCGCGTGCTAAAGGGCCATTTCAATGAACTCTTTGGTGATTCGTGGCCGTGGATGCGTTATTCTTTTGTTAACTTGCAAGGCAATCACTACAGTTTCTTGAGATTCGCAAGGAATAATCCTGATTGAGTAAAACAAAATCAAGCGCTTATAGGTAACATTGTTGCCATTTGAAAGATGAATTAAAGGTGAAACATTTTCAGATGGGCACACGCAAATGTGCTCTTTCACAGCTACAGTCGTAAAGACAAAACTAAAAGAAAAGGGACTTCGTCATTCATCGCATTTCCGTAACTTAACCTCTAGCGGCTTTTCCTGCTTTCAAACTTAAAAATTAGTTCGGTGAAAAGAAATTTCTTCAAATGAACATATCGCGATGGTGTCAAATTAATCTGTAGAGATGAACAAAACCTTCTATGGAGAAAAAATTGGAAACTTGCTGAATTGAGTGTGTATAAGGTGTTTCAAAAATAATAATAATAATAATAATAATAATAATAATAATAATAATAATAATAATAATAATAATTTGAAAATGAGAAGGGTAAGTGAAAGGGGGGGGGAAGCGCTAGTAAACAATGGTACTCAAATTAACTGTTGACAAAATATATGGCAACTGGCCTGAGCAATTCAACTGTTTATACAAAAACAGAATCCCTTAATTACTAGTTTGTTATGAATGCTCATTTTGTCTCTTTCTCACTTTTGCAGTGCACGGAGTGTTACAATACAATAAAAATCTGTCTGTTATGTTCAATCAAATTTTCAAGCCAAAATGTAAAATGTTACTTGCTTATGATTCATAAGCTTGTCCTTTTCAAAGGACTTGCCGCAATTAGATATCAGTGATCTCATAGTCAGCTACGAATCTCAACAGAAAATGTTTACTGCAATTTTGTCTTCTTTTTTTGTTTATATTTCTCATGCTGCCATTATTCCCATCATTTTCAAACAGTCGTTATAGCCGTCAAGAGACGAGAAATATATTTTGTATTTAACAAAAAGGGTTATAACTTGCTTTTTACCTCACTTTTGTATGTAACTAACCCAAGCAGCATTTAAAAATACGTCTTCTAAATACAAAATAGGTAAGGTATGTATCTTAACCAAATTTATGGTGGCATTTTTTAAGCAGAAAAGTTCTTCGTGCTAAACATTTTTCAAAGAGTGAATAGAAAAAAAAAAAAAAACAAGGAAAAAAAGAAAAAAAACTGACTTTGATATTACTGTATATGACAATCCATAAAACTGTGGTCGTTTGAAAATTTTTTCGACTTAAACGTTACTAAATCGTCATTCAAAATTAACCTCGGAAAATGTAGCCACTGTGAAAATGTGTATATATTTGCAAACTAACAGCAAACTTGTTTATTTCATCTGGACAGTGAAAACCTACTACTTGGTTATTGACGACTTTATTCTTCAAGACACTGTTGAGGTGTTTGACAAAATGCACCGTTATCTTACGCCTGCATGCATTATCATTTATCATCATCGAGACTGACGAATGTTGCAGAATAGCATCTAGGTTACCTATATCATCAAAGTCACCAAAATGACTAAGAGGTTTCCCACATCTGGCACGCGGAGAATGGACAGTTGTATGCCAATAGCAATGTCATGTAGGTCAGTATGTACAATGGAGGGTAACAGGAAGTTCTTGTAGCCGTTTTACTGTTAACTTCCCACATACGGCAGCTCTCCGACCCCAGTTTCCTTATTTGTGTGACTTGTAACGTTAGGTTAATGTGTCGCACGCCACTGCTTCGCTGCGGGCATTGATTCGAATCCTTCGTGCTAATGGTTTCACTAAATTGCCTGCATTCATTGTCTCGTTCTGAAAAGCCATGAAATTCCTCCTCAGGCTTTTCAGCTGAAGTCCCTTGAGACTTTTATTAACCATTTTCCATGAAAATTTGGTTAAAAAGAGGTGAAGGAGCTATATAAAGTCCAGGAGAATGAGGTGTATTTAACACACATTCCTTTTCCATGGTCTAATGTCGTCAAAGTTGTTAGCGGTCTGTTTATTTCCTTAGGTTTTTTCTAGTAAAAACATTATAGTAACCGGCGATCTGTTATTGCATCAAATGGAGGTAACTGATTAAAATAATGCATTATCAAAATATAAGAAGAAAATGGAAAACGATATTTTCTTATAAATAAATTAAAGATTTTCAATACTCATACTTGATATTAAAAGAATGTTAAGTCATGGACAGAAATATAGGCACACTAGTAGAAAATAGAAGTACAAATTCATGTTTCATAATACCTTATAGATAGAGCAATATAAATAAAAATAAAATGTTATTTTTCATTAAAAGTAAATAACAGATCAAAATTAAATACCTTTATTACAGAAAATAAAAACTATACCTAATCTTTTCGATTTTTATAACGCTGGACATAAAAATAGACAAGAGAAAGTTTTAGTTACTTTTTCCCCTTCCCTTACACACAAGATAAATGTTCAGTCCTATAGTACCAGGTTTCCAGAATATATCCTCATCGCCCGCATGGGGTTTCGCGGCTCGGTCAAGGTCGGCTCTACTCCCCTCATAACCATCTATGTTTTTGTTCTTGAACTTCCAAACAGTCAACGGTCTACATTCGTTAGCAAAGACTGTAGAGGAAAGCATTTTTGTGTGTAAATGTTATTATAAATACGAACCAGCTCGTCGCGTTCGCGAGGAATTTATTCGGAAGCTTCCAGGGTAATTACCTTCTTCCAGAACTCACAATTCATGATCTTGTAAATAAATTTGATACTTCGGTTCAGTGCAAAACAAGAAACATAAGCGAACATGTACACTTTTAACAGAAGAGAAAATTGGCGCAAATCTTGAACTTTCGCCAACAAATTCACTACCGAAATTAGCACAAGTTCGGGTTTCAGTGTCTGCAACAAAATAATTAAACTCAAAACATACAAGTGTACATGTGTCCATTGTATACTACAAGGTGATCCCGTAGCACGTGTGCGTTATTGTGTATGGTTTCTTTCATCAGTGACTGAAGGGTTAATCGACCACAGCTTGTGTCCTTTTCACACGAGACGTGTTTTCACCAATATAATCGTGCGAACACTAACAACAATCTCTATCGGTATTCTGAAAATGCAAATTATTTACAAGATACCCCTCTTTATGATAGGAAAAGTTGAGTTTGGTGTGCGATTAGCGCATGGCACATAAGACGCGGCCGGTTGTGGCATGTCCAATGCCGAAATGCGAAATCTCGTGCGAGTGGTAAGGACGTATTCTGAAAGCCTTGTACTTTATCGTCTTTCCATGTTCTGTGAGTAACGCCTTAACCCCTCTCGCATTGAATTAACTAGATTTCCAGTGACTTATGCGCTTATTTGATGGCATTCCTTTAGTAGTTACTCCTTCACTTGGTTTTTGTTGGTACTAGTAATAGTAGTAATGAGGTTTAAGGGCGCATAACTACATAAATAGTTATTAGCGTTTTAACAAAACCATTGCATAGAAAAGAAAATAAATGCAGGCACAATAAAAAAATATTTCGAAAAATAAATAAAGCTCAAATCCATAAGATGGCATGTTTACGCATTCTTTTACCTAATTCATCCAATAGATTGGATTTAAGTCTCGTAATTGTGGGGGTTATGAGGAATGTTGTAGATAAAATAAACGAACTCTCTCTGCATTATTTTTAGCATCATTGTTCTGCTAGAAGTAGAAACCTTATGTCGGGCTCAACTTTTCTGCACTTTGCTTTAGATATATTGCAAAATATCACTATATACAAATCTGTATATCGTCCCATTAATAAACACAAGTTCACTTACTCCAGAAGCTGCCACCACCTCCGTACCAAAATGGCATCACTCCATGTTTTTCAGTGGGTTGGATACGAATATTTTGCAAATCCCTCTCTGCGTTCTTTCTTTTCCATGCCAGAATTCGTCCATCGTTCGGAATATGTTAATTTTACTTTCATCTGAAAATATAATTTTTATCCAGAATTGCTTATCCCTTGATACATATTCATTAGATACTGACCTCTCTTCTTCGTATTCATTTTATTTATATAGGGTTTTTCCTAGGCACTCTTGCATGGTGTCCTCTTGATAAAGCGCTCATCTTACGGTATGGGAATGAACCTGAAAATTCTTTTAATTTTGCTGCTATTTGTGTTTCAGTCATTTTGGGAGTTATCTTGAGAATATTTCTGATCTCCCTGGTGTCTAGCAGCCCAGTTTTCTGCTTATTTATTGATGTTTTTGTTTCTTTGAAATGTTAAACTATTGTTCATGTAAAGCGGCTTCTACGAGGATGTTTGATAAAGCATGATCATCATTTTTTGATAACATCCTTTACTCATCCTCTCTCTAAATAATCGCCATTGGATGTAATGCACCTGTCCCAACTTTCAAAGAGATGTGGGAAATCATTTTTGACAGGTTCTTCAGAATCGTCTCCGTAGCCCTCATCACTGCTTCTGATGATAGAAAATGCTTCCCACAAAGGTGTTTCTTCACTTTGGGGAACAGGAAAAAGCCAATCTGCTGTAAATCTGGCGAAAAACACAATTTACATTTATTTTTGTGAGATATTCAGCAACATTTGCGATGTGGAGTCGTGTATTATTGTGTTGCATACCGCCACGGGTGGCCGAGGTCGTTAAGGCGCGGACTGATCTGGGGTTCGAATCCCACCAGGACCGTCCTCCCTGACTGAGATTTTTTCCAGGTTATCCTAAGTCCTCATAAATGGCAAATGCCGGGGAGCTACACTAAACTTAGGCCTGGAACGTTTCCTTCCTTAAAAAAAAAACTATTTATCAATATATAATTTCATCTCATGTATCATCAATGTCCCCCGCCTGTGGTGCCTCAGTAGTAAAAACGGGCGTTAAACACTACTAAAAAAAAATCGTGTTGCAGCATTCAGCTTGTAGCACGGAAATTGCCTTTTGTATGTGATATGGTCTTGCAGAGTTTTCAGGATCTCTGCAGAGGCAACCACTTTATTATTATTATTATTATTATTATTATTATTATTATTATTTCCACACAGAGTTCTGCTGTTTGCTCTCAGGATCTAAATGATGTAGCCAGTTTCATCAGCAGTGATACTCTTTGAAAGAAACTCTGCCTCTTACCGGAACATGATTTTCAACTGCATGCGAACGTCCTTTTGTTCAGGAATCAGCAGTCTTGGAACACACACGAGGTTTCTTCAAAATGTATCGCGAATTTTGAATTTCCGCGGGCTACGTATATCCCATTTTCGATTGTTTTCTGGCGTTATGTTGGCACTCATGTCCCTCACTTATGTTGACAAGCTCGGCCATTTTGAATGTTCAGTTAATTGTTGACAGCTATTTTGCTTGGACGTGTTTTGGCTCGTCTTCGATTTTTGCCTATTCCAAAAAATGGAACAAAGAATCTGTATCAAATTTTGTGTGAAAAACAAAATTAAGTGCGCGGATGTACTCCGAATGTTGACTGTGGCATATGGTCAAGCTACCTTGGACCAAAGCAACGTTTATCGGTGGTACAAAATGTTCTCAGAGGGTGGAGAAGATGTGAACGACGAAGAGCTGGGACGGACGCCCGAGCTTGTCAACAACATACGAAAACATTGAAGAAGTGAAAAAATAGTATTGGCCAATCGTCGAATCACCGTTAAAGAAGTTGCTGAGGACCGAAATATATCGATTGGCTCGTGCCATTCGATTTTTACCAATGATTTGGACATGAAACGGGTCACCGCAAAATTCGTACCAAAGTTGCTCAATTTCGACCAAAAACACCATCGCATTAACGTTGCTCAGGAGGTGTTGAACTCTGTCTGCGACGACCCAAATTTGCTGGCGAATCATGGGTTTATGGTTATGACGTGGAAACTAAAGCTCAATCATCCCAATGGATGCTGCCACACGAGCCAAGACCGAAAAAAGCGCGCCAAGTTCGGTCGAATGTGAAGGTTTTGCTTACAGTTTTCTTCGATTGCAGGGGCGTGGTGCATCATGAGTTCTTGCCACAGGTTAGAACGGTCAATAAGGAATATTACCTGCAAGTTATGCACAATCCGCCAGAAACGCCCGGATTTGTGGAAGAACAAAACTTGGCTTTTGCACCATGATAACGCCCTTGCTCACACGCCGTTGCTTGTGCGCGAATTTTTGGGCAAAAACAACACACTTATGATGCCGCAGCACCGTACTCCCCAGACCTGGCCCCCTGTGACCTTTTTTTTTTGTTCCCAAAACTGAAGAGGCCCATGAAAGGATGACGCTATGCCACGATTGAGGAGATAAAGACGGCGTCGAAGGAGGTGATGAACAAGATCACAAAAAACGATTTTTTAAAGTGCTTCGAGGATTGGAAAAAACGTTGGCACAAGTGTATAATATCTGGTGGGGATTACTTTGAAGGGGACAAAATAGATATTCATGAATAAATAATTACTTTTTAAAAAAACACAAAATTCGCGATACTTTTTGAACAGACCTCGTACACCGTGCATAAGCACCTTTCATGTGTAACTTTTCAGATACCAACTTATGAATTGCACAGAATGATTTTTTTTAAGAATTTTAAAAATATTCTTAATGTTATTTGACATAATGACAACGGCATTTGTTGTAACAAAGCCCATTTCAATATGTCTCTTCCATTGTATTTGAAAATATAAAGAAAAGTAATTTACATTAAGTGTGGGATACCTTAATATAATGCTTTGTAGAACGCATTTTTCGTAATGGTTGCTTTAAAACCAAACATTCTGCAGAGTAAAGTATTTAATTTGATCAGCAATTTTATTAGTACTCATATTTTGATCTGGAGCAATGAATGTGCGATCTATGATTGTGTTAAATGATTGTGATAAAAACGGTTCATAAGAAATGATATTTATTTTGCTATAAACCATTGTTTTGCGTCCTTTTCTTTCTCACTTCTTTCAAATTACTGATTTAATTTTGAAATAAACTGTATCTCTTTTCACTTTTCATTTAGTATCTCACAACAGCAAGTAGAACACTGAACAATATACTGAATTTCAGCTTTGCAACAATGTAAGAATAATAGAACATCAAGTCACACTGGAACATTCCCGCAATATTTATTTTATGGCTTGTGATTACCGAATGCTTTTGTGAGCAATTTGCAGATCATTTTCAGAGCAAACAGAGAAAAGACTGCTATATCCTGAATGCTTGTAACACTTCCTTAATGAAATGACGCATGTTGTACCGTTGTTTGTATCCTGGGAAAAAAGAACAGTGTGCTGTGTTAAGCTGAGTCATGGGTGATGAGCAAATAAGATGCATTCACTGAGAGGAAGAAAAATATTTACTCATTAAAGTTCGTTGTTTTATAATATGCTCATTTTTGTATGTCACTCTAAAAGTTTATACAAACGCTACGTTAGGTACTGTTATGCACTTCATTTATATAAGTAGTCTAAATGTTAATTTACAAAATGTTCTGATATGACCTGAAGGGTTTAAAGGAAAAATTATCAAAATCACATTTTCTTGCATTGGTTGATTTAAAAACAAAATTCATAAAACCCTCTCACCACAGAACTACTGAGTCGCTAAGGAAATAAATATTCTATAAGAGTGTGCAATTATATTACATGTATAATATTATAATAACTTTACTTAACTTAATTCATATTTGCGGTGGAGAAATCGACCATGTTCATATTAATAGTTAATAAAAACACTTCTGAAAGTTGATATACACTACATACTTACTGAAATTACTATCTTCAAGATGTCTCTGTTGCAGAAACATCATCCCATATTCTGATGGAGGGCACGTTGGGTAACTCATAGAATTTTTGGGCTGGTTCACAGCAGAGTCTCTCAAGAACTTGCAAATCAGCGAATTTTGCTTCAGAAACAGGAATTTTTCATCTGTATTTGGAAAATTTGCAAACAAGTTTTTCTGAATATTAGTTCTAACACTGCCCGCTGATCTAGTTCTAAGCTGTATTGCTATGGGAGAACTTCATCTCAGTAACAGTTCTTATCTGAAAGGGGCATTCTTCCATGACGGAGTATTTAAATATGTTTTCCACTCATCACGTTTCTAGTGCACCTCAAACACTGTGAATAAAGTTGGTTTTATATTAAGTTTTTAATTACTTCATTCCAATCAGAATGAATCCCCACACTAGTCATCTGGTATGAGGTCCATATTCCAGTCACATTCGAGCTAACTGTGGCCTCTAAAAGGAAAGGGCATCTTGAATTCCCCGAATCTTTTCGTTTTATGAACTAGTCTGTGTAAAAAAGTGAAAATGATGTAATTTTTATTTTGTCTTTCACAAGAGTCACAGAATAAATGAATAGTTGTCACTGTGAGAGGCAATAGTTTTGTCACAAAGTTATAAAAGGAATGAAACTTTTTCATCCGAACCATTTTTAGCAAATGTATATTGTACTGTATTTATTCAATGTTTATATTATTTTCACCTGCGGGGTGAAAATAATATAAATGTTGAATAAATAGAAAGAAATTTGCCTACTATAATATACATAATTTGTCAAAATATTCCATGTTGGTAGGTTTTTAGGTAAGTCTTGTCATTGGCAACTAGGTTGTTTAAAAATACTAGTCAAACAAAAAGGGACACTACAATAAAGAGTTTAATATTTCAACTTTTTTTTTTTTTTTCCAAAATGAAAAAGACAGCCGTTTAAGTGCGTTTGTGATCATTCTTCCAAATGCAAGGCGTAAGCCTAGAAAAGATGAAATGAACAGTCAATTACGCATGTATTTCTATGAATATAAGGTGAAGTTAGGAAGAGAGAATGTATCTGAAAATAAAGTCTGTCAGTAACATTTATTTCACTGCATATCAAACAGCTCACAAACTAATCAGTATGGTGGCAGATTCATTACCAGATTAGTCCTCACATATGGTCAAGTACCGCAGAGTAATTAGTAAGAAAGTTAAATACTAATCCCCGCCCCTTTTGCTTTACTCATTTGAAATGTACATGAACAATTCGGCACGTTTTTCCTGCAGCGAATTCGTTAAGATCGCACTATGATTGCTGTGAGTCCTTCCATGTCTGCCTTGGGATAAATATTAACATTTCTCATCATATTTTTGGAAACCATGAAGCAAATTCAAATAGATGTCTGCATTAAGACGTACACATTAAGTTTTCCATGGCCGTTTGTTGGCATTCGAGTAATGTATGCTGAAATACAAAAACGGTGAAATTAGTCGGTTTGACTATATAGACAAATGGTCATATCAATGAATAAACACTGACAACTAAAACAAAAATGGAAAGGAAATGATTTGCTGTCACAATGAATATAATGACTTAAGGAATAATTTATTTTTAAAACAAGATTAGAAAATGAAACTGAAAGGAAAAGAAATTCAAAAATAAAACTAAAACAGCTGTAGAATTACGAAAACATTTTCTTCAACTTTTAAACGGCCAGCTAGCTTTAGTTGCCAATCCCAAGTCTGGATGACGAATGTTTAACTTAACTTCGTATTCAATATATTGTCACGTCCTAACTCCTTTGTCTTTCAAATATTAAGTTTTGAGACATCTTGTGTGGGAACGTAACTTTACGATGTACACTTAAATAAGAGCTTCTAGTTTGGCAAAGAAATTGAAAGGAATTTTTGTTAAAACTCTTGTTTTTCATTAATTCACATTTATTACATTCTTCCAGGTTATCAAAGAGCGAGTGTTACATACCTTATCTTGCATAGTTCAAAGCTGGGGGAAGATATGACACATGATACGTCCTGCCTGTTTGGCGGTCTATTCACAACTCCGTTACTCCTAGCATCCCCACGATTTGCTTCATAGATGGGGGAACTCCCAGCCACCAATCAGGTTAAAGCACAAGACTTGCTTCTAGAAAGTTCTATGTACTTGACAACCAATTGCCACTAACAGACTCCCACTCCCCAATAATTGATGAACAGACTTCAAAAATCTAATCCATAGGTATGTTAAAATATTGTGCCAAACGTTCACTCTGGTGTAATAAAATTCTGGGAACTCTGGCAGGATAAGAAGAGATGGCAGACAGGTGTGAATGGAGTGCCGAGGATTTACCAGTAACTGGAGGACAAGGAACCATGCTAATGATTCTCGGCTAATGACTCTGCGGAACCCCACAGTACTTGAGAACTGACCAACTGAGATTGTAGTTCTTTAGGCCCATGACTAACAATAGCGCAGATTTGAGGGGGGGGGGGGGGGAGTAAGTGTTTAACGTCCCGTCCACCGCCAAGGTCTTTTGAGACGATGAATGGGAGGAGCGAAATGATGACGTAAAAGGATCCGAGTCGTTTTGCAGCTTAGAAACTATGACACTGATCTAGGAGAGTTTCTTTCCTGTTCTTTCTTTTTAAAAAAATAGAATTTATCGTCTTAAATAACGAAGTTATGTCGTCACATTTCCGCTAAGAATATTTATTTATTCATATAGCAAAACTCTGTTCCAGTTTCAATAGCATATTTAATAATATTTTATCCAAGTGGGTGTTAAAAAGCAATGTACAGTTACATGTTCTAGATACTGAAGGAGAGTAGATCTGTAGGTTTACAAGGTTTTCAAACGCCTCACCTGTCGTCCTCAGTTCTTTAAAGAACTGTCTTCATTCCCATCACCTAAAGAAATTACATCATACAGCACATTGTCTGTCACTATGTACGTTTGGTCGGTGATCGTTCTACGCTGTGTTATATAAATAACTTGCTCCACAATAGAGAACTGAAGATATAATTATGTAAAACAAATAATACAAGAAAAATTGCAAAATGAAAACTCATATAAAACTCTTATCTCTCTTTATGACACACATGTGCATATATACAGATGCAACACACTACGTACAACAAAAGGTTGACAAATTTATTTCTTACAAGTTAAATTTTACAAAGGGCTAAAGCTTAAATCTAAGGGGCATGTACTGATTCAAGCTACAACAGCAAGTTCTTTGAAAAAAGAGGGGGGGGAGTAATAAAGCTATCTCAAAATAAGTGAGTAAGAGAAATATTTTACAGTTGCTTATTACAAAACGTTTTACTGAAAAATCACTTGGATAAAATTATGGCACTCTTATAGCCACCTTCAGGAGAAGCAACTCATTTTCAAAGTGTACAACCAGATTAAAATTGCAATTAAATGATAAAAATAAGAGATGTAAGGATAATGTACCAAAAGGCATTGCTTAAAACTTAAACCACTGATAAACTAGTATATTTAAACGGTAGTGGTTGATCATATGAGTAGCAAAGCAAAATTAACAAAATAGAACAACGTATATATGTATTATCGTTCTCTTGTTTCCGAGGGTTCTATAAAATGCATGCACTCATTATGAAATTGGTATTCTGTCGTATGATATTTTTAATTGCTTAGTACATTGCGCTGCAGATATTTAAAATACACGCATTGGATCCGCAGTTGGCAACATAAAAGATTCATTGCTAGCGTTTAGCGTTCGAGCTAATGAAAATGAATTTTGTTATAAGCTTATTCGTAATCATAATCACGGTGCGTAAAGATGGCCATCATTATCATTATTTCTTATCTTAAGTATGAACCTCGATAGCCTGACGTCCTGGGCTTCTAAGAAGTTTAATGCACGAGCATGTGAGCATGCATTTATTGCCTTATTTATCGCTTTATAACCATTGAGCTGGATTAATTGACGGCGCCGTGTACTCTCGCGAAACCTGACGCAATTTGTTCGCGCTCCTGGCATTACGCGAAAGCGTGATCTTTACCTTAATTGCCCATAGGGTTAAAAAATGGAAGAAGGTCATGAGATAGCGACTCCCTCTGCTTGGGGGAAAGGAGTTTGTAACAACTTTTCAAACTAGCACTACGGTAGGCAGTAAACTGCTTTTGTGCATTTTTATTATACACTTTAAGAAGAAATATAAATAAATAGAATAAAGGTCCACTTCCAGAGTTAGTCCAGCTTCGGAACTGTTGGTATTTCAGGCAGTAACGCTTGTGGTTCGCGTTCAGAAAGTCCTGGCTTCATTGCTCGGGTGAATCTTTACTTTCACGGGTTTTCCCAGCTCATTCCATTAATTCTGTTGCAGTCGGAAGTGTTCTGAAAAAAAATTCTGCCGGTGTGTAAAAGTGGCCCTTCCGAAAGTCTCGAACTCCTTGGGCCGGGGGAGGGGACAAGACCTTCTTCTATGTCAATACCTCACCGCCCCAGAATCCTGGTGCCTCGTCATCTCCCTCGTCTCATTCCTTCCTCCCGCAGATGCTCCCTTGGGGGCGCAGGCGCAAACGGCCAACCTTGAGAACAGTTGAAGTACTGAAAATTCCTCCTCTGTCCCCACGAATCCATTTCAACGTCGGGCCATTTTCTTTTTTCTTAAGATGCACGTGAAACCAAAGGATTTTTGTACCGTTTGCTTATATTTTCATACAAATACAAAATAATTTTAATTGGTCTCTTATTTCCACAATATAAATGACTGTAACTAACGCTTTGAACTGTATAAAAATATTAATATAAATAAAAGGAAATTTTATTTGACATCCCCAGGCTAAAGTTAAAGTTATGTTTTACTTCTGCAGTAACAGTATTTGAATGCGTTGTTCTAACATCAGTTTATGTATTGTTTCGTTCATATTGTTATCAGTGATAAACGCTTTGTTCTCCCAATGAGTAATTTCGTACCATTTCTTTATCATGCGATTCTATAGTTTGATATCCATTTTAGCGTTTCCCAGAAATGCCGTAATGTCTCGTCGCTAAAATATTTCGGTCGGGGGGGTGAGACTCCACTAAGGCAGGCTGACAGCTTGCTGAAAGTTTTCTTATTTGTGATTTGCATATGTGGTCTTAATTATTCATGCAACTGGACGACCATATACCCGGCGTTACTGTTATTTCACACATTCTGCTCATTTAGAAATATAAATATAATTAAATGCGGCATACCTACGGTTTCGAGCATTAGGAGATCTACAAACAAATAACAATCATTCTTTTTAATTGATTGGCACTCTCGCAGATGACCTGTACCACCATTCCACCATTCAACACAATATTTGTCGTATCGTTTCCCCATATTGCTACAAACTCTTGTTTTCTTTACAAAAAAAAAAAAAAAAAAAAAAAATACATGGAGTAAAAACAGAAGAAATCTTTTTGCATTCTTTTTTCGATTTTTATATTTAATTTTTAAGTCTATAAAAGATACATTCGGCGTTATTCAGTTTATTGATGAGACTTTGTTAATTTTCCATTATTCAGTGCGCAATAGGGACCGAAAAATTCACAGAGTAACATTAACATTAATGGAAAAATTAAAAAAAAAAAAAAAAAAAAAAAAAGTCACCAGAACTGTTAGCTGTTATTTTGATTATACCTATTACATCTTTTACTCGTTTTATATAAAATGTTTTGATGCACGAATTTAAAATAGTCTAGTATATGATATTTGAAAACCATCGTCCAGTCTTAAATGTATTTTGTAAATTGACTTTTTAGATTTTGGAACCATTTTTGCAGTACAAATTACCAGTAGTAGACAGAACACTGTTGTTTTCCCAAGTTCAAGAAATTATTTTTTCTCCCTGTTTATAACCGCCATGGGTGGCCGAGTCGTTAAGGCGCGTACTCGTCTGGGGTTAGATTCCCACCAGGACCGTCCTCCCTGGTTGAGGCTTTTTCCAGTTTTTTCCTCAGTCCTCATAAATGACAAATGCCGGAGAGATGCCCTAAATCTAGGTCTGGAAAGCTTCCTTCCTTTAAAAGGGGGGGGGGGTCCCAATTTATCATTTTATCTCACGTATCATCAGTGTCCATCGCCTGTGATGCTCAGCGGTGAAAACGGGTGTTAGACACTATTCATTAAAAAAAAAAAAAAAAAAAAAAAAGTTGCATACTAAATGATGTTGAATACAGAATAAGAAGAACTTGACCATTAATTTGAACCCTTCTATTCTTGACCGTTTTTAATGCCTCTGCTTATCTTCAGTTGTATTATAGTAGTGTAATGAGTTAGAATAGAAAATACTGGCATGAAGATGAGGATGTGATGAAAATGCATTCTAAACTTTATTTTCTTTTGATACGCAGATAAGAAAAAAGATCTATCTACTAGTCAAGTTTCCATACTTTCACACCACGTCATTACGTTCAGAAAATTTCCGCAAGAAGAAGCTTATATATGGCGAACAGCTTTTTAATAATTATGTTGCAGATGAATCCGCCTTTAACCGAGCGGTGTCGTTAAAATAGCAACTGCTGTTAAACCGGTGGAAAGTTGGTAGAAATGCATGGACACGGAATTTGTTTGTAGTAGTAAACGTGTACAGTTAAACAAAGTTCTGAATACGTGTACTTTTGTTATAAAAAACACGGGCATTCAGATGCGCGTAAAAAAAACTACGCCCTTATTTTAAGAGTTTTTTTTGGGGGGTGGGGTTAGAAATCATAAGGTTGTTAGCCAACGTTTGACAATCCTTAACTGTTAGATGCAAATATCAGAAGTTGTTTCGAGCAAAAGAGAGAGAATATCCTGATATGCAATAACTGCTAGTGATGGTACATTTTCTACTCTAAACAGTACCTACGGTTCTTTTTTGTTACAGATCACACTTAGGTGGCTACTGTGTTGTATGTTGGCCACGGGGGTTGGTAGTAGCAACAGCAGCGGCAGAAAATGTGGTGAGGGAGGACCAAACCAATTGAAGTATCTTTGGGGAGATGCACTGAGTGATCCACCTGACTGCCTAGGTCCAAATGGCAACCCTTATCCCGCGTAAGTTATCAAATGTATAATCCTAGGCATTACTGTGTGCCAGAAATGACAAATTCATAATTATTTACTCTCATTATTAAAATAGTCTTTTTGATTGTAAATCAATGCACTTAAGCTGTCAGACAATAGCTCAGAGTGACACTTACCCAGAATCGCTCTTATACCTGAGTTCAACTGGTTTCTTACAAATTACCTTGCTATTTAACCTAGGACAAAGTTGAAGATATTGCTTTTCTCCATTGAAAATAATATATGCTGGATATTATTATTATTATTATTATTATTAAAAGCCCTCAGCCGAGAGGATGTTTTGCCAGGGAATACCGCAAAGAAGTGATCTTTTTGTATCTCCTATATCTTTTTATACATTTTGTGTATTTTTATTTATAAGTATTTTACAACCTAATTATACTTTCCAATGGAAAAAATCACCTTTCTTCAGAATTTTTCCCAATAGAACACTCAGTTTTTAAGTGCAATTCAAATGTATATTCATTAGTAACTATCCTCGAGAAGATGCTGAATATCATGCTCACACATATAAGAGAAAAGATCTCAATTTTGAGCGAAAGAAACGAGTAAAACGAAAAATAAATCAGCAATGAGTTCCATTTTTTCTCGAGATTTAGTACTGCTTTGCTTAGTTCATCATATTTTATTGCTTACATTACGAATAATATTTGCACTATTTAAGTCACTCTCCTGCTTGTAACGTGAGTTTTTTCTTTGAAGAGCTAACCAAAGTTTCAGTAGGCTGAGCATATGGTTTCTTCATCAACACTATATTTCATTTTAGATATGAACTGATTTCTACGGAATCTCTGTTTCCTTAAAATTCTACCACTTGTAGGCGTTGTAAATAATTATTTATTAAGCTCTGGCAGGACAAAAATACTTAACAACATCATAAATATTCTTCTTTTCACACACAATATAAACTTTGTTTTCACAAACAAAGCCATGAAACAAAGAAGCATCATGATTCTACAGTACAGTCAACAAAAAATTTACTCGACGTTTCTATCATTAAACAAAGTTTATCCAATGTTTGTATCATCTCAGAAAACAAAGAAATATGAAGACTGAAAAGTTGGTGTGTTAAGAAGTATCAAGCTGATTTAATGGGCTGCGCTGTGCATTTAAAATCCCGTTTAAATATTTAAAAAGTATCGTATTACATCAAAAGTGTATATATTTTCTGAAACTATAAACTTCAGAAAATTTTTGATGATAAAATCTAAAAAAGTCATCTTTTATCATTTCAGACTACCCTGTCCTCTTAACATACTTTTCGACCTTATGATTGCCCACGAAATCCCGAATTATTTCAAAAGCCTCTCTCCTTCTAGAATAGGGTATCTATGGGAATTCCTTGCTACCCATTATCTTCTTAATAAAGACACCGGTTTTATCTTTGCCTCAGATAGCTGAGCACCTCCAGGAGATTCACCAATGGTTCTACTTGAAGCTGAGTGCCCGCGCGGTATCTTGGTATCCTTGCTATCCCAAAGGCAAAGATGCAGTGGTAAATTCATCTTGCTTATCAAGTAGGAATGTCATCATTTTGAGATCTTCGATAACCTCCCAGCCATGCTCATGCTATTTCAAAGCGCGCAGCAACTTCTTTATGCTGTCATAATTAGGGTTCGAATGTTTATGACCTAAAAAGTGGGAAATGTGCAAGCAAATATGACTTAAAAATCAAATGTGACAAAAAAAAAAAAAAAGGACAAAATATAACCAAACAGATATACAAAAATTTTATTACATAATAACTACAATACATGCAAATTTAGATACATACAATTATACATTATTTCAACTTTGTTATTTTAGTATTAATATACGAAGTTCAGTTTTCCTCGTAACGGTTTAAATAGACAACACATTTTCCTCTGTTATTCACAACTCTTGTTCTTGTAAAAAATAACAACCGTATTAAGTTACTGTGGATAAACAAATACATGTCTACAGCGAAACAACGTTTTAAGTATTACATGCCTATTTAATTGTGTCATACAAAAGACATTGTCTGCTTTCTTGATTGGATTTCTGAATTGTTTTGTGGCATCACAATGCTGTTGGACACCAAATGTCTTTCCTGCCGTTACTTTTATTTCACACACTTAAGAGAAAAGGATTTTTCCATTGGTGCTGAAATATTCCTCTTCAAACTCTTTAACATAATTTCTTAATTTTGCACTTTCACACTTAGTTTTCGGCATGTTGATATTCACTGGCCCACTGTAACTCTTCAAATTCTGTCTACTGAAATGTGTAAGGCAGGAGAGTTACCTGCTAGAGGAATCACTGCATGGTTATCTATACCTTGCTTCCAGCAAGGCCACATTTAATTGACAGTCAAACTAAAATATAATTCTTTCTCAGAATAAGTCATTCACGGAATATAGGTGTATATTATTTGTTAAACATTCAACATTTTACCTATCTGAATATAAGTTCATGTCCACAAATATAACCAAAATATGCACAATGTGACCAGAATTGAGAAAATTGCGTAAAATGCAAATATATGACATACAAAACCTCTCTAAAAGTAATCAGAGACATTCAATGTATGTTTAATATAATATTATGACCGAAATGAAAGCCAGGAAAAAATATGAACATGTATAAACATCCTAATCCTAGTAATGATATAGGATACGTGCAGCATTCTTGCCAGTGCGTCGTTTAGAAGGGTCCACTATGCGAAAGTAACAGTTGCATGAGTGGTTATTGGGTTCTCATCAAATTCTTAAGACACCAAACTTCCTGGCTCTATTTGCTTCGCTATACGAGCCTAAAAGGAATATAACGTTCATTCACTTTGAGGTTTTAAGTTATTCTCTTCATAACATAAATACAAGTGTAATAAAGTCTTACGTTCCAGAGATTTTTGCAGTACTCGCAGCTAAGGTGTCTATAGTCTTCCTTGATCCTCGACTGACATTCCAAAATATGCCTTGTTGGCCTCATATATTTTTGAAGGTGCTTTAATGGAGTTTTTTTTTTATTTTTGTTTGATAAACAAAACATATGTCGACTGATTATAGTCTCTCATGCCATCAATATGCAGAAATATATACACAGGGTAGTTTTGGGAAATAATTAACATGTCTACTCTTTTCAGAAATAAGAAATTATGAAGTAATATTTAAAACCCAGAAACAAACAAAACGTTAACAGTTGTTACATAGTGTAATTCATTATCGCAGCTCTTTATTAATCCCTTATAAGCAGATTACTTGTTTTTGTCAGAAATGCCGTTGTTAGGAGGAGACGCTATTCTCTATCAACATCTCTTCTGATTTTTTTGGCACCCGTAAGTAGGATACTTAAATTGCTTTCAGTTTTTTTACTCACTCGCAATCCTGTGTGAGTGTTACCAACATTATCACATAATACGCTTGATGAACTACCAAATTCTCGAGTCATATTTAAACATCGAACTTCAGCATTAAATGAGTATCGTCTATTTTGAAAATTCACTTCATGCAAATATTTATTTTAATAGATAAAGGATGCAAATGTATTTCCTCTAATTTTCGTTTGTATAAATAGAAGTACGTATGCCCCCAAAGTAAAGAAAATCAAGGAAGCAAGAAAGAAATTTTCAATGCATGTGGTTTGCGCTCAATGTGTCCATTTATTTTCCATAATACGGCGGTCAGTAAGTAAAGCTAAAATTATGATACTGTTCAAACTTTTAACTATACAGTGCTATTTTTTCAAAAACAAATTTCTTGTAAATATGTAGCATTGCATTACCTGGATGTCAGAAAGTATATACCGTCACGGTAGTCCTTTGCAGATCTGTCTCTGTACTGCGACTGTGACTTCCTAGTCATTGTCAAATCCCTTTTGCATGGAAGACTGAAAAGATGGAAACGATAAGGTGCAAGAGTGCTTTAGAGTGAAGAAAGACAGTCCACCAAAAGTTTGTATGCCGCTGATCGGGGCTTGGGTGATCATTAGGGTCCTGCCTTTGCTCACTTTCTATGGTGTGGGCTCTGCGACCCTGAATACCCGTGGTACTTCTGACTTTACTAGAAGCAGCCGGGCCGTACTTATTCGAGCCCCTCCTTTCACAGAGTCGTCCGGATGGTTGGAATCGGGTGGCAGTGGTCCCGTAACTCACGGGAAAATGAGTATCCGCGGTGGTAGTGTGTCCTATGGCATGTACCTTGGGGGCAGAAGATTTCCTGAGTCATGAGGTGGGTGGTGGCTACCTTAAAGCTGGGGTGACTCACCTCTTAAAATTGAGTAGGTATGTGCTAGATAGTCGGTCCTGGTGGTTAGTGGTAACCATACTTGCCTTCTAAACCCAAGATTGCGGGTTCGAACCCGGCCAGGACCGATGGCTTTTTTCGGGCGTAAAAATCCTAAGTATGGCTTCCTTCGGAAGGGAAGTAAAGCCGTGGGTCCCGTGTCGTGCATTTACGGCACGAAAAGGAACCTCAAGCCTGAAAGAAGAGGCCTCTGAGCAAAATTTGTCGGCAGTTTCACACCCTGAATTGAATGGGGCGCTGATGACCTGTGATGTTAAAGAGCGTCCGTAAATAAATCAAATCAAACAAAAAATATGTGCTAGACGTGACCTATCCACCAGTAAGAATCTGGTAGCTAAGTTCGCTTAGCGGGAAGAGATCGTTTACAGCTGAAAGGCGGGTTGGAATAGACTCTAGGTGTTGTCCTAATGTAAAAACCACTGAGGACCACGGACTTCCGTGAATCTCTTTGGACATGGGGAGGGGTCCCCGATGCAAACAAAAAACACGCGTTTGGTGTTTGGCAATCATAGAACTTTGCTTTGAACGGAGAGCATGATAAGTCAAAACAGTTCAATCTGCAGTGAAAATACTTCCCCGCTTCTACACCACCAAGCAATACTCCATGCACAGTTACACAATTGTGGATTGCTTGGAACTTCTCGGTGACCAAACAGAGGACTCTAATTGATCAGTGAGATTGCCTCGACGTTTCCTTCCAATGATGGCAGTATTTTCATGTTTTGATCTCTCCGTACACATTTCCTAAGTCTCTGGATGTTGATAATGTTCTCTTGTTGCGCAAAAAGAAATTAAATTACTGCTCTTTGTTGATAACATAGACCACATTTTGAGAGTTAACTTCATCGCTGCCCCTTGCAGGACCGTTCAACCTAGGGGAGTTTATTTCCAGTTTTTTTTTTTTTTTTTTTTTTTCCAGTCCTCGCTGATTATGTACATTAAAATTAAGCGAATTATTTCCCCCTTCCAAAAGACTTTTTATCCTATTTATAATTTAATCTCATACATCATCGGTGCTCATCACCTGTGATGCCTCAGTAGTGAAAACGGGCGTTGAACACTTTTTTAAAATTGCATTGAATAGTGGGTGAAGGCTCAAAGATATTGCACATTTATGTCATATGCAGGTAGCAGCTGGTTTGAGAAGATCTTGTCAGTCAGTAGTTGTGCGTTATTAAGTGCTTTCATTGTGTGTAAATTGTTTGCTAATTGTTCTTCGTTAGTTATGCCACTACATACAATCTTAAAGAACGAGTTTTTATGTACGATATGTGAAATCGGATTTTTGCAGAGAAGTAGTAAGGTGATTCGCAAAAAGAATCGTGTTCCAAGACGAAAAATTGTTTTTCAACTTCATAAAATGTTAAGAGAGACAGGATCTCTCAGTGACAAGAAACTTGCTCTTAATGAACAAAGGTTAGAATGAAATACAGAAATTATCAACGCAGACGCCGGCAACATATTCAATGTCTCTTTTGATATGTTAGTGCCTATTATTATCAATTTTAAATACAGTATCATTTTATGCTGTCAGTATACATTTAAATGCTAAAATAAAAATGCTAACTTTACGCAAGGTTACTCGGTTGCGGCGACTGCAGTGAGCTATAAGTTGTAAGCAGTCGAGCTCAGGCTAACTCAACCTTAAACCATTTTTCCAAGATAACTGGCTGAGAGAAGTTGCTGCATTTATTATTGAACATTATTGAACATACGAGTACATAAGTAATACTCCATCCTGCCATAAGTTCTGCTTCATATTTAAGGAAGACCGCTTCGAATTAAAAGACTGAAAACTATAAACCAGTTTCATAGTACAATCCTGTTGAAAGTAAAAATAAATAGAGCGTTCTCTTTCGCTTAACTCTCTAACTCGCTTAACATGAGGCGTAAAAGCACTTGGGCATTAACTCGTTAGAAGTGACCTCATGTCTCTTGTGCATTATTGTACATCATGAAGGGGTATTTTATGAAAGAAATTCGATTTTTTCTATTCCCCCGTCTTATACGTCCGCTACGTAACTGCAAATTGGTATTGCCGATGGGATGTTACTGCGTAACAGCCTCGTCATCTGCCGAAGGAAACCATATAGGGAATTCATGGCGCGTAAATTTTTTCCTTAGTTATTTATTAGGATAAAGATAAACATTTTCTATTGTGTCCTTAAAAGTCAAAGACCTAACAAACAGGGGAGCTCTTTTTTCCTAACATGGTGTATTCCACGCTAGTTGTTCGTATACTGTTTAAGATACTCTGATCTGTTCTTTGGTTACGCAATTTATCACTGCACTATTTATTCACTGTACAAGTACTGCCACTGGTGGCCGAGGTCGTTAAGGCGCGAACTCGTGAGCGGGAGGTCTGTGACTTGATTCCCACCAGGACAGTCCACCCTGACTGTTTTTTTTTTTCCGGGCTTTCCTCAGTCCTCATAAATGCCAAATGCCCGGAAGGTACTTAGGCCTTGAAGTTTTCCTTCCTTAAAAATATTCTTTCTCAATTTATCATTTCATCTCATATATTATCAGTGCCCACAGCCTGCGTTACCTCAGTAGTAAAAACGGGAGTTAAACACTATTCAAAAATAAACAAATAAAAATAAAAATGCACAATTTGCTTCTCGAGAGATTTCCATTTTTCTTTTCCTTTTGCTACTCTTGACCAATCTGGACCTGCACGTTCCTTGAAGAGGTTTGTTCATCTTATTCTGGATCTGCCTTGTGTCCTTTTTCCTATTCGAGGTCCCACATGGAGATCTTGCAGGTCCACGTATTGTCCTTGCGATGTGGCCGACCCATTGACATTTGATTCTGGTGGCTATTGTGCGATGCCTGTTGTCTGAGATAGCTGGTTTATCACTACTGCAGGCGTTTGGTCCTTCAAAGTTATTCTCAGGATCCTGCGTTGCGTTTTTCTTTGACATATTTTAATTTTGTTCATTTGTTTTTCTGTTATTGACCATCTCTAGCACCCATAGGGTGATACAGGATATACAAAGGTTCCGAGCATCTGGAATCTGATTTTCTTAGCTAGTGTTTCTTAGTTAGTATAAACTTAGGGCCCAAAATGCTCTCTAGATTAATGAGATTCTTCTTTGTATTTCTTTTTCCATTATATCTTGGGAAGGACATCTGTTTTTATGGTTACAGTAATTAGTATTTTACTCTCAAGGTGCCTGTCCTCTGTGGAACCTGCCTGAATCCTTTTGAAAATATTTCGACACTCCTCACGAATATTGTAGACTGACTCCCAGATATTTTGTTTCGGCACCTCCAGGTGTTTTATTTAAGGCACAGCAGTACTTTTATATAGATGAAGATGCAGCAGCTACTGCCGATAGATGCACCAACTTGCTGGGCTATTCGTGTTAAAGAATTTCGAGGAGAAGTTTCTAATCGATAACCTATTTCGTAAAATTTCTCTTCCACTAAAACTAGTTTTTTTTTTTTTTTTTTTTTTTTTCTTTTGTCTCGGCATCTTGTCGATTAAAACGCCTTGGGTTCGAACTTTGTTCAATGGAGATGTTACTCGGAAATTTAGCATGAAATTCTCTGGTACAGTACTTGTACGATTTCTTTTGCATCTAACAATCATAAATATTTTTTGTTCTAGCGTATATCTTACTCTCGGCATTTTCTACAATACACAAATACATAAGCTCAATTATCTGCGTTAGCGGAACCTTCACTCCAGTCACCGAAAATCGCACGTCCACTGAAAGTCAAGCGGTTTTTACTAATGCATACAAACTCCGACTACGTAGCGGATTGAGGGCAGGATATATTCAAATTGTACGCTGAAAATCTGCGCCTAACCTGAGGGTAGTCCTCTCATAGTACCTCTGAACGGCTTTAGATTTAACAGTTTTGTAACTGTTTATTGTTAAAGACGCCGAAGGGATTTTAGGAGAACGTTGGAAACGATGACCTAATCCATCTAAAGTTTATTTCGTGAGAACTTGTTTTAGATGTGAACATTTGAAGTGGAGGGGCCCACTGATTTGATATCATGACAGGAGTGTAAGCGATGAAATGTTTAAAATTTGATTTGAATAATTGTAGCATATAGAACAGAAACTGTAAATAATAGTTTCACAGGTTTGCCGATATGCAACTTCTTACAGTTGATAGTGGAGTGAACTAACTTTATATTTCTGCTCTCTCTGATATCATGTCACAGAAAGTTCAAACTTTATTTTTAACACATTAGGACTACTGTGTGGTGACGTGGGACGAATCTAAAGAAGTGGGAGGATTTTTTCACAGATGCCTTATTTGACAGACTTCCAACGGAACTTTTGTTGAAATGATGAAAGGCATTTCGTATCACAGCACATGATCTTTAAGTCACGACGGAGTCTCTCCCACGGTCATACGGTTCTCACCGCAATTCTAAACCATAGTGCCCTAGTTACCTGAAGCAATATCATCTTCCACGGTATAGTGGCATGACCTTTGCTATCTTCCCTCCCACATGCTTTTGTTTTACATGCGACTAGCTGCGGGAAGCGCGTTTCTGGTGGATGTGTGACATCACTCGGGCGCTTAAAAATGACTGCTACTTTGGATCCTCGGGCATTTTAGGCAAACTTATTTTGAACATATTTATAACTAGCAAGTAAATGCTTAATGAATGTCATGTATGTTCCATTACATCAAACTGCAGGATCTATCTCTGAAACTTGATTTTAGCGTTTGAAAGTAACATTACTCATTTCTCTGAAATTCGAGATGCATTACCGGGAATCAATTTCGTTAACTTTGTAACGATGCAGAGTTGCTGTAATCAAATAAGCTTCTTGATATGGAGGTCGGGAAAGCAATTCACAATAATGGCAGAAGCACTGTTGTAATTATTGTTATGTATTATTTAAGATGGAGAGTTCGAACTCTTGTCCATTTTGTATGTTTCTCTCTCTTGCACCTTCTTCCTCCCAGTAATGCATTCTTAAGGATACTTAGTAGAGATATAATGACAATTTTCGTGCTGAACCTTAACAGAAGTTGGGTTTTCTGAAATCTATACTGTATATCCAAATGAAAATTATACCACTTATTAAGCAATTTTTCTAAATTATAAAAGGTTTATAAATTTAGCTAGCCTTAATTGTTATTGCTTTATTATTATTTTAACAAACCAGAATATATTATTTTTTAACATTTTTGCTGTTTTAGGTGCACTTTTCCATAAACTGTTAACCTCAGCATTCTCAGCGAGATAACATAATTTAAAGCAAAGAGTTCATTTTTGAAAATATCTTATATAGTGTCGTTATTTTTGCAAAGTTCAAACTATATATATATATATATGTATATATATAATAAAAATAATGTAACACTATTAACAACGTAACTAAATTAACAATAATTAATAAAACAGAAAAGGATAAAACACTATGAGAAAGTCACAGAGTTGTAATCAAGATCGTGTTTTATCCTTTTCTGCTTTAGTAATTATTGTGTATTTATATATATATATATATATATATATATATATAAATTAACAGTAATAATAAAATCAGAAAAGGATAAAATACTAAGAGAAAGTCACACTTGTAATCGCTATATTTCGAACTACTAGTTCTTCTATGCAATCTTTTGGCCATAGAAGAACACGAGTGGTTCGAAATGCAGCGATTACAAGTGTGACTTTCTCTTAGTATTTTATCCTTTTCTGCTTTTATAATTACTGTTAATTTCTTACATTATTAATAGTGTTACTTTATTTTTATTTATATTATATATAATATTAAATAAATATATATATATATTTATTCCAGAACTCTCATGCATGCTTAAGTTAAAAGCTTAACACCAGCTATAGTTTTTAAGGAAAGTGAACCTAAAGTTAAATATATGCTATTTACGGCAAATGACAAAAAAGATGAGTGTGTGTTGTGTAACAGCATGATGGCCATATTTAAATTGTCATTAAACATTTAAATTTCACAAACAAATAATAATTATATATGCTGCAAACTGTGTAGTTTCATTTTATGTATAAAACCAAAAATTAATTTTGTACAAAAATCTGAATGCAGTGGAAAGGGAAATGTGATAGCTAGGTCGCCATATTTAAATGTCCATTTAAATCCGCAAACACACAAAAATTATAGGCATAATCTACAAACTATGAGTTTCATATTATGCATAAATCGATTTTTTGACCCAAAAGCTCACTAAAGTGTCCTTCGAATGTACCAAAATAGATTTTATTGATACGAAAAGAAACAAAACCAGCAAGCAAGGGATAGGATATTTTTTTAATGTGTTATTTATTGTCGCTTTGACTGCATTGGTCTCCTCGCGACGTCTGTAGATTGTGGACTGAATACTGTTAAGTCTATAGTCATGAATGAAACGAAATGAATTAATGATTGCGAAAATGAATTCGGAGTCCTTGGCACCTCAAAACTATCTGGCATTCCCCTTCTCAACGTAAAGAAAAACTGCGAAGGAAAACCTTACCCAGACAATTTGACCTAACCGGGAATCGGCTTCCGGATTAGTTGTTGCAAACACTACCACTAGACCACGAAAGCGGTCGAGGAAATTTTTGTATTATGAACAAAGACAATAATTTCTGTTGTTGTACAAGGATTTTAATTTTAGCATAAATGAAGACATTTGATATCTCCGTCACTTTCAAAATTAGGCTCTTTTAGATGTTGGTCTTATTTTCATTTTCAGATTTTTATTTGCTCATACTAATCACACTAACATTTGGGAATATATTTCTGTACACTTACTCTTTTGCGTAAAATTCTCAATCAGTCGGAAGGAACATCATGGGAATAGATAGGAGCTTTTGAGAGGCCATATAGGTAAACGCTTAAAATATAAGGAGCTGTTGTTAAATTTGAATTTACATTTGTTAAGTAATAGCTACCTACACTAGATCTATTTCATTAACCATTAACCCAGTTATTACTTAATCAAATTAAAACCTGCCCAATCATTGTTTCTCCCAGGATTTAGGCATTCATTGAGGGGGAGGGGCACAAACATTCAATCACTTTATCAAACTTTTATCACAAGTAATGTTTATTATAAGAGGGTCTGACATTACCGATATATTCACTACGTTCGTGAATTCATCTGTAAAGCTCAGATCCTCGAGTGATATTTATTAGGACTATTTTACGAATAAAATAATAATTTAAATATTCCCCTAAACTTGCCTTCACAATTGTAATATTTGTATTATGAATAAGCCTTCTTACAACAGACGAATGTCGATTGTCAGTAATGCCAATAGACAGAGCCAAATGCCGTTTAGGACTATTTCATGAATACACATAGAATGAAAGTAATATATATTCGAAATTCGCGCACAGAATGTGTATTAACAAGTATATAAAATGGCATACTTACTTATGAATACCTACCTTTCAGAAACAGTGGAGTTGAAATAGACGGAATTCACTATTACAATAGCTATCGTTCGATTTATTAATACCAACAGAGAAAAACAAAACAGAGACAACCGTTGACAATTCTGAACAACGTGTTTATTAAATTTTATGGTTGCTTACGCAGGTATTGTTACATAATTTATAAAATGATTTCAGACTGGCCGAATACGCAAAAATAATTGTTTGAGTGAATACATTAAGTTAGTTAAATTTACAATGATTGAAATCGCAGTTATCAAATTTGAATGAAGCGGGTAGCAAAAGTGGTCAGTGATGCGTGCTCAGAAATTAAAATAGAGTTGGCTACCCTGATCAGAGACAAATACACATCGCGCGGTAAAAAATTTGGTAAAACTTTACGATAATTCCACTGCGTATCGGGCTTTGATTGGTCAAAATTAAAAATGTTTGTTTCATTTCATTGGTTAATTTTACAATAATGTCATATAAGTGAAATAGTCATTAAAAGTTTATCGGCTAATTCTTGTAACTGGGGAGAGAGAAAAAAAAACTGAAACTGAAATTTGTAACAATATCAGCCCTCTTGGATTCTCTGTAAAATTTCTATAGCTTCCATCTCTAATCTTCCAATTTCTTGTGAACACAAATTAAGTACAGTCAACCTAAGTGGTTTTCAGTCACCGTGTTTCACTAATAGATGTTAAGGTACTGAATGTTCTGTCAATACAAGTCATGGAGCAAGACTACACTATTGAGATTATCAGCACCTTTTTTTTTTTCTTTTTCTTTTCGTTTTCTGACGGGAAAGAATGTGTTGGCTTCTTTAATCACTTCGACTATTATTACAACTTTTAACTCCTGGCTATCAAGATTTCTCTCCTCCTGTTGCAATGAAGAGTGTTCTTATTTATTCAATCATTGCGTCAGCAATCCTGATGATAGAATGCCTCTGATACAAACATACGAGGGTAGTCCATAAGTTTCCGGCCTAACCATTTTCTAGGTATGATAAAGACAAAAACTATATTTCACTTTTCAATATAATTATCCTTTATTGCAATACACTTCTCATATTTTTGAATTAACATTTCAACCCCCCTCCCCCAAATAGTAAAGAGTCTTGTCTGCAAAATGGGCATAAACAGTACCCATCACTTCTTCGTCACTCTTAAATTTCCTTCCTCGAAGGGCCTTCTTGAGTTTTGAGAAGAGGAAATAGCCACTGGGAGCTAGATCTGGACTGTAGGGTGGATGGTCGATTTCCTTGAAGCCACATTTCTTCACAGCTTCCTTTGCAACAAGAGCTGTGTGCACAGGCACGTTGTCGTGAAGAAGACGCACACTACCACTCAGGTTTCCTCGTCTTTTCTCTTTGGCATAAGTACGTAGTCTGTGCAGTAGGCCAGCATAGCACTCCTCATTTACTGTGCTGTTCCTCTCCTTGAAGTCAACGAAGAATATTCCTTCACAGTGCCAAAAGATTGTGGCCATGATCTTCTTGGTTGACTGAGTGACCTTGGCCTTTAGAGGCGGTGTTTCGCCAGGTTTACGCCACTCCATTGATTTTCTTTTGGACAAGGAATCATAGTAGAGGATCATAGTTTCATCTCCTGTAACAATGGTTTGCAGAACTTATCGTTGCCAGGTCAGAGCTCCAGAAATGCCTGACAACAGATGACTCGTTGCTGCTTTTGGACTGAGGAAAGAAGTCTTGGCTCCCATCTTGCACTAACCTTATTCATGTTTAAATGTTCGTGAATAATTCGAACTGCTGTTTTAGAAAGACCAACCTTGCTGCTATTTCTGTAACTTTGAGTCGCCGATCTTCCATAATTTCTTCTGCCATAAGAGCGATGTTATCAGGAGTGAGCAACTCCAAGGGCCGACCTGCACGCTCTTCGTCTTCAATGATTTCTCGACTCATTCGAAAAATTTTGGCCCATTCTTTTACGGTAGCATATGAGAGGGGTGCTTCCCCATATACATCGTCCAGTTGCTGTTTAATTTCATTTGGAGTAAGTACTTCTTTTGTGAAGAACTTAATAACAGCTCAATACCCCACTTTGTACATGTCGCAATCCTCTACATGTAGTATTCTTTATGCAGCTATATCTGAGCAACTGAACACAGTGAGCGGAAGTTACAGCTGCAATTATTTACTTAACAGATAAGTTATGACAACAGATAAGGGTTTTGTGAAGGCGATAATCCTTATCGGCTAGGCCGAAAACTTATGGACCTACCCTCGTACATCTGTATGGAGCATCACGCATGAATTAAACGACTATCTTTTCATCCTAACGCTGCTTCACAATACACGTTTTAATGCAGTCTTTGTGTGATGACAAAATCACGTATCTAGTAATAAGAACTTCCTAGGTTTGAGTCGGTCCTGGTTCCATAGTGGTAACCATATTTGCCTCCTAAACCCAAGATCGCGGGTTCAACCTCGGCCAGGATCGATGGAACTCCTAAGTATGGCTTCCTTCGGAAGAGAAGTAAAGCCGTGGGTCCCGTGTCGTACATTTACGGCAAGAAAAAGAACCTCAAGCCTGAAAGAAGAGGCCTGAGCAAAATTTGTCGACCGTTTCTCGCCCTGAATTGAATGGGACGCTGATGACTTGAGATAGATGTAAAAGAGCGTCCATAAATAAATGTAATAAAAAAAATGTTTGAGTTCTCATTGTGCTTGACTTTTTATTTGATAGTTTTTGCATATAAAATTAATATTTCATATTCGGCAATACTTTTAATGCTTGATGAAAAAAATATTTTTGAATTTTAAAGTATTTATGCTCGAGCACAAAAAAGCAACTAATCATTTTCGTTTTCAAAATAAATTCCACATTAATAAATATTGTAAAGTGAAAAACTATAAAGAAAATATAAGTAACTTTTATTTCATTTAAGAACAATTATTAATTTCGTATTTATTTTGAAAATAAAGAAGATTACTTTGTTATTTTTATGTGAGCATAAATGTCTTAAAAAGCAAATAAGCCTTTGTAATTGGAATTTATATTATCATAATTCTTTTTAAATTAAAAACGTTGTTTTTAATTTAAAAAAAAATACTAAACAATTCACGTATGGGTAGGATTCAAATTACGGTGCTTAGACACCCACTTTTAACCTTATCGGCGTACTATCCCCTCCCCCACTCTCTTAGAGCGTACCTATACAATATCGTCCTCTAGTTTGCGCAAATATGAGACGATAAAAGCATTTCGACCTATCCTTTCCCAATATTGGCACCTGTATACCCATTTTGTATTCTGTGCTTTCAGGGCAACTGTTGCACGCACATTCAGAGGCTCAGGATCCAGAACTGGGCGCAGTTTTGGACCTTTAGACCCTCTCATCACACAGAGGGCGCTTCTCCATGGCTACCAACTTGCAAACGGAGCCGACTCCATGATGCTGCATGGCAGCAGAACAGGTTTGTCAACCAATGTTATCAACCAGTAAGTTGTGTAAGCAGGAAAACTTTCTTCAAAATCTTCTCTTCTACTCTTCTACTTTAGACAAGTGTACCCAGAAAAATACGGGCGCCTTCCACTTTTTAAGACGATTTGCAACGTCCTCTTAACTGTTTTGCAGCGTTCCCTATAATTTCATACGCAGTCTGAATTTTTTGAAAGCTGAATGTAGAATATATAAGAGATGTGGACTCTAAGGGGAGTGAAAAATCGGAATAGTGCGTTAAAAATAAATGCACAAGACTTAAAAAAAAAAAAAAAAAAAAAAAAAAAAAAAAAAAAAAAGGGTAGTGCTGTTACTGTCACTGAGAAAAATGCTAACTGCTATAGGCTGTTCACACTTGTTCAACCACATCTCTTTCGACAGGGCGTCAACTTACAAGGCCGCGTGACCAATTCTCGAGACAGAAAAAAAAAAAAAATGCTGAGTACTTTTTTCGGACAAAAAATAAATGTTGCTAAAAATGTCCTCGCTAAGTGCTTTATTTGTTTATAACTTAGGTTGCATGCTACATATTGTAAGGCACAGGGTTGAGGTATTTTTCAATTCGAAGGATGAAAGGCACCTTACACCTGTCACTCATCAGTTCTTGTTTACCTGCCAGACGGTGGCTCATAGTCCTTGTTTATATAGATCTAGTAGTTTGAGTGTACTTAACTTGATGTTAAGTACTTAAGAATTCCAATGCCTACTTATTATGCATTGTCCTGAAAGTTCTGAAAGCTCAGAGCTGGCTGGATAGGCCATGTACCACCATGGAACAACAAACACAACGTACGCTATCCATAATTTTAGAGGCCTAAAGAAACACAAAATGTAAATTTACTCAGGAAAATAACCTTCATAACAATCATGCACTTCTCCAGCCTGTAATGTTTTTTGGAAAATCCCTTGTATCTAGATGCGATGAAACTCTTTAGGATTCTGTGTATATAATTTCTGACTCGTTTTGCAGGGAACGGAAAAAAAATATATCAGTTGAATGATCTGGAAAGTATGGAGGCTGCGCTAGAATTTCCCATCCTAGTCTCTGTATTGTCTCTCGCGTATATTGAGCAACATGCTGTTTGGCATTGAGAACACCAATGAGAAACTCAGAATTTCTTTGGCTTGGTTTAGCTATGTGATGATAGTTTCTCCTTGCGACAGAAATTCATAATGGACCATCCTTTCTGAGGTTCACTACGGTTAGCAACTGTTGTCGAAGCGGACGTGGTTGTGCTTCCCCAAATGTGACCAGTTCGGATTTGTTGTACAGAATCCATTTCTTATCACAAGTCGATAAAAGCTCAAGGTTCACGGCCATGAAGAGTAAGAGTTCTTTGCTCTTTCTGATGATCTGTCAGTTCATATGAAAACCCTTTTCCAATCTTGTATTCCTCTTAGGTATGTACGAATATTTCCTTGGAGGGTCTCGATTGCGGCAACGAGGGCCTCCATCTCGTGGAATATCCTGTAGTGATTCATACGGATCTTGAAATCTCTTGAACCACTTTAGTGCTGTTCTTTAACATATTGTTTCTTCATCAAAAGCAAGACATGCTCTCGATCTATTTCGGCAGCTTAAGTCCCGAGTACTAGCTAGTAAACAATCCATATTACAGACATAACAATTTCTCAATAGTAGTTCTCTACGCTGCAGCCTTTGAATGATATTCATTAAGAGTTTCTGCAAAGGGTAAAAATGATTATATTTTTATTTAATTTTTAGGTATCAAAGCTCTATATTATATTCTCAATTTTTATTATATATAGTTCATGCAGTTTTATTAATTGATAACTACAAGGTGCGGCTGAAATAATAAGCGGTTTTTATAGTGAAAAATATTTTAATTGATAATTATTTACATTTCTATTACATTACCTTAAAGTACAGTTCTTGGAGATGGAGAGCATTTTTATAAGATTCGCCTCCGCTTCGATCCAATATGCATAAAGCAATGGCATGCTTCCTTGCCACCGGCGTGGACTCCATTGCACTGATGCCTGTACTCGCGCAAGAACGAGTACAGAACCAGGTCGCCCAGGCGGTGATTTGTTTGTCACGCTATCTTATTGATTCCATTGTTGCACTTAACGATGAATAGCATCCTTAGACGGTGCATCACGTCTATTCACTTCATGTTGAAATCTCTTTGGGTTTCTGCGATGGAACTGGTTCTGATGTACCAAGTTACGGCACAAATACGCTCGCTCACTCACTGTCCGGCACTCCATGGCTAACACATGGGAGAGAGGATATCAACTGGCGCACTCATTTCCAAGATCGACTCTAGAGTCCTACCACATATTTGCAATAAAAAAACCGCTTCAAAATAGCTTTTAATGCAAACCCGTTTATTGTTTCTGCCCCACCCGTATGTTAAAAAAAAAAAAAAAAAAAAAAAAAAATCTGCATGGGTTTGCCGCAATTAGGAACTGTCCAACACTGACATATTTCTTTCTTTTCAAACTTCATGTTCAAGAGGTATATATTGACGATTTTGTAGAACTAAATGATGTTGCAAACCTCTAAATACATGTAGTATCTTTTTAAACCTTATATGTATGTCTCTATTTATTCTAGTTAGGAGTTTGTAGAAGAACATGCTCCAACCTGTGGGGCTGAAATGCACTGAAAGGTATTCTAAACATTATCGTTTTGAATCCCGAAAATGTTTTTATCATACAAAATGCATGCTTTCTCAGAATCTAAATCACCAATTTGCTTCAAATTTTCAGAATATATTTAAGGATAAAATGGGGAAGAGGTCTCGAAAATGCGTGATACCGATAAAGACGTGTAATATGGCAACTCTATCATGTTTTCTACAGAGGATTTTTGCGCCGTGGCTGCTGATGGGCCTATTGTAACCTCCGGAAGAAAGCGGTGAGATAGTGGATACACCAGGCGGCCAGGAATCCGAGGAGGGACGTACTGACATAGGCGGAGTCTCCAAGGTTTCCATAGATGATAAGCCCCAGATTCCGGTGGGCCCGCGAGAACCACCTTCGGTTTTATCAAGGTCTCACTCCCAAGATCAGCCAAGGAGGCTCTCAGAACTCGCGCTGTATTGGGAACGCTAGGACATGAAATATTTCTGAACGGAAGCCACCGTCAAGCCAAAAAGCACCAACTCACCTCGACTGACGCTTCCGATTCTGTAACTGATGGTATGGAAGGATATGAAAGGAAATGGGGAGAGGAAAAATTCATGGAATGTAAACATTTATACCAACAACGCCTAAGAGACCAAGAGAAATCACAAAATAGCCAAGGTCAGGATGATCGGTCCAAAGAAAACCGAACCCGAGACTTGCCGAATGCCAGCTTTACCACCAAAGCCACCTCACTCAAGAGGTGTTTTTAACAAGAAGAAAGTTATATCGCAGTAATTCAGCGATAGTGAAACTCTATTGGCCGTGAGTCGGTATCATTTTGAGGGGGGGGGGGTTACTGATCTTAAGTGTTTCTAAGAAAAAAACCTGCGAGAAGGTAGACAGGTAGTAGACAATTCCTTTGATCAGAGAGAGAGAGAGCCATGTCTTGAACGCAACATTCTTCTAAGTCCTACTCGTTACAGCGCGCGGTTCACAAGGTAACCAGCAAGACTGTGTAGCCACTGCAGTAGTTGTGTTATATGTCATGCACTAAAGAGACTGTCTAGTATGTGTGCTCTGTTAGCTCTGTGGCAGAGTGTGCAGTGATATAAGTGCGCAGGTTCGCCTTCCAGCATGAAGTAATTAATATATATATCTTTGTAGCATATTATGACACATTAGTATCGTTATATTGTTTGCTATACACAGCAAGCTTTAACCTTAACACATTTATATACTTATTATAATGAATTTTATATTTTCTTCAATATTTGTTCTGTATAAAAGTAATATGCTGCACGCACATTCCTTGCACATGCAAGAAGGACAAAAGATGATTTTGGGGCACAAATTCAAGAAGCCTGGGATGTTGTAGCCTCTCGTCCACACTGCTATAGAAATCTGACATAATCTATGCCCCGATGATTAAGGACAGCAATACATGCTGAGGTTTCATAAAATATCGTTTTGTTTTTATTCCTATGTGTTTTCTCTTTAGAAGACTTTTCTCTTTGTGCAGTTATTTCTAAAGAATAAGTTAGTTTGTGATTATGTTTTTGTGTGTGCATAGGTGATGTCATTAAACTCAAATGATACGTTAAAATATAATATGATATTAAGGTAACATAATGTTCTACATATACACTTATAGGCAGAATAGCAAGTCCTTCTAAACCGCTAGGCCACCGCTACTCTACCCTAACGTTCTCTTTCCAGATGTTGATGCTCTAGACCATTATGTTTACAGGCAAAGCGCCCACTGCAGTGTGCACTCTCCTCATGCGCTTGTGAACACAACGTTTATGAGCATTCCCGAAGCTCTTCGAACGACACGCGAATCTGGCGGTGATTTGTATGTGTGTATGTTAAGGGGTTTACATGTTTTAGAAATTATTATATCTTTACACAAAAGTTTCTTATATTTATGCACCTTCATTTTTTACAGTAGAATAAAAGTAATTTTGTTCTAAGAAGAGTTAAAACAAGCGACCTATAAAATTTTGCCACACTTTTTAAGAGTAGTGTTACAGCTATAGTGGTTTATTTTATATCGCATGGTAAATTGCAAACTAAATGTTAAATGGTTACCCAGAGAAAGTTAAAATATTCTGTGTAAAATTGTTTTATGAAGTGAAAGTATTTGCTCTGCTGTTGCTAAATTGCTGTGATGTACTGTTCAGTCTCGATCATGAGACCGGAGACCGCGATAGTGTTTAGGCAACATCCCAAAGACACAAGCAGTAGCTTGTTGAGCAGGAACCGTTACACTTGGTGGTTACAGCGGTGGAACAGGATGAGAAGAACCAGTTCCTCTCATATAATAGCGGTAGGATCCCTACTGTTAGCGAACTGCTTGACTAGAAGGAAAGATATCTCCAAGCCATTTATGGCCGTGTTTCAAAAGACACATATCTAAATTAATAGGCTCACAATAAATGGAAGCAAACCAGGCTGAGAAGTTATGTAATAAAACCAGAATTAAGAATCTACTAATTGCACCTTCCGTGCCTTCATATTTCATTCACTTACAAGACATTTAAATTTGCTTGATAGCTCAGACGGTAGCGTTTTAAAAGGGTTCCTCTTACCTGGTTATATTGCACTTATGGCTGTTTTCACAACTAAATGCTGACTCCAGAAATTTCTTGTTTCAATAAGACGGGACACCTCCGTATTGGTTTGTCGCTGTTTGTCGCCACTAAGCAAAGAACTTCCGCATCGTTGAGTGGGGCGTGTCAGCTCAATTCGCATGGCCAATCACCCAGATCTACGTATCAGGACCATATTTACTTACCCCCACTGCCAACAACACTTGTAGAACTGAGAGAACCACCGCCACTGTTACAATGACCATTAAAAGCGGAAAGTTCTTAAGATAGTGGCCGTTCATGTCATAAACTGTTGATGCGGTCTACCTCCACATAAGACGTTTAATTTGAAAAGAATGTTGAGTATCTACTACAGTGTTAAAGTACAAAAATATGCTGATATACGTAATTATATTTGTTCACTGTTTTAGACTACGTGTTACACAACAAAAGACTGATAAAATAAAAATTACTGTATTACAAATACATTATACACAACATAACAAAGGTACTACAGCAGGAGCGTACCGGCACGGGTGATGGAGTTGGTTTAGGCGCGCACTCGTGAGCGGGAGGTCTGGGGTTCGATTCCCATCAGGAACGTCCTATCTGATTGGGTTTTTCCCAGGTTTTCCTATCCTCATAAATGGCAAATGCCGGGGAGGTACACTAAACCAAGGCCTGGAACTTTTCCTTCTTTAAAAAAAAATTCTTTCCCAATTTATTATTTCCTCTCATGTATCATCAGTGCCTACCGCGGTGGGCCCTGGTGGTGCAGTGGTAACCAAACTTGCCTTCTAAACCCAAGATCGCGGGTTCTAACAAGGCCAGGATCGATGAATTTTTTTCGGGCGTAAAAATCTTAAGTATGACTTCCTTCGGAAGGGAAGTAAAGCCGTGGGTTCCGTGTCGAACATTCACGGCACGAAAAAGAACCTCAAGCCTGAGGTCTCTGAGCAAAATTTGTCGTTTCACGCCCTGAATGACCTGTGATATTAAAAGAGCGCCGTAAATTAATGAAATCAAAATTGTCCACCGCCTGTGGTGCCTCAGTAGTAAAATCGGGTGTTAAACACAATTAAAAAAAAAAAAAAAAAAAAAAAAAAAACAGGTATATAATAGAAAAATGAAAATGTAATTGAGTATATTGACTATTTGCAAAAGATTTACTGTTTGTACATCATTTTATGGAAATGCAATAATGGATCTAACCGACATGGTGCCATAAACCGAAGCTACAAACAGTACGATCATCAATCGCTTCAATATAGCCGGAGCTAAATTCAATAGCAATTAAGTAATACGTTAACATGAAAAAAGTTTTACTTTTGTAGCTACAGACTATAAAACAAGTAGCTTAATCACTGTACTAGTAAACTTAAAATTTATAGTTAGCAAGTTGGCAATGCTCGCCGGCTTGCTCATCCTTCTGAGCTGCTATGGAATCGCGGCAGTCAATCAACGACACATATTTTACTTGCTATTTCGGAGCATAAAGCATGTGTCTACCGTTGCCATAGCAACCGCTGTGAAACATATCGCAAGTGCAGTCAAATTCATTCTGATGGAATTGGGCTGCACTAAAGGATACAGTAATAAGAATCATGCCAAAACAGCGCTCTGTTAACCGATAAATTCGTGTGTCAGCGCTAAGATATAGTTTAAATTTGAGTTAAAAACAAGCCAGCCCTAGCCGAATGTCCGCACCGATTGCACGTGTGTCGTGTGACCAACGGAGCACATATAGACATTTGTAGTATGAGATGAAAACTTGGCGATATTCATATATCTATGTAACACTGGAAAACATCTTTTGAAACCCGACGAATAACTCATACCGTAGCAGTTCTGATCTATTGAACTTCCCTTTACATTCCATTTTAGGATAATTTCAGCCCCCAATTTAAAGACCTTCTGCTCTCTCGTAAGGAATTTTTACAGAAAGTCAGTTGTCTCCTACCACAATCTAAAGTTAACGTTCCAACTTAAGCAACGAAGACCCTACTGGGATACTATGCAGAAGACGTAGACTTGTAGAGAGTAGTAGGGGGATTGGGGGAGAAGAATGTGAAGTCCATTATGGTATCACCATCTAGGCTTCGTGAATATTCCTTCAACCACTGCTATCCGCGCAATTAAAACTCGTAACTCAGTGCTCTATCCAGCAGTCAGAAAATGTGAAGATTCTAGCAATGCTTCCTGTGATCACATTTTCCAGTGAACGATCATTTTCCACTCTCAGGTTTATAAAATTTTGTGTTAGAAAATTCACAAGAGGGAAGAGATTGAATGGACTTGCTCCTTCAAATATGAACACAAGCATTACTGTAACTATGCCGTACGTTAAAGAGCGATGTTAGAAATAAAAAAATTAAAACAGGCGATTTAACTCTTTAATTGTGTTATGTACTGCACGATTAACCTGTGTATTTTGTTGCTCTGCTGAATTTAATTTATTAAATTATTTATAAAGACATTTATTTTATATAGTATGTAGTATTTATTTTTCTTCTCTTTGGCCTTAATTTGAATTAAAAAAATCTCTGTTACATCTTCTCTTCTGCAGTCATTCTCATTTGTTTAAGTGAACGATTGTCATTTTCACGAAACATCATACAACCATGACTAAAACTGTGCACTATATTCTTTAGGGTCAATAATTAATCTGCTTTTAGGCTTTCCACAATTGTATCATATGGCACAATATATGCCATATGAAAAAAATCGTTGTTACTGAATTGTTAGTTCTAACGAAATGTTAGTTCTAACTCATAATTTTTATTCCCTAGTTATTCCAAACACAAAATTGAAACCCCCTGAGAAAATTCTGGCTACGTCAATACTGACTTTCTGCAGCTTATTATAAAAACAATTGAAACTGACACAAGTAAAATGAGCAGTGCCTTCTTTAATATTGTCGCCCATTAATAACAACAATGCTAAGCGACACAACCAAGACTATAATAATATAAAAACATTACTTTATATAATGTTATTTTCATCTAGAGTAGATGTAAGTAATTATCTAAACAAACGCATTTACAGTAAATAGGCAATTTTTCCTGGAGATGCGTTTTTCGGGTTGGGGGTAATGCTAACAACGAATTCCTTGGGGTCATATATGCCTTCTTGCCCACGTGCAGCCAGCGCCTATGTCACCAATAATTGTTTTTAAGTTTTGAAAACAACGTTTGCAAATCTAGGTTGTAATCTTTTAACGCACTTGCAATAGCTTTGCGAGGTTATTCCATTTGCCATACCAAGAAACAGGAGTCTCAGTTTATAATGAAACAACACAGAAAAGACCTGGTAATCTGTAATAAAGACACGTCTTCTTTCTCTGCCTTAAAGTTAATCTATAATGGCCTTTCAAAGCCCCTTTTAAGGTCTTCGTACATTGTTGCTCTAAAGAGACATGAGCTCATTTTCAATTTGAAAGACTGGAAGGTTATCTGAGTTTGGGTCATGCCTTTAAATATAAATTTAATTGAATTAGTAAATTAGTTGATATCTTACAGTTTTAAAATAAATAAATAAAGCTACGTGTAAATAAAAAGTAATTTAAAATCAATAAAAGGTTAAAAATGCAGTATTAATTTTTGCCCTTGTTAATCTGTTCCTTTATGTACTTGTTTAGACGCACAGCTGGATAATCTAATGTATGTGTTCGCTTGCAAACACATTTTCAAGTTTTTATTTTTTATTTTTATTTGTTTAGCACGCACTTTCTTGAGTTTATTTTCGAGCTCTAACAACTTATGTGCTATTTAACCTTAAATTGTTCTGTGGAATTCGAATCGAAAATTCTCCCAAGCCACAACATCTTGCACATCAAAATATTTAAATCACCCACATAAAGCTTCTTACTTTTATATCTACATTTCCGCTCGTTGTCTTAGCGCGATTTTATCCCGACCCGTCTTAAAATTCAACCACCAGCATATGCCACTGCAATTAATTTGTGTGAGAGTAAACCTGAACACATAGACATCACAGAGACATCCTATACGCCTTCAGGTCAAAATCAGTCACGATAAAGCGCGGATAACAATAAAGGGGTATAGTAGGTGCAATGGCCGGCATAAATAAAACACGGTATGTGATTGTTCTAGCACGCTCGTATCACCTTGGCAATACAACAGAAAGTTCGTTTTCATCCTTAATTCGGCGATTAAGGACGAAAACGATTCACTGCAGTAGAGGTAAGCACTTCTTTTGCTTTTCATAAAATGTAGCAAAGCTGAAGTGCATAGGAAATACATGGAAATTAGGTTGAAAGTTTTGCTTTTGATAGGCTAGGAATATATACCGCTGACCATTAAAATTGCAACACGTCATGTTTGTTTATAATAGTCACGCGGAAATTATCTCTGTATTCTTCTTCGGTTATTTGACGGGGCCGTTGGGATCCTTCACATCTGCGTGTTCGTCCTACCTCGATCCACTGATATATTCGTCCCTTTGTGGACGCATTTGTCCAACATGAGCACCAATTTTGCAGAATGACATCCCGCATTCTCAGTAGCTACAATTTCCCTTGATAAAATTCAGACTCCAGCTGGTATCACTGTCGTGTTTTCGACGAGTGATGCTTGTTCCTTCCGACAAAATGAGGAATCGGTTTAACGCGTCTCTTATGGGCGCTGCATTTTTAACGGCTAGCAATGTCAAATACACATACAAGGAAAAGAAAGAAAAAATGTTCACGGAAATGAATTTTCCATTTTATTTTACTGAACATATGCATTTCGCATATTTAGTCGAATTTCTCACTTTATTGCGCTTTAAAAATCCACATTTGTACACTTTTTCTTCGTATTTTAAAAATAAAAGCACTTTTTTCGACAGTATTTAGCCCCATTGAGCAATTATTGCAATTGCGAAAATCCACGATCTCTTATGTATATAGGGTTCATTATTCTAGTTTTATTGAACAAATGGTTACTATGAAAACGAACAAAAGAAGGCTGTAAAATAAGCCTGATTGTTTAGTCACATAGACAGGTTTTTAATGTTACCCAAGCTTTAATATTATAATTATATGGTTCGTTGTAATTTGGAGGGATTTTAAATGGTTCTATATGTTTTATTAGTAGTAATTTGTAATACACAAGAAACGGAAGTTTAACTTAAGAGCAGTGGAAAAGTAAAACAATTATTAGAACTGGCGCATATCATAGTTATCATATTTAATTTAATTCATAGATCCTGTATTTGAGTTATATAGCTCTGCTGAGTTAGTTTAACTCTAGAATGTCGATTACGTCAGAAATTATATATTTGATGTATTGTTACATTAAGGAAGAAAATATTTACATTTTTGTAAATATGTGGAAAAATAAAGAAGCACGATCAGTTATAAAAATAAGCACAAAACAATAAAATACATTTTTCAAGATATTCCATTGAAGGATTTAAACATTTGCTCAGCTTGCTTTGCATAACTGCAGCACATGCATAAATAAGACATTGTGAATGCATGTATAGCATTTGTTTTTGCACCACTAGATGCAACATGCATTTCGTGGGGAGAATGGCAGCTGAAGGTGGAATTATTATATTTGTATTATGAGGGATCAACATTGTGAACATCAGAACGCAATATAATTTTACTCACTCAAGTGTAGCCGTCTGTGGGTCAACCACTTGTTTGTTGCCCCGCGTAACGTTCGTTTACTTCACCGCTGTCCCCGGTGCAGCCCAAAGGAAACATTAAACCAGAGAGTCCGTTAGAGACAAACTTCTTGCTTCGTCACATAACATTTTATGGTAATGAGCAGTAAGTTATGAGGTCATGGGGATTGTGTAGTGTGGCTAAAATCCATTCGATACGGTAAATGAACATGATTTTGCACACATCCCACACAAATCTTTGTGCAGGTAGGCCAGTTGTCCTGTGTGCGAATTTTGGCACGTGCATGTCATTTCCAGTTTAGTAAATACGAATATTAAGCAACTACGAGGTGGGCGAATTTACAATAAATATTCTTCGCTTAACTTAAACGTTATAGTTCAATCGCATCAAGATTGTGGACATGTTTTATATTATGTAAGTAATGAAGTAGAACTGAAATACTGTTGTCAAATTTCTGTACAATATATTACATTGCTGCTCTAGCAATATATTGAAATGAAAATAAAACTTGTGAGAAACATTGCTTCAGTCAGCTTCTGCAAACTCAGAAGTGTTACCGAGTAAAATATTTTGCAGGTTGAAGTTTCCCACCGGCCTGCCTGCCTATCCATCCATTGCCTGTCTGATCGCCACTGGTGGCCGAGGTCGTTAAGGCGCGGGCTCGTGAGCGGGAGGTCTGGGATTCGAATCCCACTAGGACCGTTTCCCCGGACTGAGTTTTTTTTCCATGTTTTCCTAAGTCCTCATAAATGGCAAATGACAAGGAGGTACCCTAGACTTAGGCCTGGAACGTTTCCTTCCTTAAAAAAATCCTTTCTCAATATATCATTTCATCTCGTGTATCTTCAGTGTCCCCCGCCTGTGATGGTCTCAGTAGTAAAAACCATTTAAATAAATTGTCTGCCTGCTCCACAGATTTCTTAACTGTCAACCTGCTCCAATGCTGAAAATCTACTGCCTTCCAGCCTTACTCTGCTGCACAGCCGTCTTCCTGCCAGTCTGTTCATCTGTTGCACAGCTCTCTTCCTACCAACCAGCCTGTTCATCTGTTGCACAGCCCTCTGCCTGCCAATCTGTTCATCTGTTGCACAGCTCTCTTCCTACCAGCCTGTTCATCTGTTGCACAGCCCTCTGCCTGCCAGTCCGTTCATCTGTCGCACAGCCCTCTGCCTGCCAGTCTGTTCATCTGTTGCACAGCCCTCTGCCTGCCAGCCTGTTCATCTGTTGCACAGCTCTCTTTCTGTCAGTCTATTCTCTTACACAGCTCTGTACTTGCCAGTCTGTTCTGTTGTACAGCTCTATCCCTGCTGTCTGTTCATCTGCTGCACAGTTATCTGCCAGCCAGCTTGTTCATCTGCTGCACAACTCCTCTGTCTTCAATTCTGTCTATCTATTGCACACTCCTTTACCAGACAATTTTTCCACTTACTGCACAGCTTTCTACAAACCATTCTGCTCATATCTTGCACATCCAATCTGTCTACCTGCTGCACAGCTCAATCTGTCCACCAGTATCAAAAAACCTATCCACCTGCAGCATAGCTTTCTACCAACTATCCGGTTGCACATCCTAGTTCACCTACTATACAACTCTCTACTCTAGCCTGTTCGTCAGTCCTGGTGTCTAGTGGTAACCGTATTTGCTTCGTAAATCCAGATTGCGGGTTCAATCCCAGCCAGGGTTGATGGATTTTTTTTGGTGTAATTCCTAAGTATGACTTCCTTCAGAAGGGAAGTAAAGCTGTGGGTCCCGTGTCATATATATACAGCAGGAAAAAGAACCTTAAGCCTGAAAGAAGAGGTCTCTGAGCAAAATTTCCTCGCTGTTTCGCAACCTGAATTGAATAGGATGCTGATGACCTGAGATGTTAAAGAGCATCCATAAATAAAACAAAAACTCAGCCTGTTCACCTGCTATACAGTCATCTGGTTGCGAGTCTGATCTCTGCTGCACAGTTCTTGCTTGCCAATCTAACCTGTTCAGCTTTTTGCCATCTAATTTGTTCTATTCCCCTTTACATTCCAATGTTAGCCATTTAGGCACCTGCTTGTGCAGTTCTTTCTCTCTCACTTGCTCTCTGTCCAGCCAATCAATATGCATGTATACAGCATGGGCTCTGCCTGTCAGCAAGACCAATGTGCATACAATCTTCTACTTGCCTTCTATCTGCACAACCCACTGTCTGTGCCTTGTTCATTTTCTTGCAAAGTCACTATCTGATAATTTATCCATCTACTTGCACAGATATGCTGATGTCCTGAGATGTTAAAGATCATCCTTAAATAAACTTGCACAAATCCCTGTCTGCCAAACTGCTTCATTTAATTATTCTATATGATAAATTTGTGCAGTTTGACATGTAAATATAATAGTTGTACATGTCCAGTTAGAAAAACTGAATAAAAAAAAATATATACACATGCACACACACATATAAAACAAGTTATTAAAAAGAGACCACCTCCCCAGTGCTTTAGTGGTGGCTATAGCCTAGGAGTTGCTAAGTATGATTCCATGATACCTATTTGGAAATTTTCAATTTTCAATCACATGATGACAATTGGGAAGCAAGATGATACAGGGGTAGCAGCCTATCAATCTCAAAAGTCATGTGATGGTGATTGACAAGGTTCTCGTATTCTATCTGTCAATCAAGTCAAGAGACAGAAGCAGAGTACACAGCAGTCATGGCTGGTCTTGGCCCTTCAAGACCTGTCATGCCAAGGAAGGAATTAGGGAAGAAGGTAATGACATGCGCATTATTAATGCAATATGGAAAAAGAGCAAACATGGTAATGGCCAATATGTGGAATTGAATACATGAAAATGTGCCAGACAAATTGGGGTAGAGAGGTGCAAAAAGAATGAATATTGTTAATTTGGCAATGTGGTAAAAATGGTTTACGTGTGTTGAGAAAATAATAACGTGCATTAAATAATCTCATATGCCAGTTATTTCCAATTAAATATGCAGTTTGTAATACAAATACAAGATGGCACCATTGCTAATGGTCAGATTATGGTTTCTGTGTGTTGAAAAAATAATAATGTGCATTAAAAATCTCATATACCAGTTATTTCTAATTAAATATTCAGTTTGTAATACAAATACAAGATGGAACCATTGCCAATGATCGGATTATCAACCAATACAGGATGACATCATTGCTTGATCTGAACCATGAAATTATGAAATTTGAGTGACTGTCACTCAGATGTACTCTTAAGAATTGTAGATTCTTGCTACCATTAATTTCACCAATTTTTTTTATCATAATCTTTAGCAGATTGTTGCTGCTATCCTAAAGAACTCAATAAATGACAAAGAACAGTGATGAATTCATCATTATTTTCACTGTGTTATCAAAATTTCTATATGTAAATAAAAATAGAAAAAAATGATGACAAATACAAATGTGAAACAAACACAAAAGACAACACTAACAGAAAATAACCATTCTGCTGATTTATGTTATGATAAAGAAAAAAATCATGTGCCATATTGTGCATGCCCAATAACATTTTTTATAGGCTGACTGCAAATTAAAAGTTTTCTCTCTTTTTTCTGGTCGCATATTATGATACAAATATGGAAAGTCTATGTGTAGGTTATTGACCCTGAGGAAAAGAGTGCATAATTTAAGTCATAGTTGTATGATGTTTTGCAATTGTTTTTAATTTTATTCAGTTTATTTACAGATGCTCTTTAACATCTTAGGTCATCACATATCACTCTATTCAAAATGTGAAACTGCTGATAAATTTTTTGCTCAGAGGCCTCTTCTTTCAAACTTGAGGTTCTTTTACATGTCATAAATCTATAACACAGGACCCCAAGATCTTACTCTCCTTCCAAAGGAAGCCATACTTAGGATTTTTACATCCAAATAAATCCATTGACCCTTGCTGGGATTGTATCCATGATATTGGGCCTATGAGTCAAACATGATTACTGCTAGATCACCAGGACCAACACTGTTTTGCAAAAATTACTATCATTCAATTAAACAAATGAAAATGACTGTAGAAGATGAGATGTAATTTGATTTTTTCTTACTCAGATTTAGGCATAGACCTTGTTTAGTCAAGAGTTACCAGATGTGCCATATTTTAAGGGAGATTCCATGAATTTAAGAATAATATTTCTATAGCTTTTAAACCTTTTATATAGGAAACTGATTGCATGTATTTTAAAAATTGAAAATATATCTTTGCTTGATTTCTAATACCATTAATTCTATTCAACCATCTGTTAGTTATGCACACAATGGCCAGCTGGCTGTAGCTAATCAAACAAATCCCAGCATTACAAATCTTCTGTAATGTGAATTTAATGTCAACAATTACAATATTACTAGTAAAGGGTAAAGTATTAAAAAAATAAGCAACTGAAGTAACAAATTAAGTTAAACTGAAGTTTTTTTTAAACAGCTTAGATTCATGTATCAATAGAAAACAATCTTTTTCAAAACCAAAAATTTCAGGCCTAGTTATCCCTTATCATTAAATTAACATACATTTTTTTTTTGGAAAAGTCCATTTAAAATGTTAATGCTAATAATTTAATAATATTTATTAAATCATCACTGATTTATTCCTCTTCAAATGCTATTAGAAATGTTTTATGAGACCTTTAGAACCATTATATTGGAAATATTTATTGCCTCTTTACAGGACATAGTCTGTAATTTTTAATTAATTTCTCCTTCATTGCTATGTTTACAGGCAGAGTAGGGAGCAAGTACAGGGAGACCATGTGCAGCGGAACCCCAGCCAGATTATGCAAGACACGCTACAACACTACAGCTCCAATGTATGGGGTTTCTCTTACCTCAGGGCAACCTGTCACTATTGTACAGAAGTTTCCAGACTTATTGCAACAAGTTGTATTTGAGGTTTGTGAGTAAGTGTTTGTTTGTTGTTATTTTTTTTTATAAGAGTACAAAGCTTATGCTTTATTCATGGATAATCATATTTACAAGTATTGTGTAAATATTAATGTAATGTTTATTTTTATTTTGTTCTTTAGTTTATATTCTGATATGTCATTGTTTTTAAAAGGGTGGAAGACAAATCAAAAATTTACAGGAAATGAAAAACTGTTTTCTTGCAATTCAATGAAATTTTGAATTCTCTTGTTTGTTAGTTTTAAAAATTAATTTAAATCTTTTTTTTATTATTATTATTTAAAGGTTTCTGAATTATATATTTCATTAAATGTCCACTATAGCCTTTTTATAAATTTGGAACATTTTCCCTTTTAACTAATAAGTAATTTTGAAAATAACTACTTAATTTCAACACTATAAAACACTGTATAAAATAGTTTTTTTTTTGATTGATTTATTTAAGGACGCTCTTTAACAGCTCAGGTCATCAGCGTCCCATTCAACTCAGGGCGTGAAACGGCCGACAAATTTTGCTCAGAGGCCTCTCTTTCAGGCTTGAGGTTCTTTTTCGTGCCGCAAATGTACGACACGGGACCCACGGCTGTACTTCCCTTCCGAAGGAAGCCATACTTAGGAAAAAATCCATCGGTCCTGGCCGGGTTCGAACCCGCGTTTTGGGTGTAGGAGATAAAATATAGTGAACTTTTGTAACAGTGGTGTCAAATATTAACATTTTTAAAAAATGGAGTCGAAATTGTAACATACACACCACTAAAATTCAATAAAATGGAAGACTAGTTTCGGGAGCCATCGCTCCTATCATACAAGACTAACTAGTTTCGGGAGCCATCGCTCCTATCATACAAGACTAACTAGTCTTCCATTTTATTGAATTTTAGTGGTGTGTATGTTACAATTTCGACTCCATTTTTTAAAAACGTTGCTATAAAACACCTTTATCAAAAAAATAATACAATATTAAGTATATATTTATGAATGGAAAATGCAAATATTTTTTCCCCTTGAAAAATTTATCAAAACAAATGCTGTTAAATTAACTCACACAATGACACTCCCTCTAATCAACATTAATATTAAAATATATTATTTAGAAATTAATGCCAATTTATTTTCTAGACTTGAAATATTGGTCAACAGTTTCTTCATAGATTTGTAATTTTCTCAATGGGATAATAATTTATTTCATGGCATTGACATCCTTTTCTTTTATTTATGTTTTTCTTCACTATGTCACTAAACTTGAGAGAATTAATGATTCTTTATTAAATTGTTTTATATTGGTTATTTTTTTAACCTTATTGGTAGTTTGTTTTATGTTTTAATGGCTATATTTGTGAGATTATTTTTTAAAATATTTGTTCTGCATATCTGATCAAGAGGGTCATTTTTCTTGTATTATGAGAATGAATATCTATATTTGTACATAATTCTTCCTGATGTCTCTTAAAATGATTTATGACCTCTATTATAAAGAGGCAGGCTAATAGTAGTATATTATATTTCCTAAAATAGGGTCTACAGTACGTCCCACTGTCTATTCCACTTATAATTCTTATTGTTCTTCTATGGATTTTAAATATTCTCTCTCTTTTTTCTCCTCAAAATTTTATTCTGTATTTTAATTGGCTATGAAAATGAGCAAAATATATGTTTTTCAATCCTAATAAATTCAGTGTGCTTTTTAGACTTTTAAGCATGTAACAAACAGAACTAAGTTTAGTTGCTAAATGGTGAGTGAGTATCCCATTTAAGGTTTTCATTCATGTGTATACCCAAGAATTTTGTTTCTCCCTTGTACTCAATATTGTTTTCATTATATATAATTTGGGGTTTAATACTGTTTTTACATTGCCATATATGAAATATCATTGCAATAGTTTTTTCACTGTCTATGATTAGTTCATTTATTTTAAACCATGAATTGTGTTGAAGAATGAATCTGTGTTCATTCAATTCATTGATGAATGGCCTTGTAACAATAGTACCTGGGTACTGTACTGTTAGTCATATATGAAATGACAAAAATGCTAATGGTAAAATACACTCTTTGACTATGCTCGTTACCGCCACGGGTGGCCGAGGTCGTTAAGGCACGGACTCGTGAGCGGGAGGTCTGCGGTTCGAATCCCGCCAGGACCGTCCTCCCTGACTGGGGTTTTTTCCAGGTTTTCCTCAGTCTTCATAACTGGCAAATGCTGGGGAGGTACCTAAACTTAGGCCTGGAACGATTCCTTCCTTAAAATAAAAAAATCCTTTCCCAATTTATCATTTCATCTCATGTATCACCAGTGTCCACCGCCTGTGGTGCCTCAGTAGTAAAAACGGGCGTTAAACACTACTAAAAAAAAAAAAAAAAAAAAAAAACTATGCTCGTTATTACTTGCTGTTTAAATGAGTACAGTGTCTTTTGGTCATGTTTTGCAGAAATAACTTTTGATCAAGGCAAAACTTTGATCACAATCTATGGCGAATAAAAAATAAACTAGGACCTTGCATTTGGAAGCAATTTATATTTTCCTATTCTGTTGTGCCTGCAATCATATTGAAAGGGATGATTTATCCACAATATGTCAGGAAATACATGATTTTTACCATTATGCCACATGTTTCATTTATGAAGTTTACCACACTTGAGACAAACAGAAAATATATTTTTAACTTAAATAATTACAATTTAAAATTATTCTCAACCAAGTGCAATGATATTGTAAGAGTTTTCTTAATATAAATAAATGCAGTGATGGTTAAAAAATACATTTCAACAAAAAATGTAATAAGTGACAAATAATTCATACTAACTAACTAACTAAACTAATATAAAACAATACTAAATTTTCAATAATCTTACACACTAAATTTTGTTATGCCCTGCACCAGTTTTAAACATACATATGTACATTATTTAAATGCAACTTTGTCAAAATTCCACAGTAGCGAACATAATTATAAATTGAATGTTATAGCTAGTCAGTATAATATACACTCTTATTTCACTACTTTATTGACAGAATGTTTTGTGGTCTATGCACTTATGTACATCTTATGAAATAATATATTTTTCTATAAACTGTGTACAACATAAGAGAAAAGTGATTTAGAAAAGTTAGAGCTTTATTTTAAAAATTGTAACCCATTCACTTCCCAATGCTGACAATAATCCCTTAAGGAAATAAATCTGCATATACAAAGCTTCTTCAAAAAACTTAGAATTTTATAACTATCTAAGGGGTTTTTACTCAACATACGCAAACACCACACACACACATGGATGCGCACATACAAGCACAAAAGCAAAAAGTGAATAATAAAATGATTCTTTTGTTTATTGCATTTTGTCAGTAATGAACAGAGCCCAAAAGTGTAAAATGCCTTTTTTTCTTGGTGGATATGTCGGTCCTGGTGGTGTAGTGGTTACCATACGCCTCCTAAACCCAAAGAACGCGGGTTCGAACCCGGCCAGGACCGATGGATTTTTTCGGGGCGTAAAAATTCTAAGTATGGCTTCCTTTGGAAGGGAAATAAAGTCATGGGTCCCGTGTCATACAGTTACGGCACGAAAAAGAACCTCAAGCCTGAATTAGAGGCCTCTGAGCAAAATTTATCGGCCGTTTTCACGCTCTGAGTTGAATGGGACGCTGATGACCTGAGCTATTAAAGAGCGTCCTTAAATAAATCAATCAAAAAAAAATGGTGGATATATTTAAGAGTCGGATAGAAATGAACATGTTTTTGTACATTTGGGGTTGATAGGGTAGTTTTTATTTTTCCTATTTTTGCTTCTGTTATCTATTTTAAGGTTTAAAACCTTCTTTTGTCTGTTGTGATTCATTATAGATTTTTTGCTATTATTTATGCATTTAAAAAAATGAAGAATTCCAAAATATCGAAATGAAAAAGTTATAAAAATTGTAAAAATTGTAAAAGTGGCATGTTCACCTCACAAAAATACTGATTGAGAATCTTATTATACATTTATTTCTATTCAAGCAGTCAAAAAATTTATCTGCACCCTAGTCACTTAATTCTTTAAATAGCAGAACCTTCATTAGTGAAAGGAACGTACAGTTATCTTGGACATATAAATACCAGGAAATAGAGAGGATGAGGAAAGTACTGTAGTTTTGAATAGTTCTGGCCAATGACCTTGTATTGATCTGTGCAAGACAATTCTAGGACATTTTTGATGGGGATAGCTTATCACTTGCATAAATGTAACAAATATGTCCAGAGCGGTACACCTCTGTAATAAACTGTCCCTACATTATGTTCAGTATGGAAGTAAGAGAGATACTAATCTGATTCCTCTATAAACTCATAAACAGAAAAAGAACTCCACCAGAAACCACTGGACATCCATTGCTCCTTTGCAGGACTATTCAAAATTTAATTTGTCTTGATTAAATTTCCATGAGATGTTGAGATCAGCAAACAGTACGTTATATGCTTCTTCACAGCTGACTCGCAGACAATACATCAGATTCCATTACCTATTGTCTCACCTACCTCTCTTCTTATGAGGACAATGTACAGTCAGTTTTCCTAATCTGGAAGAGATAAGGAGCAGAGAAATGAAAAAAATAAATTCTCTTTAATAGGTGAAATGTACAAATGAGCTATAGCTATGGGTTGAACTTGATAAGGAAACTTGAGTACTGGTGTTGACTTATTTATCATGCAAAATTAAGTTCATCATTAAATTACACAATTATGTTCACAAATTCAGTTCTGAGGCACATTTTAATCATGGAGCTATAGATATTCTTTTGCATAATCTGCTAAGATTCTATTCATCATGGGAAAAAAAAAAAAAAAAAAAATTACAACCTCAATACTTCACAACAGCAAAACACAAGTTCAGGTTTTTTAAAATGGTTGGGCCTAAGATCACTTTAATATCAACCTCAATTGCAACATCCAGCAGACAAGTTCAATTTTCTCTGGATCTATGCAAAGCTATCTTGGACTCAGGAATTCCGTTCTAGAACCTGGAAAACCATTCCCTTAGGACATTTCTACAAAAGTGCACTAAAGAAGAGATTCCAGCAGAATCCACACTAAGAAAAACTTATTTGAATGTGTGCTTTGAAGAGACCTTGCAAAGGATTCAAAATTGAATTATGGAAAAGAAAATATGAATCTCTATTGAAGAAACTATGGATACAATAGACATTACATGGCTAACATTATCATTGGAACTATGGAAGGAAAGCAAATCATTAATATTCTTTTGACAATGGAAGAGTTGGACAGAGCAAATAGTTCTACAGTGATTCAATTGTTTACAAATTCCTTAATGCTACTCTGGCTACATGGAATACAGCATGATGATGTCCTGCTTTGTATCACAGATGCGGAAACTTACATGAAAAAAGCAGATAAAGTCTTGAAAGTTCTCTTTGCAAACTGTCTGACATGTCTAGCCCACAAGCTGCACAGAATCCTGAAGAAATAGGAAATTTGTATCCTCTCATGGATAAGGTGATTTTGAACACCAAGGAAGCTTTCATAAAACCACCCTTCTCAATCCAGGTTTTTAAAGGAAGTGGCACCAGAGTTCAATTTACTTCCACAGCCAGTTCTCACCAGATAGGAAACCTGGACAAGATATATGAGGTACTTGATGCTGTATCAGAAGATTGAATGGTGTTTAATGTCCGTTTCTGCTACAGAGGCACCACAGGAGATGGACACTTATGATACATGAGATAAAATGGAATATTGCGAAAAGATTTATTATTAAGGAAGGAATTGTTTCAGGCAATCTTAAAATTGAAAAAAAAAAAAAAGGTGATGTGCTGGTTTTCTCCATGGGGATCTTTGAAGATGCAGTAAATCAACTGCTGCAAGTATCAGGAGAGAAAGGAAAAAGTGTAATTGAGAAGTATAAACTTGTTATCAGTGCTATTGTGGATCTAGAAAAGTTTAAGAGCATTTGTGATATTCTGAAAAGTGAATGTTTTGTTGCAACAGGTATGGGTCCTTCTGAAAAAGCTTGTTTTAAATATGCTCCAATCACTTCAGTGGAAATAGAACATTCTTTTTTCCAAGATGAAAAATGTTCTCTCTCATAATTAGCTGACAATGACAGTTCATACCTTGAAAAAACATCTTGACATTGCTTATAACCAAGAAAAGTAAGTGTCTGTACTTTAATTATGTGATAAAGAACTTATTAAGTATCTTAAACATTTCATTAATAATGAGTGATATTACTCTTTGTTTTCACTTTTAATACATGACTATTTTCAGTATTTTAAGTGCCTTTTTGCCTACCTATTTTAACCAAAATAAATGCCTGAGTCCAGGCTCTGGTAATAACATAAATAATTTCCTTTGTTTATATCCATGGAATCAGATTTATTGACGAAACACTTTATTTAAGGGATTAATTCTAACATTTAGTGTGTTAAATAATTATATCTGGTGTTGAGTGAAAGAGAAAGAATTCTAATTTTAATTATGGTTGGCTATGGAGATGGGCAACGATCTCAATGAGAGGTAGCAAATTTATTTTATGATATGTATCTGAATTGAAATCCAATGTATGTATAACAATGAAAAAAATCATAAAGAAATTTACTTAAACTGGAAGCATAAATGACTTATCAAGAGTGCAGCATAAGTGCAACTAATAAGAATATTTAATTGGATTTTCTCCACTATATGCAAGAAAATCCAAAAGTTTCTACAGCAATTTGTCATTAGTATCAAATTTAAGTCAAAGTTTCATGATTAAAATCCATAAAAGTGCCAGGAACTTCAGGGGATGATCTTGATTATAGAATACAGTTTTGTAAATTAATGAAACAATCCATTATTTCTTAAACAAATTGTATTCTCTGATGAATCTGCATTCTGCCTGAATGGATTTGCCAACAAACACAACAGTGATATTGGTTAGATGTAAATCTACAATGGGTGGAGGAGAACTACATTACTATCCACAAAAACTTCTTTGAACTGGTAATGTTGATGATCATATTATTGGTTCTTTCTTCAGAGAAACGTTAATAGATGTTTGTATTTTCTTTGAAATCATGTAGTACCAACTATCATAAATTTATACAAATGAGTCAGTATTAGGTGACACTAAAACTTCACTAACTGGTTAATTCTTCAGAACATGTTTCAAGAGCGTTAGCTCTCATCTTCAGCTGGGGACCGACTAACTCTAGCAGGTGACATAGTGGCATCTGGTGGTTCCATTAGATAACGGAATAGGAATTCCATTGGTGGAATGTCAAAATAAACATAGAGTTATGAATTTTGATATTCCACCAATGGAATTCCTGTTCCGTTATCTAATGGAACCACCAGATGCCACTACATCACCTACTAGAGTTAGTCGGTCCCCAGCTGAAGATGAGAGCGAATGCTCTTGAAACATATTCCGAAGAATTAACCAGTTAGTGAAGTGTTAGTGTCATCTAATATTGACTCATTTGTATATGTAACAACTTTACTGTTCCTAACTTCTTTTAAGATTACAATATCATAAATTTGTTTCCACATCCAGTCAACCATGGGCTACCCAGAGATGACATCTATGTCCAATAAGAAGCTCAATATGGATAGAATGTTCATCACCTGTTATTCCACAACAATGGATTGGTAGTAGAGGTTACATAGAGTGGCTAGCAAGATCTCCAGATGTGTTACCTTTGGACTTCTTTTTGTGGGGCCATTTGAAGTCAGTAGTATATTGAGAAAGACCCAACAACTTAGAAGATGTGAAGTATGGAAAAATGAAAGTAGTGCAAAACATTGCTAAAGTCTCTTCAGTCATACCTTAAATGGTTTCTATGATTGACTGGTACATTGTCAAGCAGCTGAAAGCTACCAGTTTGAATGCACAATTTAGATGTTGAGCTGCTTTCTTTGTTTTTGTTGGAAGAAACTTTTATTACTTGCTACACTATTGTGTTTTCTTGATTTGGCAACAATAAATTTGTACAGAATATCTGATGTCGGTAGTTTTTGAAAAGATCTTAATGAATATTATTCAAAAATGTAAAAATATATGGGATATTCTTTTTAAAATAAGAGGGTTGAGATACTTCCGGTTAAAATGGAAATAAAAAAGAGGGTAATGTTTGAGTTCTCAGTATATGGCTATTCTCACCCACTGATTTCATATCACTGAACCACATGCTTCAAAAGTTATTTAAGTGGTGTGAGACTTTTAACTCTGTATATTAATTGTCATTCATTTTTTAATTGGAAAGGAAGAATTATCTTTAGTAAAGCTGTTGTTGCATAGTAGTATAATTTGCATTAATTTGATTTTGCAGGTCCAGTGAATGTGATGTTGTCAGAGGAGAGTGTACACAAACATATGTGCCCTATCTCTTCCTTGTGATACCTCTGGGTCCTGTAACATTGACTGGCCAGGACTATGTTTTGGTGGAAAGTGGCTGTGTTTGCAAACCCAAATATGCAGGAGCAGCAGCAGCATCAGAACAACCCAGTGCAATATCAGCTATTCCACATTTGTGACATGCATAATCAGAGCATACAATCAAATAAGCTGGATTGCATTAATGATCATTGTTCCTTGCTCAGTTTTGATGCGTAATGAAGTGTTTTGAGCACAGCAACGTAGTCATGGCTATAATGTGCATCAAAAGGTCAAAATTAGTAGTTATATATATAATTATTTTCATAATACCTCCCCTTATAAATATCACGTTATTTTGACTTACAGTCTTCAAAATTTTAATGTTAAATTTTAGGGTATCTATGGTCTTGTATTGTTGCAGAGAATCATCAATACTTGCACAACACAGTAATTTCAAATCTTCCTTAAATTTCACCTTCTTTTCTTACTTATCTTCTTGTCATTATAGTTTGGGGGATCCTCTACAAATTCCTTCCATTTTGATTTCTTTAAATTCCTGATACATCAGGCATGTGACTGGCTCAACACAGGAGGCGATACCTTGGACAACTGGTCTTCCAATATTTATATTCAGAGTGGGTGGCCTAATTATACCTTCAGACACTAGTTATTCCTTCCATTTTCATCACCATTTACTATTTACTCAGGCTATGATGAGACTATTTTAAACCTGGACCCACAAAAGAGTAATTTCATTTTTCAAGGGCATAAATTAAGAGTGTGTAAATATGAAAGAAAGCAAAGAAAAAATGAAAAAAGTGAAGATGAGGCAATGCAAATTTCAACATTGAACATAATAAATCAAAATGATATTGCCATATATATATATACAGTGTGCATGTGTGTATGAGAGAGAGAGAGAGACAGAGATAGAGAGAGACAGACAGAGAGAGAGAGATAGAACATACATGCCTAACGAAAATATTATAAGTTGATCCTTTCCCTTCTTAACTAGGGGGAATAACATGTGAGTGGCCAGGAGTTATCTGTCATCTCTTTTTACATTTAGAGAAGAGTTTATCTTTTGTGTAAATGCCATGACTAGGATTCTGAGCTCATAAGCAGGATTTAAAAGTTAGTGCCTGATAGAATAAGTTAATTGCATTGGTATTGTAAGCCAAGCTTAATGTTTAGAATAAGACAATTATAATTATGTCACAACAAATTGGAATACAGGTGCAAGAAAGCCAGAAAATAACATCTAATTTTCTTAACTCACATTATAAGTATGCTACACAAAATCTACTACACAAAACCTGCAATTAATAATGATAATTACCTTAGTTGTCCCCTTATATGTAATTTAGAAAATACTGTTTTTGGCATTTTCTATATTTTAAACATATACACATGTACAAGGATAAAATATATTGTTTAACGAACTTGTAATATCAGTACCACAGACTATGGACACACCGACTTAGTACTTGGCAGGTCTGGCGATGTGTACATTCTCCTTGTCTAGACAACGAGCCCCCACCCTATAATCAATTTGTTGGTAGCTGGATTGACTTCTTTGTACTGAATCAAGCACTAAGTTTGAAAGCCTGCTCATTAGATTTGTGAAGTGGTGTGAGAGAATGTGAAATTAACTGTGTGTTGTATAATTATATTGTATTTATTTTATCAATTACTCATTCAATGTTATGTGCAAAGAAAATATATGTAGTTGAGCCATATTTAAATAATGAAGATTTAGATGTGAGTCTATAGATTTGAGCTTTAGATGAATTTAAGCAATTGCATATGATACCTGGGAATATAGCTTATATAATATCTATTGACTTTAATGGGTCAAAAAGTTTCCTGACCACTTGAAAAAAACTCTACAAAATAGTTTAATTTCAGGCAACACTTCATCTAATGGTAGTAATGACTGATAACAGTGACATTAAGATACATTATAGGGATATGAGCAAATCCTGCATGTATACAAAAATTATGTATTTATAAAAATGTAGTAAATATGGAACAGCGGGCTTATTTCATATGGTAATTTTACTTTCTCAATATTTAATTCAAGCCTCATCAAGAAAAGCAGGAAGTTATCACAGTTAGTTAGTTATATACTGAGAATAAATCATTGACACATACAGATAGTCTCACAGTGATATTTGCAAGATGATATCAAAATAGTATATCTGAATGATTTTGCATCACATGAAACATTAGACAATACAATTCAGCAAACTTTTCATTTTCAAATCAGTGAAATTTTAGTTTTCCTGTGGCAAAAGTCTTTATCTTTACCTCTAATCAGTCTCAGCATTGCCTTGATTAGAAAATGAAGAAATAATTGCTGCTATTATAGGGATATAAAGAGAATAATATTTTAGGACTCTATGTTTGATTTTTGTATGCCTCTGCATACAATATAGAAAGTTTTCAGCAGTTATATAAAAAATTAGTGTATGCATATCAATGCAAATTACTTAGAAATTACATTTTATATTTTTTATATTTTGACTGGTAATTATTGCCCTAAACCATTGTTAAACTGGTATTTTTTAAAAGTTATTATGCTTTCTCTTTTTCTTTGGAAATACACATTTCTTTCTGATATTACCTACACCAAAAATAGCATCTTTTTAATATCTTAACATAAGAAATGTAACTTTGAGAGTTTAAAAAAATAGCCAAATGTATTTCATTAACATGATACACAACTTCTCAAAGATCTTCCAAAACATATAAATACATTAGGAGAGGCACAAGTTATCCATTCCATGTAGTAATTTTTCTTTGAATAAATACTTAGGTAATACATAACGACTGCTTTAGAAATATATGCAGATTTGGTGCTGAACTTTTTAGCTAATATCTAGTTATTGGCTCTTGGAGGGGAAAAATATAGAAAACATTTCACAGAACGCTTATATAAAAACATTATTCAATTCCACTGTTTAGATGTAGGATTGATTTATTACTGAGTGTTCCCTTTCTATTCATTCTTTTAAATATGTCTTCATTTTCACAGGCATTATTTTCATCCTACCATTACTCTGAAAATACTTAACAATTAATAGATAAATATAGGACATTAATAGCTACAAAAGCTATTACTATTATCATATTCCATTAATTGCTAAAATATTTTAACAGCAGGGTAAGATAACAAAGAATAGTATGTAGAATCTTTTAGTCCAACTTAATCATGTCAGAGCCAACCTAATGAGAGGCTTTTTAGCAACATGTTCTGCTTCTTTCATCTGAAAACTGGTAGGAAGTCTGCCTTTACTTGTAAAACAGACTATAAAGTGTGTAAGGTTAGAAAAATATACTGTGGCTTGTATATTTTGAAAGAATTGGAATTAATCAGATTTATAATATTTTGGAATTTTGCTATGCTAAATTGGTAATTTTAAGCCAGTTATCAGAAAAGCTGTTAAAAATCATTCTGTTTACTAAGAGTATATGGTAACAGTGAAAGTCAAAAATTAATGACTGTTAATGGTTATCCCTGCAGATGATTAAAGTTCACTCAGTACTGAGATAAGTAAAGTTTAGTATTTATAATACATAACATTCCACAGTGCAAGTTGATCCTCACTAGCTCACCTCTTTAGAAATTGAATATAGTTATCTATGCATATATATGGCACAGGTACAACAATGGTGCAAACTCTCCTTCTCTTCATTCATTTATCCAGTAATCACCATCAAGTATATGAGACTATCCTTGTGTATGCTTGTGTGTGTTCATGATTCACATGATGATCAGTTACAAACACTTTTATGAAAAACTTAGAAATGATTATGTTACCCCTTCAACTTTGGTTTCTATAAAGAATCAAAATATGAGCTTGTGAATAAGCTAAATTATTAAAAACATAGGTCTGAAAAGATACAATTTTTTGAAGAAATGTAATGTTATAGAGGTAAATGGAGTTACCAGGTGAATATCTCCTGTAAAGTAGGCTATCTGTGTTAAGTATTTGTGATTAGGGATTGCATGATATTCACATTTGCTTTAGACATTAATGTTGAAATTATATGATGAAATATTTGAAAATAAAATGAATGATGTTATTTAAAAAAATGTTCAGATCAATTTGAGTTTGAATGAACCTGTTTTTCCATAGCAGAAGAATCAGGAGCAAAAAGATTAATAAATCCTAGGCTGTTTTGAAACCTGAATTGTAAATGCCAAATTCAGAAATAGATTTTCAGTCAAATCTGAATCAGGAATGTAAATTTTTGTTATATCTAGATTACTTAACCATACTCTTAAAGCACCATTTTATGTTAAAGAAAGCTGAAAATTGTGCAACAATATCATTGCACTTTACCTTTCTAGGTACAACTTCAGTTCTCCACTCCAGCAATGAGAGAGAATTTGCAAACAAAATTGTAAATATTCTGAAAAACATTTTGCCAAATTGTAAGATTGTTCATGAAGAATCAAGGTATTCCCAAAGGCTAGGCAGTGCTTAAAGTACAAATTAAAATATAGAAAATGTGTTAATCACATAGAGCAATAAAACGTTTTACTGGGGTCAGGTCTTCAGTATGTCCAGCTGGAAAAAGTGTGCTTTCCATAGTAAAGTAAGGGTTCTCACTATAAAACAAGGTTTAAATGCTTTCCCAAGCAGGGGTTAGGTTCATAGAGCATATTAAGAGAAGCTTTAGAAAACTCATTTCAGAAGAGAAGCTTGAAGTAGACCTATTATGGTCTTAGAAAAGCAAATGAACAAGGGACAGTAGCAGAAATAATTATAATTCAGTCTTAAGATTAGAAAACAAAGGGTGGAAGCATTCAATTGTCATCAGAACAAGCTAAGAGGATGAAGCACTATTAGATTAACATCCTCATTCTCTTAAAAAAAAGTGACTCAGTTCATATTTCAGTGACAGATGTAGAGCATGCTAAAGGAAAGTCAGGTTAATAATGGAAGCACGTATGAAGGATTTTATAGACTTAGTACTAGAGATGGTGTCCTCAAACAGGTATGTACAAGGTCTCAGTTAAGTTACTACACTCAGAATATAATCAAACAAACCACAGTTCCATTTATTAAGAGCCATCTTGGGAAGTGCAGCTATATTGTAATAAGAGAATCAGCAGGTTCCAACCATTAGGCATTATTGTCATACCAAATGCCTTAAAATGATGATGCTCTTCTAAGTATTGTAATTCAGTATCACTTCATAATAAGTGATCAAAAGTTAATAATATCATTTCTTAAGAGTATAATTATAGAATGTTACCATATTACTAGAACTTGACTTTAGATGTTGCAAGTTATTATTTAAATAATTAATAACATTTTCTTGAAGTGTGTTTATAACAGAATTAAATTAATAAAATTATGTTTGAAAAATTTATTACATAATTCTCAGTCTGATATTATAGTGCTTTCCAAAATTCCATTTCAGTTTTCTTCAATACTCCTGAACCCTTGATATCAGTGTTTAACATTCACTAGCATTAGTCTACCATCACTTGAATCTTTAACTTTCACTGTAACATACATATACACTGCAATAAATGATGGACCAACATTTTTATCTTTTCTTTCTTTCTTTTCTTTTTTAATTTAGAAATTGTGAGGTTTGGTTGAAGAATTTAGAACTTGTTAAAAAGTATTATTTTTATAGATGCCAAATTTTCTACTCTTCCTGCTTCAACATATGTTTTTAATGATTATATTAATAAATTAAATAAATAGTTTTTATATTTGATATTAATGAGTTGAATTTATTTCTCTTTACATCAACATACAATTTTAAATATTACAATAAGATCTATATCTTTGTCAATTTCACAATACTGACAATATGAAATTAATACACATTATGGCCTTATTATAATATTTTAATTCTAAACATTACATCCTATACTTGTGAGTTACTTATTTCCTTAGGGCTATATACACACCAACATCCAGATTATTGGTGTATAATAATTCTGTTTCTAATGCTAATTTACTCCCGTTCCCTCTTCTATTCAATTTATCAAGCATTAACTATTTGATCATTCTTTGTCATTCCTCCCTCACCTTCCCTAAATAAACTGGAAATCCATAAATTAATATATTCTAAGGTTGCATTTCTTTCTATATTTCCTTCCATCATCCTCTTAGTCATTCTTATCCATTTTTCTCCAACTTTACCTAAATAGTTCCCTATCATTTTTATATCTTTCTCTGCTTTTACAGTTAAAATCTTCCTAATTAAAATTTTCTCATCTAAATTATACTATTTTTTTATTCCAAACAGTCAGTCCTAGTGGTGTAGTGGTAACCATACCTACCTTCTAAACCCAAGATTGTGGGTTCAAACCCGGCCAAGATCGATGGATTTTTTCGGGCGTAAAAATCCAAAGTATGGCTTCCTTCGGAAGGGAAGTAAAGCTGTGAATCCTGTATCATCATTTACAACAAGAAAAAGAACCTCAAGCCTGAAAAAAGAAGCCTCTGAGCAAAATCTGTTGGCCATTTCACACCCTGAACTGAATGGGATGCTGATGACCTGAGTTGTTAAAGAGCATCCATAAATAAAACAAATCAAATTATTCCAAACCCTTTCTCTCCATAACTTTGTTTGATTAAAATATAAAAAACAATGAAAATCTATATTGGTTTCTCCACTTATTAAACAATTTTCTATTTCTGTATCATATCTTAATCCTTTTAAATTCATAACTCCAGTTCTAGCTCAAGCAAACCCTTCTGTACCTGCCTTATCGCACTTTTCTATATATTTTTCCCTACCCAATACTATTTTTATTCCCCTATAAAGTCTCAATGAACTCTTTTCACCCAAACTATTAATTATTTTTTGTTGTTCAATATCTTCCAATCTTAGATTTATTTCTTTCCAAAATCCTGTTTTGGTATTCCCTATTTATCCATACTTTTCCCAAACCTATCTGTTGTAAAATTTTCTGCACTCTGAAGTACCATTATTCTTTCCACTTTCATTTCTCCTGTATTCCAAAACATTCTTTAATAATATTGCTCTCTTCTAATGCGGTAATTCTGAATAAATATTTCTAATTCTTGTGATTATTTTTTTCTTATTGGAATATCTATCTAATAGCTGTGCTATACCATTTGGTGATGATGTTGGTAAACCTAAAATCAATTTACAAATCTTCTATTTATTTTATCAACATCTTTCCATGCACCCTCTACACCCCAAATTTCTGATCCATAACACATTTTAGATTCTACTGTGGTTGTGTATATTCTTTCCAGCCAATTCACTTTTATATCAGGATTTTTTCTTAAACATGCTCTTATAACACGCATGGCTGCTTTTTCTTTTGCTACTGCTAATTTTTTCTGCTCGTTCCAACTTCCATTGGAGTTTAAACTTGTCCCCAGATAATTCATTTTCCTTACCACCTCTATTTCTCTCCCATTTAACTGTGATTTTTCATCATTTTTCAACTTAAAATCTCTTTAAAAAACCAAAATCTTCAATTTCTTTTCATTAATTTTCAATATCCATTATTTACAAAAAGTATTCACTGCTTTAATTGCTCTTCTTAATCCTCCACTATATGTAGATGTGATTATTAAATCATCTGCAAAAAGTAATCTTGGTATTTCCTTTTTATTCATTACTGGTAAATGTAACTTATCTCTTTTAGTTTCTTCCAAAATGTCATCAATATACAGAATGAACAGACTTGAACTTAATTTACAATCTTGTCTTACTACTGTTTTACTCTGCATATAATCCGTTACCTCATCACCTGAAAGTTTGACACAAAACATGTTCTCATTATATATCTTTTATAATAGTTTTATAAACATCTTACTTATTCCTTTCCTTTTTAGTTTTAACCACATTGCTTCTGTATTTATAGTGTCAAATGCCTTCTCAAAGTCTATAAATACCATACAAACTCTTCCCCTTTTCTTGCTTAAATATTTATCTACAATTATCTTTATTACAAAAATATTATCCACTGTTATCTACTGTTCTTCTCCATGCTCTAAAACCTGTTTGAAACTGTGATAATTCTTCTCTTTCTCAACCCATTTCCTTAATCTATTGGCTAGAATTCTGTAAAAACCTTACCTAAAATGGAAAGAAGACTTAAACCCCTATAATTAGCTGGATTATTTACATCACCCTTCCCTTTATATATGGGTACTATCATGCTCCTTCTCCACATCTTGGGTATTTCCCTTGTTTCCTTTATTTTATTAAACAATTGAACTACTATTTTTCTTGTATTGTCCTCCTTAACCCAAATCCTCCAGAATTCCCCTGGAATACCATCAATAACACTTATTTTCTTCAACTTTAATTTCCTAATTTGATCATAAAATTCTTCCTCTGAAATCTCCCTATCTAAATCATCAATAGCTTCCTGATTTCTAAGAAATCTATTTCTGATCTAATTAAATACTCTTGCCCTAATAACGTGTTAAAATGAGCACACCAACTTTCTAAAGTAATGTTTCTCTCCATTATCCTATTTCTATATAAACTTTTAACCATTGACTATATCCTCCTTGTATCTTGGACTTTTTCTGCATCTATTAGTATTTTACTTACTCTTTTACCCCCCATTCCTTCTTTTTATCCTCTACGAGGCACCTATATCACCATCTAAGTATTAAGAAATTTTCTCTTTGCTCTTTTTCCCCTGATTGTCTCCAATTTTTTAGCTCTTTTTTTTTATGTTTTATTTATGGACGCTCTTTAACAGCTCAGGTCATCAGCATCCCATTCAACTCAGGGTGTGAAACGGCCGACAAATTTTGCTCAGAGGCCTCTCTTTCAGGCTTGAGGTTCTTTTTCATGCCATAAATGTACGACATGGGACCCACAGCTTTACTTCCCTTCCAAAGGAAGCCATACTTAGGATTTTTACGCCCCCAAAAAATCCATCGGTCCTGGCCAGGTTCGAACCCGCGATCTTGGGTTTAGGAGGCAAGTATGGTAACCACTAAACCACCAGGACCGACTTTTAGCTCTTGAATTACTCTTTTCTTTGCCATTTTAAAATCTTTATCAAACCATTTCCTTTTGTTATCATAAACTACTGCTTTCATATTGTTCCCTACCCTTTTCACACTATATTCTACCGCCACAGGTGGCCGAGGTCGTTAAGGCACGGACTCGTGAGCGGGAGGTCTGCGGTTCGAATCCCGCCAGGACCGTCCTCCCTGACTGGGTTTTTTTCCAGGTTTTCCTCAGTCTTCATAGCTGGCAAATGCCGGGGAGGTACCTAAACTTAGGCCTGGAATGCTTCCTTCCTTTAAAAAAAAAAATCCTTTCCCAATTTTTCATTTCACTTCATGTATCATCAGTGTCCACCGCCTGTGGTGCCTCAGTAGTAAAAACGGGCGTTAAACACTACTAAAAAAAAACACTATATTCTAATTTCTCTACTGCCTGTCCTACTTTATTTGCATTTATTAGACTCAATTTCCTTTCGTAAAATTTACCTCTTTCCAAATTTAACTCTTTACAAAATGAATCATATTTCTCTTCCTTCCACTCGTAAACCTCAATATGCGTAAAATTCCTTCTTGATAGTTTCTCTTTATCTCCCATTACTTCCCCCAATTTTAATATCAGTGGGAAATGACAAGACGTTAATATCATATTCATAACTTCAAAATCTCTAACCATAATATCAATAGTGAGTGAACACAACATATAATCTACCACACTTTGTCTATTCTTATTTACAAATATAAATTTTTCATCTAAGTCAGATCCTCTCAATCCATTACATGGTATAAGATTATTTTCTTCACATAAATCTAAGAGCTTTTCCCCTTCTTTATTTAAAAACTTGCCTTTGCTATATCTTCTCTCTAGTGTAAATTCACCAATTTGGTTAGTTAACTGTATCTGATCTTCCCCTATCCTTGCATTAAAGTCACTTAACACTATTATTTCCACTTGTTCATATTTATTTCTAATCTCCTGAATACCATTACTTTTCTAAACACATCTGTATCATAGTACTCTGAAGTACTTGGAAAGTTATAAACAAAACAAACACATAAATAGCCACTTTTTGAGTAAATATTACAAAAGGACAACCATGACATTGAATAAATCCTCGAAACCTTTTTCTTTCTTTACAAAGCAACCCAATCCACCAGATACCCTTCCTTTATTTTTAATTTTAATACCCTTTATACTGTAAAAGTAAAATTTTGGTATTTCAATATTCACTTTCTTTGCTATCCATGTTTCAACTGTAGCTATTACATCTCCTACTTTCAATACTCTTAGGATTTCATCATTACACCTTATTCAATAATCCTTCAACGTTCCAACTCACTAACGACAATTCGAATCTCTATGCCGAATCTTTGATTTTGAACCTATATTTATCCAACTTCCTTTGAGTTCTTGTGCATATTTATCCTTTCCTCTTTGTGTTTTTTCCATCTTCAACCTTCAAGCAGTTTCCTGGTTTTGTAGAAACCACACTTAAACCATCAAGTCTCCCTACATCTGTATCGAGTGTATTTCTATCTATTATTAGAAGTACATGTAAAAAATTTACTAAATGTAAGTTTATTGAATAAACTATAGAATATATGAATATGTTACCAAAACATGGATCATGAATCTAATCTCTTTGAATTATCTTCTTTTCAGTTCACATTTTTTATTCTTGATCATTTTATTATTGTAATTCAGTCATGTGTTTCGAATTGTGCATATTTATGGTGAATAGTGTTGAAAAACTGAAAAACAGAGATCTGTATATGATTTAAAAATGAATACTTAGTTCTGTGATTAAATACACCTTTAGTGTTATGTCTATCAAGAACAAAACTATCATGGGTAATCTATTGATGATGGTAATGGTGATTGTTAATGGTAAAAATGGAAGTCAAATATCAGAAACCTATGGTGCTTTACGTTTAGAAAGCTAATGTTAGATAACAAAAGTAATAATGTGTGTGTGTGTGCGCATACATATACTCCATTTGAAATCTAAAAATCCAAATTTAAAGAATTTTTAAGAATTGTTGGAAACTCTTAAAATAACCATAATTAGTAAGATTAACTAGAGATGATGGATGAAAGAACAGCTGTCTGTTTGCCATTGATTTATTGTTTATATACAAGCAAAAATATTTATAAACATATTTATTTAGTTTGTGAGATTATAACAAATGATATAGGGCACACACACTCTCTTTCTTTTCCTTTTACTCACTCACTCACAATTGCTCCTTTTTGATTTGGAATGAACCTATTCTTGCAATATTGAATGAAAACATACAGGTAAACATTCAAAATGCTTTGATTTTGCCTAGTTCCTCTCAGTGAACCCTATCCATCCTAGCACTGGGTTAGATAATTTATTCCCCATTGCTGGCCCTAGTAACTTAATTCCTTCAAAACAACAAAAGACATATAGATAGAGACAGATAAACTGGAGGGTGTATTTAAAACAAAAGGTCCCAACTTATTCCCTTTGTTAACTAGTTCAGCAGATATCCACATGGTGTGCTGTGAAGTTACTATATGCTTCTTTCTTATATTTCCACTGTTTTCAGCAAATGCGTAGGTTCTATGAGTGGAATCTCACAGCCTTGTAATTTCTAGAGTTAGCAGCTAACTAGCACTTTCTATGGGATCTCATCTCAACAAACCTGAACCTTGAGCTTATAATTCTTAAATCATAAACATTTCCAAAGTTATGACGCAGTGAAGGCAATTTTATCATAGTGTTTCATAAATATTTTATAGAATTGTTAACAAATAATTATGCAGTAATTGTCAGTGGCATGCCTTAAAAAGCACTGCAATTATGAAGAATGAAAATATATAGGATATATCTGTAAGATATTGTATTCCATTAACGTAGGTTATATAATTCCATTAAATTATTTGAATATGTTAAAGGCTCTATTCAGACAAGAAATAAAATTGAACTCTTAACCCCAATTGCTTGAATAGTTTTACTTCTTGTTATCCCTTAGTATATCATTTTCTAGATTTTTCATAACATATTCCATCATAACCAGCATTCTCTTAGTGTAGCCTCTTAATGTTGCTGTTACACTCTATGTATCCATACAATACTATACTAGTCTGTTATATCAGTAAATGTAAGTAAAATTGATATTAAACATTTTTGCGTTAAAACCATATTGAATTACCAAGGCTTAATATACATCTAAATAAAAAGTATGTAGTAGTTATAGGTATATACTAAACTCTAAAAGGAAATTTAAACATATTTTTAGATAATTTGGGATCGTTACTCGAGCACATCCTAAATAATAATAATAATAATAATAATAATAATAATAATAATAATAATAATAATAATAATAATGATGATGATGATGATGATGATAATAGTGAGAAAAAAGCTTTCTTGAAGAGTTCTAGTGTTATAATTACTTCTGTGCACTTTTTTATTTGTATTTCTCATTTAATTCTCATAGATTTTATTCACTAATCAAATACATGCCTCTCATCTGTATAACATAATTAATTCTGTAAAATGACACTACATTTTAATGACAAAGTGCCATATGTATTGCAATTTTATTTCTACTTGTGTTGAATATCTACCAGTTCTCCAGGTCCCCAATAGGAGAGCTACATATTTACTGTCACACCAGCTAGCATTGCGGTGCATTGCCTCACTTTTTCGAATGTTCCAGCCCGTGCCCAAATTGCATCACAGAATATGCTGTTCAAAGGGGAAGTTTGGTGATTGAGAGTGCCATAAAGCATGCATGATGAAGCACCAGCATACTTCTGCATTATTTTACAACACCTTAATAACATCTTCCCCAGAAGGATAGGACATGTTTCATAGCCTGCTTAATCACCGGACTTAAGTCCCCCTTGATTTTTACTTTGGGGGCATCTGAAAAGTGTTGTGTATACTAAGTCAGTTCCAGGTGTGCACACCCTTGAACAGCATGTCCATATATCCTGTGAGCTTTAGGATGGAACATTCGAAAAAGTGAGCAGTTCATTTCGGACGCTCTTTAACATCAAAGGTCATCAGCGCCCCATTCTATTCAAGGCGTGAAAAGGCGGACAAATTTTGCTCAGAGGCCTTTCTTTCAGGCTTGAGGTTATTTTTAGTGCCGTGAATGTAGGACATGGGACCCACCGCTTTACTTCCCTTCCAAAGGAAGCCATACTTAGGACTTTTACGCCCGAAAAAACCCATTGAGCCTGGCTCGGTTTGAATCCGCAATCTTGGGTTTAGAGGGCAAGTATGGTAACCACTACACCACCAAGACCGACCCATTCATTAGTGCCCTCTACTTTAGAAAACATGCCTTTTCGGACACATGCTCATGAATTGTTTTGTTTCTTTTATTGCCAGGAATCATCTCCTGAAGTTTGAACAGATCGTTTCTGTCCACTTTGTATAATCGTTTAATAGTTTTGTTACTATAAGCTCTTAGGGCAACTTTAGTTTTTTTCGCTATATAATTGCGGTTTGTTTGACTCTGTCGTATGCATTTCTTCAATTATACACATTTTTGGTGAATAAACAGTTCATACAGTTTTTAGATATAGTTATTTCAAAATCTTTAGACATTTTACTATTTTAACGGATACCAACAATCTATAATCAGTCTATAGCAACTTTATAGTAAAACATTATCCCGCCTTTCCCGCTTTATTCCTCCCCTTTGTTGCTATTGGCTCTAGAATTTACCGCCACCATAATATAATCAACAGGGACGGCTAGGTTATTTTGAGAGATCAAATTCTGAGTGCGCATGTCACGAAATTGACAGTATTCTGCTAGAGATGGCTCTGCATATATAAAGAGAATACCATCGTCTCCAGCTAGCAGCCATATTGTAATGCCGCATAGTTTGAGCAAAGTTCGATTATCTTCATCACTTCGTAACTCGAGCCGTCTAGCGACTCCTACTTACTTAAAATTTCCATTAACATAATCGTGGAATATATTTATTTATTTATTTATTTATTTATTTATTTATTTATTTATTTATTTATTTATTTATTTATTGTGATTAAGCTTACACTCAGTAGCAGTCAAGAATAATGAAAAATTATGATTATTTACTGTAGAATACTTAAAAAAGAAATCAGTTAAATTAATTAAATACATGCCAACTTAAGAATTAAACGAATAAATGAATCAAAATGCATGTACTATTAATTTTACACACATTTACATGCCAGTTAATTCAATTTAATAAGTTGCACCTAATTAAAATCATTTAAATATAGTTAGATACGCAACAACCTAGTTAAATACGCAAAGTCGTCATGCTAATTAAAAATATGTGAATATATAATTTTACACATATTAACTTTTAAATACACTTCACCTAATTAATAGTATGTCACTTTAGTTAAATAGTGAAACTAATTAAATACACGTGAACCTAATTTTTACAGATATTAAATTAATTAGATACATTTTACCTAACTAAAGCATGTAAGTCTAGTTAAATATATATCAACCTAGTTGAATACCTCAAAGAATTAAATACAAACTTAATTTTGCACATATTCACTTAAATACATTTCACTTAACTAAAAAAAAAAAAAAAAATGCCAATCTAGTTAAATGCACACCAACCTAATTAAATATATGTCAACATAAATTTTACACATATTACCTTTAAATATTTTTCACTTAACTAAAAATATGCCAACCTAGTTAAATACTCATTAAACTGGTTAAATAGTCAAACTAATTTTACCCACACTAACTTAACTGAATACATTTCTCCTAACTAAAAACGTGCCAATGTAGTTAAATACCCATCAACCTAGTTAAATACGTTGCCCTAATTAAACACGTGTCAACCTAATTTTACACATGTTAACTTAATTAAATAATAAATTTATAAAATTATTACCTTTATGATATATAATTCATTTTATTTAGGCCTAAACACTTATCAGCTTGAATAACTATATAAACAAGCGAAGCTAAGATAGTCAATTAAATCAATAAGGAGTTAAACAATATTTCAGGTATTCTGAGAAAAATAAAGTTGAACACTAATTATTCATTTCTTTTTATATCAATGAACTATTTATACACATAGAATTTAGGTTACTTTTAAAACTTATTAGAGAACAACTCTTAAAGACAACTGCAGGTAATTCATTCCAGTTATTTATGCTTTTATTTACGAAAATGAATGTATCTACATGCTTCCCTGTTGCCAACAATTGATTTTAAAACAGGCCATTCCAGTAGGTTGGTTTTTCTAATCGAGTTATAATATCTGTCCATACATTTTGTTCTGTATGCGCTTTGTATAATGATGTTAAGCTCACTTTTTTATACATCTATAAGTTATGTCCTTCGACTATGGACTATTTTTTTTAATTATTCTCATAACCCCCTCCATGCTTTCTTTACTTGTAACACTGTCAATTTGTTTGTCCCATGCAAGATTACAACATAAGTAAACTCCTAAATATTTACAGCAATTTTTCTGGGACATTTCTACCCCATCGAGTTTATAATCAAGATAAATTTATTCTCGGGTTTTACAAAATATTGTTGCTTTACTCTTAGAACCATTTATTTTCATCCTATGTTTAAGCACCCAGTAGGAAATATTATTCAGATTGCATTGTAAATTCTTCATATAGGAACTGTCTATCATTTTTATAAACAATATAATCGTCGGCA